>CP142457.1:52800000-54000000 GCA_038049695.1 Cinnamomum chago | reverse complement strand
ATAAACCCTTCTACACCCTCTCCTATCCTGTGAACACACATACACCCAGGTGGCCACATGAGGATTTACAAAATGTTGACTTGTGGCTCAATAATTAATGCCACTAAATCACTGACCACCTGATTCGTTACTAGTTCTTCGTTCAAGATCTATAAATTAAACTATAGATTTATATCGATAATGATATCGTTTAGTTGTGTATTGGTTAGGCATCCATCTCCAGGAGAGGAAGTCCAAAGATGGCCTTAAGTTGCTTGGTCAGTGTGATGATCAAAAAGAGAGTAGGAGAGAGTTCCAGCGACGACTTTTGAGGGAGAAAACAAATGGATCGAAGACGCTTTTGTGAAGACTAAAGCAAGGTCTTCATATACATATCCTATTCAGGGTTAGGTTCTTTTCCCATTGACAGTAGTTAGGCGTGATGCATTTAAAAGCTAGAATGATAAGATGAATGACCATGACTGAAAAAATGCCGTAGAGTACATGGTAAGGAAAACGGAAGTAAATAAAAGAGGAAAGCTCCTTGCCATCTCTACCATTCTGACCCATTCAATGTAAAAGCCTTCACAATAATTATAACAACAACTTCATACTGATGTCAGCTCACATTATATAAATATATATATATATATATATATATATAAGCTGAGAAATAATCCACTTGTTTATTACATTTCAGATGGTTGTTTTCTGTGTCTCCCAAGAATCTTATTTATTTTAACGGTTTGGTTTTGGAATGAGAATTTAATAAGCAGCCCAAGAGTCACTCTGTGAAATAGAATCGACAAGTCAATGGTTGTGATTTGGACCAATCTACAAACAACTGGAACTATACAAACTTTTTTATTCAATTCGAGTTTCCTGGCACGGTTAGCCTCAGGAAATGTTAATCATCACCTTGATGGCCAGCGCATCTAAGTACATGAAGGGGGCCCAGGATCCAGTCACATCTATTGGTGGTTATGAATAAATGAGGCTTTCTGTGGTGGGTAGTTGGGGATTTTTTTTAATTCTCGCAAACATTGAAACAGGGAAACAGTTAAGAGAAAAGCATACATGAGGAAGGAAAACTCGACACTCTGCTCTGTGGAAATGGGGAGTGCATGAGGAAATATTTTATTTTAAGAGGGGCTCGAGGCCCACTACAAGAAGTAAAAACGAGTTGTTTCAAATATAAATTTGATGAGTATTGCTCATGTCTTAAGTATATTTTATTTTATTTTTTTACAACGGAGGGTGTCCCAGCCCTTTGAGCTAAATTAATCCCTACTGGCCTAAAGAGTTCGAGCTAGGTAAATCCCATGTGGTTCCAGTGTGATAGTACAATTTTGAACCCTCAACTTTCGAAAGCAAACCGTAGTCATAGGTCAACTAAATTACTCCTCGAGATTGGCATTTCTTATATCTTAAAACGATAATTGAGCACTAGGAAATGAGTCCTAGTTTAGGAGTCATTTTTATTTCGCGTAAAATCTTAAAACCTGGGTCCGGGTTAAGTGCACTAAGTAGGCTATCAAAAGAACATAAGGGGCCATTTGTCTTCTTGCATGAAGCATAAAATTGGGTTTCAATTATGTAAAAGGCTTGTATGTAACTTTTTCATATGCAAATAACACATGTGAAATAAATTACCAAATTTGTTTTGAGAGCACCATTTACCTGACTGGGGTCCAGGTTTAGGTAAGAGTTTCTTAATTTGGTGCAGATCTGGTTTACATCTGTAACCAATCCGAAACCGGAAACGTGATGAGTGATGACTGAAAAAAGCATAATCATGATATTGAAACGCAATTGATTAGAAAATTTATGACGCATGGTGAGAGAGTGGGACATGGTGCGACACGTTTTAATAGTAATAATAATTAACAAGCACCACTGAATCCTAGGCTCAGGCCCAGGCCGTAGCCACTGAGTCTGAATAGGCATTGGGTCGAACGAGTTCCTACATTGAAACCCTATTAACATCCATCCGTGTTTTATGTGTTGTCTGTTGATGTGTGGTCCTAATCTTGCCAGACCTGGTCGGACAAGAAATATAAAAGAAAACAAGTGTACCTACACTCCACTGTAGGCATAAAGTACTCCTTTTCTGTTCTCCATTCCCCTTTTTAATGATTTATTCAGTAGCGGACAACAACTGTTGATGGTTTATTAGCTAGTGTCCTGGGATTGGTTGTATAGGTGAAGTGGGCCCAACGTTTGGTTGTAGGTGTACCTCTGGGACTATGTAGGATTGTTGGGGAGTTCCGCTATAAACAGATCGGTTTGAAGTCAGGTGTTGGTGGTTCAGGTTCATAAATTTAAGAAAATAATGTAACATGGGTGACTAAGTAAAGTAGGGTACATGTTGTGAGTTGTTACGAGTACTGCGAATTGGACGTGTCGAAACGGTTAGAAAGCCAAAATACAGGGCTTTTAAAAAAATTTAAGCACATTGGGCTGGGCTTGGCTCAGACAATACATTTTAAAGCCCGACCAAAATGGGACTAGGACTAGTCAGAAACAACCCAGCCCGTTCAGGCCCGGCCCGGCCCGGTGCAAAGTCTTTTAATAATAATAATTTATATATTATTGAAACTACCCCTCAGTAACAACAAAAAACGGCTAATTAGGTTTTAACCGATCCTACATTACTTTAACTTGACTTATATAGAATACTCATTCTCATTCATTTCTATTGATTTTTTTATTTTCAACTTTCACCGGTAAAAAAAAAGGGTTTTAACCGTTTCTACATTACTTGACCCATATAGCCTATCGAATATTTATTCATTTCTATTGATTTTCTACCGTCACTGGCAAAACAAAAAAATAAAAATAAAAATAAAAATTAACACTATCATGTTGCTTGTTGCATTGCATTGCCGGTCCCAAGACCGAAAAAAATGAGGGTTTAAAGTCCGGTTTACACCGGGTGTCTGATGATAGTAGGAATAATTAAATAATATTTTGCTTATGTCCAGAATCGGGCTAAGACCAGGCCCGGCCATGTCCCAACCAAGGCCCATATGGGACGGGATTTGATGTAAGCCTGAGTAGGGAGATGGGTCCAGCTGGGGTGCACCCCAGGAGAAGACAAGTTGGGATCTACCTTCTTGCCAAATGTACTTAGTCAAAGAAAACAGACTAATTACGGCATAAATGCAGACAAATGGGGACTAATGATCAGTATCAACCTAGGACCTAGGAGGACACCCACTTTGAACCATCCCATAAACCATGGGTCCAAGTACAGGAAAAAAAAAATTCAATGGTAACTTGTATTAGCAGATGAATCATTCCATCCATTATTTTAAAAGATGACCATGGGCTGGTCGAAGCCAAAGCCTGTCGTTGCCACAACTGCTTCGTTATCACCCCTGATATTGAGGCTAAGTAAAGCCCACGAAAGTAAAAATAAAGCTTGAGCCAAAAATTGCAGCGTGTGCGTGCGTGCGTGAGAAAGAGAGAGAGAGAGATGCTAGTCACTGAAACCTGAACCCATGCCAATGACGGCCATCAATTCATTCAGGAATCAATGCATTAAACAAAATCAAATGTGCAGACCACCTAACAATTGAATAGCTTGTCAATACAATCATCTTTATTGCAATACAGATAGAAATAAATGGAAAATCTGGAACCCACCAAAGTTGAAAACCTGGTCATAGGGCCAATTGATGGGTAGGTTAGGACTGAGGGCTCATTTTGAAGTGACAGGTGGGCTCTCCACATGGGCACAATCTGATAATTCCAACTATCTGTTCAGGGCCCCAAAGCTCAACCATTGAACCCGCAACAGCAAAATTCCATAGGTTTTGCTTACAAATTTCACTTGATGAATGGTAAATCAAAAACTGAGCAAACACTGCCATGTGAAGAAAGCCAGATCAAACTTCTATGCCTGCGCCCAGGTGCAAACTATTAACATTTCATACAGTCGCGCTTTAGAGGACGGACATGCCAAACCAAAGAGCATGAAAAACCACAGAACTAACAACTGGAAAGATGACAGCTGACAGCTGACGTATTTGGCCCAGAGCATTGAAATATAAAATAAACACATTTTCAACACACACAGCTAATAAATGTAATGAGCAGTCAAAATGTGGAATAGAATTGAAACCAGTGAATTTTCAGTACAACAATTTAAGGTAGAAAGAATAGTAGATCCCCAAGAACCTAAATTACAAGAAACTTGGGAGCACCCAAAACACAGATGAAATTAAACTTGTTAAGAATCATTAAATAAATTCATATTAACAGGACACAGAGTTCACACACCTAATCCTTGCAACGTAAAACGCTGACAAGTAAAGATCCGCAAAGTGGAAAACCCTCCAGAATAATTTTTGAGACTGCATTCATTAGTGGAAAATGGCAATTGCAGCAAAAAGCAACATCAGAATCAATTGCTTCACTCTTTGAGCCATGATCGATGATGCTGAAGACTTTGAGTGGAGTTTCTGCGGCCTGAAAATGAGAAAAAATGCTTGATTTACTCGCTGGAGAAGAAAAAGAATTAGGGGAGAGAGAGAGAGAGAGCATATGTTCAGTAGTCAGGGAGATTTGGTTGACGTACTTCTGCAAATGTGAAAGGGCACCACAGTATAGGGCATTATCTGGAGCAGGCAGTTCAGTTTTGTTCGTTATCTCGGGGTTGACTACTCTAACATACACTTCCTGTCCAAGATACCAGGTATCAAGGTTTTGTGCACGGACATTCCACACACCCACATTGTCAAGTGAGACTAAAACAGCTGTCCATGCGCCGGGAAAAACCTAAGTTGAACATACAAACGAGCAATGATGTTACATGAAGTATAAACTTCATGATTAAACTGACACTTGAATTTTCCACACCACATTCCTCCAACTCAAAGAAATAATTTTATATAAAATACAACACGAAAGAGGCAATAACAGTAGAAATTTATAAAACATCGGCACCCAAAGTTGACAGCCACATCAGTTATAGACAATATGTTACATGCCTGAGCAGCTTTATTATAAGAAATATAATGAAAGATTCCCTTTTTTCTTTCCTTTTGTTTAAATGATTTTTACAGGTTGCTGGCATCCTTAACTAGGAGAAAGTAAGTTTTCAAAGAAGACCCCAATGATAAAAGAATGAGAACAATCAGAATGAAAAGGAAAGTGACTTGAGGGGCATCATTCTTAGCCAAGCGATCTGCTTCCTTTAAAAATGAAAAAAAGATACATCACAGTGGAAGGTACTCACTATAGCAACCTTGCGGTGAATGGCGGTTCCAAGACCCCTCAAGGAAAATTCGGTGGACACCTCCAATGTTTTATCAAAATAGATAGAACATAGAAGAGGAACTGATATCCATGATCCACCTCCAGTTGACAGGGTCTTTGGACAGATATCAAGTTCATTCATGGAAAAATGTACATATGAGTCATTCACAAGGTTTTTCACTGATAATAATATTTATCAAAGAACTGGTCTCCGTGACAGCCACCACCATTGCTCAATGGTAATGTGCATTTTCTGATCCATACATTTGAACTTGAAAAAACAGGATCACATTTTGCAGTGCTGCTAATTTGTTATATTTTCAAATATGTTAATATTTTTATTCTTCACTTTAAAATTAAAATTTTGATCCCAATAAATTTTAATGCTCAATAGAGATGTCATCAGTCTTTTAGGCTTAAGTAGAATATATAACCCTTTTCATATGGAATTGCTGATATACTTGGTCAACATAAAAATTTTGGCTGGTACAAACTTTGTTTAAAAGGAAACCAAAATAGGTGTTCCAGGTCAACATTCTCTCGAAGGATTGTGAACGTTGACTTTTACTTCGAGTGAATCACCACAAGGAACATGTGAAGTGTGCAGGTAGCCAGGTACTACACTCAGGAACGGTAAGGTAGAAGATAAACTCATGAGTTTCCTTCACATTAGATTAAAGATAAAACCTAGAAATACTAGAAGCAGGGGTTGATGTAGAACACAAGTTGTGGAACAATTTCTGGAACAAGATGGCAAAAGGTCAAGCTAGAAGGCTTAATTGATAGTGTCAACTTCAAATGGCCATGACTTTTGATCCCAGTATCTTCACGGGACCCGTAACCATTTGTTTCGAAGCTATCATCGTGTTCTACGTGTGGACAACTACCGAAGGCAGTTGGAGTCGTCAGAAGAAAAATTAGGCCATTTCGAAAGTCAAAACGCAGTTTTCTTATTTTAAGGGTTTTGAGTCCATTTGAGTTTTAGTTTTTGTGGAAAGAGTCCAAAGGGCAGGGTTTTGGGGTGTTATATAAGTCGTTGTAATGCTTCTTTTAAGAATATATGAATTATAGTTTCTCTTAGGGTTTACCCTATCTCTTCCTTGTGGATTTAGGGTAGTGTTATTGAGTTGAAGACAGTGATTTTATTCCTTTGCTTTCTTTTTGCGCTTTTTGGTACGCCAGGAGATCTAAACTTTAAGCTTACATGATTGATTATTTAATATTGTGCTTATTATGATATTTTACAGAAATGCCTCAACATATATATATTATTCCTAGCAAAGACCCAACATTTCAAATAACCACAACTTGTACAATTTTTTCTTTGGTTATGATTTTCAGAATGGTAGGATGTGAGAATGTTCTTATTTTATACACAAAATGATCAGCAATCACAGGTAGAAAAGGGGAAGAAACACTAAAAATACATTCAAGCATAGTTTAATTATCTTGGAACATTAAGTATACATTCTAACACTAAATATACATTCAAGCATGTCTGCAAGTCCTACCCATTGCTAAAAGAATGCTTCGTAAGAAACTGAAAACTTCTGGAAATAAACAAAATGGACCAAATAGGAACACTAATACATGATAATAGGAGTAACTCAAAAATCTCATATATGTGTACCTGAGTGGTACAACGAGCAACCCCATCCCACTTATTATATGTTCCCCTGCTGTTCTCTGTCCAGTCCCCAAAATCCATCCTACATTTAATAAAACACATCAATGAAGCATGATAAAAATACACAAGCAGGAATTCACACGTGGATGCATTAAAAAATAATATGCAAAAAGAAAGAAGAAGAAGAATAGATCCATACCCAACCACAAAAAAGGCATAACCATCCATGTGGTAACTCTGGACAGAGGTGTCGTTGTTCTGGAAAATGACTTCCATGAATCCCCTATATGTACCATTAATTACAGATGTTCCAATCCGAGGTGCTCCAACAAGTGGCCTAGTGGGAAAATCAAGCTTATATACTCCCTTCACATGAAACTGGTCAGCAAGCCTCAGTGGTGTAGATGGAGCAGAATACGAGATTCCATTAAGTGTAGTTCTGTGTTTTCCATCAATGGTCACTGGTGGCTTGTTTTTCAACACATATACATCAGTCACATTGATTTGTCCATACTTGAAGGATCCCTGTGGGTTAGGGCGAGCAGCACCAGCAGAGACATTCCATCTGATAGTTACAAACAGATTAACAGATAAAGGTCACCAGAGATTCTACGCATAACCATCTTATAACCAAAAAGGAAAACATAAAACATCACTATATTCTCACTGGAAAAAAAAAAAAACACACACACACAGACCAGAAACTGAAACCGAAGTTGGCAAAGCAAACAAACTTAACAAGTATTACATGAATCTTAACAGTGACATTACAGACAAACCTGATTGATCGTGCCTGATTCATTGAGAATGTCTTGTCATAGAAATCGTTTGGTGGATCTGGCAAAGGACCTCTGGCACGGCCCTTAGAATTGGAGTACTGCAAGATGGCAACACCAGTAACTCTGGTCCAAAGAGATTCGTTCACAAACCTTGCACTTGCTACAATATAGTAATCACTGCTAGCATTCTGGTCCATGGTAACCAAAAAAGAATAAGATTGCCCAACATGAATGTCTAGGTTAGTATAATTCTGTTGCACCGTGTATGATCCTTCTGTCTCTACGAGAAGCAGGTTATGGTTCTGAATTCTGAAATTCAAACTAGTTGCGACACCAACATTGTGCACACGGAACCGATATGTTTTACCTGTTTACAGCCAAACAGAATATCAGTCATAGAACTAAGAAAAGAAGCACACGCAAAATCCAGATCCATGGGACCACATGCACATCCCATGTATCTTCAAGCTATGTTGACATAGTCAAGCGTTCAGTGAAACATAGCCACAAGCACATCAAGCATGCATGCCCTTATAGATGATAAACACATGATAAACACAAGCCAATGCAACTATATTAATGTTGTATTACAGATAGTACCTGGACGGACGTGTATAGTCTCGAAATCAATACCAGCTGGAACGAACGTATTGTTATACTGATATGGACCCTTTCCATTCATGAGAACTCCATCTGGCATGCCAAGGTCCTTTCCATCATTAAGGGCCTTCCTCAGATCCTACAGCCAAAAGGTACTGGCATCATAATATGCTATGAATTTTAGCTTGTCTTTTCATTATGAGACCACAATCAAACAATAATCAAGATTTGCGAACTAGGTAATCAACTCTAAGGATGAGGACGTCAGTCAAGCTATGTCAACTTCAAACTGATCTGATTGAATCAAGTGAGAAATATCCCATTTGCTGTCAAAACCTGTTGACCTCTGTTAACAACATGCTTTGATCTATGTGAATTCAATGCACCCCTTCGCTAGATCCAACAGACCCATGAACACACAGCATCAAGTATAGGAAGTTAACTGACCCAAATTCCATTTAAAACCAGACAGACTCCACTAGATTCATCATGTGCAAAAATACATGACAATAAATCCCATACATAAAAATCCAATGGTACATATCACTCCAACTGATATGAGATTTAGAACAGCATATATAAATAGGGAGGCATTTGACACGCATGGGGTGAACGAAGTAAACGTGGGTGTTAGGTCAAATCACACAACCAACAAAAGTCAGTACATTTCTAACAGCAGTATAATATCATTTCTCTGAGTTACTTGAAGAAAATATGATGATCTAGTTGTATTGGGCTAGATTCTCTTCTACAGAAAATGAATTACTACCCAAATTGACTGAGACTCAACTCAATCAATTGCACTGTTCCAAGTACAGACTAAATTATAGACCATGGTTCCAAGCATGCATTGAACAAACATAAGTATATAAAACTTACGGTGTGGTTTCTGTTGTACCAATCACCAATAAACAAGATGATGTCGCCATCAGGTGTACCAAATGGCACAGGAATAACATCACGGTTATTTACAATGATTCCTCCATAGCCCCCTGCCGCTCGTTGGAAATTGAGTGAGGGGAAGTAAAAGAAGCTCCCGATCTGATCCTTCACCTGAAACTGGTAAGTCCAGTTCCATCCAGCAGGAATGGGGCAATTAGTGCCCAAAACGCCATCTTGCCAAGAATTCCGACGGTGTTGAATTCCATTCCTACAATGAAACAACAACAATAACAGGGGCAACAACAGTCAACTCCATATTCTCGCACATTGTTGCCTTATATTTTTTGCTGATTCAGCAGATTGTATTCACATTGCACTTACCAATTGATAAGCATAGGCTCATCCAAGTTGTTTATAACATTGACGACAAGATTATAGTTCGTGGTCACATTGACAACCGGACCTGGGAACTTCCCATTAATTGCAATCACCTACGATATCAAAGCAACGGAACACAGAAACAAAATTACTTCCATGACAATAAACAAACGATCTTGCTGGACATTAGAATACTAATCCATCAGGCTATGAAGCTCCACTCATCACAGACTGAAGGTTTCTCCACATGTTGAAAGATTTTGAAAGGGGAATCTTTGTTATTTTTCAGAAAGGAGTGTTTGGGTGCACCCAAAAACGGAAAATGGTTTGAATATTCTTGGCGGAAACCAGATTCCAATCAAGTTGCCAGATTCCAATCAAGTTGACAGGGGGGGGGGGGGGGGGGGGGGGGGCGCGGGCGCAGAAGAAAAATACATGGCATGATGTGGTCCCTGATTTCATTGACAACATGCAAACTGCACTGCATATAGGTAAATGGATAACCTTCAGTGCTGTGGAGATTTTCAAATACAAGTGGATTTGGGGTACAAGCAAAGGCATTCCCGAAAAGTAATGCGTTCCCAAACTTCCATACATGAGATGGTTATCCATTCACCTCTATGCTGTAACATTGTCCCTGCTATATTCCTTCTGCCCAAACAGTATTCCATCCGATCGGAAATCTGTTTTCTCGTGATTTGAGGTACATCCAAACGCATCCTTGACAGCTAATCAAGTGGAAACAACAATAAAAATCTCAGATTTTTTGCACCCACCATAAGAAAAGCAGTATTTTTCTAGTAACCATCAAATCAGTCAAAAAAAAAAAAAAAATTTAGTAGATAAGCTTGACTGGGGGAGTAGATCTACGACAGAAACATCAAAACCAGAAGCTCAAATGCTCAAAACCCCTCATTTGAAGGGGTAAAACCACCAAAAAATCAAAGACAGACAGATCTACTCGAAATGCATTGTCGAAGCAGCTAGCTCCTTCGACTCAACTGTCATTAGTTACTTTACCCAAACCTCAACCGAAAACTACCAAAAAAAAAAAAAAAAAGGACCCAGAGATAGAGATAGGAGTACCTGTTGGTCGACGCCCAAAGGAGAGGCAGTGATGTAAGATACATCCCAGTCGTAGAAAACGAAGGGGTCTCCACCAAAACAGAAACCAAAGAGCAGAGAAGAAACCCAGAGCAGTGCAAGGGGCCGAACCCACGCCATTTATCGGTTTTGTGGACGAAAAATCACAGCTTTCGGAAGTCGGAACGATATCGGATGCTTTCTGCTTTACATTCTATGTTTGAGTAGAGCGTACAGAAAAGAGAGAGAGCCGTTCAAGATTCTTCTTCTTTCTGTATGTAAGTTATATTACCAAACTACTGATCCCAGCCGGAGCTTGGAGGGTTTATGGAGCTGATGATGTACAAAGGAAAAGATTTTCTAGAAAGGCCAAAAGAGAGAGGGAGGGAGGTGGTGTTGTAGCTGAGCTGTCAGTCATATGGCATTTGAAATAATGTCGGTGTCTGTGCCTTTTAGGCCTCCCAAAATGTCTCAGAGCCTTCATTGATCTGGGCTCAGAACGACGCGTGCAGCACACCACACGCGTGGACCCACATCCACCACTAAAGCCACCGATGCAATGCAAGGCTGTGTTTCTCTCCCTCTCTCTCGACACTGTTTCAGACTACAGTGTTATCTCTCTTTCTATCTTTCCAATCCATTCAATGACACAGATTTAAGAAATATAAATAATAAGTTACTGTTTGTGTTGTGGTATACAAATATACAATGCTCTCTGGTTGGGGGATTTTAAAATTTGGGGCTGGCTGGCTACTGATGGCAGCAGAGTCTTCTCTCACCTACGGCCACAACTGGCAGGCACATGTCCTAAGAGATCTCAACCACTCAACAGGTGGGTCACAAGCACAGTAAAATGGTGTAGACAACGGTAAGAGAGACTTGACCTGTCTTTTTTCGTGTATCCTTCGAAGCTGCTGCACCTTTAACCGAATTACCTCATCATCAGTGTCCACAGTATTGATCAGGTGGTTTGGAGGGGTGTTTGGGACCCAATGATATTTCGATGATTTCTGGTAAAATCTTCCTTTTAATCCTTCACTCTGAAATCTTGTTCGAAGCTTGAAACTCTAGGAAGAATTGAAAATCGAACTTCATTCATAATGCTTTTGATAGAGAAAAAAATTACCAGCTACAAATTCTAAACCTTTTACATTTATTGCAAACTTTTTAAAAAAAATCTAGGTTTCTAACTAATGATTTTATCCAATTGCTTCTCACAAATGCAATTAGATACGAGATAGGCATCTTAAGAATGAGAAGTGTATGTTTAGAGATGAGAGAGAAGGATGAAGGTAAACTAATAAGAAATATATGAAAAACTTTTGAAAATATATAAACTTGACCAAGGATATGGCTAGATATGGCAACAATAACTTTCTCAATTGGTTGGCATCCCAATAGGGCTGTAAATGGGTCTTCGATTCTCTAATTACCCGAAGGTTCCGACCCGTTAGGTTCTGGGTCTGAGTCCTTATTTTGGTCCCGAGAAGCAAATGGTTCCGGTTTCGGATCCTTTTTTTGGAACCGATACCTAAATGAGTCCGGTTCCGGATCCACAGTGGCTCAGACCCGTGGACTCGAGACCCGACCCAATATACACTAACATAAGGTAACTTTCGTATATGAAAACAGAACCATTTTTACTTTTCTACTTTCTGAGTTTTTTGGTTAAAAGTGCATGTCATTTATAGACAAAAGTCACATTAGTGTTTGTAGGTGATCCAATTGAAATATGAAAAAAACATAATTTTTTTAAAAGAAAAACACATGTATTAGTCCAGACTCGGAACCAGACCCGCCTCACAAATGGTTCCGGTTCCGGTTCTAGTTCCCATTAATATTATCGGTTTCGGTTCCGGAACTAGTTTTCTAGTTCCGAACCAGGTCCGGTTCCGGTTCCCCCTCTTAATAAACGGTTCCGGTTCCACTCTGGACCCGGACCGGAACCGACTTGTTTACAACCCTACATCCTAGTATGTCACCTCGGTGTGCCATGCTTTTCATTTATGGGGACTTCTTTTTTCACTTCATACACTCATGCTTTGCACTTAAAAAAGTGACATTTAGCGGTGGATTTGGCGGGGGTTTTTTTTTTTTTCCACCGCTCAAGATCATATTCCCACATTATCCTAGACAATCTACTATGATGCAATATCAGCAAGTTTAGTGGCAAAATAAAATCCACCAAAAAAAAAAACAATTTCTAACGACAAAAAAATAAATAAAAAATGGTCCCTAAATCAACTATTATATGCCACTATGCTTGTTTGTTTGTAAGATAGAGTAAAATAAAATGAAATAGAGTGTCAAATTCAAAGAAAAAAATGTAGTGGAGGGAGTTGATTGTAAAAGTATAAAATAACAAAAAAAAAATTCAGTTACAGAACATGAGAAAAAAGATGCTTTAGAAAGGTAAAAAATGACAAAAAATGTGTTTTTGCTCCCAAATCCCTCGACTTTTTTTTCTTGATTTGACACTAAATCTTATTTTATTTTCTATCAAGTTTTTTTTAGTATTGTGGGCTTCCTCTTTCAACATGCGTGGACTCTGCTGGATCCCAACCCCTAGGCCTAAAAGAGAGAAAAAAAAAAAAAAAAAAAAAAAAGGATAAAACCCAACCAAAGATGGATCCAGAATGAATAGCTAGTGCAAATGGACAGCGCACGACGGCAGCTAAGAAGGATTTTCATTTTCCATTTGTAGCCAGTGCAGTATCCATTCTCATCATGCCCTTATTAAAAGAAAATTTTCTCTTCTTTTTTGTAAAAATGCCCTTATTAAGCTAAAAGCAAATAATTCATTCGTTCTCACTCGGACATGGTTTCCTAATAAGGTTTCAGAAATGCAATGGCCAAAGCCAGAACCTTTAATTTTTGTATCTACAATTTGGTTTGCACCCGTTTTAAAACATCTTGATTCTTATTATTATATAAAAAAAGAAAAAAAAATCTCAATTCTAAGTTTTTGAACTATATGCCATCTTGGCATCATTTATTTCAAAACGAAGGGTTTTTTTTTTTTTTTTTGCCATCCTAGAAAGTCCAAATATAGAGGCGGGCCACTGAATCCTGAGCTAAAATCAGGTGGTCCCCCCATTTCACCCACGGTCCCAAAAGGGCTTTCCCCATAATGATTTCTATTAGAGGGCTAAACCGTAATTACAAACTCCCCATGGGTGTTCTACCAAAAACGGAAAAACAAAATAAAAAAAGATACTCATCCATTGGTTATGTGTGGCCCACCTAATTAATCACCTCCTTCATTTTGGAAGAAAAATGAGCAATGGGGATAAATGGGTGGGAAAAAAGGGGGCCTACCTTTTGCATGGTGCACTATGTAGAGTAGGTGTGGCAAACGTGTCAGGTAGGTCGGCAGAAGATAAAAAATTTAGTGAGAATTAAGGCCAATATGAGATGGGGAATGGGTCCACCTACATGTCTAGAGTCGTGCATGGATGGGTTGGAAAAGGATGGGAGAAAGTGCTGCAAATTTCAAATTGAGTGGCTCCAAAAGTATCTTCTTAGCTGGCTTTCGGCTTTTACATGAAAAAGGGCTTAGAATGCCGTTGGACCTCACATAGGCCGAAGAGTACAGAAGGCAACATCTGACATTCACCTGATATCGCATAATCCTACCTTTTTCTTCTCTTTATAGTTTATTAGTATTTTTTATAATATGAATTTATAATAACAGTTTATAAACTTTAAACACTGACGGACAAATTTCAAATCTCAAAACAGCAATATGGTTAAAATCCAATAAAGCGGCTCTAATAGAAATTATGTTCTTAATAAATTAAGATAAATTTAATTTATTTTTATGCTTTTTTCTTTTACATAAAAAAAAAAAAAGCAACCGTGCTAGATGTAAAAGGTTTAAGAAATGAAAAAAGGGCCAAACTTTTTGCCCTTGGATCTCAGATTTTGAAGCTGGCAAGAGAAGTAGTAAGACTGTAGGGTGTATGCTTGGATTTCAACATTAATGAAGTTTCGGTCTTTGGGCCCATTTCTGGGTGGGCCATCCAAATTGGATAATGAGTGCTCTCCCACATGAGATAACATGATGATTTGTTATTTTAATGTCTGAGGATATCTGCCAATGGCCGTGCATTCACATGATGGTTGCAGCACAAATCAAGCAACCGATACCTGCAACGGTCCTCGCATCGGGATGTGTGACCAAAAGTGTATGGGTCAAAGTCAAGCCCACTTAAGACTGTCCCTTGTTTTTTTCTTTTTTTTTTTATGGTAGAAAGACTGTACGTCCCTTTTGTTTAATGAACTATTGTCACCTAAAACACAATTAAAAGTATGCAGATTTGGTCAAACCAAGGTTAGAAAAACAAAGAATGCACACATCCAAAACATCACTACAAATGCATCACCATCCAAAACATTTTCTTCTATGTAAAAGAATGTGACATTTCCTAGTGCGTGTTGGGTCCATATCACAAAGATGAGAAGTAGAGTGAAAAGTGGATTGGCTTCTGTTGCTCTTGCTGGCAGACATGCTTTCCAACGGCTTCAAATGGTTTCCAAGGAATATTTTCACCTAACAGGAAACTGCATAATGTGCTCGTGAAGTGCATTTCATGAGGCTCCTTTGGATGCATTTTTTTTATCATCAGAGGAAGCATAGATGGAAAGCATGAGATTTGTGAAAAAGAAAAGAGAAAAAAAAATAGTTTTATTAGATTATCCTAATCCTTAAAATAGATTTTAGCCATATATTAAGTTTTTATATTCAATGCAAAGGTGAGTAGAAGTTGGATTAGCACAAATTTGACCTGGTGCTAAATCTAATCTATTGGCAGATGTCTACTTGATCACATTGATGAAGAATGATTAACATGTATAAACAAATAAATTTGATCATGTGTTTTACTGGTGATAATACAGAAGAAGCATTCAACCCAATTTAGAGTGAAATCTTGCCGACCACTAATACACTAAGTGACATTGGTTTTGAGCTACTTGAATATAGTAAGCAGGCCACACTAAGGGTACATTTGTTTGCTAGAAATTCAGAGAAATCTAAATTTTCCAAACACAATCTTCCACTAGATTTTTCAAATCCTTTCACACGCTACACATTCTAAAATTTGGAAAAATAAAAAGGCATACCATTAATAAACACCTGCTAGCATACCATTAAAAACTTCGAATGTATAGACTTCCCATCAAAATTCTTTCTAACTCTAATCATGTTTGTGTAGCATATGCGGCTTTTCCATGGAACACCGGCCTTTTTCCTTTCGTATACTTCTCCATCGAAAATGCTTTTTCACGAATTCACATAATCAAGCCAAAATAAAATTGCTTTCCTTGCAAAATAATATCCCCACCAAACAATAAAAAATGAACTCCAGAAAAAATGAAAAAAATAAAAACCTTTTTCTATTTTCACAGAACAGGTGTTACCCAAATGTGCCCGAGACTCATTGGCCTGAACAAAGAGAATACATGAATGCTCAGCCTAAGTAGGACAACAGTCATGGGTTCTCAGAAAATTAGTGTCTACCATGAGGCATCCCAGCCTATCTCATCCCCCATGGACAGCTGAAATAGTTAACCTAAAAGTAGGAAAAAAAAATTAGGAAACTAGAGAATTAAGTCCGTGATCAGGTTAGAGTCCATTATACATGGTTCCAAATAAAATTGGTCCTCAAAACTCGAATGCTCAAATATCACCATGGTACACTGAATATGTATTCAATCATCATCATTATTGCATCATACTTATAAATATTAGGATCTCAGTTTTGACCCATGCCCAGGCCCTCCATTTGGGTCTAAAAATTAGATTTTGCATACAGGCAAATTAGGGACTTGACTCAAACCCAACTTGTTCCTTGTACTGGATCAGTGTGCATGGGCCAAGCCTACAAGGGACTTCTACAGACCTGCCTGCTTTGAGCTTGATTCAGATCAGTTTAAAGTTTTAAAAAGTCCAATAGGCTGGAAGTTTATGAAAGATGTCTCTCATTGGGCTTTGGCCCATGACTAATTCAATGCAGGCTTTAAAAAAAAAAAGGAAAAAGAAAAAAATAGCCCAATGTGATTTAAGCACCTCCAAGATGCAATATTCCACAGGTGTGCCCACGAATTTGATCATCTGTGAAAAAGGGCAAAAAAGGGGCTATATATTTGCTCCTTTCATTGCTGTGGTGATATGAAATGGGACCCAAACATCATGTCATGATTTACTCTTCGAAAACCAGCCTGGTGTAGGCTGCCACAAGGAAGACCTATTGGAGTGGCAATTAAAGCAACCCACTCCAATGCAATTCCTTTTCCTTCAACATGGGCCAAAATCTTTAGCTTATGTAGGCCCGTCCTAAATAACCCAGCCCAAACTTTGACACCTCTAGTTGCAGCCATTACGACATGGGCTACACCAACTGCTATATGTGAGATGTATCAACGCGAGATTATGCACTTGTAAAGCATGTACTTGACCACACCATCTCAGCCCTCAGGAGAGTACCCTGTCATTTTGTTCATGTTTTGGTTTAAGCCTTGGGGGACCTGAATATGACCCAGGTGCCCAACTTCAATATATGAACATGGGAAAAAACTGGACTAAGAATTGGCCATAAAATGAAATGTATAGATATTCCAGTGGGCTTGAGTCTCATTCTCAATAGATATCAATCTCGTGGTTAGGCTGAGATTGGATGCTTTTAAAGTGGATTAGATGTGGGTCGCAGATGTGGGTCACATTTATTATGATCTAAATTAATGGCTCCAAAGTTTGATGAGCCCCATTTCCCTCACACAAGAGTCCACCCATAATTATTATTCCAGAAATCAGGACATGGGTCCTATAAATATAATGCCCTATCATTTCATCCTTGCCAATTGAATTGCAGGCACATAATGAACAGTGAAGTGGTCCACTTTTAATGAATGTAAATTTGGATGGTTAACAAGTAGCAATAAAAGTTTATTTCATTACACATTCCATTAAAAGGTGACATCAATTACACCAGCCGATCTTCCAAAGAGCTTAAACCAGCTGCCCAGTTTTCACTCTCCCCCACAATCATGGGGATTACAATTCCGCAGTTTACAATGTATCACTTAGAAGAGACTCACACGGCACATGATTCTCCAAGAAATAAAACACCCACCAACAACTAAATTGATTGAAATTTATCAGAGTAGGGGTGAATGAATGCAGAGTTCATCTGCCATATTTTGATTGTGGTTGCTGTGACATGTGCCCTTGTGGCATTGTTGAAGAGGAAGAGCCGTGCTGCACCATAGATGGCCTCTGTTGGATATACACGAGATGTAATGCATCTTCTCCCTCCCTGAGCAAAGCTTTCCACGATTGAATGATCCACCTGTTTAGTTAGTTTAAATATTTTCATGTAGTCAGTTCTCTTCCACTTTGGGTCTATGCAATGAGCAATGCACAACTTAATTTGCAGTAGTCAAAGATAAACCTATAGATTATGATTAAAAAAAAAAAAAACTAGTTCCTACTTCCTACTGGCCCCAGACTCAAGCAAGTTGGCTCGGGTAAGTAACCAGCCAAATGGGCCTGGCCGAGTCTGACCCAGTACTCAGCCAGACTCACCATAACTGCATGGACAAAATGGGTTTGCATCTTTGTGAGAAACAAAGGCCTAAATGTCCTTTTAAGTTTTGATGGTTTCCAAGAGTTGTTACAAATCTCTTAGTCGGGATTTTATCAAGTCAGCTAATGTTGAAAGATTTCTTGTCTAGTATTTTTGGGCTTCTCTTGGAAATAACCAGAAATCCCACAAAATAAAATTAAAAATAAATAAAAGAAAAAAAAATGAGAAAACTAAATATAGAAATATGAATATTCTGAGTAAATCTTGCAAAAACATAATGAAACCATTGCGAGAATTCAATATTTGGTGATATTTTGAAAAATTGTGAGAATTTAGGTCGATCCCATTTCACTATTTCTCTCATTAATATACTGAATTTCTTTCCAAATATTTGTAATATTTATAACAATGTTCTGGATGTGGGTGTCACGCCCCCAAAAGTGAAACCGGGGTTATGCGTGAGATTAGGGTCAATTTAAAACTTTTTTCAATAATAATCACATTCCACTTGCCCTAATCGTGTTCCATCTGGATCGAAGACTGCTGTGAGGTATAAACATTTTCTCAAATATATATAACAAAGAGCGAAAGCTTCATAAACAAGAGGTATCTTAAAGATGTATAGTTTACGAGCAATATACTGAGTATCAAAATTAGGGTTAAATTTTAAGACTGTTTACAACATATTAATTACAAGTTAGGGACCCACTTCCCACGTGTACAATCATCTAGCCATTTAATTTGGATATACAGGCGTAAAATGTCACTCTCACATGTAGGGCCATAGTGGAAAGGTCCACACATTTAATCAACCATATGATTAAAATCAAATGGTTGTTTGAGATTTGAATTGAAATTATATAACATCACAATGAAATTAGAAGCTTACCAGTATTCTTAGGGACAGGTTTTCACCGTCGAGTACAGGAACTATGCTTCCAACTACCCTTTTAACAATGTCATTCGCCTTAGAAGACCTGCACATGGCAATCATTTGAATTTAGATTTTGATAATGAACAATGAGGGTCATGAATCAAAATCAAATCTTGTTCGTTTGTTTAATCCATGTATTCTTTGTGGTCAAGGTGCATGCATACCTTAATTCATCTTGGCAGAAGAAGGTTTGGATGCTGCCATCTGCTGCCCTTCCCACATAAAAGTAGACAGCGGTCTGCTCAGAGAGGCTTTGATCAGCCAGAACCAAAAGCCCGAAGGGACCCAACATGCCTCTTCTTGAGGCACCGCCACTGGTGCTGCAGTTGTAGCTCGCATCAGCTTCAATTGTCTCCTCCAGGGTCTTCTTAGCTATCTTAAACTCCACACTTATGTCCAACTGTTTCACATGCCATGTATCCTATTGAGTCAAAAATGTACAGAAAACTTACTCTAATCCAGCATCCACGGTTAGATCTCTGCTGCACAGATGGGCCAGGATCTCACTCGTGTGCCAAAGTATGCTATGGGTGAAGGGATGGGGCCCATTTGAACATTACATTAATAGTAGTGATAGAATTGGTTCCAATTTAGATCACAGTACCATCTCCTGAGACCTCAGGATGAAACAGATGGTGTCCACTCTGTTCCAGTAGAAATTTGTTTCAAGGCAGTCTTTCTCCTGTCTTTTTTTATTTTTTTGTGAAATAAGTGTGAAAGATGAAGGTTATAATTTTTCCAAGTAAGTGAGATGAGATGAGAAATTAACAACTTGTAAATCTGAAGTTATATTTCATAAAATAAGACTTTTTAGGGCTAAACTAGTAAAAATACATTTCAAAGATGGATGAAATTTAAAAAAACCAGCAGTTACTTTTCTATAATTTTCCCTTTCCCTCCTGAAAAATGAACTTTGCCTAAAATTGAGATGGTAATTAAAAAGATACCGACCTGCGTGGCCATGGGCACTTTCAGTGGAATAACGGATCCTGCATGGAGCTTGATGTGTTTAAATTTCTCACTACTGGTTCTCAACTTCTCCACCTCATGCACTGGCCATTGTATCAAATTGCTCCCAGTCTTCACATCGAAGGACACTACTCGAGGAATTGCCTTAAAAAAAAAGGGCACTTTCATCAGAAAACAAAAACCGCAATCCCAAAAAAACATATTTCATTAGGTGAATTGTCATCAGAAATCCCACATATATATGGAACAAGATTAATTACAATACAATAGGACAAATACTAGCTAGTACCTGAACTGATGCCCATCCCTTCTCTTTGTCGGCCCGTTCACTATCGGTCTCACCAATCCAACCCCACAACACCCTCCTCTTCTTCTTCTGATCATAGAAAGTCTTGGAAGCATAGAATTTGCCATAATCATACCGTATCCCAATCCCAACATCCTCTACATCATCATCAGGTCTCCACATGTCCTTCTCCGCGTCATACGTCCCAATGGCATAGTAATCATGTCGATCATCATCAAGGCTCGCCTTAAGCACGTGCTTCACCCCAGGTCCATTCTCCGACGTGTCCAAACCGTCATCATCGGTCAACGACACCGGATAAAAGTCAACACATTCCCACATCCCAGTTCCATGCACTGCATGCAAGATAGTGTCCAAGAGCTCGTAGGAGAGGAAATCAGAGGTCTTGTAGACGAGAGAGATGCCTGTGTTGTTGAGCTTGGAGCCGATGGTGAGGCGCCAGGTGCCGTCGGGGGCGGACCAGGCGGTGGTGGGGTCGCGAAAGTCCTTGGGTCCGATGCCGGGTGGGGGGAGGAGGATGGGGTTGTTGGAGTACTTGACCCACTTGATGAGGAGTGGGTCTGAGGGGTCGGCCGGGAAGGCGAGGTTTTGGACCTGAACGTGCTGGTTAGTGGAGCCAGTGTAGATCATGACAATGGAGCCGTTGGGGAGGAAGGTGGCGGAGCCAGTCCAGACGCCGTTGATGTCGTACCATTGGTCTGGGACCATGGCATGGGGGAGGTGGCGCCAATGGATGAGGTCACGGGATACGGCGTGGCCCCATGTGATATTGCCCCAGATGGCTGAGTCTCGGTTGTATTGGTAGAAGAAATGGTACCAGCCCTTGTAGAACAATGGTCCTGTGTTTTTCAGTAAGTGGTCAGTTCATTGTTAAATAAATGAAATGTTGGAATTCATGCAAATACATCAAAGTTTTGGAGCTTGAAATGTGACGTGAGAGTGGAGAATAAAGGGGTCTTATATTTTGTTCGAGTGTGTAAAGGAAGGTACATGTAAAGATGGCATTCTATTTGGATCCAGCTAAAAAGTGGACTGGAATAAGTTTGGGCCTGATGGTCCAGCCTAGTTGCAAATCTACTACTTGAATCTTTATTAAAGCCCGAACAAAGCCCAGTTTATAGTCCTTGATTATATACTAAGGGCTCGGTTGTTTAGTACTTGAAGTTGAATTACTAAAATCTCTAAGCAACTCTTCTACATTAAATGGCTAAAAGTAAACTATTTAAGGAATTTTGAAGCAAGGGAGGTAGGCAAAGGGGCCCTAAAATTTCACATATCAATTTATGTGCAGCACTACATTTGTGAAGTCCAGCCTATTTCCTCCCAAGTCCAAACTACTGTAGATTTCAGTGGGCGGCCGATGGATAAAAAGAGCTATGAATAGCAGCAGAAAAACAAAACGCTACAGTAACACTTCCAAGCATAGCGTCAGAAAAACTTGCATCTGCCAGCCACTAGTGTGGAATTGCTGTGTCGTTACCTGTACAAAAGTTTACAGGCAAGCATGTGCAGCTCACTATTAAAATGAAAGGACTGATTGGGCATGTTGACGGGCCCACCTGGCACAGGTTAAACTCGTCACCTTCCCAGAATAGGGTGGGGGTAGGTAGGACTGGGACTTCACGTTTTAAACCATTAATAGACGTGGGTCCTGTTATATCTCATTCAGATTACCATCAATAGTCGTGCGTGCCTAACTTCGGAAAGGGATCCATTCGTTCATGAATGAACAAACAAGGATGAGATATGGGGCCGGGTGCCATCAAACAATGACATTACTGTGACTACGTTTCTATGAGAAGTTTTTGTGGTGGGTTATCTAATGTTAGATACGAATCTAATGGTATATAATGACTGGAGAGACCCATCTAATAATGCTGAGGCAAAATGTTCTCCTAGGAGGTTGTATGGGGCTCACTTCCGAGCACCTTTGATTAATATAGCCCCTTCCAGAATCTTATCGTCCCATGATCACACATCAGGCTTAATATTATATTTATTGAACCTTTACTCATTCAAAAAAATAATTTATGGCTAAAGCACGACTATGCTTTGAGGCTACTAAATCAAAAACTAAGGTAATCTAGTGGGGATAAGGGTGATTCTTTTTTATTTTGGCTCCCATTTACATAATTATATATTTTCATCTGCCCAAAAATGAATGGACGAGTCCCATGAACTTGACTGCGTGTAAGAAATATGCAGCTGGGAGATCAATGAAACACATGTGCCCCTCTCAATAAAAGAAAGCAGGGTGCATGGTCTAATCAACGATAGATCTCATATATCAGAAAGAAGAACTCTAAAATATGGAGAAACAACCATCGATTTGTCCCAAGGGTTAGAAGTTATTTTTGAGTGGGTCATTGTGGTTTCCAATATCCTTGAGAGGCTGATTTCCATAGGTGTGTGTGGGCTCATGTATCACACAGCTTATATAACTAGATGAACTGAAAACAAGAAGAGTCAGAGTCGTTTTTTTTTTCCTTACCATCGGGATCTGAAGCAGGGTCCATCCGTGCCATCCAATGAAACAAGATCAAGAGAACATAAAAGCAAAAAACAAGCACCAAATCAGCACACGACAGGACCCAGAAAAGAAAATTAAATCAAAATATATAAAAAATGAATGAATGAATGAATCAAGGAAAAAAAAAAAGAAGAAGAATAAAGAAGGAGAGGGGAATCAGATACCATTCATCCAGTTCTTCTCGGGTTGGAAATGGAAAGCAGTTCTCTGCCATGTCAGCATGGCATTCGTCCACGGAAAGTTCACTTCCGCTCTCAGAAATGTCGGAACCGATTTCTCCGATACGCCCTCTGAAACTCCCCTCGGGAGGACCCATGTATTGGGCCCTGAAGAGGAGTCTTCGAAGTCCACCACCATAGAGGATTGGTGCTGCGATTGGGTCAGAGGTAGAGGCAAGAGCAGCAGCAGGAGTATAGAGGATAAGGAGAGAAGAAGAGGCTTGAACTTGATAGATCTGCGTGGATTGGCTGAAGAAGAAGAGGAGGAGCAAGGGAGGAAGGCATCGTTGCTACCGCCCATTCTCATTGGGCAGATCTGCTCTTCTGAATCCTGGATGAGATGAGGGGAAAGCTGGTTTGTGTGTGGAGCATTTGAGGGTCGTTCAGTTATTTATAGATAGAGAGGAAAGGGAGTGATGCATCATGCATGGCACTATCAGAGAGAGGGTTCCAACACACGAGAACTCATAAAGGCTGCTAAGTGGGACCCATTGGCTATAGATGTAAACCTTTTGTCTACTCAGCTCCATGTAGGTGTCTACCGCTGGATTAGGAAAGTAGACGTCGGGTGAAGAAAAGTGGTAAACTTACAATTGTTATCTTGGGCAATCAATTGAGAACAGTCAATGAAACAGCGGTAAACCTACAATTGTCATCTTAGGCAATCAGTTGAGAACGGTCAATAGGACAGTGGTAAACTTACAATTGTCATCTTGGGCAATTTATTTAGAATCGGCAAGTGAGAACTCACATCCGTTACTATCTAACCACTGGGATAAGAGACCGTTTTCAATCTTTTATCAATTCATGTGTGCCCATTTACTGAGAACTAAATCATTTCAAACAATTCTCTTCTAAGTTGAAGCCACCAACAAATTAATTACCTACAAAAATATATGAATGAAATTTTTATGAAAATAAACCTCACACATTGAGCCTAATTCTTATTTTGAATGGAATCTGGGCGCAACCCATATAATATGTGTATTTATTTCAAGTAATTTAGATTTTTAGTAAATGCCCACACACTCTCTCGTGATGCAAAATGACTACTAACCTTATTTATTATATTTAAAACATGGTTACACTTAAAAGTTAACCCACCGCCCATTGATATCCAACATATAAAACACATGCCTTATTTTTAATGTTTATAAAGTGCGTCCTAAGAAAGTCTTCGTGTTCCACGCTCACAAGGAGAGAATGCCTTTTTACTTTATGAAAAGTTGGTTCAGGAAAATGTGTGACTTGATTCTTTTGTTTGTTTTATTTTAATTTTTGTGTTTTAGACATGATTAAGCTACTTTAGTTTGACTAATTGTTTTGAAACTAAGCGTTTTTTTTTTTTTCTAAAATATTAGAACAAGGCAAGAATGATTTAGAACTATTTAGATTTTGATGATTTTCCCCATTTATAAGTTTAATATGACATATTTAGAAACTTCCTTATTCTAATCTCACTCTGTGTGTAAAGAGAGAAGGTTGGTTCTTTTTTCTTTGTTTGGTTTTTAAATCTTGATACTTCTAGGATCATAATGAAATTTGTAAGGCTTCTGATGTAATGATAAGTTTGATGGTGGGTTTAGCTTCTTTTAGAGTAAAATATTAAGCAGATTAGATTTTTATTAGAAAAATCCACTCACGGTCCTTTTGTACTTCTCCTGATTTTGAATTCAAGTTCTGTGAATCTTGCCTTTCTCCTTTAATAAGTGAAGTAGTTTCAAAAAAATTAAAGTGAAAGGTCCATGTAGCTAATTTGCTGCAATTGGCAGCAATATCCACAGGTCTCAGCATCTTTAGGGCACGTTTGGCAATGGTCTTAGGGTAGGATTCCTCGCCCAAAATCCGCGCTAGCGCGGATTTTCTTGTTTGGCTCAGCTAGGATTTCACTATGATGGACTGAAGATTTCCGCTCTTTTAATTATTTCAAGAGTCACACCTCCCCCCCCCCCCCCCCCCCCCCCCGGATCCGTGGAATCATCCCTATCAAGGATTTGCGGAGCTACAGTGTTCCTGGACGGTAATATAGGGCAGACCGGTTTTTGCATTTTTTTTGTTTTTATCGGCCCCAAAATCAAGATTTGAACCGTTAATTGTGTTAAGAAGGTCCATAACGGCTATGTACCAAAATTTCAGCCGTTGATTCATCATAGATCGTGAGATATTTACAAAATCGTTCAAACCGTTAAAATGTCATATTCTGTGATGCAGTGGGCAAAAAACGGGATTAAATACAGTCCCTTGTTTTCAATTTTCTGGTTCCTGTGGGCCCCAAAATCAAGATCTGAACCGTTAATTGTGTTAAGAAGGTCCATAACGGCTATGTCCCAAAATTTCAGCCGTTGATTCATCTTAGATCTTGAGATATTTTCAAAACCGTGAGGGACAGTGATAGTAAAGGTAAGTAGTAATGTGGCCCTAATAAGTTTTTACTTTGGGAATGTACCTTTTAAATTCCCTAATCAAGATCCAAACTGTTAGTCATCTTTAAAAACTCCAAAACGGCCACTTCACCAAATATCAGCCGTTAATTCATCTAAAATCTCCAGATATGTGCCAAAATGTCTTACTGTGCAAACTATTATTGAAAACAATCCGTTTTTTCTCATTTTTGGGTTTATGTGGGGTCCACGATCAAGATCAAAACCGGTCATTAGTTCTGGACGGTCAAACACGGTAAGGTGACCAAATTACAACCGTTGATCCTTACTTTATCTTGAGATATTTGTATAAACATCAATTGGATCATACATTCTACAACTTATAAGAATCCTCCCTCCATCCAAACATGGAACTTTCATTGGGAATTCTACTTGAGGATTGTGGCTTTCTTTGGAGATGGAGAGAATCCTCTAAATATAGGATTCTTCACCGTTTACCAAACATGCCCTTAGGCTCTGCATTTAGTTTGTTCTTACTCCATTTTGGTAACATCTACCACAAAATGCCTCAGAAATTTTAGGAACAGTCTAATATGATCCTAAAGATCATTCTTAAGATGGAATGGTCTAGCTCTAGCATGTAGTCCACTTAAAAGCATGACAATTAAGTTGAGTGTAGAAATTTAATTTGCAAAGTTTCTCTGTGGCTTACTTGTATGTATAAAAATAAGAATTATTTTATAATGATAAATACTATTTCCAGATAGAGTCTAAAAGTTGTCCTAAAACTTATGGCTATTAATGAAGATTTCTCCTAGGTGACTATGATCGGCATTACCTGTCTATGGTTGGAAACAAGGTTTTGGGACGTCATTTTATTCTCTTTTATAAGGGTGTGTAGATTTGGTAGGA
The DNA here is from genome assembly GCA_038049695.1 of Cinnamomum chago. NCBI lineage: Eukaryota > Viridiplantae > Streptophyta > Magnoliopsida > Laurales > Lauraceae > Cinnamomum > Cinnamomum chago. The sequence goes on along the minus strand of CP142457.1, from coordinate 53,973,573 downwards.
CATATAGAAAGCAAAGTTGCTTTTTAGTGCAATATAATTGAATGATCCAACTCCCAAAATCTCTATTCACATGGCCTTGGCTAAGATGTTCCACCACAAACATGAGTCCTGATCCAACTTCCAAGATCTCATTCACATGGCCTTGGCTAAGATGTTCCACCACAAACATGAGTCCTTCACCGTAATACCGCTTGTCGGGTAAGATGTTCCACCACAAACATGAGTCCTTCACCGTAATACCGCTTGTCGGGTGCTTATTCCATTTAGGTAATTAAATGTAACTACCTTGCTTTCTCAATTTTTTTTGGCAAAAACCTCGAGTTTTAGATTTTACATACAAACATCCAGCATTGCTGTACTTCTTTGACCTTTGTTCAAACCCTAATTCTTTCGACCACTATCATTAGACTCAACAATATTTCTTTCATAATGAAGAAAATACCATGACCTGAGCAATGGCTCAAACTGAAACAACAAAATGAATTATTGCTTTATCGTCCAGAATATATGTAAACTCATCAAAAGACTCCAAATCAGTTACAAATAATAGAGTGATCCGTCTTGTTAATTTAGTGTGATCCATCGCCAAGATAAAGGATATTTTTGGGTTTTTAAAATAATTGTAGCTTCAGTCTGGCTAGGAGACAGTTCAACCAATAATATATTGTAAAAAGACTATACGTGGTTTTATGTAAAAGAAAAAAAAAAGATTAGAGGTGTTGCTGTAAATATCAGGAAAGACAGGGGGTTATATGTAAATTTTTACAATAGTGGTGCATATCAACAGAGATGCAAAAAAGCATGTGGACTGACCCTTTTTTTATGTATAAAATGTTCTGAAGGATGCAGTTTCTGCTCTCACTGGTTATAATTGATTGAATGCACATGCACTTGTGGCAATTTAAAGGACTACTAGTGTGTTTCACTTTATTGTTTAAGGGCACGTTTGTGTAACCTTTTCCGTGGAAAAGTTCACGGTTTTTCGCGGAAAATCCATTTTTCCGGCGTTTGGTGCGGAACAATTCCGCGGAAATATTTTCCTGCCTCGTCAACATTTTCCTTAATAATTGTGGAAATGGGTTTCCCATGGAGGGTATGGGAAATGGTTTTCCTCGGAAAACTTCTCCCTCTTTTCCTCACTCTTGTCCATTTCAACCCAAAAATCATATAACTCTTTCATTTTTTATTTCTTTATATAAATTATTATTTAATGTTAAATAAATAATATACATGTTATGTTATTTTCTTCAAAAAAATTATATCACCAAATAAGAAATTTTAATTTTCTATAAGGAATCCACAGTCGCACCAAACAACATCTCCACCAATTCAATGAGGAAACTCTTTTTGCACCAAACATGAATTTCTAAATTCTACGGAAATCTTTTTCTGAGGTTTTCATTTCTATGGAATTTACTGACGTGGCAATTTCCTCTTTCCACGGAAAGGGTGTGTACACAAACGTGCCCTAAAGCTTCCCTTGGCCAATGCCATGATGAGAATATTTGCCCTCTAGTCCACTCCTTAATATCATGTAGTCTAGATTCTCTGGGCATCTCACACTAAAACTCCATGGTGTGGCCCACCTATTGAAAGTTTGAACATTTTAAAATGAAGACCTCATTTAATTAGATGTCTTCATAGTTACTTTAATATGTGTTGGTTCCGCTGTAAGATTAAGAAGCATGAGTTCAAATTGTCAGAAGGTGGCTCCACTATAGAGTACTTCATCTCCCCTCTTTCATAAGAAGAATGAGTTCCAGACTCAAGGTCTGTTTGAAACTCTGATAAGCTTAAAATAGAGCTGATTTAGGATCAATTTGATTATTTTGCTAACATATCATTTGGTATATATTGAACTCAATTGAAAAGACAAACTTGTCACAAAGTAAAAAATAGTATACGTAAACTTGTCATCTAGTAAAAATTTTATGAGCAAACTTATGAAACAAATGAGTTTTTTTTTAGATAGTCTATTTGTGAGAGAGTTGCCCATTCATTACTTTCTGAAAAAAGAGGCAAAAGGTCTCGAAGTTAATTCAAATTCACATAAACTTTTACAAATAATTTGAAGTACTCAAACATATATGCTTGAATTAGTCCTAAATCAAATAAACCAAAAAGAGACTTGCCAAAGGACTCCTCAGTGTCATAGTCCATTATTGCAAATATCATTGATATTTTGAAATTATTGTGATTTCTTTGAAAATTTCTTATTGTGATAATATCATAACAATAAACCAAATTATCATAATAGTTATTCTGTATATTGGAGCCCCACTGCCACTCCTATCGGTGTTGCAGTTATTGTCAATGTTTTTTTTTTCCTTTTCCTTTTTGCTTGAGAGTTATTGTCTATATTTTTATTTTTAAATTATATATTGTGATATTATTTTTAAAATATCTTATCACAATATTACGAGGACAAATTGAAAGTATTGTCAAATGTGTTTTATTGCTAAAATACTACCAGATTCTGCTATTGTAGGCAGAAAATAGTCATAACAGTAAACCATTTTCACAAGGAATTTCAAAACTAGGGACAATAAGAAGAGGATTACTTTTTACCTTTCAGCCAGAAGATATTTGATGTTATTGTCACCAGAAAAAACATACATAAATAATTACAATAACCTAATCTAACACTGAGTGGAACCACCCTCAACATATTTAACCATTTTCTTGTAATTTGAACTTTTTTTTTTCTATAATCACAAATTTTAAACATGATAAATTCAATATGCATAATTTTAATTGAAGTTGAAGTATCCCTAAATAATAGAGCAAAACAAGACTGTGAATTTGAACTTCAAATGTGCCCTCCACTTATAAATTAATCTAAAAGGGATTAGATAATCTTTGAGCCCCTTTCCTACGTCTTGGCCATCAAGGAGTGATAAGAACAGGCTGAGTTTATACTTGGGCTTTAATATTAATGATTTTTTCACTCTAGAGGACCATGCTGTGGGTGGGCCAGCCAAATTGGATAATGAATACTCATGCCACATGAGATAACATGATGATTTATTATTTTATATGCAGAGAATTTTTGCCACTGGCTGTGGATTCACAAGATGGTTGCAGCTCAAATCAAGCAACTGCAGATGTTGAAGATTATTAGTCTGTTAAGATTAGGATTCTAGAGATATTAGTAGGTTATCTTATCCTTATTCTTTGGATATGTTTTGTTAGTATTTTCTTATAAATGTAATATTTTCTGTCAATGAATTTCATGGTGAAATTTATGGAAAGAAAATGATTCTCAAAACTCTTTATGGTATTAGAGCTTGGGCTAGTGATGATCTTGCGATCAAGCCGGGTATGATTATTACCGTCAATTTTTTTTTTCTATTTCAATAAAGAAATGATCATCTTCTCCTACTCACCCATTCATCTAAGCCCTACAATCTCACCATTGCATGATCTTTGCTTTTGGAAGAAATCAAATCTAATCCAGTGGGCCACCGGCAACGATAGACTCAGAAAGGAGCGGGTTGTAACGGTGATGGATCCACAGACGACAAATGGTGATCACCAAGAAGACATGAAGCTCGTTTCTATTGATCATCTATCTTTTAGAGATTAGAGGGTTCTTATTTTTCATGTTTACAATCACAAATAGTTTCTTTGAAAGTACCATGTGATTGAGGGGGAATGTTGAAGATTATCAGTCTGTTAAGATTAGGATTCTAGGGATATTAGTAGGTTATCTTATCCTTATCTTTTGGATATTGTTGGTTAGTATTTTCTTATAAATATAATATTTTCTGTCAATGAATCTCATGGTGAAATTTATGGAAAGAAAGTGATTCTCAAAACTCTTTATGGTATCAGAGCTTGGGCCAATGATGATCTTGCAATCAAGCCGAGTATGATTATCACCGTCAATTTTTTTTTCTATTTCAATAAAGAAATGATCATCTTCTCCTACTCACTCATTCATCTAAGCCCTACAATCTCACCAATGCATGATCTTTGCTTTTGGAAGAAATCAAATCTGATCCAGTGGGCCACCAGCAACGATAGACTCAGAAAGGAGCGGGTTGCAACGGTGATGGATCCATAGACGACAGATGGTGATCACCAAGAAGACATGAAGCTCGTTTCTATTGATCATCTATCTTTTAGAGATTAGAGGGTTCTTATTTTTCATGTTTACAATCACAAATACTTTCTTTGAAAGTACCATGTGATTGAGGGGGAATGTTGAAGATAATCAGTCTGTTAAGATTAGGATTCTAGGGATATTAGTAGGTTATCTTATCCTTATCCTTTGGATATAGTTGGTTAGTATTTTCTTATAAATGTAATCTTTTCTGTCAATGAATCTCACGATAAAATTTATGAAAAGAGAGTGATTCTCAAAACTCTTTAGCAGATACCTCCAACAGCTAGCCCTCGCATGGGGATGTGTAAGTGTAACCGAAAGTGTATGAGTAAAAGTGAAGACAAGCCCAGTGAAGACACTTACTTTACTTAGATCACTTGCTGTCACCTAAAACACAATTAAAGAGTATACTGATTTGGCCAACCTACGGTTAAAATAGAATAGCAATAAAGGCCCATTCTAAGCCTGGGCCCTAAAATAGAAATAATAGCAATCATTAAAAATAAATAAAAAACAATAATACAAAAAAAATTAGTTATATTGAATGCCTAGTGTATTGTATCTGGGATATCAATAATTCATATAAAGTTTCTAAGAAAAAATTTCTTTTCAATAGAATCACGAGGACATGTAACATACATATAAATTTTAAAAATCACATTTGAATTTTTGTTTGAAAAGTTACTAGTAGATTGGTAAAATTTATTGCTTTCTTTTAGATATCTTTATTTATAAATTACAAAATTTTAAGATAACTAAAATAACAAAATAAAAAATAAAAAAAATCATTTCAGCAGGTGATGGTTGGGGGTAAAAAAATAGTCATAAGTTAGAATTAAAACTTCCTAGGAAAAAAATTAGTTCTTCATAAATAAAACATAGCATAAGAAATAAGCATACCTTTGGATGATATGAATAGTGATCCAGTATTTCAAATCCATGATTTGGTAAAAAAGTAAAAAATGAAACTGTTGTTACAACTTATAATACTAGTATCACAAGCCGGTGCTTTGCCCGGGCCCACAAATAAAATAAAGGTATATTTAATTTAAGGCTATCTTTTCAGATGGAAAATGAGGAAAAAAAATAAATCTCAAACAAACAAATATATCATTTTTTTCATTTTTAAAATTGTATAAATCAAATCTTCATGGTTTATTTTGTATAAAATATTTAAGAACTTTTATGAATATTATAATGTATGTTTAATTTGAGAATATTTTTAAAATGAGACATATTAACATACATATGGAATATATTAAAGATAAAATGAAAATATATTAAAACACACTGAAAAAAAAAACGTATATCTCAATATAAAAGCAATATTTGTACTTATCAAGAAATACAAACAAAAAATATTAAAATATGAATAAAAAAGATTTGTGGAGGAAGCAAGATGAGGGAAGGAGTAAGGGAAAGATAAAGATTTGGGTTGATTAGGTAGCCCCTTTAACCAAAGCTATCATATATAATAATAATAATAATAATAATCAATTCATTGCAACCGTTAATGATGCCTACCAATTGTTCAATGGTCACGATCATTGAAGTTTGAAAATAGATAACCAGGAGGACCCATAGAGAAGCAATTGAAGCAATCCTCTCCAACCCAATTCCTTTTCCTGCAACATGGGCCTAATCATTAGCTGATTTAGGGAGGTCCTGAATAGCCCCTGCAGCCCAATCTTTTACACCTCTGGTGGCAACCATTACAACATGGGCTTCACCAATTAGGATATGGGAGATGTAATAACAAGAGATTATGCAAATGTGAAGCATGTACTTGACCACTTCATCTCGGACTGTCATTCTAGCCTTCTTTGCCAAACCCACATGAAATCTAGGTCATGTTCGAACTTAAATATATGTACATGAAGAAAACTGGATTAAGAACTGGCCATAAAATGAAAATGTGTGGATTTAGCTGTGGCCTCAAGGGTCATCCTCGATAGATGCCAATTGCATGGTTAGGATGAGATTGAAAGGTTTTAAAGTGGATTAGATCATGTGGGTCAAATATTATCAAGGTCGAATTAAAGTAAGCATATCCAGCTAATGAACCACCAAAAAGCCCAATAATTATTAAGGGGCATATCATGACATGGTCCAATCATGCTCCATCATATAATGACAACAGAATTCCTGGCTACAATTAACAGTGATCAAGTGGTCCAGTTTAAATGAGATTTTTGCTGGTTATAAAATTGCAATCAAAGTTGATTTCATTTCTTTCAATTAAAAGGTGTAATAAATAAACAATCGATCGTCCAAAGAGCTTAAATTAACTTGCCTGGCTTCCCCTAGCTCCCACACTATCATGGACAGGGGATAAATCACTTCCAAGAGACTCAAACAAGTCAATTCATGAATCATGATTCTCCAGGATACAAACACACACCAACCTCCAACTAACTTGATTCAAGCCCATCAGGGTAGGAGTGAATAGATGCGGAGTTCATCTGCCATATTTTAATTGTGGTTGCTGTGACATGTGCCCTTGTGGCGTTGTTGAAGAGGAAGAGCCGTGCTGCACCATAGATGGCCTGTGTTGGATATACACGAGATGTAATGCATCTTCTCCCTCCCTGAGCAAAGCTTTCCACTATTGAATGATCCACCTGTTTAATTATTTTAAGTATTCTCATGTAGTCAGAAATCTTCCACTTTGCAGTAATCAAAGATAAAATTGTAGATTAGGATTAAAAACTTGTTCCTACTGGCCCCAAACTCAAGCTGGTTGGCTCGGTAAGTAGGAGTAGGGAAAGTTGCTAAAAAAATATAATGAAAGCATTGCATGATTTCAGGCTTCTTCGATATAAGTAGAAAACCCCACAAAAGAAAATAAATGAAAGAAGAAAAAAAAGTGAAAATCAGATATAGAAATATAATAAGAAGTGCTAGTAAATATGAATTTTCCGTGTAAATCTTGCAAAAATATAATGAAAACAGTGCCAGATTTCGATTTCTGGGGGTATTTTGAAAAATTGTGATATTTTAGGTTGATTTCGTTTTCACTATCTCTCACAATGAACGGAAATGTTTTCCAACTATTGGTAATAACTATGACAATTTTCCAGAGGTGGTATGGAGTACGTACATGTGCATTCAAAACATAAAATAAAATAAAACCTTACCAGTATTCTTAAAGTGAAATTTTCACCGTCGAGTACAGGAACTGTGCTTCCAGACAGCCTTTTAACAGTGTCATTCGCCTTTGAAGACCTACCAGTCATTTGAATTTGTATTTTGGTTAACAGGGTAAAAGATCGAAGTCAAAATATTGTTCACTTGTGTAATCATGAATTAATAATGACCATGTACATTGAAAGTTGTTACAAAAGAATAGTTATATCATCATGTCATCATTTTGGGTTTGTTTGTTTGAATTAAATTACTTTCTAATAAAATTACTAGGGTAATGATGGGGTATTCATGTCTCATCTTCTTTTCATTTTATCTAAAATGAAAAGTATTTGATGCTCATTTTAGAAAATTCACCACTGATATTCACTTTTAATCACATATGGAACGAGCTATGTATTCAATTCTTATGTATTTTCATGCAAACAAAAAGGCCTTAGCCTCCTATCGTAAGCAAGTCAACAAGGAAAGCGAAACACTCTACAACATAACTATAGAAGATCTACTGCATCTTATATTCATTGTAAACAAGTTGCATGCGTACCTTGATTCATCTTGGCAGAAGAAGGTTTGAAGGTTGCCATCTGCGCCCCTTCCCACATAAAAGTAGACAGCGGTCTGCTCAGAGAGGCCTTGGTCAGCTAGAACCAAAAGCCCGAAGGGGCCCAACATGCTTCTTCCTGAAGCACCGCCACTGGTGCTACAGTTATAGCTCACATCAGCTTCAATAGTCTCCTCCAGGGTCTCCTTAGCCATCTTAAACTCTGCGATTATGTCCAACTGTTTCATATGGGGCATGCATCCAACTGAGTCAAAATGTGCAGAAAACCTACCGTAATCCCCCTTCTACATACGGTTAGATCTCTACTGCAAAGATGGCCATAGGATCTCACTCATGTGCCAAAGTATGCTATGGGTGTAGAAGGGATGGAGCCCACTTGATTGCTTACTAGTAGTGATGGAAGTGGGTCCAGTTAAGACACATATATCTCGTAAGACCTCAGGATGAAAGAGATGGGATTAGTGGCCGACTCAGAATTTTGGTTGTTGGATTTTGAGGGTGGACCTAAGATTTTCATGTGGACCAAAAATCTTTATATGGGTTTTGGAAGTTGATTCAGATCCAATGAAGGCAACTGCCACCAGGAGATTGTATGTAGGTCCGCCCCTGGATGGGATCCACTGTGTATCAGTAGAAGTATGTTTTATGCCGGCCTACTTTCTCCTTTTCTTCTAATGGAAAGTTGTTGGCCAAAATACACTTTGATCGACTATATGCGTATAATCAATCTTTGAATTATCAATCAGCAAAATAATGTAAAATAGATGCAAAATCAGTAGGAAAGACATTAATAATTGTCTAATGAAGAAGTATAGTTTCTCATAAACTATATTTGCATTTGCTTTCATAGAGTAAAATGATTTGAAGTGTAAATGAGAAGTTAACCATTGATAAAGTAATCAGCTGGCATTATATAATGTAAAAACTTTGGACCGCTGAAAAGGTCAAAAAGTAAAACTCCAAACATGAATAATATAAACAACTAATCGATAAAAATTAGTATTCCACAATTTTTACTTAAACCCACTGAAAGAAACAAAACTTGCCTTGAACAAAAAGGGTAAAAAGATACAGACCTGCGTGGCCCCAGCCACTTCCAGTGGAATGACTGATCCAGCATGAAGCTTGATGTTTTTGAATTCCTCACAACTCGTTCTCAACTTCTCCAACTCTTTCACTGGCCACAGTAGCAGATTGGTTCCTGTCTTCGCATCAAAGGACACTACTCTAGGAATTGCCTTCAATACAAAAATTCATTACTGCATTTTAGAAACTTCCAATTGGTGGATTTGCATCAGAAATCCCATATAAGGACTAGTTGATAAGTTTGATTCCTCACAAGAATTTGGGTCAGTGTGAGGAGTTTCAAGACAATAATAAGATTGATTACAATGCAATAATACGTAGTAGGGTACCTGAACACATGCCCATCCCTTCTCCACGTCGGCCTGTTCACTATCCGTCTCACCAACATAAGCCCACAACACCCTCCTCTTCTTCTCCGGATCGTAAAAACTCTTGGCAGCATAGTACTTACCAAAATCATACCGTATCCCGATCCCAACATCCTCCACAGCATCATCAGGTGTCCACGTCCCCTTCTCGACATCATACATCCCGATCGCATAGTAATCATGCCGTTCATCATCAATGCTGGCCTTAAGCACGTGCTTGACCCCAGGACCATTAGCCGATGTGTCCAAACCGCCGTCACCAGTCAACGACACCGGGAAAAGTTCAACACACTCCCACATCCCAGTTCCATGCACTGCATGCAAGATAGTGTCCAAGAGCTCGTAGGAGAGGAAATCAGAGGTCTTGTAGACGAGAGAGATGCCTGTGGTGTTCAACTTGGAGCCGATGGCGATGCGCCAGGTGCCGTCGGGGGCGGACCAGGCCGTGCTGGGGTCGCGAAAGTCCTTGGTTCCAATGCCGGGTGGTGGGACGAGGATGGGGTTGTGGTGGTACTTGACCCAGTTGACGAGGAGGGGGTCTGAAGGATCGGCCGGGAAGGCGAGGTTTTGGACCTGAACGCGCTGGTCATGAATGGAGCCGGTGTAGAGCATGACGACGGAGCCGTTGGGAAGGAGGGTGGCTGAGCCAGTCCAGACGCCATTGATGTCGTACCATTGGTCTGGGAACAAGGCCGGGGGAAGGAGGAACCAATTGATGAGGTCGCGAGATATGGCGTGGCCCCATGTAATATTGCCCCACACTGCTGAGTTTGGGTTGTAATTGTAGAAGATATGGTACCAACCCTTGTAGAACAATGGTCCTGGGTTTTTGCAGTTTGTGATCACTTCATTATTAATTTTTAAAAAAATGTTGGAATTCATGAAATTGCATCGAGCTTTTGGAGCTTGAAATGTGAGTATGAGTGGAGAATGAGAAAGTTTTTATATTTGAGTTTCTTTAGATGGAGGAATTTTCACTCAAAAGGAGTCACACACGGTGACAATTTGAGATTTTCAATCTCTCCCTTCCAGTCTGCAATACATAGAAGACCCAAACCGAAACCTTATAGAGTTAGAGAATATTGGACAAAGCTTTAGAAAAGCTGTTAAGGAAGGAGAAGAAAGGGCCCGTTGAACGTTGGAAATTAAACAACAAAAACCAGACATTCTAAAGGGCTCATTGATCGTGGAAAAAGCACAAAGGTAGCAAGGGCGACCCAGAAAATGGAACTAGGGGGGCCAAATGAAAATTATTAAAGGAAAATTTTAACAATTTAAGAGTCAAAATAAAAAAAAATTACAAAAAATTTAGTGGTGAAAAATAAAATTTTGAAAACTCAAGGGGGGCCATGGCCCCCCTAGGCCTACATGTAGGTCCGCCCCGGCCCCCCTAGGCCTACATGTAGGTCCGCCCCTGAAAGGTAGGGGCCCATTTAAGTAGTTTACTTGAAAGTGAATTCAAGTGAAGAGTCATTTTTAGGAGAAAAGAAAAGCAGAGGGTCTTATAAAAAAAAAGTATGAAATTTTGAAAGTGTAGGGAAAAAGTGTGCAGAAAAGGAAAAAAAAAAAAAGGAGAGAAAGAAATCTTGCTAATAGTAGGCCGGAATATATTTGGGCCTGATGGTTCAGCTCAATTTTCAAAACTGCTACTTTAATCACAATTAAACTAGGGATGTGAACAGATTGGGCAAAATGGTTCAAAACCTTAGGTGTGGATGTTCGGGAGCTCAACCTAAACAAAATGTCATTTTTATAAGATAAAATAAAAAAGGTCCGGTCTGTATAGTCCTTAATTTTAAACCAAGGATGTGGGTTTTTTAGTTGATGTTGTATTACTACAATCTCTAGGCAATGCTACTATATATCTAAAATGGAGAAAACTAAAGCACTAATGAAAAACCTTGGCTATTATATATATATATATATATATATATAAATTGACTAGAACTAGTACACCAATAGAAACTAGTTTAATTATTAGGGATTTTTAAGAATTCTATAGAAAGGTGGTGTGCAAATGCAAACGATTGATCCTGGGCACACAGGTGAGATAGTGGCCAGCCATTTGAGCAACCAATATTCTCATGGCAACCGTGTAAGGATTAAGCTATTTATGACTACCGAACGGACAACACACTACAGGAAACTTTTAATCCCAACATCATGAGAAAATAGATGCATCTGCCTCTGGTGTAAAACTGCGCTATGGTTGCCTCTACAAAGAGTAAAAAACAAGACCTGTTCATCTCACTGATAAAAAGAAAAAGGATTGATTGAGCACGCATGCCAGGTATCCACCATCATAGGTATCCACCTGCCATGTCGTTTCTATTACTGACTGAGCACGCATGCCAGGTATCCACCATCATAGGTATCCACCTGCCATGTCGTTTCTATGACACTTTTATCTCATGCCAGGTATCCACCATCATAGGTATCCCTCAAACTTGATGTCCTACTCCTACCTACCTCACACACGCCCATGGCCCACCCTACTCTATGAGACAAGAGGGGTGCTATTTGGACCGATGGGGGACGAACTGTGGCCCGATCCCCCATGAGGACCACCGGCCCTGTGGTCCTCATGGGGGACCGCCATAGTTCGGTTCCCGAGTAAGTCCAAGTGGACTTTCTCATCAAGTTTTTAAACAAACAGTGTATTTGATTCACATAGACATGGCACGTGGGTCCTCTTAAAATGCAATCAGATTGCAAAAACATAGAGCAGCGCCTGTTGCATGCGGTAGTGCCAAATTACGGTGAGACTACCTTTTGATTTCATGATAAAACAATTTGTGTGCCCCAAATATTCTAATGCTATATATATACCAATCTAAAGTTATACAATAACCAGTGAGATCTAATGATGCAATCAACAGGCAGGCACAGTCCTTAATAATTATAGAATCTGATTTGACTTGGTTTGATACCTTCCATCGGCCTTGGATGCTTGGTGCATTGGTTTAGTCCGGAACATTACCACTCCCTAAACCATCTAAATGGCCGACATGTGCCGGCCCCACTTAACAAAGAAAGCCGGGTGGTCCAATCAATGAGAAGCTCTATTAAATTTGGAAATTAACATGTGCTTGCCCCAAGGTTAGAAGTGAATTTTGAGTGGGTTACTGTAGTTTCCAACATTGGCTTATCTTTGTTGATCAGCGAGAAATTTTTTCCCATCAAATAAATCTAATAAAAGTAAGTTTCCTTAATTCCCTCAAATTAGCCAACGAGAATCTTATTTGATTTTGGGCTTACTAAAATTGAATTCAAAATAAACTTAGTAAAACTAAAAACCAAAAGGGGAAGGTAACTTAAATTAGTAAGCTCAAAATCGTAAGTCCCAACAGTGTTGCACATATAGTAATGAGGACCACTCACGTTATACATGATTTCCATAATAGAATGAGTGGGCTTATGTATCACATTGACAGCTTATATAACTTGATGAACTGATAAAACAAAAAAAAAAGAAAGAGTAAAGAGTAAGGATTTTTGCTTACCACTTGGATCTGAACCAGGGTCCCCATCCATGCCATCCAATGAAAGAAAAATTAGAAAAAGAAAGAAGGATTTTGACGGTACAACTGCCCTTAAATTTGATATTTGCTTATCATGTCAGTCGAAGTTTAAATATTTTTTTATAAAGCTATTTATATAATAATAATACGATATTACAGGATCTCACAATATGATGTCTGCAGTATCACCCTTACGATATTGTAAGATAGCTTGGTCGGAAATATTTAAACTTCGATGATGTTAGATAGGCAAAAATCAATTCTAAGGACAATTATACTGGCAATATCCCAAAAAAAGGAAAGAAGCACCAAATCAGCACTCGACCCAGGACAAAATCAATTCTAAGGACAATTGAGAGGGAGAGAGAGGGAGAGATGGAGATGGAGAGGAGTAGGGAATCATATATATACCGTTCATCCAGTTTTTCTTAGGCTGGAAATGGAAAGCCGTTCTCTGCCACCTCAGCATGGAGTTCGTCCACGGATACGTCTCGTTCGGACTCAGAAACATCATAATGGATTTCGCCGATACGCCCTCCGCAACTCCCCTAGGTAAGACCCTCGTAACAGGCCTTGAAGAGGCATCTTCAACCACTAGTACTCTACGCTGTTGGTGCTCCGATTCGCTCAGGCCTTGAGCCATGAGCAGCAGGAGAACAGCTGCTGATAAGGAGAGGACGATGGATAAGAGGAAAGGTTTGATAGATCTCCATCGATTGGGTGAAACTTCTCTGTCATCAGGCAGAGGAGAGTAAGAAGAAGAAGAAGAAGAAAAACAAGGGATCAGGACGGAATTGTCAAGGATTGGAAGGCTGTTGCTGTAGCTCATTATCACTGGGCACTGGGCAGATAATCTTTTCTCTTCTGAGGGAAAGTTTTCACTGATAAAGTAATTAGACTTCACTGAGAAACTTTTTCTCTAGAGGATGCTTGGGGAGTTTTATCTAATAATAAAAGAGAAGAAGCCTCGAGGCCATCGCTATCTGTGGCAGGCCTTGGTGCCTTTTAAAATCTAAGAATTGCTCGAAATCACTGCTCATCTTGAATTATTAGTAAAAAGATAGCTCCACTCAAAAGTTAAGCCCACTGCTTAATGATGTTCCTCATGTATAAATTACATAATGCCTTTTCTTTTAGTTTTTTGAGAGCGTCTTCTAACAAAGTTCTCACAATGAGACTATGCCTTTTTTTACTTCACAAAAGGTTGGTTCAGCAAAATGTGTAATTTGACATTTCTTTTTGTTTTAATTTAATTTTTGTGCTTTAGAACCGACCCCCACCTAGTGAGAAAATGCTTGGTTTGGTTTGGTTTTGTGCTTTAGAAATGCTTGCACTACTGTAGTTAGTCAATTGTTTTAAAGCTAAGAGTTAAATTATCATTCTTTTTTTTTATTATTAGAATAAGGCGATAATGATTTTGAACTGTTTAGAAGTTAATTTCGTTTTTGGAATCTCACCATCTGTGGAAATGTAGAAGGCTGATTCTTTTTACCTTTTATGAGTCTTGTTAACTTTAGTTTCAAATGAGATTTGTGAGCCTTTTGTTATAACAATCAATTTAACGGTGGGTCTAACTTCTTTAAAATAAGATCTAAAAGGAAGGCATATTTATTTTTGAGCAGTTTTGGATTTTTGTTGGAGAAATCCACAATGGGGTCTAATGAACTTCACATGAGTTTTTACATAAGTGATCAGAGGATCTACCCTTCTCCTTTAAACAGGTAAAGTTTTTCCTTTTAAAAAATAGGTCTATGTAGCTTCTTTGCTGCAATTGGCCACAATATCCAGCATTGTTCCAGTATCTCCATTCTCTGCTGAAACATTTTGGGGAACAATAACATGATCCTAAGCGTTGGGTTTATAATTCATATTCCGGTTTGATCGGATTAGTTCATTGGATTGTTCAAGTTCAAGGGTATTTTCATCATTGTACAGAAATTTTCTAGGGGTCAAGAAAGAATAGATTATATATTGATGTAATAGGTAACCCTAGAGTCGAAGTGAGAAAAGTGAGATCCTTTTTTCTTCCATGGTATCCGAGTTTTTTGAGTAATAGGGGAGATGTGAGAGTAAGATTGAGACCTATGGGGAGAGAATCCTCTAAGTGTTAGAGGGTTAGGAATTCTCATAACGAGTTACTCAATTCTTGCATAGTGAGATCCTGATAGCCTCGTAGGTATAAGCAAGTTTGTCAAACCACTTAAATTTGTGTATCATGTCTTGGTTGTGGTTGATCATGCGTGTTTTTTCCTAATTAATCTCCAACAGGTAGTATCAAAGACCCAACACTAAGATCAGTCTTATGCCGGAAATGGTCTAAGCTTTAACTCATGCCATCATCCACTTGAAAATATTTGTCCACCTTCTGGCGCCTTCTAAAATTGTGGCAAATTTGGGCTTGCAGCCATTTGGGCGCACAGGCTTGAAAAGTTCCTTATAAGATCATATAAGGCTACTCATGAAGATTTCTCATTGGTGACTGATCCGGCAGCTGGCCCGGCACCTGTCTGTGGTTGAAAATTAGGTCTAAGGCTATGATCACATAAAATTGACAGATAATTTGTATGTGCTATTATTTGACAGGACAGAAAGCAAAGTTGCTTTTTTTATTTTTTTGCAGTGAATGAGAAGTGAACGACCCAAAATCAAAATCACACATCATTGCCTTCCCACTTCAAACATGATCCCCACACTCACCGTGATATCATTTATCAGCTGCTTATAATATTTACCTAATTACATATATAACCACCTGGGTTTTAAATTTTTTACAAACATCTCTATTTTTAGATTTTACATACCACCATCTATACTCTCCTTGCAACATTGTTGAACTTCTTTTACATTTGGACAAAACTGTTTTTTAATTTAGCCACTTTTACTGAATCCATTTATCATTCTTTCCTAAAGATAAAAATCCTTTTTGCCTTGCAATGACTCAAAACTAAAACAACAAAATGGATTAATTTATCATCTAGAATTCATGTAAGTTAGAAAGGCTCCTCATCAATTACAGATGATAAAGTGATTGGCGATTTGTTAATCTAGTTTGATCCATCGTTAAGATAAAGGATTTTTTTTTTCTTTCTAAAACAGTAGCAGGTTCAGTCAACATGGCTGGGATACAGTTCAACCAATAATACATTGTAAAATGAAAATAGGTTGTTATATGTTAAAAAAAAAAAATTAGAGATGTTGCTGTAAATATCATGAAAGGCAGGCAGTTATATGTTGACTGATCTTTTTTTATATGTATAATATTTTTGAACGATGCATATTCAATGCTACATGCGGCTGTCACTAGTTGTAATTGATTGAATCCACTTGCAATTGTTCTAATGTAAAGGACTTGCAAGTTTCATTAGGATCATTATTGCACTTTACTGTTTAAAGATTCCCTTGGCCAATGCCAATGGATCTAAATAGTGGAATAATGAAATTGGTATAGAACAGATGAGATTATGATGCTTCTTTCCCACAGCTATATTGATTGTCCAAGATAACAATGGATTTACACAACTTAGCAGTAAAAATTATGAAATGAAGTCGTGTCTTTATTTTTCATACCGAGAGCTGCTCAGCATAACCCCTGCACTTCTAAGCACGTCAGACATTTGGAGGCGGCCATATCTTCCCAAAGAGTTCCTCCACACGCCTTGTTTGTTTCATATAGCTTTCCAGCCCAGCACCTAGAAGATCTTCAGCTGCTGGACCAATTGCTGTTGCGAAGCTTAGTTGGTCCCACTTCACAAGCTGTTTAACAAGGAAAACCCATATCATTATTTCATTCACAAAATATTACTCCTACAACACTGATAAGGATGACAATCAACCCCGCCAATGATCAATGATGCAATTAAAGATGAATCAGAGATATCAGAGACTTCATCTGGTCACCCTAAATTCGAATTATTGGGTAAAAGGCTGGAAGCTTGCACAGATGCCATCAAAGAAAGTCTTTGTTTTATTTTTTGAAGAACAAAGGAAAACCTGTAAAGTGAATCATGCAACTATAAGGATCCAAGCTGGTTTTATTTTTTGAAACTTGGGTCTAAGTCATTTTAATGAGATGTGAGTAAAATAGCAGAGATCTAGCTATGATACCAAGATACAGCATGGATATGCCAATAGGACAGAGCATAAAATTATAGATTGAACATTGAATTGAAGTGTCAGCATTGATCAGACGGGATTCATGAAATTTATTGGAACACCTGAGCGAGATAGTAAATTTATTAGCTATCATGCACTTAACACTTATTGTGTCATAATTGTATGAAATCCAATTGTTCATCAAAGAAGATCTTATCCTTGCTTGAAATGCCCTTGTGCCAAAACTCACATGGCAGGATGATTCTAGAATCTGGTTGGATGAATTTATCAAATGTAAAAAGGAAGCTTAGGAATAAGTCCAACCAGCAGTCGACATTCAATCGGCAAGATGACCCATGTGGTTTCCTACTTACAACCCATACACGGTGGGACAAAGCAGTTGAATAATACATGTTTATGCATGGAGAATATCTGCATTGAGAAATGATGCATGCTAACAAACATGATTTATGGATCTAAACGGTCCTCTCCAAAATAAATAAATAAAATGATGGTGCTAATTTTGACAGGGAAGAAAAACCAGAAAAGCATTTAACCTCTTCTTCACTGAAATTGTACATCATGGAAGAGCTTGGAGACAGCCTCCTCGCAAATGAATACTTCTCATCAGGAAGGATTATGGATTCTTTGAGCGACTGCAATATCTTCAACGGGGCAATAATGTAATCAATCCTAAGGAAAACAAAGACAGATAGCATTGGTGCATGACTTTGTAAATGTCAATATGCATAACATTCCCAAAAAAATAAATGAAAGGAAACATTAAAACAGAGCATCTTACCCCATAAGGCTGAATATATCCTGCTTGTTGCGAATTGCTGCTGCCATCAACTTTGATTTGTGTCCATGCTTGTGAATGTAATTATATGCCTTTGTCACCTGCAATTGTGGACAATATATCTCCAAAAACTGTGTGAATATTATCATCATCTTAGCTTCATCCCACTGATCTGGGGTTGGCGTGTAAATGCACAGACCTATGGAATAGAAAAATAATAAAAAGGGTCATAAAATCCAGCATTTGAAAGCTATAGAGAAAAAGTGCATGGCTAACCAGGGCCAATCCAGGATCTTCTCCACTTCTGCAAGCAGCTTCTACCTCAGGATCACCAGAATGATTGCGAGCCCAGTCCTATAGAACATAATTTCAATCAATCAGCATTTCTCAGTGAACACTTGAAATGCATGATCCTTAATAAAGGAACCTTACCCTGATGCGACCAACAAAAATCTGGATCACAGAAGCACCAGCTTGAGCTGCAGCCGCTGCCTGAGAAAAACTGCACAGACAATATTGTTGGACTTTAGGGAGTGTGGACCAAACAGTGGGAATCAAATAAGTGTGTCAGATCAGACTTTTTGAAGGATAAGAAGCAGGGAACAAAATGAATGCAACAAATTATGTATTTTCCATACAACTTCACAATAAATTGGAAAGGAAAAAATCATTCTGGCAAAGGTCTTCAGGAGTAAAGTAGAAGTCATCCATAATATCAGGGACTTTTTTTTTCATTCAAAGAAAAAGCAGAGGCTTGAAAATACTAGGGTGTACACTTAATACCATTCATGATGAAGTCCAAACCAAATCTTTCTTTACATGTGTTGGTGATGAACACTGATGACTTTGTTCCCTGAATAAGGATTGAGCAAAAGAGAAATCTTCAAGGAAATCTTCAGGGAAAGGAAAGTGAGAGTTCAAAAATATCTATAGTTCAATTAACTATGATAGATTTGTAGAAATGAAGGATAAGGGAGCTTTGGCAAGAGGCCAGTATGAGTCCTTATATGGTCCAGTCTGGAAGCAGGTTGGCATTGTGGGAGTAAGTTTATGAGCTTTGCACATTCAGGATTTGAACCATATTAGTTAACACAAAGACAAGTAATCAGTCAGAACATATTAGTTAGAGCAAGATTTGAACCATGATCCCCATCGAGTTCAAATCATTTATTGGCAGCAGATATATCATGAGAAAAGATAAATTTACACACTAAATTTTTGTGACATAGAACAGCGGGCAATAAAAAGGAAGAATAGCATAAAGTTTTCCATTTGGTAAGATGTGAAAATGTAGTTAGTCTCCAAAAAGGAATAGTATATAATCATTGTTAAGGTCCAAAACTGAACCCTATATGCCAGACAGCCAGAAGGGTATTCCATTGAATAATTGTGTTGTGCTAGATATGCTGATTGCCAAACTTTTGAAGCCATTGGACCACATTACAACTCATCCTAGGAAGGTCAAAGTCTGACTAGCAAATTAAAGGAAAAAAAGGTGTGAAACTGAAAGCAACAAAGTTGATTTCCATGGCATTACAGATGTTATCGCCAGAGGCGGACCCAGGATTTTCGTTTAGGTGGGGCTAAACTTTAGCTAGAATTTTTTCACATCAACAGTAACAAAAGAAAAAAAAAAGTATTCCATGTAAATAGACGTAAAATATTTAGCTACATCAACTTTATATATTTCTTGTTTGAAATGAGGACTATTCATTTCTCCAAAATTTACAGTATAAGAGAAGTATACTGAAAACAAAAAAGTATCCCAAAAAATGAGGGCAAAACAATCATCCCCAAAAAGAAAGGGTTCACAACCTCCAAAAAATTCAGGTATCAACCCGAAGAAAGAAGTACATGTTAATGATTGGACATCAACTAACATATTCTTCTCTCATCAAAAATCATTTTAACCCCAAAACAAAGTTTTTTACAATTGCCCTCTACGGCTCTTCATGTTTTGAAAGCGTTGCATAATCGCCTCATCGTCAATGCTATTGAATACGTCCTTTTCAATATACACAAGCAAACAATCATTCATCCACTCATCTTCCATTCGATTGCGTAGTCGATTCTTAACGATTTTCATTGCAGAAAATACCCTCTCAACAGTAGCAGTGGCAACTGGTAAGGTTAGTGCTAATTTCAAGAGCAAATAAATTAAAGGATATGCGATGTCCCTTTTTGTTTCAACCATCTTCTGAGCAAGGCCGCTAATTCCTTTCACTCCAAAAAACATACTATTGGCGCGCATATCGGTGATATAATTTGCAAGCTGACTATCCAGTCTCACCCGATCTAAGTCCGAAAAATCATTTGGATATAATTGAGAGAGCCGGATCAATTTTTTCTTATCAAAAGCAGAGAATGAATCACTTGGATCCAAGCATGCCACACAAAGAAGCAACTCAGTGTTCACCACATTAAAGCGGCGGTTGAGCTCTTGAAGTTGCAAATCAATAGTAGCATAGAATATGTCGACTTGAAAATGATGAAGATTTGTCAATTCAGCTTTACGTCGTGATCGCTTTCGGCCAACAAACATATCATTCATATTGGGAATGATGATTTCATGTTCATCACAAAATGAATGGACTTCAACTATGAGAGAATCCCACCCATCATCTCTCATCATTTGCAATCGTTGTTTCGACATTCTCACTAGTTCCATGGCAGTGATAATATTTTGATCTTTTCGCTGCAATAACTTTGATAATTCATTGGTGATCCCCAATATATCTCTCATCAAATGCAATTTAAATGCAAAATCAAAATCATCCAATACACTCAATAAGTTAGTGGCAGAGCCCTTGTGTTCACTCGTACCATCATCTGAGATAATTTCAAGCACATCAACCACTGATGAGAACATGAGTAGCAAGTTAATCAATGTATCATGATGCGAGCCCCAACGTGTATCTCCCGGCCTCTTGAGGCCAGTCTTCTGATTCAAACCCCGTCCACTTTCAAGTTCACCCGAATCGAGAGCATCAACGACCTTAGCAGCCTGTATATTTTGGAGCATGTCGTGACGTTTGCAAGAGCCTCCAACGACATTCAACACCATAGAAACCGACTCAAAGAAAGCATCGATGAAATTGTTATCTTTTGCAACAGCAACGAGTGTCAACTGAAGCTGATGTGCAAAACAATGAACATAGAATGCGGCGGGATTCTCATTCTGAATGAGCCTTTGCAGTCCATTAAGCTCACCCTTCATATTAGCAGCCCCATCATATCCTTGCCCACGCAAACTTGACATGCTTAATCCATGCCTAGAAAATATAGCTTCGATGGCCAGCTTAAGTGATTGAGCTTTAGTGTCTGCAACATGTTCTATGGCTAAAAACCGCTCAATCACACATCCCCGCTTATCCACATAGCGTATAACTACTGCCATTTGCTCTTTGATAGAGATATCCCTAGATTCATCCACCAAAAGAGAAAATGGTGCATCTCCAAGCTCGGATATGATAGCTTGAGTGGTTTCTATAGCAGCCGCATTCACAATGTCTTTTTGAATCTTAGGGGAGGTCAATTTTAGATTCTCAGGAGCATTTTCCAATACAACTCTTTTAATAGCTTCATTCTGATCGGCAAGTACTTGCAAAAGCTCAAGGAAGTTACCCATATTGTTTGAATCTTCAGATTCATCATGACCACGAAAAGGCAATCCTTGGCGCAAAAGAAATCTAACAGAAGCAAGTGTAGCCTTCAAACGGATTCGATAATCTGTTCGAGCTTGACTTGATTGCTTGATAATAATCGTCTCAATGTGTTGCTCTTGATTCAATAAGTTCTGACACTTCTCATATGCTTGATTATGAACACTATTCGGGCCTCCCACATGATTTTCAATTCTATCTTTTTTCCTCCAACTTTTAAATCCTTGAGATATAAAAGTATCATAACGCGTTTCCTCCCCAAAAAGATAACAACACAAGCAGAATGCAGCATCTTTTTCTATGCTGTACTCCAACCAACTGCCGTAATCCTTAAACCAAAAAGGATTAAATCGCCTCTTATCTTGTCCACACCCCGAATAAGGAAACTTATGGTCACGAGGCTGACAAGGGCCCTTTTGTAAATATGCTCTTCGGACTTGGTCCCTATCCATAGGATGATAGCTTGAGATTGGATTCCGTAACCCAGGATCCGCAGGAAGATTAGTCAAGTTAACCTCTACACGCCCTTTCTTCGAGGATGATGGCATTTCATCATTCTTGTCATTCTTTGGAATCGGAGACGGTGGATTGGTAGTTGATTGTTTTTTGTAATATTTTTCCATATCTGATTCAAAGATAAGGTCAATTACATCAAAATCCTCGCCAACCACCAATAATCACCATTTATAACATAGGTTAAAGACTTGATTTTAAACAATTTTTTTTTTATAAAGAATCCTACTACTAACACCTAATTTGTAAATAAATTTTTAAGCGACAACACCCAAATCGCGAATCCTCAAGAAATTAGCACAAAATTTGACAAGCAAACTACAACAACAATAAAGAAACTCTAAAGAAGTAATACACATTATCATGTAAAAATTAGTACCTCGTTATTATTTTCTTAAGCTCCAAACAGTTCCTTAATCATATGAATCCAAATGAGAGCACCTGTATTTATAATTTATAGATGAACACTATCAGCATTATCATAAACATCATATTACGGGCCAAGAATAATGTTTCCAAAATAAAAAAAGAAAAAAAGAAAAAAGTAGTTAAAACTTAAACATAGATCAAGACAATTAGATAAGACTTGCTCACAACATGGCAGAACATTAGATAAGACTTGCTCACACATTCAATTAAAGGTGAATATACAATTCAACCCATCCAAAGATGAAATACGATTCATGAAAAGGCCAACAGTTTTCAATTAGAGAAAACAGAAAGAAGTAAAGGCAAACTAAAACCCACAAGATAAGAACTAGATCCCACATTTCAATTACAAAATATACATGAATTGATCGACTCAAAAACAAAAAAAAGAAATCACCCAGAGTCAGAGACACAAAAATTCTGTAAACATCAGAAGCTCAAACAAATGCATTTCTCCAAAACTCAATAAAAGCAACAGATTACAAACTAGACTCCTTCTTCACCCTCTATAAATTAAATTTCCTCTCCCTCCACAACTTACTCAAAAACTGGACACTTGCCAAGGTTCAAGAGTCAAAATGTTTTAAGTTTCCTCCACAACTTACTCAAAATGTAAAGGCATTGGCATTTCCTTATACAAATAAATAGATAAATAAAAAAGGATAAAGATACGGTTACAAAGGAAATTTACAAGAAATTCCAATGACAACTGATGTGGAAAAATTCATAGTTTAGATGTCCAATTTACAGCACTGCCATAGAGTTATGCACAAGTTGTTCCCCTGACATTATATGGTGGATGCCTTTTTCCCCTTAAAAAAACTGAACACTTCAGCAAAATAAAAACAAAATGAACCAGAAGAGTTTTGGGTTCTTGATATAGGGCCATGGAGCCTTTTATAAATTACAATCTTTATGTTTCATGAAAGGCCCAATAACAACATGAACACTGTTTAGGCATCATCATTATTCATTATTACCGATAAGATCTTTGAGGAGTGAAATGTTTGTGAGAAAATTATGACAAATCAACCTGTGTTTACATGTTTTGAACCACCCAGGAAATGGCATCAACCCATAAACTCTGTAATGGTGCACTTTAGCCTTGGAACTAGATCACAGACTAGTGGACACAGCTCTTGGATAAATGCACAACAATTGCATCGCTATTGCATCACTGGATTTTAAAAAGTCCTGGATCCATAACCCATTTTTGGATAATCAAGAAAAGCTTTAAAAAAAAGTAGTCTACAGAATGGTTAAGATCACTGGTTAAAAACAGGCAAACAGCCAATCACAACATCAAACCCTAATGTGCAAAGGAGGAAGAGATGAAACCACACAAACCCTAGCCAGAGAGGGAGAGGAGGAGAGAAGCTAGAGAGAGAGAGATGGAGAGTTACCTGAACCGTCGAAACCTTGAAGGAAGAAGGGAGGTCGATCTGGCGAACCGGCGAAGAGTGAAGACCGAAGACGAAGAGAAGAGGGAAGGTCAAAACAGCAGAGACTCTGCTTTTTATTTTTTTTCGTTCTGCCCTCTTGACCTGGGGCGAGTCATTTAAATCGATGTGGGGCGTGGGCCAAGGCCCAATAACTATTGAAGAGGAATTTGTATTTGGACCTGGGGCGACCGCCCCAGGTCATGTAAAGGTC
The DNA here is from genome assembly GCA_038049695.1 of Cinnamomum chago. Classification (NCBI taxonomy): domain Eukaryota; kingdom Viridiplantae; phylum Streptophyta; class Magnoliopsida; order Laurales; family Lauraceae; genus Cinnamomum; species Cinnamomum chago. The sequence continues at coordinate 53,949,636 of CP142457.1, read as the reverse complement.
GGTCCGCCTCTGGTTATCGCCGTCAACTTTATTTTCTAAAATGCAACTGGCAGAAACATGAAAAACCACTCTTAATTTCAGTGTTAGGAAACTTCTCTTAAACAGTCCTACGGTGGTTCAGAATCTCATAAACAGTCCTACTTGATCTTGTTGGCACATAGTTCCACAATATTCGTTTAGGGTGATGCAGGCAGTAAAGAACATCAAAATTTCTCGATGATTCAAAATGGAAATAGTTCTCTATCCAACTCAAAGTCAGACTTCATGACATTTATGGTAATGATCATAAAATTGACCCTTTTCTGATTCTTTTTGCCTCTAACACTCCCACTTCTTTTGTTGTGTTTAAGAAAAGAAATTCTTTTTTCTAATCATTAAGGAGTGAAAATCATGTAAAGAATTGTTGGGAAAGACATGGAATATATATAAGGTATGCACAGCCTATAAACTCTAAACCTATTGACTTGCTTATTCACTTGGCCCATTTGGAGGTGGATATTGAAAATGAAAGGTTTTTTTTCTTCTTTTTCCATTTATAACCCATCTGCCTCTAAAACATGGAAGAGGACTCTCCAACTGATGCAGGCATAAACCTTACAGCTTATAAAGCATGGGTCAAAAATGGTGCTTACATATGAGAAACTCTTTGGCCCATCAAACCCCAAAAATGACCCAACTACATTTGTGCTTGAATAATTATTTTTACTTTTTCTCATGAGTTTCTTATGTATTTTTAACATTATCTGCTTTTTTTCCTTACAAAGAGAAGAGAGGTCTCTTGAGAACTGTCACCTCTTGAAAAGAACCCAACACCTTCCCTACATCTTTGGATTTTACTACTTTGGCCAAGAGTTTATAATGAAATATTATTAAAAGTTGCAGCATTAGAAATTTCAAAACTTGAATTTACTTCCATTTTGGTGATTGCTATCAATCAAAGAAAGTGACATTTTCACTAGATATTGAGCACAAATCAATTGACAAAGTACATGAATTAAAGAAAAAATATGAACAAATTTCTCATCCACTTCTAAGTACCCTTTCCAAAAAAGAAAAAGTAATTTCATGAAATAAGAGAATTTAGACTTCAATAAAAAAAAAGTACTAATACCTATAAACAGATGTCAAGTGTGTCTGTATGCCTTCGGATTCAAGCAATCTCGAGGCCTCTATCCCCTAAATGGAAAGACTTAATGAGACGAAGGTAATAGGCACCAAACAGCAAGTATCGTGCCTCTTGACGATTCAAGAATAAGAAAAGTTAGGAAAACTGACAGCTCAGACATTCACCCTTCCATGGATATCTTACTTGCCAAGTTGCAGGAATTTTGAACAGCAGACGCTCAAGAGGGACCTCTATTTCACTATACAACCTCATTAGTTCATGCACCTACAAGTTTTTTTTTGGATAGAATAGACAATCAAAATAACAAATCAGGAATCCAGTAAGATGTGTTGAGCATTTTCATTATAAATCATTTCATCCCCAACATAAATATGCTTTAGCAAAGATCATAGAATACTCTTCATTTAGAAAGGTCACAATATATATGGCATCACGAAAAAAAGTATATAAAAAAAGGGATAGAACCTAGAAAAACAAACACTACAGACATGTTTGTGTAACGTTGGAATTTTTTACACAAAAAAACAGTTCTGCCCCCACCAATAAGATATAAATTTCAGCAAACTCGAGGAAAATAGTTCTTGCTATTCCTATTTTTGTATGGAAAAGCACTCACCAAACCACGGAAAAGTAGTGTGATCAGAAAATGGAATCCTTTTCTGCAGACTCGATTTACACAGATATGCTCTACATGTCAGTTAAAGAGTCATGAGAATATCCCTGTTTCTCTAATCAGCCAGTGCCCGCATTTCACACATGGAACATAACCGTGACAGTGTGACTATCTAAAGTTGCACCGCATCGAACCAAATAACATCAACGCATCTGAAATTTTCAGGTTAATGTTTGCAAGGCTTATCTTGAACCATCCTCTAACATTATGCATATTTGTTATCATTCAAATTAGATTTAAAACATGCCATCTTCATGTGATGAATTGGATGTTAGATTATACCGATAAAAGATTGTTATTTCGCACAAAATGTGGGGAATTGAAGCCCGGATATAATGTTAGGTGATACTCATTTGGCACAAAGTCACCAAAGGATGAAGACACACAGAAAGTTATCGATTGTTCTTCAAAAGCTAGACGTTCTATTGCCTAAAAGTAAAGGCTGCACAGGAAAACAGGGAAACAAAAGGAGTAACCAAGATTGAGATGCCTAGCTGTAAGACTCTTCGATACCCAATCATGTAACTTAAACATGAGTAATCTGAAGCATCCACTGTTTGCAGTAGCAGGTGATATTGATTAGTTTGTTTACCAATCTTCATGCGAACAAATATCCCAAAGAACTTTTTTAAGTTAGATTCCCCTTTCAAAGTTATGCATTACTCTCAATTCTTTTTCCATTGGGGTGATCAGCCATGATGATAGAGATGGGCTTTCAGGCAACATATTGTCATCTTATCCGATCTTTCTCGATTCATTTTCTCCAGCAAAATGATGCCATTTCTAACGCAAGAATACAATTACTCAAGGCGGGAGTGACTGTCACTTTTTGCCATTTTGAGGCATTTCCTAGTTTCGTCTTCATCATCATCGTCGTCTTCTTCTTCTTCTTATCTCAGCTATATGCTTTACTACTCCCAGATTCGTGAATTTTAGGGTTTTCCCTATTCAAATCATGGTCTAGGTAGCCCTCGATTTCCAGGAAGGGAATAGACTGGATTCAATTCAGTTTTTTATTTCTCAAGTCCTAATTATAACAAACTATAAAAACCTAATTTATTATTTTCCAGTGCTGGTATTTGGTTCAATTATTGCAAAAGATCATCATTATTCTTCATTCGGAAAATCATCATTGCACCTATCAATTCGATTTTGTTGCTTTTGATTGAGAACTCAATCCAGCATTGTTGGAATTTTTTTTCCTAGAGGAGTTACATGATATTCAATGAAGGATGTGCATGATATCTTGCAGCCTTGAGTTTGTGTACATGGGGCATCAAGTTTGGTGACCAGACCATTATGGATACCATAATGGTTGGACAATGTGTGAAAAGTAATCCAGGATGGATAAACCTAGCCATCTATCGCTTCACCCTTTTTCTCACATTTAAATGTCAACAGTTGTATTTCCTCCTTGACCGTCAATTTGCAGGGTACCCAATTGAAACGAAGTATAAGATACTGAACCAAAAATTCTGCATTGTAAGATTGATGATTAAGTCCATTCACAGAGTCCACAGTTTGGTGACAGATACCATTAACTTAATGGACCCTGTTATAGATGCACACTGTGTATGGAACAGATTTTAAGGTGAGTTATAGAGTTAATGGCTACACTTGGATAACCAAACAGGTGAAACCCAATCATTACTAGTACTGTTACTATTTACTAAGAAAGCATGACATTCTCGCGTACGCACTTGACATAGGAGAATCACAATCATTATTATTGTTACTAGTTACAAAGAAAGCATGACATGGTTCCCTCCCATAAAAAAGGACAAGAAACCTAAAACAAAATTCAGTAACCCTCCAACTTCAGCTACCCAAATTATGAGTTCGGAAAATTGGAGGCAACTTAACATTATGGAATATGGAAGTTCAATACCTTTCTAAGGATCCCATGTGTATCGTAAGCCAATCGAGCATCCACTTCAGTCGATACTCGACCAGGGACAAATTTTGTCAGGTCAGCTCCAACATTCACAAGAGCCTGTCAAGCCACCACCAATTTCCCAACATAATCAACTCAAAAGAAGCAATTCCTAAGCAAATTAGGCACAACCCAATCCATGATAACAAACCTTATTCAAGAAACAGGACATACGGACTCTAGAATCCTCCATCAAGTAACATTCTCCATCTGCAAGTGCAGTTTCTATAGCACTCTACACCACATTCAAATGTCAAATTCATTTTCATTCTAGCATTGTCAAAATCAGAAGGTTTCAGGATCGATTCAGCTGACATTTCCAGAAATAACAGAGGTCGAAGTTTTTGTGATTGCTAACCTTAAATTTCGTATCGGGAAGGCTGCATATACCTAGAAGAAGAGAAGAGCTGACAGTAGCTGCCGTCGGCGGAAACCTGCATTTCATGAAATTCTCACAGATGACGATGATAGTGACGAAGAAGATGACTGATTCAAATGATGAAAACGATCAAATGAGTAAAATTACCGATCGAAATCGTCGAAAACCACAGTATCTGGAACGATCTCACTGAATTCTGATACCGCATCTAGCTCGGTGCTTACACCTGTAATTTCAAAGGGAAAAGAAAACCTCGGAATCGACGACAGTTTGGAAACAGAAGAAGAAAAACCAGAGAGAGAGAGGGAATACCAGTTTCGAGAGAGGAGGTGTTGCCGGTGGAAGATTGAATTTTGGGGAAGAATCGTTGGGATTTGATGAGGAAATGCTGTGGGTGTGGGAGAGATCGAATGGAAAAGCTGCATCTTCTGTTCTGTCCAGATTGAAAGAGATAAAAAGCATTGAAAGAAGAGATGCTTTGGTGAGAGAGAGAGAGAGAGAGAGAGAGAATTGAGAAGAGAACCTGAAGAAGAGACGTAGGACAAGAAAGCAGCACCGAAGCGGACATTGCGATCTCGAACAGCTTCCAAAGAGGAAGAGTCCTAGCGATCGAAAGAAAATGCCAGAGGCTGACAACAGCGTGTAGAGGATTCTGAGAGCGACAGATCATCAGCTCACAACCTACGAGGAATACAACCAAGGGCCCCACAACATGTGGACCCCACGCTGTTTCGATATCACAGCCATTGATCTATCTGATGAAGTAGGCTAGTATGTGAGTTTATTGGCACCGGATCCAAAAAGGAAATCCTATTTGGATCAATAGAAGGTGACACATGAGCTTATTCAGTTTATGTACGAGGGATCCGGATCTGAGTTTATTATGTCAGTGAACTTGGGTTGGATCCATATTTTTGGCCAAAGCTCCGTCGGTTCATTCGACCATTCAAATTTTGAAGGACTCTGATTTCTACTTGGTTATTAATCAATCTATTTGGGTGGGGTTTCTTTTTTTGTTTCCTTTTTTTAAACACTTGTCAGGACTCCGAACTCTTCCACTCTAGTCCTCTTGTGAGCAACAAGGGATTTCCCCGTTAGTTGGCAACTCCATTCGTCACCCTCTTGGATCCTAACCCTCCATATCAAGGGAAAAAATAAACCGAAGTTCCTGGATGCAAAATTAATGATGACTACCTTGCAATCGCAGGGACTGCAAGGTCCCTAAACCACAGAAAGTCTCTTGTGATCAAGAGACTAACATCTAGATATAGTCCTCCATCTATCTAATCTACCTCCTGTCAGATCAACAATCCCACCAAAGCGGACTTGAAGAAGTTGTGGGCAGTTAGTTGTCTCTTCACTTTTGGTTGATTTTTTTTTTTTTTCACTCCCAGTTATCACGATTGGTCTACACCAAAGCTCAGCATTAAACTCGTACTTATTTGTCCTAGTTATGAATGAGATTACAAGACATATTTAGGATGAGGTGCCATGATGTATGCTATTTGCAGATGACATTGTTTTAGTGGATGAGACGAGAGAAGGAGTGAATGTTAAGCTAGAATTGTGGCAAAATACGTTATAGACAAAAGGGTTTAAACTAAGTCGCTGCTAACTTAGAAGTAAGTTTGGGCACATAAAAGATTGTAGAAAAAAAAAAACTTTAGGTACCTTGGATCTATGGTGCAACATGATAGAGAGATTGATAATGATGTAAGTCACATGATTCAAGCCGAATGGACCAAATGAAGAAGTGCTTAGGGGGTCTTGTGTGATTGTAAAGTCCCCCTCAAGGTTAAAGGAAAGTATTATAAGGTGGCGGTACGTCCAGCATTGTTATATGGATTAGAGTGTTGGGCAATAAAACATAATCATGTTAAAAAGATGGAAGTTGCGGAGATGAGAATGCTAAGATGGATGTGGGATTGAGGAGATTAGAGGCAAAGTAGGAATAACACCGATTAAAGATAAAATGAGAGAAAATCGACTGAGATGGTTCGGCCATGTTAGAAAGCGCCCAACAGAGGCACCTGTTAAAATGTGTGAAAGCATGGAGATTGCCCGGAGTAGGAGAAGGAGACCCAAAAGAAGTTGGAAAAAAACTATTAAACATGACCTTATCTACATGAATCTAACGGAGGACATGACCCTAAACAGATTTAATTGGCGTCGTCAAATCCATATAGCCGACCCCACCTAGTGAGTTAGGCTTGGTTTGGTTTATTTTCACTCCCAGTTGGGTAAAGTGAGAAAGTTGTAAAGAACATAATCCTCTGGATTATGGAAGCACATTACAATGCCATATCTACCTGTGGGGGCTAGTTAATCTATCTCAAATGAGAAATGGGGATCATAGCAGTCGCAACAATGGAAAAGCCAAGCTTGACTGAAAGGTTCCTCTTTTTTGCCTCCTTTTTTTTTTTTTTTCCAATTCACCCATTAGGAAACATAGAGCTTTTGCATTAGAAAGGGAGCCCCATCAACTGGCTAAAAGACAGGCCAAGAGTGAGGATCTAAAGGAGGTGACAAGATTACTAACATTCATTTTTTTTTAGTCTCTTTCTTTCAAAGGTCTAAATTTCAGAGGTTGCTAGACCAGTTGCTGCAACCGATTTGATGGAAGGCCCATAGCATAGTTATTTCTGGCAATTCAGTAAAAACTTGACAAACATGCCCTTTCAAATTATGACAATTTTAGATCTGCCACATATACACAATTTCTTCAGGCACGTTGGTGCTGACCAAATTTCATAAATAATTATTTTCTGGACAATTGACTAAACATTGTGATATAACTATCAACAAAGTATTTCCACTTGAAGGTAGACCAGTAATTCTCCACAAACATAGAAATAACGCTGATTGAATATTCATTTAGAATTCAATATAATCATTTAGAATTCAATACAAGCTGCATAAACATAATCATCAATCTGTGATAAAATTTGCATCATGGCCAATCAACATGTCTTCGCCATTATGAATATTATAAAAAAGTGATAAATTCCAAAAAGAATAAACATTTATAACTTTAAGAAAAAAGCATAAATACATCTGAATTCTTACTGCACCACTGGACAAAGAATTCATTGAATTCATGGAACCAACATCAAATCATCACTATCAAAAAATTACATGGAATCAACAAGAATCTTGACCAATATTGGGAAGTTTTTTATTATATACCAGCTGATGGATTATAAATAATTAGAGCACTTAACTGGCCCAACACCCAAAAAAAAAAAAAAAAATGAATGAAGCTCACAAAAAAGAGCCTTTTGTAGTAGTAAATCGAGACCATTAAGTACCAAAACAGCATGAAACCCTGACTCTTGAAGCTGCCTCCACTTCAGGCTATTAGTTATAGTTTAAACAAGATATATATAATTTATGCACTTAAACTGCAGACGTCTTCTTCCATCTCACCAAGGACTTGAGAAATTCCATTACCTACAAAGACACAGGACAATTTACACTTTGTCATGAACAAACAAGATAAGGTCTCTCATTAACTTAAGTCTCTGAGCATTCCTGCGGCAGCTTATTAGAGGCCCAATGTACTGCAAGCTGACCGCTCTTGAACAAGGTTCTCGGTGGGATCAGATGTTCGGGTTTGACACCAGTCACAGTACTGGATGGGAATGCCCCTCTCATGAATGAAGTTTGGATTAAAACCATCCTTATTAAACAATTGAAAGCTATTGATTTAAAGGGAACCTAAGTGTAATTCTAAGATTGTTTAAATAAACAATGATCCAATCAGGATAAAATTTGGGTCAGGCTAATAGACAGGAGGTACATGAGCAAAAGGGGGATAGATTGACCCAAGAAAGAAGCCCCAAAAGGATCACATGTTGGTTCGATCTTACTTTCATTTTTTGAAATTGTTATTTTTTCATGGACATATAACAATGTACCTCAGTTGGGTCTCTCAGAGAGTAGAAGGCATTGGATTCTTTTGGCACTGAAGACACTAAAATGCCATAACCTCTGCTCTGCTCCCGTAAGACCTGGCAGTCCACCAAATTATAAAGTTAGTAATAAATAGAGGGAGCCAGTGCAATAGCAGGAGTAGGACTATGCACCATGATTATTTTAAATACTAATATTCTACCTTAAAAGCATCTTCATCTGTACGGTCGTCCCCAATGTATATGGGAAGTACATCATCAGAATGACTCAGTCCTGTTTCATTTACATCCCATGAAGTTAGATAAACAGACATTCACTCTGACACCAGATATGCTATCTTATTTGCACACACAAAAGAGAAATTTTAACTTACCAAGTGATTCAAGCAAAAATTCAACGGCCTTCCCCTTGTCCCAATTAATTACTGGACGGACCTCTAATACCTATGCAACATGTCCAAATTGAAAGCTCTAATTAGAGGTTAATCTTAAATAACAAAAAGAAAACTGAAGATCGCCAATGGTTAATTAGATATTACCTTCCGCCCATGTGTTAATCGCAAACAAGGGTACTTCTTTATAATGTCATCAACGCATTTCACAATGGTGGGCCAATTCTGATCCCAGAAAACATTAATGTCAAACATTTACAAATAAAGATATTTATGCATAATCAAGTATAGATAATAAAACCTTAATGATCTGGAGTCAACTCCTTACATTTTGATCAACAAGTCGGTAATGTACAGACACACAAAACTTATTATTTTCGACGTTTGCACCCTTAATTCCTTTAGTGTTCTCGACAAGGGATCTAAAAACCTGTCACAGAGTAACACAATAAGTTTGTTTAGAGTAAGCATACAAGGAAAGTAGAGTTTTTTTTTTTCATATGCATATATATAAATGTCTATATATTTGTAAGGATACCTTATCGATCAGAGGTATGAACTCAATAGCAGGCTGGAAAAGATTTACATCCTTGCCCTAACACAACAGAAAAGATATTGTCATTCAGAATAAATTCAAAGTCTGCAAGTTTTCATCTTCACAAAATAAAAGGTAATATTCAGAAATGGCTTCAAGCCCGCCACCATTTTCAGAGAACAAAATGATAAATAATATTATTGAAATAAGCAGAAAAGATAGAAACCCATCATGGCTTTAATTGATTGGTGGATAAAAGGATGAAGATTGGACACAGCCAAAGTCCCTTGGATTCATAACAAGATATTTTAAGTTTAGTCAGCGCAGGGTAAGTAACCTACCAAAGCTTCCGAAGTTAAAAAGTGTGAGAAACAGGCCATCTTGTTATTACACTATCCACACAAGCAAGTTCTCAAACTAGGATACCCAGAGAAATGCACAACTGTTTCCCATCATTTATTATTATGCAAATTATGTTATACAACATATTACCCAAAAAATAAAGGAACCGGACTGAATGTAGTTGATAGAGAATGGTGAACCCTCACCTGCTCATCAGTAGATCTAATACAGTTGGGATGGTCATTAACAAGAACTGAGTTTGTAACTGGACCCATAATGTCCATTCCATGACTCCCAGCATAATAGAGTTGTGTTAATCCAACAAATTTATATACCTGAAAAATAGTTGAAGTGGATAAAGAAGGAAAACAATCAGATGTTACTGGTATATGTCTTCATAAACAATCATAATGAAATACTAATAAGTCTCTTCATAAGGGCTTCTACTGAAGGAAACATCATTTAAATAGCCACTATCCTGATACCTTATCACGGCATCTTCCACTAATTATTGCCGTTGGAAAGTAGTCCGCAACATCCCGCACAGCATCACGCATCTGACAATTCACAATTGATTGTGATGACAATATAGGGGGAAAACCATATATATGTCCAGTGCACCGACAAGATAACTAACTACTGGTTGAATCTGAAGTAAAAGGTTAACTTACTGCATCTGACATAAAAGCCCTGTCAGGATCATTTACAATTGGTGAAAGTGTCCCATCATAATCCAAAAACAGGGCTATTCTCTTCCCTTTTGCATAACTTGTGATATGCTCAAATGATGTTAGGGCTGATGGATACTTTAACTGCACATCAGCACAAAACATGTAAGTTGGCTTATTATAATGCTCAGGATAAGCTCTAAAACTGGAAAACTTCATTATTGTTATAGGAATGAAAACATAAACTTACCAGCCAGGAACAATAGACAGCATCGTTTTCATCAAGTGGGGACTCATTATTAGAATCCTTACTTAGTATTTTGCGAGGTGATGAGCATTTCATGGAATCCAGCCAACTTGTGGCACGGACATCATCACATTTCCCTGGTATGGACTTTTTCCTGGGGGTCATTGAATACAAGACAGAAGGGAATGATACTGTCGGCTGTGAGTAAGGCAATGTACTAGAATGAATGCTCAATCTACTCTTGTTTATGGGCACAGGATCAGTGAGAACAGGAGCAGCATGCTTCGACTTCCAGTCCATTGTATCCAGTTTCTCGATACTTTACTATGTAATATACCGATTTTCTAACAGCCACTTCAAAATGACAACCTCTGGTTCCCTCCACTAAAAATATTTATCCAACCCTTTTATCAATAAAAAACCACCTCTTTAAAGTTTTCTTATCACTGCTGTTGTGTGTGCAGCAGTCCATCAAGTGCAGGCTTCCTGAAAACTGTGAGAAAAAAGATGTCACTGAAAAGCAAAGGAAAATCTCAAAACCAGATATGGAAGTCCATGACATGAATGAAACCGAGTTTAATGAAGAAAATAAAACAAAGGGATAGAAACACTTGCAAACTCAGATTAATTATACCTTATCATCTCCAAAATGCATTTAATTCAGGGAGCACAACATCAGGGCAGTGCAGTAAAGAATGTGAAATATGTAGCACTATAACTGGCCAAGTGGTGCTATCTTCTGCATGATGCAAAAACAGAGAGAAGCAGCTTGTAACTGTGAGTGTGCTGTCATGCTGATACTAATTCAACTATACCAACTATATTAAAATGGATCCTTAAAATTTTGAGAGGAAAGATCAGAGAGGGTAAAGGTTTACTTCAATGAACAGAGTAGCTGAAAAACTTAAAATGGAAGAAAGAAGACTAATTGTAACATTAATCCAGTTTCACATTAAAAAAAAAAAAAAACATTAATCCAGTTTCTCGTCCATGACTGTAATTAGAGCAGTCTCAAAAAGTACAAAGCAGAAAATGACTGAGATCTCAAATGGAACAAACAAGAAGATTTATATGAAAGGTGTTCAAGTACATCCTTCCTTATGAGGCAACTCAATAGTTTAATCACCAACAACTTCAAAATCAATATATTTTCACTGTGTCACTGGCAAAACCAATCATTTGATTAAAAATGGTCCGGAATGCACCACCTTGTAGGGGCTCAGATGGTTCTATTGCAATGTTGACCAGTAGATAGGATCAATCCACTATTGCTTGCACATATAGCCCCAAGAAGCACCAATTTGAACCAACAAAATCATCCATTGAGGGGCATTTAAAATGGGCATCTGGAAAAAAAATTTACTCTCCATTTTGCAGGTCCTTGAATAAAAGGATCATTTCGATCATGTGACTATGATGAATTTTGGCCACAAAATCCAGAGGGGGGCGGGGCTCCTCCTACCCAAAGGTCAACATAATGGTAAGTGAGCCCATGTGATTGTTTTAAACAATGAAGAGAATTATGACTTACATTTGTTTGTTTGTAAATGAGTCTAAACTCTGAACTCACCCAGGTCCAGCCCAGATCCGGGTCCATTTTAGCAGCCCTGAATAAAAATCTGGGCTCACAGTGGCATCATGAATCCATGTTTATGGTAACAAAAACCCTTTAATAATCCAGATCCAGGCCTGGGGCCAAAGCCTGTTGGAGACCTGTTAGGCCCTTTTCTATTACAATTACAATGTTATTGATCAAAACAGAATATCCACACACACACACACACAAAATATTTGTATATTATTACAATGTAAGACATTGCATATGGCATATAAAAAAAATGAGAGATTTTTTTATAATTTTCTCAGAATCTTTATGATGAGTTTGAGTCTTGCTAAAGCTCAAACTGGGTCTGATCATACCAAACGGACTTGGAACCAGGTTCTTAGGTCCATGTTAGACCAGACTCAACCTGACCCATTGAAAGCCCTAACCCATCAGATCACAGATTAACCAACTCAGAAAAGACTGTAACTTCCTTTTATTCATCAAATCAATTAGCATTTGCATCAGCAATAGCAATAACTCCAACTAGATGGTCAGATTTAAACAGAGGCACCAAAGAAAAATACAAAAGAACAGGGACATATGTCGTCGGCAGAAATTCTACCCGTGTGAATGTTGAAAACGACAAACTATAGTACAAAATCACAATAACCAAGTATCCCGATTCTTATGCAGCAAAATCCGCATAACCAAATCTTCCATCTATATATATATTACACAAGTTTACTACAACCACACCAAATTCCTCAATCGAAACAAATCCAAAACATCTTTTTTCTTTTCCTTCTAATAAAATGAAACAAAGCACGCCAACAGTGCATCAGAATCAAAAACAAAAGAAAAAGATCCCTAAAATCATAATCAAATGCTGCAACAAGCAAATAACAAGCATCAATGACATGAAAATCTACATTTTTCATCAATTGTAACCAACAGCATTGCTGCGCGCATTCGAATGTAAAAGAGATGATGAAATCACATACCCAATCGCGAGGGAACAACGACTGAGAATCGTTCTTCTTCACGAGCTAAAAAAAAAAACGAGAGGTTCTTTAAAATGCTGGAGATGGAGAAGACGGAGTGCAAAATGATTAATATAAATGAATCGAACTGAAGAAGAGAGAGAGAGAGACTAAAAGGAGAAAAGGAGAAGAAGAAATAGAAACGGGGGAAGGAGAGGAAGATTACCAAAGAAAGAAAAGGTCGTTGGAAGACGTAGAAACTGACGGCTTAAACAAAGGAGCCAAGGAGAGAAGAAAGGAAGAAGAGAAGGGAGAAAATGGAGCCGAGTATTTATAGAGGTGCGACGCAAAAGAGACGTGCCAAACAAGGCAAACTTGGTAGTTGAATCGGGATTCAGGAAACACCGCTGGAAATTACGAGATCTATATATTATATTACTATTGGAATCCTGCCAACATTATTATTATTAGTAGACCCCTCACCCCTCCATATAAATAATGTTTGGTGGGTTGCCTAATTTTATGACCCCAGGTCCCCAACCAACATTAATGTGACTGCGTTTGGTCACACCTCTCTTTGTGTAGCACTAGAAAGAAATCATTTTTGAGGAATTTTTCTTCTTTTTTTTCAAATTTTCATAAAAATTATTTTTATAAAATTACTTTCATAAAAAAGTATGAAAAATTGAAAAATCATGAAAAAGCGATATAACTTTTCATGTATTTCCAACCGAAAAAACTACCGCACAAAGTTTTCTGGGCACCTCACCAACGTGTCATGAAAAAGGTAACAGAGGAAAAGGAAAGAAGAAAAAAGAAGAGGGTGAGGTGTATTTTTCGCGTAGAAATGTTTAGGTATAATTTAATTGAACATAACATTGTCACGCAATGCTTGTGTACCAAGTCATAAATTAATTTGAGAAGTTCACGGTTCAAACTGTGCGTCACGACCGCGTTTTTAATCGAGTAGACTTTTCGGAAGTCAATTAGTCGACCGACCACTCCATTCATAGCAATAAATATGATTAAACCTAGCAATAGTTTATAACTTCCTAGTCCTTGGTAACTTACGTGACTGATAACGTCAAAAGGAACATCATCACAAGAAAATACACAAATGGTTTAAACTTGGCATTCAACAATCATATGTTAATGGGAGGTTAAAACCTAGCAATCAATCTAATATAACTTGACACAGTCACAAATAGAGCCCTGCCAACTAAAGTTTGCTTTTGATTGGGAAGAAGAACTAATGTGAAGTCTACTATTACGCAGATTTCTTGCATTGCATCGCATGTGTATTCAGTATTCAGATGTAGTGACTATTCTAAATTTCATCTGAACCATGCTTATGTATGACTGGGGCTATTCATCTGGAATCAATAAAAATTATAGATATTATGGGCAGATGAATGTATATATCATTATCATCCATGGTGCTACTGCTTGGTCATGTAACCATTTGACTTCATCATGCATGAGGTGGCCGTTGATATAAGAAGTTAGCTTGCAGGAAGGACCACACAAAAGTTGGAAGGTCAAATTAAATGAAATGGCAAAAGTTTATCCCGTTCAAATGTGGGAGTAAGGTCATTTTCTGTAATTTAGATTTTAAAACTTTCTGAAGCACAATCTGTGGGATACGGCCTCCCATGTACAGGCTGCCCTTCCACGGCAAACATGAGGTTTTGGTGTGGATGGGGACATGGGGGATCAGTCCACTAGTCCTAGCTCCAAGGACCCATTTTGGGAAAACTGGAGTGGACCATAAATACATAAGTTTTGCTGGTTTCATCAATATGTTAGATGTCCCAATTCCCATCCACGCTATATAGGTTGTCTCCAGTCTGATATCAACTATGAGTTGGATGTTAAATGGAAAACTACAAACCAGCTGTTCATGAATAATAATTATAGGAGGGGCTCTATACTATCGCAGTCCCCAAATTCGATCCTCAGGAATTGTATAATTCTCTCATATTCCAACATTTTTATTTATAAGTGCCCGCCTTTAAAGTTTAGAATTATTATATTGCGTCATAGTTTTTCATTGAATTCACTTGTTATCCCAAGTTATTCCCACCATTAGAATTTCGATAATATAAGACATATTGTTATAACTTCGCTTAGCAACCATTCATTTGCATGGTATTAAGTGCCCATTTGTTTCATGCAACAAAATAACTAGGATTATATTTTTCCATAACTAATTAAAATGGAGAATGGTGAGTCCACTAATGGTTCAGTTGGTGAGGCACCTCCCTTCTATAGAAATAGTCACAGAGTATTCACCAAATTAATCAAAATAAAATAATATTAGTAATTGAAATAAAAATGAAGAACCAAAATTAAATATCCAAGAATTACCATAAAATAACTTTCCTTTAATGGAAATTGAGTTTAGGAGATATGAGAAATAAATACTCGGGCATCACCCAAGTATTTAGTGCATAAGAAAGTAAAAATCACATCTGCATCTCCACCTCATATATTTCATTCTTCACCTCTTAAATAATCTTTTGATGGTGCTCATTTCACCAAGGATTTCTTTGTATTTGATGCAGATAAACTTACCATAAAAGCCCCTAGACTCGATGGTGAAATAATTTTCAAATCAAAGAAATACTATAAAAGAGCAAGTGACTGATGAATGACATAACATTGAGGTAAAGATAGTCCCCAAATCCCCTGAGGTTTAATTTACCAAAGTGATTGTTGGATCATCTTTTACCTAATAAGGTGATGGGTAGGTAATTATTTTTTACTAAAGGAAAGATTGTTTGATGATTTGATATTTATTTCTTCAATGTTTAGAAGACATTTCTTGATTTTTTTAAAGAATCCAAATCCTTCTAAGTTCTAAAAAAGGAGCATTTATGCTTAGGTTTTTTTTTTTTTTCATTTAATGAATAAAATAAGGTATGCAAGCCACATTGAATGGTTTGGATTTGAAAGGTGGGTCAAACTAGAGAGAACTCTTTGCTGCCCACCCAACGATGACCCGGACTAGACGAGTTGTTCGTTTTCCGGTTCAACCGAACCCCACCAGTTATCCTCGTCATCGACGCGTGGCTCGCCTACTTATATGACGACAGCGTGACGGCAGCTTGGGGCCCGCTACGTAAGATGGACGACTTGCATCCCACGGCGTCGTTTTCACCCCAGCTGGCAGTCGCTGGCGGGAGCCTTTTTAAAACTGTACAACTCTGGCGGCAGAGGTGGATCCACGTGGCATCGCCAGAATCCAAGTCACGTGACAAATGGATTCTAGGGGCCGAAAAGCGGCCCTGCTTTTGAGAAGTGCTACACACCCCCGACTGGGATCCCGGGCCTCCCTTGGGATCCGAGGCTGGGATCCAACGGACCCCAGAGGGCCCGGGGTCCCAGTCGGGGTGCTAGACTTTTACCCTTCTTTTATCGGGTTCGTAACTCGTGCCGAACCGCAGCGACTTCACGTCGCATCGGGGCTACTTAGGTAGCGTTTCCGGTTCGAGAATCGAGATAGACCCTTTTTATTTGTGCCGGTTTCATTCGATCTAAATACAGATTATTCGAGCTTTCATGGCCATTCTTTCAATGATCAGGACCGTTAAACAAATGCTGAGATTTATCAGTAACCATAATGTTTCTTCCATCTTTTAAACATTCCCCAACCCAAAGGCAAAAAGCATCAGTATTTCAATTATAATTGTATGTAATAGCTGCTGGGCTTTTATTATTTAAGTTCTTCATGTGGAGTCTAGCTATGACTAGATGGATCTGTTATCATATGAGAATCTGATCAAGTGCGGGCAACATTAATGTTTCCTGCCTCATTTGGAATAATAGACCTGTCATAGTTTTAATTTCAGGAACATAAGCTTGCTGTATCTACAAGTTACAGTTAGATCCAAATCGAATAGAGATAGTAAGAGAGTCTTTCGGATTTTGAGATTATCTCCAAGCTTATTCAGTTAAGAGTCATCTCATGTTCTCATCGTCTAATTATTTGTATTAAGACAAAAATGAAACATGTGATTTTGCTATAAAAAAAATTAATAAATGATTTTCTACAGAGGAAAAGTTTTTTCGATTCCAGTAAACCTATAGTACAAAAGTAAAACCATGCACATCAGTTTCAACTGCTAGTAGATCTCATATGGGGTGAGCTAAAAGGTCAAACATATATAACTGCCAAAGATTTATTAAAATAGCAATACACAGCAACTGATTAAACAGTATCACTATAATGAAGATGATGACGATAAAATGACTATACTTCTCATTTCATTGGATTAACACCAATATCTGAAGACATTAGAGAAAGTTGTTTTTTAAAACCGTATGGAAGGTATGTTTGATTGGATCAGTGGTTTTTTTCTCAAATCTTCTCATTTTTTTTCTCAAGCCATTTCTCGTACCAAGCTTTATACATCATCAGCAAATATAATCCATTCACATCGTTCCATGGTGAGTATTCCTTATACTACTTCAATAATAGGGATTCCTCGCTTGTGATTTATATAGCTGAGGATTTCACATTGCTTTTAGTGTGTATTGCTGCAAAGAATTGAGAAAAATTAATTTTGGTGTTGTAAATTCTAAAAAAATAAGGATTTTCAAATCCTACTGTGGAGGTTGGGTCTGAAAATCCTCAAAATGAAGATATTTGTTGGTCCAAATCTTGAGGGATTTTCACTAGCCAAACGTGAACTTTTTCGCAACTTTAAAAATCTTTTGCAGCCTGATGATTTGGATGCTAAATGAGATCAAGTACTCATAGTAATTCCTAGGCTTATCTGAGGCATCTCGATCGCATCCAAATCTACTCGTGCATGATAAATCCATTATCCACACAATTCCATTTTGAACCCTTTGTCAATTGGGCGCCGCTTAAAGTTACTATGCCTTTTCTTATGGCCGTCTAAAACAAGTTAGGATACCACCAGGCTGATCAGACATAAAACAAATGATTTTGCTCCTTCAATATTTCAATCATGTGCCTTTCGAGTTATCAATTTAAATTAGGCCCCGCTCAGACCACGGGGGTTTGATTTCAAGTGGCTAGAAATATTGCAGTTCTTATACAGAGATGGACATGGACATTTAACTGTCAGAGATGAATCCTGGACTGACAAGTCAACACACTCCCCCATCTCAGTCAACGTCCTCCATAAATGATAGACAGAACAGTTGGATCAGAACCTGCTTCCACAATAGCACTCTCATGCATGACTATGATGCCACTTTGGTCACAAACATGCTGCCACACCACACGAGTTCTTGCTTTGTGAAAGACTCACAGGATAGCCGAGAAAGTTTCGTGAGAGTCGGCAAAGGAAAAGCCAAAACTTCCAAACTCGATAAAAAAAAGCTAAAAGTGGAACGTGAGGGTGCATTGCGATGGTTTAGAGGTTATTTACAGATGGCTGGCCCGACACGGTTAGTTGTCGTTGGCATTCAAGACCTGGACTTTTCAAAGCGGTGGGCGAAAGAAGCATATGGGAAGACCGAAGACTCCACTTGCCTTCTGAATTTTGAGATTTCTTTGTTTTGGCTCTCCACTTGTGGGATTCGGTAGAGACTCTTCCAACTGCTATTTTGTTGCCTTTATACCAACTTGACTTAGTCTAGGACTCTTCACACTGGGTTGCAAATTAAAAAGCATTACATTACATCAAATGAATAGCAGAAACCTCAACTCAATATGGCACCTTTCATTAGTTGGCCACCGTTTTAGTTGATTGTGGTTTTAAGAACTCAAATACGGTTACATGTATTGGAACCATCAGTCATGAACGACAGAACGAGTGGGATTTTATTTCAAAATTAGGAAAACTTTGTTATCGTTTTCTTTCCTATGAATTAGTAAGCGGCCTTTTTCTTTATTTTCTTCCTTTGTTTTCTTTATAATGTGGAGGAAAACCTTGTTTTTATTTTTATTAAATAGCAGCTTTCCTTATTATAACCTTATTTTTAAAAATTATAATCTTCATGGTTTTTTTTTTCATTTTCCTTTACACACTATATGAGCCCCCATCACCAGCCGATAAACTGCCAAGGATAGATAGTTAGAAGTTTCTTTTTTTTTAAATGTGAGGATGACGCAGAGAAGAAACTTAAATAGAATATCTTTCTTTTTAGAATACGGATAAGGTATGATGGAAAGATAGATGATAAGATATAATTTAGAAAGAGAAGAAGAAAAGAAGTAATTCATCCTCTTCCAACTAGTGAAATACTATTTACTTTGCGATCTGCTTTAGTCATATGTAGGTACTGATCAATATCTAAAATTATTCTAATGTATCAGTGTAAAATTTATTTTTTGAAAAAAAAAAGGAAAATCTTTTGTCTTGAGGTGTTTACATTTAATAAAATAGTAAAACGTACAAAAAAAAAATAATGACAAAAATAATATAGTTCCAATACATTTGAGGTTTCACATAAAATATGAATCCAGTTAATCATCATCATTTTTGGGCCCTAAAAGTCAAACGAGACTAATGTTACATATAATATAGTCAATTAAAGTTAGTGGAGCCCACATCTGTGTTGTTCCGGGAACTTTAGACAATTAAATAATTTCATCCAATTATTGAACAATACTTTACACGATGGATCTTGCAATATCCTTCAATTACTGTGCCCATGAATGCATAGTTATTAGTTTTTACGTTAGTCATTACCATTGCGTGGGATGGGGGAGGAAAATTCACAGCTTTTACACATCCATCGTACCACGTCCCGCTTGTGGAAAATCCACACGGAGGGTCATGTACGCATTTATCATGTAATTGGACGACCTAGCTCACCAACGTGTGGAAAATCACTTTAGCTTCCTACTTGGATTTTGGACTAAGAAAGCTAGCCGACCAAGTTGGCTGTAATGAGTAATGACACATCTAATCACCGAGGCAAGTGACGCGTATAAGACAAGAAGACTTCAGCTCTAGTGGAGATGGGTTCATTGGCCATAATAGTAAACCAAAGAGTCCGGATCCTCACTCCAATACATTATGCTCAACCTTATCATTGGTCTCCGTGGGGATGTAAATGGATCATTGGTCAAATCTATTTTAGATTTTGATTTATAAATAAATTTAGATTAAGAACTCAATTTAGATTTCGATAAATAAATGGTTTCGATTAAGGATCCATATAGGTTTTAACTCGTGGACCTGACATATATGTGTTTGACATTGCAAATTGTACCTTAAAATTTACTCTTTTTTTTATATTTTATATATAATACTGGTAGAGGTAGTACACTTGGCACACTATTATAAGTTGATTAATATGTTTATTAAAAAAAATGAAGTGAAATTAGAATCGATTTCCAAACTAGATACCAATCCCATAGGTGAATTCGAATCCGAATTTTTCTATCAGAACCGAGCTTGGAACCAACAAAATAAGTGAAAATAGGTTCAAAGTCATACAGAGCGTTTTCTAAAACCTAATGGCAGAAGACTGCTAAAAGAGCGGCAATGGTTGAAGACAAGCAGGCCTAGACAAATCCAGAACCAGAACTAAAACTGTGACTTAGAAATAGGTACTGAGTCCAGTATGATTTCGACCCAAAATCGTCCCATTTGCAACCCTGAGACCTAACTCCACCATGGGGGCAGGGCCTATATATTGATAATTCGAATTATTTAAGATGAATATTATCCCCTCCACTACTAATATATCCTTAAATGTCAATTTACTAGGAAGGGTTCCACCATTCCATTGAGAGAGAGCCACAACACTAGTGATGACATGTCATTAGCTAGTCACATTTTCACTCATGTATTTGATTTTATAGTAGAAAATACATGTGGTAAAGTAGAATCTAAATATATTTAGGAATAAAATTGGTCTTAAATGGTCTGAATTATGATCTAAGTTGTTAGCTCGTATCTGTCATCCATAATGTGAAACCAGTCAACAACCCGCGACATTGGTGGAGAAGAAGGAGCGCGTAGGAGGGACCCGCCACATGGGAACATTTACATTTACAAACGCAGAAGTTGCAGCTCGATCATTGATGGTCGCTGGCAGATGTGGCCCAAAATTCAGTAGTAGACTGGTAGTGGGGCTCTTTCTTTTACCAATTCTACGTGGGGAAAGTTCCTTTCATTGAAAAGTAGAGCCCACGAGAATCTGCGAGGTACCTATGCCAATTTTGAGCATTGCGTGACTCGGATGTGACGCGGATCCAACGCCGAAAGCGCCATCCATCGTCAGCCTATATTCTATAACTTTCGCTTCCACGAAATGGAAACAAGGGACCGCCTTCTTTCTTAATTTTTCCACATGGTACAAAAAGTGGTGATTGTTTTTTCAAAAGAAAAAGAGCAAGACCTGCACGTTCTAGAACTAGCATTAGATCTTGTTTCCATAATCCATCTTTTGGCAAACTATGTGGAAAAAAAAAATTATTTTGGTAAAACTATGTGCTCCTCCAAAATAAAAAGTGAGAAAAATTAAAGATTTTCTAGTGGAGAGAGACAAGCTATAGTCAACAAGTAATATTTTATATTTATTGAACTTTTACTAATTAGTTATAAAATAGTATTTTCCATTCAAATGTTTTTAATAAGACCCTAGCTAAAAAAACTTAAATTTGAAAATGTTTAGACATTTTCAAAAATATAGTTACTCAAGACTTTATGTGGGCAATAAAAACACAAATAGGATGGCACACCAAAAATGAATATTCACATAACTCAGAATGACAGTTTATTCTATCTTTTGATTTTGAGGGTTGTATCTCACGCATTAGAGTAAAACTCATGTGGGATTTATCACAAGCAAACTAATATATTCAAATTAATTGATAAGAAGTTGTTTGGTTACTAGTGATCTTTGGAGAGGACGACATTGTTAGATTTTCACCGGATCATAAAAAGGTCATGAATTGGTGTATGTGTAAATGACAATGATGATATAATGCATTCAGGTATAGGAATCTTAATCCTCTAAGCATCTACCTTCCACCTTCCATGAGGGGTGTGAAACTCCACAATGGTTTCTATGAAATGGGTTTCCAAAATGCTCAAAGTAAACACCGTCCCCTCAAGTGCATATTTTTTTTCAAAATTTACTCCAACGGGAACTAGTCCCACTATAAGATTGAGCATATGAATAAAAATATTATACGTTCAATGTTATAGTAGGACCAACCTTTAGCTATTGGAGTCAGGTTTGGGGATGACCCAATGAAGAAGAGGGCCTTCAGTTTTAGTAATTCAAAATCTCAACATACGTACACCCTACTATGAATCTGACTGCTCTCTTTGTTGTGTGGGTCACCCAATCTTTATTTTTTTTTTCTTAGGGTGTAGGGTGGGGGAGTGGTTGTTTAAATTTGAACAATCAATGTAATTTGATTAAATCTACTTCTTATTTAAGTATTTTTATTTTTATTTTTTCTTAAAGGACTTGTCCAACATTGATAATGACTTGGACTAGAATAATGTTTTGGAGCTGCCAATTTATGATGCGTAACATCTTGGTAGAATAGTTTGGACTTTGGGTTCACAATTCGTGGAACACATGTTACATAATTTAAGTAGGAGTATAAACAAAAGCAAGAATAAAAAATTGATGAATTAGTCTTATTAAAAAAGAAAGAATATAATATTGAAAATTAGTTGATTAAGTAACTAATACAAGATACATCGACAACACATAATAGGGGTGTAAAAAAAAAACCGGAAAACCGTCTAACTGAACCGAACCGAACCAAACCGCGGTTAATAACCATATTTAACGGTTCGATTACGGTTACGGTTAATGAAATAAAAAAACCGCACGGTTCAGTTCGATTACGGTTTTCCGTGATAATTCACGGTTATTAACCGAACCGTATCATACAGTTCGGTTAACCGTATGCGGTTAACCGTATCATTTACAAATAAAAGAAAAAATAAGAGAGTTGAATGAAATATTTCTTACCTTATTTAATTGCTCCTTATGTGTCATTTTACCTTCAATCATTCACATTTATCCCCTTATGTGAGGAAGGCATTCCACGGTTATTAACCGTAACCAAACCGTTTAATACGGTTAACCGCGGTTACGGTTTTTCACGGTTTTTGTGAATACGGTTACGGTTACGATTTTTAAAGACAGAAAACCGCGGTTACGGTTCGATTAACGATTTTCCCAAATTGACCGGTTAACCGAACCGTTACACCCCTAACACATAATGGGAGGGGGTGACCACTAATCATGTCTATTTGTAAGTTGATGGATCAAAGTAAATTTTGCTTCACGTCCATTGAAGTGATATATACTTCCAAACAGATGGCAACAGAAAGTTTACCATTTCAAATTTAATCTGGGCCACATCAGGAAATACAAACAAAATCTAGGCAATTGATCAAGTTGGGCAGTAAACGAATTGGGCAAAGCCAACAGTTCTATTGTTATAATTTTTTCTTATCTGGGGCTTTCGAAGATATAAAACATCATCCATGGAGTTGGCCAATTTAAACGGGATGAGCAAAATCGGGTTGGGTACCAAAATTCTTATTGGTTTGCTTGTCATTATAAAATTTAGAAGATGAACAATTACTTAAAGGCCCATCTTTTTTTATTTTTTTTTGCTATCGGAGGGTTCCCAACCCTTTGGGTTGGACTAATCCCTCCGGGCCCAGAGGGAAGCCGGGTAAATCCACTGTAGCCCTAGTATGGTAGTGTAGTTTCGAACCCACAACCTCCGGGTGCAAACCGTGGTCCTAGGCCAACTAAGCTACCCCTTAAGTTTCATCTCATTAATAAGTTCAAGAGCCAATAAACGTACGTGCACTTTTGAGCCCACTTTCTAAAGATATGAACCATTGAAAAGATGCATCTACCCATGTTTACTTCTATGGGTCCAAGTTTTAATTCTATCATCACCGTTGGATTGGCAGATTTTGAAAAATGTGTGATCTCCAAGGGGCTGATTGCCCATTTCTCTTCTCTTTCTTAATACAAATTCACCTCGAAGCAAAAAAAAAAAAAAAAAAAAATAGGCTTTATAGTTTCAATTTTTCTTGGGTAGAAACTCCCTTCTATTCTCTTTCGGTCTCGATTTTTTTATTTCCATTTTATGCAACTTATTTTATGGAAAGAGGTGCTTTCATAACCTTTTTAATACATAATTATTTATTTTACAATACATAAAATTGAACACGAATTATTGTGCTAGTAGAGTATTACATATAATCCAATCAAATTTTGTTATCCAAAGCCGAAATTCGATTCGGAATGTATTTTTACCCGGGTGTTAAAACTCCCAGCCGACGTCCCACCCTGCCCAGAAGAAGGAAAAGTCTTCCCATATTTCACTTTTGCACTGTTTTTGACATTGGGTTCAGATTTGGCATGAACCAAGTTGCACCTCGGCCACCCACGTGAAGAGCAGGTCTACCAACTCCGCAGACATGCACAATGCTGTGAGCTTTGGCGTTCTAGAAAGCCCACGAGCAGTTTTAAAAAAGCAATCACCCTCTCATACAAATTTCTAATGTTGAAAAGTGCTGGGCCATCTCTCCTTTCATAAAAGCATCCACAACTACCTAAGAAGGAGCTAAAAGAGAAAATGAAAACTATAGGAAAAGAAACAGATGTTAAATGACCGTAGACTTACCAAATATGATTACATCTACTATGGCAATGCTTGTGGCATAAAATTACATTTTAGTTGAAACTTTTTAGAGAGATTTGCATTCTGAATGTATAAATCTGAATAGCATATATGTTCGATTTTATTGATAAATCAGATTGGATGTGAATAAAACTAACCACAAGCCCATCTCCATTTCGCTGTCTTTTACATGTCATTTATATATTTAAAGAGGATATTATGGGTGAGAATATTGAGGATGGATGGAAAGAAGTGCAACCCATTTGAATTTTTAATCTAAAATAGAAAACGCTTTACTATGCTATCTAACTTTTTTATTTTCTCTCATCAATACTCACACATATCATATATGTACATCCTACTCAAATCACTCATCATCAGTGCTGCAACTCAATGGATAGTTATTGATGGCGGGTGGAGGGAAGGAGGTGCTCACTGGTTTGGGTTTTATTTTTGAAAATTAATAGGAGGGCAACGGAGAAGGTTGGTAAATATAATATAATACGATGTCTTCTGAGTTTGGTCAGACCAACTGGCCAAGGGCCCTTGAACTGTGGAGCAGATTGTTACTTGTGACATGACCAGTCAGAATTGATATCGAGCTGCCAATCTCTACCTTGGCATGATGGTTTAGACCGCTAGGTAGGTCATGGATTCGAGACATGCACCGACACAGAATTGAAATCAAGCTGATTATTGTACGATTCAAATTTGTCATATTGAAATGAACGCAGACACCATTCAGCTAGCGCTGTTTTTTAAATGCTAAAAATAGTGACAAACAACATGTTACTGGGCCCATGGACTGCACAGGTAGAACAGGGGCCTATAACGTAGATTGGCCTTGATTGAACGTTGTAAGCGAAGAAATAAACTCCATTAGTAAAGAAGAGGCTTTCAATCTTAACCGTTCATCTTGTTGCTTTAGATCTGATGCCTACTGAGTTTGATTTTGATAGATAGTCAATCAACCAATTTCCCTTTTATTTGAAGTGGCTAGTAGGCCATCCTTTTCTGGGCCTGAAAGTCCCTGGAATTTCATTTGTTTGGAGAATTTTGGAAGGGATAAACTTGAATTGGTCCCTAGAGGCCAAGACCCTTACTTGGCAATGAGCTCAGAAGAGATTTGAAACCCTTATTTCATTAATTTATTCCTAGAATTCCTCTGCCAAACATAATATGTTTGAAATGCTATCTTACACCTTTTGCTTTCCAATTTCCAGTTTCCTCTTTGTGAGGAAGCAAGTTCAAGGCAGGGGCCTCAAGATTGCATTGTCACATATGGATGAAACAGACTGGCCATGCTTCTCCTCCAGAAAGCAGCATCATGCAAACGCTGGAACAGGCGAAGTAAACTAATCCACCTCATTTTTCATCCATGCAAAAGGAATTGTAATCTTTATTTAGCTATAGCAATATCTTCATTTGCAAGAGAAATTTGCTAGTAAGGGTTGAAACTAGACATATCTGGGGAAAGCTTGTTCATGTCCATCCCTTTAGCAGTGTTAGTTACCTGGGAGTCCAACAGGGCTGTAAGTACCTGGCCCGAGCTCAGCTCGCGTCAAACATATTGGACGCAAGCCCACCCATTTAGTCAATTGGGTGGGCCGGGGTTTTCATCACTTTTCGAGCAAATCAGTATAACTACAAGCACTACCAGTCAATGCCAGGCCAGGCTGGACTTCAAGATTTCTATCTCTTAATCCAAGCCTGACCCAAATATTAAATAAGCCCAATTATTAGACCCAGGCCTAACCTAAATGCTAGAACCTACGGTACAATCCCAGCCTGGCCCATGTGAAACCCTAAGCCCATTATGATAGTGAGCCCCATTGATGTGGCATATGTAAGGGCTAGACCATGTATTTTAGCCATTACCACCCCCACCCACATTCTATCCAATTGTTTAGTTGTGTACTTGTGTTATTGTTCCAACTAATTCTCAAATTAAAAAATTGACTTTTACGAAAAAAAACCGCTTAAAATTCATAATAAAAAAAAACGATGGAGGGCCCAAACAATTCATAACAATAACAGAGGGCTTACTACCACTTTTTTTTTTTTTTGCAAACTTGCCCCGATTTCATGATATCATGGAATGCTGGATTATTACATGATATTATGTAATTTTCTTTAATTTTGTGAAATTTGCGTGTCTGGTTTAATGGATTATATAATTGAATGTCGGGTTATTCCATGATATCGTGGAATGAAGGCCTTCTACCATTGTTATGAAGTGTTTGGATTTTTATTATTTTTCTTGAATTTAACGGGTTTGATTTCAATAATAATAATAAAAAAAGCTAATTCCAAAAGCCAAATTGCCAATGGAAAGAAGACCTACTCCCAACCTCCCGCGCCCACCCTCCCCACACCCCACATACGGCAATCCCAACTACCGTCTCACCTGTAATTAACTTCAGTGAACCCAAAGAGAAACAAGGTTTTAGCATTCAAGCCCAAACAGATGGAAAGTGCCCAGTTAGAATTTCAATTTTGATTAGGTCGAGTCTCTTAGGTTTGGGTTGGCCCAGATTATGTCACACCTTAACTGTATGGGAAATTCAGATCCTCTAATGCATGGCTTGGATGATTTTGACAAAAAGAGTTCCAGGAAGCCCTAGGACATATCACAGACCTAATGTTAGTGTGGTATATAAAAAAAAAAAAGTACTAAAATGAAATGACCATTGAAAAAGTCAGTATTGTACCGACGATCCACCAGGTCCAGACTAGTAAGTATAAAATATTAAAATATGTGAACACATGGATGGGCCCACCTTTCAAAGATATGCACTAATAGATAAATAAAGGGGATTTTACTGGAAAAATCTCGAAATACAGTTATTTATCCCGAAGAGTCCCGGCAAAATATATAGCACTGATGGGGTCCGTCAGTACTAATTTGGTTTTTTTATTTTTATTTTTATATCTGGGGTAAGTGACGCTAGTGTCACTTTGTTTCTGACGACAGTGACGCTAGCGTCGTCGTTGTCCCCAGCGCCATTGCAGTATCCATATCTACATCTTCACTTCTCACCACTACACCTCTCTAGCTCCTCATCCACATTGCAAAAGCCACAGAAACCCAATCTTTCTATCTATTCAATTTCAATGAACCAAACAATGGGGTTTCTGAAGCTCCTCCTCCCATGCCTTTGCAGAGACCAACCCATGCCTTTTCTCAAAGCTCTTCCCTCTTCTTCATCTCTTCCTTCCTTCCTCTTGCAGCTGCTCCAACAGCACTTGAGCTTTGACAAAATGGAGATTTCTCTTCACATGTTAACTTCTCTCTCTCTCTCTCCTCTCAATTCCCCTCTCCTCTTCCCTCACAAATCCAAACCCCAACAACAACAACAGCAACAAAACCCACGACCTCCTCTTCTTCTTCACAACCTAAATCCTAAAATCTCGACGGGCGATCTCCACCGTCCACCCGCCATCAAATGGTCGGGATTGCTCTCTGCAATCCACCATGCCATCGAGGAAGAAGAGGAGTATAGGAAGGCAAGAGTAGAGATGAAGTATCAGTTGTATCAGTTTTTGAATGAGGAACTTTTGGTTTCGAATTTGATAGATGGTTAAATTGATGGTATTTAGGAATGATGAATGAATGGTAGATTGATTAACATTGTAGCAAAATCTAATCCTGCACATGTGGGGTGCACTTTCTATCATTGATAGTTGTATTAGTTGCATCGACGCCCAAGGACATGTCATCGTAGGCTTCTCCGTCGGTGCCCACGAGACCTGTGTCGTCAATCCAGCCCTCAATTCCGTCTTTGATATTGGCCGATGCCCCTCCAGAACCGTCCATCAGGACTTCCTCTTCATCACCCAACCCATGCCTTTACTATACCACAACAATCCACTTCTCAGTGGAATCATCTCTCTCAACCTAATCTAGTATGGCTCCTTCAAGCCCTCCCAGCGAGCCATCATCACCAACTTCCATGGTTGCAAAGGAGGGGAGGTTCGAGTACATTTGGGTTGGTAACTCGTAAAGAGACGATAGCGTTGAGTGACACTATCGTCGGTAGGAATAAAAAATAAAAGATAAATAAAAATGTGGCAGGAAGACCTCATTAGTGCTGTACATTTGGGCAGGACCCTTTGGGATAAATGGCTGTATTTCGGGATTTTATCGGTAAAATCCCCATAAATAAATTAAAAAAAGCTGCACTCACAGTTTTTAAGGTGGAACCATGAGCCCATCAAAAAACGTGTGAATCCCACATCTTGAATATGCCAATTGCCAGTGAATACCACTCTAATTAAAGGCTGATCATTATCTGAATCTCAGAATTTTTGAGAGGTAGATTACCTTCTTCCCTGGAGGGAAGAGAGAATAATGAATCTCATGAGTCATGACCCACCCACCATGAACAATCGTTTATAACACTGAGAAACATGTCGCAGAATCTTCCTCGATAGCCCTGTTCTTCGAATATTATCCTTGGGATATGGGCGCTCATTTTCGGGCCACCTTGGTGCTGACCTTGGCCTGACGCAAGGCAAGATTTGTGCTATGTTCTCAAGGAATTTGGGCCGGGCTAGGTCCATTCAGACGGGTGCAAACCCAAGGGTCTGGTGTTTTTTTTCTTGTTTTTTTTTGGGGTGTGGGGGGGCTTTGCCAATTATTGGTTTCATTCAAATACACCATCAAATGGGGCCCATTATGAGGTGCGCATGGATGTGCACAACAAAGAGGTGTGCATTTCATCATGAGTACATATACGCATTTTGTGGATAAGAAAGGCCCAACCTGAACATACTTCTGTGCACTGGATCTGGGGCCAAATGAGCATGATCTTTAAACAGGCTGGTCTTAGACGAGCTTTGGCTCGATGTGACTGACCCATGAGCATTCCTATTCTCTTATGCAATTAATATCACCAATAACTTATCATATGTGGGCCCAAGACTTTGGGCAATTGCATGGCGTAGTCGAGCCCATTTATGGTCCAAAGTATGGGTCAATTATCCGGCCATGCATAATCCTATCCACTGCCAGTATTGATGACCCAGGTTGATTTTTCCTTTAATAATAGGAGTTGAGTTCCCTCCGACCTAGGAAGGACGATCCCTTGTTTTAAGGAAAAATTAATGTAGTGAGATTCTAAGCACCAACTCCCCTCTCCGCAGGGAAATAACGGCAGTGTAGGCATTTCAACTTTATAGTTGATAGTCGTTTATATGATGGGAGATGCTACATAGATGCTCTCACTTTATTATCAGATATAAAATGGAGGCATTCGTATCTAAATTCAATGTCAAAAATTTAAATGTGAGGGCCCCACATTATCTCTCATAGTAAGGTGAAAGATATCTTTCATAGGAGTATCTCCCTTATATGATATCTCTGGCATTAATATGATATCCAAGAGTGATGTTAAATTTGGAGATGCCTTTTTTAAAATAAAGGCTTATGTGGCAAAATGACCCTTTATAATTTGACATCTCTATTGGAGTATATTTCACCCCATATGTCAAATGTAATATTTTATTATTATTATTATTTTACCTTTCTTATATATTAAACTAAACTCATTGACAATAGTCCATTTGGAATAAAATAATATAAAATATAATTTGGCATTTCACTTTTTCACATGCCAAATTTGGCATCTCACTCCCATATGCCAAATGCCACCTCATTTTTGGCATAGTTGTTGGAGTGAAAATTCATGTCAAAAATCTCATGTGACATGTTCACCTTAGATTTAGCATGTCTCTTGGAGATGCTCTTATATAACTTTCTCACAAGCCGCCTTTTGGAAATCTAAATCATTAGATAAATGACCTCCCTTGTATGCATATGGCTGAATTTCACTTGTTTCTTAAACACTATTGTTGTAGAGGAATTGCTTTTTTTCCATGTTTATTGTGGCACCTTTATGACTAGACAATAATAGATGTGTGTTTGTGGAGATGCTCCCATGAGAGTTACAAGAGCAAGAGTGGGGCCCCTCACATCCATATCTAATCTCAACATCTTAAATGTGAGGACACTCACTCCTTATTCTCACCGTACCATGAGAGTTACTCTCACGAGATCATTTCTCATATATATATATATATATATATATATTGTGATATCAAGAAAAATCATTTTTTGTGGGAAGAATAAATATGGAAGTCCTAAGCAACAATTATCAGACATGCCCTAGAGTCTATAAAAACAGAGTAATTTTGTGCTTTTGAAAACAGTGTTAAAATGGGGACATTTTGTCATTTGACTTACATTAGTACGGCTCTTAGTCTCAGGATTAAATAGTAGTTGCATTTTAGGTTTTAACATATTAAGATTTTGACTAACTGTTAATGACGGAAGAAGGAACTATAAGAGATGTCCAAAACCAGCTGACTGCAATTGTTTTTATATAATATTCAGCACTAATCTCAAAACTAATCAATCATAAATGGGAACGGGTAGCCGGGGCAGCTACAATCCAAACTCAACTATGTTCTGAGTTTACAAATTTAAATGTCCCTAAATACAAAAAAAACTACCACCAAGCTCGCCAATAAAAGGAGCAGGAAGGCACTGCGGTTCTCAAGTTTCGAACCTAGCCGCCCTGTACCTTACATGTGAGAGTCCCTATTATCCATCATGTGTAAGTTAGTCTTTCTTATATTTGTGAGTTTCTATTATCTAAGAGATGTGCAGTTTTCTATTACCTTACATGTGCAAGTCTCATCTCTTACCTGAAATACCGAGAAAAAATAAAAATAATAATAATGGAGTTTGGTGGATTGGGACACCCGATTTACCCAACCCATTACGATGCCTAAAGCATTTATTGAAATGGGACACTTAAAATTAATTTCACGACCCGAGTTTACTTTATGGAAGCTAAAAAGTTGGGTGGTGCGAAAAGCTATTATACTGTATTAAAGAAAGAGATAATTAGCGAAAGGTCCCTAGAATTGAATATTTGCAGCGTCCAGTCCAAGCAAATTCTTTTTAAGGGCTTTGGTCCAAACAGCTAGACTGTTTACAGGCAAAAGTCCCTGAATACAATTTACATGACTCATTTGCCCTCTTTCAACTGTTTAGGCTACCAGATTTGAATTTTAAAATTTCAAATCTTGGATTCCCCCTCCTCATCCCTAGGTCAACGAGATTCAATCGTCAGGATTTTTTAACCCTTTTCGGTGATGGATGGGCAGCTACTGAAGGTTCCTTCCTTCTTCTCCGGTGAGTGTAGCCGGACGCTGCACGTAACCACGTTGCAACGTTGACTCTACACTGCGTTTTATTTTCTCTAGTTCCTTTTATCTTCTCTCCTGTCTGGGGACCATCTTCCCCAACTTATCTGCTCATGAATCACACTGAACCCTACCATGGAGGGTGGGACGGACCCTCAATGTCCAGACGATTAAATAACAAGGCTCAAGGAGCAGGTACATATTATGCTTGAATATGCTGAAGATAGATCTGCTAAGGTGTCCTTGATCAGATCCATCTTGAAGAAAAACCAGGGTTTTGCGCTGCCACATAACCTCCCTAGCGATTTGCTTCTGGAAGCCAAGGTGCGTGTAGGAATAGAGAATAAATCTTTCTCACATGCTCTAAATCCATCTCCAAGTGGTGTAGTTGATCCATGTGTTCTGAATGCATCTCCAAGTGGTGGAGTCTTTGATCTACGTACCGCCTTAATTCCATATGATATGCATAAAGACAAATGTCAAATTGAAGATGAGGTCATTGATAGTGCTGCTGCTATGAAGACGAGGTCTCATGACAATTCTGATGCTAAAGCTGATATTAATCTGGCGAATGGGCTTAATGGGAAGGTGGCTTGGTCTTCGTTATTTCAGAATCCACATGATCGGCCAAGAAAATTAAAGCTTCATCATCAACCCTCAAAAGATCCAGATCATCATATTGAATTTGATGAGTCGACGGTGCTGCGCCATTGCGAGAGAAGGAAGGCAACAGAGCTGTTATACCATTTTTGACAAATCTATGAGTTTTTATGAACTTTATCTGAGTTTTTATGAAATTTATCTCAGTTTTTGTCAAATTTATCTAAATTTTAACAAATTTATATGAGTTTCTGTCATGAGTTTTTCATTTTTTGTCAAATTTATTTAAGTTTTGCGCAAATTTATCTAAGTTCTGAAATAAATTTCTCTAAGTTCTGGACAAATCTATCTGAGTTTTTAACTAATTTATCTGAGTTCTAGAATAAATTTATCTGAGTTCTGGACAAATCTATCTGAGTTTTTGGCAAATTAATCTGAGTTCTGGAACAAATTTATCCGAGTTCTGGATAAATCTATCTGAGTTTTTGACAAATTTATTTTAGTTTTCTAAAAATATAGTTGACTTTCTGACAAATTTATCTCAATTTAGAAAATATTAACTGAGTTTTTGAGCTAAATTCAGGCTATTCTTTTGAAATTTATTTTCATTTTTTAAAATAAATTTAACTGAGTTTTAGCAAAAATACTTTAGTTTTTGGCAAATTTTTCTGAAATTCGAGAAATTGGGTTATCTTAGTTTTGGCAAATGTATTTTCATTTTTTTAAATTTATTTGTGTTTTTTAATTTTATTTGCATCCTTTGAAATTTATTTACATTTTTTTATATTTATTTCAATTTTTTAAAATTGATTTTCATCTTTTGAAATTTATTTATATTTTTTTAAATTTATTTGCGTCTTTTTAAATTGACTTTCATATTTTGAAATTTATTTATATTTTTTGAAACTTATTTGGATCTTTTGAAATTTATTTGCGTCTTTTTAAATTTCTCTGCCTTCTTTTGAAATTTATTGTGATTTTTGAAATTATTGCGTTTTTTGAATTTTATTTGCGTTCTTTCTAATTTATTTGTATTTTTCGGATTTATTTGAATTTTTTTATTTTATTTTTGTCTTTTGAAATTTAATTACATTTTTTAAAATTTATTTGGATCTTTTGAAATTTACTTGGCTAATTAAATGGTAGTTGACAATTATTAATGACATATCCCACTAATCATGGAATATGATTTTGAAGAAAGGGTAAATTAGACATCTTATGTCTTCAAATTTAGAAAAATGACCTATCACACTATGAAAAAAGATTGTGGACTTAAGACAATAAAGTGACATGTTCAGGGACCCGTCGTTGAATTCCCCTTAAAGAAAAGGATTTTGCCTTTAATTTTGACCGTTGGCTGGAATTCTGACTGTTATTATTTTTTTAAATTTTCTCTCCCCAATTATGCAGCTATTCTACTATATAAAAGAGATGGATTTCGCCTTTAATTTTGACAGTCGATTGGGATTTTAAATGTGTGTTATTCTTTTTTCAAATTTCCTCTCCCCAATTATGCAGCTACCTATACTATGGAAACCACTCCCCACTTCTCTTTTTATGAAAAAAGAGAGTTCCTATCAAAACTCTAACATTCTCTTTCTACTTCAATTCTCTTCTTTCCTTTCAACACCACTAGTTCTTGGATTACATAAACAGGTACTCTCATAATATTTTTATTTTATTTTTTAATCTATGAATTTGTTTAATGCATGAATCTATCAATCAATATAAGCATTATTATATTTTACAGAGGTAGGGTTCGATTTCGAAATTGAGCTCTAATTTTGTAATTAATTATAAAATTAGAGTTTAATTTTAATTTTAATTTAAGGAGAGGTTTTAGAAATTTGGGAGAAATTTTTTATTTTAGTCATCTAAATATAGAGTCCAACACATTCAACACATCTATCTACACATTAGATTTTTAGATAATGATGGTTGCTCATGTAATCTCAAAATATTCTTTCTAACATATAAGGATACACGTTGCATAGATCTATGGTCATAAATTATAAATCCATAGTTATAAATCTATGGTTAAAATTTTAAATTAATTATTTAAAATTAGTAATTATTTTTTAATATTATAAATTATATTGCATGCGATAAGCGCTGACATGTTTTGCTAGTTATTATATATTATAGACGTAGGCATCGATTTTGAAATTGGAGTTCGATTTGCTAATCGATTGCAAAATTTGACGCTAATATCAAATCAATTTGAGAAAATGGATCTCAAATAAATTTCGAGAGATAAGCTCTATCAATCAATTCAGAGTCCACTTTTGTTAAACTTCTTTATGTAAATTCAAATTTTAATATATATATATATCTATTATGGATAGGTGATTAAAGAGTCTAGATGGGAAAATCCACCTTGTTCATTAACTCTATCCAACGAAGTTAAAATGAGTCTTCTTTAGGTGGATTTAGAATTTTAATATATCTATTATGGTTAGAAAATCCTTAATGCATGTTTGTGATTTTTAAAAGTGGATCCTTAATAGTGATTTATACATATGGGCTCCACATAAAATAAACTTTTTTAAAGTGAGCATTATATTCTAATTCCTAAAGACGGTGCCACATGCAATTTTGCAAATGTTAATTTACAAAGACTTGAAGTTTCATACTCATTTATATAAAAAGTAATATTTACTTTGTATAAATATCTGGCTGGGCCATGCTTCGAATCGTAATAAATGGTATAATTGTTTGTTTTATATTTATTTTCATATTTGGTTGTTTTATATTTATTTTCTCATTAATTAATATCTCATAAAATAATAATAAATTGGACGTGTTTTTATTTCTAGGCCCGGGCTTAGCACGGGCATGCTTTGCTAGTGGGTTATTATACTAGTGTTATACATAGGCTGCTCTCTCTTTATTCTTTCTTTATTCTTTTTTATCCTGTCCTATTTGCAAACAACTAATCTTTTAGATGTTTTTTTACTGTCTCAACTCCAACTTGACGCCTTAGAATAGATGATCAACATAGTAAATTTGAAATATGTCCATTCCATCATCTTAAATCTGGCAACTAAAAATATTTAATTGACCAACTTCTTATATTGCTAATAATTTAATAGACAATTCAAACTTCACTTTCAATCTTTTAACAAAGTAACATGGATTTTTTTATTGTGAGAAAGGTGACGATGACCCTAAATCCTCCTTGCCTTTACATTTTTTATTTACAGTCGCTATGCACATGAACTCAGATTCTTGAGGATCCATCCAATCCGTGTTCTACCTGCCATTTTCCCTGGTTTTCTTTAATATGACTGTTTCTTCTTTTCTTTTCTGTTTTTTATGACGCTTTAGTACCACTGTCAAAATGAAAAATAGATGCAACGTTTACAACCTTCTTAATTATTATGATTTCAAACTGCCTTTAGAAGCATGATCGCCTCACCAAGCACGATCATCCATTTGAAATAAAGCGAAGTAAGAATGATCAGTTTGAAATAGAGTTATTTCAGTAAGACAATTTTAGATAGAATATTGTTTAGTATTTAATTAAAAATATAAACTTGTCCCAAAGTTATATAGACAAAATTATCTTTTAGTAAAAGTAGTACAAGCAAATATGGCGTAAAGTATAAGTAAATGGTTGAACTTATAATATTATAAAAACTTTATCGGCAAACTTTCCAAGGAAAATGCAAAAAATTAATGTCTCATTACTTTAGACATTCATGTCTATTTGAAATAATTGCATCTTGATAATTTTTTAAAAAGAGGCAAAATATCTTAAAATTAATTGAATCGCACATCCAAATGAGCTAATAATCAAGAAATTATGATCACCATGTTGTGCCAGTATAAGACTTATTTATTAATTCATGGTGAGAATTTTCAATTCTTTCAATCCACTTGGCCCCATATCCCATGTTCAACTCTCCTTTATTTTTTTTTCAGAAATAAAATCATGTCAATTGCAGAAATGGACTGTGTATTCATATTTGCACCTACATGGTTAAATCTCACTTGCAAATCCTGACCATCTTGTTCTACTTAACAAGTGTCCTATCTGAAAGCTCGATTCACATTCTTGGGTACGAGGCCGGATTTCATTGCAATTCCAACATGTAACTTGGCAAAGTTACAGAAGCAGCTGCTAAATAACTTAAAAATAATTCAGTTTTGAATGGGACAAGAGAAAAGAGGACATCCTGGACATGTGATTCCCTTTAATGTTCACTTTGTCTCCTCTTTCCCGCAATAAATGAAAAGTCCCAAGAGACCTCCGCAATGGGTGCCACCGACATTCGCGGGTCATTGGCAGTTTATGCACACCCATCCCCACCTTAACCCATCAAGTGGTCCCATGTGCAATGGCCAAACCATACCAACATATGCGTATATATAGACATGGTTATCATTAATTTACAGGTGTAGGTGCGGTTTCTGAAAGAGCCTTTAGAGAAGGAGAGCAACTATTTATTATTATTATTTTTTTTTAAGTTTCTAATCCTTTGGAGTGGACTAATCTCTCCGGGATCAAATGAAAGCCGGGTAAACACCCCTATAACTCCAATGTAGTAGCACTAGTGGACTCAACGTTCGATTTCTGAAGAAGGGGAATCCGGGGGTCAATACCAAGACCTCTAACTCTAGAAGAGGGAGGAACGGTGGTCCTGACCACTCAACCGACCCCTTGGGGTTAGAGAGAGCAACTACTTAACTCCACTAAAACATTATCTAAGGCCATTGTCACATATTAATAGCTAGATGAGAATCCTTCTTATATCATCTCTCACTGAATATCAATCTAAAAGATGAACGCGTTCATGCTCCTTATTGATACGGAAATGAAAACTTCTTTAACTTGTGATTTCTCTTAGATGGTAAAATCATGTCAAGCAGACCCTATATAGCAATTAGCATCTAAAAATGATAGATATTTGTATTTAACATGATTCTGGATCCCACGTTTTGTTGAACGAGGGAGCAAATTATGTTAATATGATAAAATAATATCTCTCTATTTCAATGAAACAATAAAAAAACTACTACCGATAAAAACAAATATGCAATAAGGAAACTTGTTAATAAACTTTCTGAGGGAAAGATTTCCAAAAGGAAAATCCTCAAATATGTAACTGCTAAGTTGTAGCTATATGTGGGGTATGCTTGACAAAATCTTATGAATCACAAATTATAGAATTTATCCTATACTAAATCCCCTAAAACGACACATAATTTACCTATCTATCTATGTACTACCCATCAAGAGCTCCCATCTTTAGTTTGGGCCCCTTCCCTCACTCGGATTATAATTTGATAGCTGATAGTATAAAAATGGAAGATTTGTCACTACCATGACATGGGTGAACATATATAGGACTAGTGGCCTACTAAAACTAATAGCATTTCTTAGAATAAATATGCATTGTATATATTCTAATAATCTCTTCATTCTTTTTAAGTTGGGCAGGTGCCTCATGCGTACATGCCATGGACTTCCAATTCAACAACTAGGGCGGTAAGACATCTACAGCCAATGTTTTCTAATAGATTTCTTTGCTACGCACGCAGAGTTTAGACACCCACAATGATTAAATCTCACTTTGAATTCCTGTGCATCTTATTCTATTTAGGACCTCGCTGCAGATATGGTGTTAATCACAGTTCCGTCGTGTACGTGTACTCAATTGAATGGTAGAATACACTCTTATTAAACTTAAATTTTAAAAATATATTAATGGTGATAACATTCATCATAAACAATCCAATACTCTCTTTTCCTACCGGACATACGAGTACGACTACGAGGTGGGATTTCACTGCGATCGTAGCATCTTACTTGGGCAAAAGTAACCAACTAAAGCAGCATCAGTTATTTATTAATAAATATAATGATTAAGGTTTGAACGGACATAAGAAAAGAGGACATGTGACTCCCACTTTAATCTGCACTTTGTCTCCACTTCTTCTGCGCATTAAATGAAAAGTCACCAAAAGACCCCAACTCCCATCCCCGCGTTGGATGGTTAAAAACAGAAACCTGAATAAACTCGCCACCGACATGCGTGGATCCATGGCCATGGCAGTTTCTGTACACTCATCCCCACCATAACCACCACATTTTCTATGGCGTGGGGAAGGGTCCCACAGTCCCACTCCAATGACCCATCCATAGATGGCCAGGCCAAACCAGCCACGTACTTACGCCTACACACCACTCTATATCCGTCGCAGCACTAACACACAGGCGTTTGCCTATAACCATGCCACGTGTTGTGAGTGGATGCTGTCGATCCTGAAGACTGAGGGAGTCTCCACTAAAACATTATCTAAGGCCACGATCTCCCTATATCATCTCTTCTGTATTGAAAATCGACAGGAACACTCACCAAAAAGGGAAATTCCTGACCAAAACAACTCCAAAAATCCCCATTTGTCACATATCATGTTCAGATGAGAATCACACCCACCGACTCCCTCTTCCTATTCCTCTTCCTCTTCCTCTTCCTCAATTCACAACACCAATTATCTAATGGACTCATCTTCCATCATCATCAGACTCCTCTTCTTCTTCCTATTGCTTCTACACCAAACTCAATCCGATCAATCTTCTCAATATCAATCAGGAGGCAGCGGAGGAGGAGAAGAGTGTGACGGACGTTGGATCCACATCCGAAAACTCCCGTCCCGTTTCAATCTGGATCTCCTGGGCCGTTGCTCTGACTACCCAATCTACAAGAATTTCTGTCCATACATCTCCAACCACGGGCTCGGCCCCAAGACCCACAACCGATCCCACAGCTGGTACCGCACCGACCCCCACATGCTCGAGCTCATTTTCCACCGTCGGATCCTCGAGTACCCATGCCTCACTGCGGACCCCACACGTGCCGACGCCATCTACCTCCCCTACTACGCCGGAATCGACTCCCTCCGATTCCTCTACGGCCCCGACGTCAATTCCAGCGCCGAACACGGCCTCGATCTCCATCACTTCCTCCGCAGCGACTCCCCCCAGATCTGGTCCAGAAACAACGGCCACGATCACTTCCTCGTCATGGCGCGATCCTCCTGGGACTTCTCCCAGCCGCTCTCGTGGGACCCGCCGGTCTGGGGCACGTCCTTCCTCGAGCTGCCGGAATTCTACAACGTCACGGCGCTGACGCTAGAGTCTCGCGCCTGGCCTTGGCAGGAGCAGGCGTTGCCTTACCCGACCTCTTTCCACCCGGCCAACCTCGCGCGGCTCCAGTCGTGGCTCGCGCGGGCTCGCCGCGCCCGCCGGACGAACCTGATGATGTTCGCTGGCGGGGGAGGGGTGTCGTCGTCGCCGAACATCCGGCACAGCATACGGACCGAGTGCGCGAATGCTACGGGCGTGTGCGAGGTGGTGGACTGCTCGAAGGGGGTGTGCGAGCACGACCCGATCCGGTACATGAGGCCGATGCTCCGGGCGAGCTTCTGCCTTCAGCCGCCGGGGGAAACGCCGACGAGGAGGGCGACGTTCGACGGGATAGTGGCGGGGTGCATACCGGTGTTCTTCGAGGAGATGTCGGCGAAGTCGCAGTTCGGTTGGCACATGGCGGAGGAGGAGTACAAGGAGTTCTCGGTGTTTATAGCAAAGGAGGAGGTGGTGATGAAGGGGGTGAGGATTTCGGAGGTGCTGATGGGGATACCCGCGGCGGAGGTGAGGAGGATGAGGGAGAGGGTGCTGGATCTGGTGCCGCAGGTCACGTACAGGAGGCACGATAGTTCGGTGGGCCTGCAGAGTATCAAAGATGCTTTCGATGTAGCAGTCGAGGGAACGATTCGAAGAATCAAAGAGCGTTTGGATGGACATCTTCAACAACTTATCTGAGATACTATTTTCTTTTCTTTCTTTGCTTAATTTCATTTGATTCTGCTCTGCTGTTGTCGGTCCATCAATTACCCTCCTCCTTAATCTAATCTGATTCTTATAATGTATATATATCTTTTCTTCTCTCTTTCTATTATATAATTACAGATGATCGAGTATTTATTAATTACAGATGATTTATCTAAGTTATGTACTGGTTTGTGTGTCTGTAGATGTTCAAATGCATGTAATATCAGAAATTGATCTGGATATTGAACTCAGCTATTCAAAGACAAAGATTGCAGGTGAAAGGATGAGAAAAGGGATGATGATGGTGATTAGGTGGAGACAATATTTTGGCCAGTGACGAGTACAATTCAGGTAGGGGTTAGGTTGCATGCATAACTGTAAAAGATTCTTTATTTTTTTAGAAGGGTTGCAACTTGCAATGTTGCATAGATAGGAGCAAATGGGAACTATGATCTGAATCTGAGCATATGAAAGTTTGGGTAAATGTGAAAATTTGGAATGGAAGATTTGTCAGCAAGATGACACTTTTGGGAATAGTGTTTTTTTTTTTTTTTTTTTCCAGTGTCGTGAGAGGTCACACTGCCAGACTGACTTGTACTGTTTTTTAACTAGGAATTGGAATGTTCATGAGGGCCCATTGCCTGGCTCGTGGCTCCTACTGATTAACTAACTAGGAATGATGGGAAGAGAATTTATTGGGAAGGGTTGCATGTCAATGGTTGAGATCTAGAGTGGGTCCTCGTGTTATTTCGGATATAATTTATTGAGTCCAAGGGACTGGGCAATAATTTCCTATATACACTTGACTTTTGATACTTTCAATCAGCCTATTCTGTGGCTCATTTAAATGCAGGGTTTACAGAAATCGGCCAAGTGCCAACAATGTATAAATGCGCCATGGGCTTAAGAAATAAAATGGGTGATTCATTTATTAGGTGTGGCATTCACGATACATATGGCTACGACAAAAAGAAAATGGATATAAATGAAAGTCGATGTTACTAAACGTTCTTTTGGCAATGATAATGCCACCACCTCAGAAAATGGAAAGTAAAAAACATTTAATATCACAGTAGTTAAAGAAAAGATCCAGAGGATTTTACGGGAAAATTTCTGGTATACAGTTGTTGCACGAAAATATTCCCCTTAGTTAGGGCCTTATGAAAGGCTTCCGTCATCCCATTTTCAATTTTTTTTTTCAACTTCGAGAGCTTGTTTCTAACTTAGGCGATGCTAGTGTCGCTCCTCGTTTATTAAGGAGAGGATATGGAGGATAATACTCCGACGGAGCGATGCTGATCTTTGTGTCCATGGCCCTGCCGAAGTGGTTCGTTCTTACTCCTTTCAAGAAATCCCCACATCAATGGCATACACCCAGGATACCTAACACCCAAAGAAGAGAACAACAGAATGAAACAATTTCAGTTTGATACTACTGACTTCTTTGATTTCCAAAGCCATGGGAAAGATGGAGCCTTCTTTATATCCCCTTTTAGGCTTCTACTAACTAGTTCATTCCCTTCTTGGGCATTCGACGCCCCAACGTCCTCAACCATGACACCAGCTTGGGATTTATTGAAAGGAGTAAGAACAGACCACTTCGGCAAGGCCATGGACGCGAAGATCTGCATCGTTCCATCGGAGCATTATCCTCCATGTTGCCTTTATAAACAATTTCTTATCCTCTCCGTAAGAAACAAGGAGCGATGCTAGCATCGCTTAACTCATAGAAGAGCAACGCTAGTGTCCTTCCTCTCAAAGTGTAAAAAAAAAAAAAAATGAAATTGGGATGAAGAAACTTTTCGTTAAGACCCCAACTACGGAAAACCTTTTCGTGCAACGGCCATTTACCGAAAATTTTCCCAATACATAATGAGAAGAAAATGAACACAAATATGACATTTAAATAATTATTATTATCGATGTCAGTTACATGACTTCATTTTTTCTATTCTATTATCATATATCCCTAGCCAAATTCTTGAGGTAACCAGTAGGCTGCGCGCTCTTCAAATTGATAAGTATTACATTACCAACTAGGCAAACAGTCACTAAGTGACAGGCATTTATTTGAATGGTATTGATCTATGAGCATGTGGGCTCCCTGATTTAATCCTCGGGTCAACGGAGTGTATGCTTGCAATTCCATCTTTTAGCACCTTGGAGAAGCAAAATGCCGCAAATGAACAAGTAAAACTCACTTGAAACAACCCAACATGTGGTTCTTAGGTAATGGATAATAATTGGGGCCATAAGATTGATCAATCAAAAAATACATAAAAAAATATTATAAAAAAATTATGTATTCTATATGCTGATCAATTTGACAGTGGATTCAACTCCTTAGCGGAAGCAATACAAAGAGCATTTATTTTGAGCTGAGATGATTTGCAAATTTCTTGTAAGTCCATCCTTAACAATCGCTTTATTACAGTTGCCTACTAGAGTCATCCACATGACACAATTGCTAAGCTCGAAGTTAATTCGGCACTAAAACATACTGTTGCAGCATGGATCTGGGGAAGGAGTATGGGGGTCGAGTGGGGTCTGGGTCCTACTGGAGGTTGTGCGAAAGAGATAGGGGTGATATGGGGGTCGAGTGGGGTCTGGGTCCTGCTGGAGGTTGTGCGAAAGAGATAGGGGTGATGAGGGGATCTGGGAATAGAGTCGTCTGGATTGGTTTTTTGAAAATTGGGAATGGGGGTTTTGGGAAAAGTATGGATTTGAGGTGTGGATGATCAGGAATTTGGAGTAAGGGTAGAGTGAACGAAAAGAGGGATATGGTTAATCAGTATTATTTGATTGAACTGTCTCCCCTACAAAGGGCTTCATCATCTTCTTCGATTGCCTGCATTTTGGTTTCATCTCTTTTGCATTATACAGATTCAATCGGGGCCAACACGAATTAGACCTAATGAAGCCATAGCCAACTGATACTTGAACATTTAAGACCTGCAATCTCTGGTCTACTGATGTCTCGATTGATCGAGGCATGTACCAAATTGTGAAGAAAAAGAACCTCCGGCCATTTATTTGTATGCAGAAGCAGGAGGATAATCTGGAAGAAAAAGTGCTGCACCTTAGTTTGAGCTTGAGGCATTCGCCTTGCGGTTGTCCTTGATAGCATTTAATTGTCTGTGAAGATACCAGTTCAATATATTGTGTTTAAAACATGTATGCCATATTATAAGAAAAATACAAAACAAGTTAATTTCCCCTATCACTTACGAACATCATAGCTCAGTAATGCATCCTCGTCAGCATCACAGGCCTGCAAATTGTAAAAACCCAAAGCAAATCCACCTGTTAAAGATGATAAAACTAACCACTTCCATATGGAGATACAAACTTCATCATCACATTGCACTCATTATAATAGCAACTTTTTTTTCCTCCTAACAATGGCCCCTGACTATTGCCTAGTCGTAATTAACCGACTCTTTTTTCTTTTCTTTTTTAAATGGTTACTTTCATTAAAAAACCAGACGGTACAAGAGATGAGTACTGCTGAC
Source organism: Cinnamomum chago (assembly GCA_038049695.1). NCBI lineage: Eukaryota > Viridiplantae > Streptophyta > Magnoliopsida > Laurales > Lauraceae > Cinnamomum > Cinnamomum chago. The sequence goes on along the minus strand of CP142457.1, from coordinate 53,906,141 downwards.
AAGCTAAGATAGGAAGTAGGGGAACAAAAGAAGACATTCATCATCATCATCATTAAAGCCTTGTACCAACTATTTTGGGGTCGGCTATATGAATTATATTTCTCCATTCCGATTTATTTTGTGTCAAATCTTTAGATAAATTGCACTTCTTCATATCCATTTTTACTACCTCTATCCATGTCCTCTTCGGCCCACCCGCTATTATGGACCATAAACAAAATCAATGGAAACATGCCAACTCTAAAAATTTGTTGGTCTGAAACAGTTTCTCCCCCTGTTCATGTAAAAAGAATCCACTAGAAGACACACATTCATCAAAATCCGTAACAGGAAAGAAGAAAGAGAATAGGTAGTACCTATGTCATGGGCGATTTTGATACAGAAATCCATGACCCATTACGAAATGGTCTGAGGATCCAATTTGGGTAAGATCGGAAGTGTGGATTTGTACTCTGCTTGAACAGTTACCACTTACCAGGCCTAAATATTTTGGGCAAAGAATCGAGTATCTATTCATTCTGATAATTTTGATTGTAATGGTGACAAGAGTAGCGACTCTACAAGGAAAATTTTGTCAGATTTTAACGCAGAGGTTGTTCACTCCTTGTAATCATGAGGAAAGAATCTTTATTTCGCAGATACTGAAAATTGTTGTGTTTGCTGGTTTGATTATCAGAGTGCCTCCTTGGTTAAGTTACTCTACTTTGGAGGTGTTGGAGTGATTGTTGTTGTGTTTACTTATTTTTCTAGGCAAAAATCTCTCCTACTGGAGTCCCTACTAGGGGCAGTGCAGGATTTTTTATTCCCATCATCCACAAAAGCAGACCCCACTGAATTTCAAGCACTCACAGAAAATCCCACATGGTTTCGGTGAAGGATATTCCCATATGAGAAAATCCCCATATTTTCTAGTAGTAGTTCTGTTAGTATGCCTACAACTTGCAGTGTCTTCTATGGGATTATGGAAACTTAATTTTGACGGCAGTGCTTCAAGGCAAAAGGTCAGAGTAGATTTTGGTGGAAAACTAGGGATTGTAACGGCATGCAAATCCAGAACTACTTAAACCCTTTTCATGGGCCAACCACCAATGTGGCAGAAGTCATGGTTATGTTGTTAGATAGTAGGAAGGTCAAGCATCAAGGTGCTGAAGGGTAATTGTTCAGTGTGATTCTTTGTGCAGCCCAATGGACATCCACTAAAAGTTGGACAGAAAAGCTCAGATGTAAAAACCAGCATACTGAAAAGAATATAAGAGACATGAGATGGCCGAGTGGTAGAGCCCATATCATTCTCACCCACAACGACAGGGATCCATCCCAGGTGCTGCCAGAGCATGGAGCACAATACAGGTCTGCAGCTCAGTTCGTTAGGACACCAGTGTTGACAAGAATGCTTGGGTTCGACCAAAGCCAAAAATTAAAAAGAAAAGCCTGGATTCCTCCAGTAATTACCTATGGTTTATGGTTATTCAGCAATTAATGCCATCACAAACTTGACAGGAAATTATCTCAATTTAATAAGCGCCATACATCACTAACACAAAGACACAAGGAGTACATGCCTGCAGGTAAAGGCCTGAATACTAGAAACAATTGGGAGCCAGGTACCTGCACTAGCACCACACTGTCTGCACCACCAGCATCACTTGAGAAAATGCGAGTACCTCCCAATCCAGGTATCAAGATTCAAGAGAGCATCAGCACCAAACATTTTCAAAGCCGCTGCTCTGAATTAGTAAATTAGTAAACCAAGAATCAAAAGAGACTAACCCACAGAAAGGTAAGCAAATACACATGTTACCTTTAGAAGAATCAGCTGTTTTTGGCCCAATAAGAAACCACTACATGAGGTCTAATATCAAAGGCCTTAATTTCTTTTACAGCCAAGTTCTCTCAGAATCTGTTAGCGTAAACAATAAAAAAAAATGATTCAGCATAATTTGTATGACTAGAAAAAATTGAAGGTAGCTTCAAGGGTTTAGAATTCAAGGGAGAAACAGTTTTAAGTAAATAGATATATTGTCCGGTGTGCAAGTTCACAATGCTATCTTTCATCATTTGAAGCCAATGTATTCAACTAAAACATCATATGGTGTATTGGATCAGTTAAAACACAATACATTCTTTTGTCACAAGTGTCCAACTACAGTTGCATACACTACATTCCCTTGACCAATGTTATTTTTTATTGCCACATGAAAAAATATGTATCTGATATTTAAAATAAGCTTTGCTGCACGGATACTTCATCAATTTTCTGAACTAGTTAACCTTAGAGTGTGTGCATGCATGTGTCTATAAGTAATGTGATTCAATTACAAAGCTCTGTTGATGATAGTTGTGGTGGTGGTGGTATCAATCTATCAGATAAAAATTAAAATGCATTACCAATACTTAGCAAAATACTCAAAGCAGGCTTGTAAAATATGTTTTAACTAGAATCCTGGTGTCTAAAGTTTATATATTTGAATTTTGAGCTCGTAATGATTTTATACACTCGTGTCATAAGGCATATATCAATGAAAGGAATGCCAAAGAAAGATCTCATCATGAAAGAACTTCTTAAAATTAGGATCATGTTAAATTTAATGAGAAAGAGGCTACTTAATCAATGACATAAAACTAAAAAAGCATAGGTAAATTGTCTCAAGCAATGCTTCACAGGCCAGCAAGCCCCCAACTGTCGGAGGCTCCCGTACGAACCAAACCAGACAACCCAGACCTAAAGCCCAAATTGATGGCAAAATACTATAAAAAAGGGGGAAAAAAAGCAATTCATGTTTTGATTGTTTCATTACCTTGTTACAGTTCAGGATCTGACCAGACCGATGGAGGGTCCAGTGCCAGCCAAACCTGATTTAACCAGCTGATAAAGACTGATCAGAACATTGGTTAAATAAACATTAATAGTGTACATTGTTATCCATAAATAAAATATTGTTTCTGAGTAATTCTATCAGCTGAATACCCATTATTCTGTCCTGGATCTTAAGTTTTTGACAAACAATGTGTCATTATCGCATCCTCATTTCCCCTATTGGTGTCCATACAGTTACCATATCTGTGCATAAAAGAGTAAACACCATTCCTAGAATTTGATATCAATGAAAAGCAATCGTATTAGAAATTGCTTTTGATACAAACAACCAAGAATCACCCTAATTTTGCAATTAAATTCATTTTTTCTTTTCAGAAGCATGTTTAAGACAGCTGTTCATATGTTTCAATCACCAGAGATTTACTAATCTAATAGACATGTCATTTGTTATATGTTTCAAGAATTTCCAAGTCATATATAGCTGTGTGATTCCCATGGGTACTAAAATTAACTTCATAACTCCTCCCCCTGCACCCCTCGTCTCTCAAGTCTCATCCCCAAGCAGCTCTTTTAAAAAAAAAAAAAAAAAAAAAGAAGAAATGAAACAGATGCAACGGATTGGCATTTGCCAATGTCCATACAAATAGTACTATAGTTAATGGACTTTACAAGAAATTGGCATTTTGGGGAGCAGATGAGCTCTGAGTCAAGGTGAACAGAGATGGGTTCACTAATCTATGGCTAATGTAGAGATGAGAAGAACAAATTCCTTTTGCTCCTTCAGCAAAGCAACCACTTTTATATCAAATCACATTACAAGCAATATCCTCCTAAAACCACACACCCACGTTAGCAAGCAATAACACCATTCCAGTTGACTCCTACAAATCAATTACCCATACTGGAGGCATGGTTTCAGAACATCAGATCATTTACAAATTACAAAATATGTTGTCCCCTCAAAAACAAACCACCCATCAAAGACATTTGTAAAGTTCATACATCTCCTCCTCCCCCACACCACACACCCCCTCCCCCCCCCCCCCCCCCCCCCCCCCCCCCCCCGCGTCAATCGAGAGACGAAAGTAATCATTTTTCCTCTTCGTTTCAAATTCGCGACCCAGACGAGGAAGACAAAAGGGAAGAAATAAAGAAGAAGAAGACAAACCTGGGAGTTCTCGGGTTGCATCGAAATATCGCTTTGGTTGCTCTTCTCCATCAAGCAAAACCCAGATCGTGAAACGCCACAAGAAGATCAATTTCTGTGTCTAGTGCGAGGTTGGGTGTCAGGTTGAGCACTAACATTTTAACGTTCAACCTATGCAACCTGATTGAAATGGTCCATGTCACGGCCGGCCCAACTCATCGTGAAATTGTCCGTTTTCTCGACCTCATGATTTAAAAGGTCTTAGGTTGAGTTAATAGATATTTCTGATATGAGACTTCGACAAAGCCTCGCCGTGCCGCCAAAGCACCTCACTCTTATCCATGTGGATTTCCCTTTCTTTGCTCATAAGATCACTTGATCTGGTCTTGCCTCAAGGAATTACCCAGACAGATTAGAGTCTCAGAGTCTGCCTTCACCTTAAATTAATATGTTGGGTTTGGATTAAGTCGGCAGGTCATTGCAATTATCTGGTTTGGGAAGAGCCTAGGCCATGTTTAGGTGCCAAAATGGCAAGAATGGGCTTGGAACTGTTGGAATGAACCCCTATTCATACATTGTCAATCCAAAACCTTTAAATTGGATTGGTGAGCTCCCTCAGCAGCAGTTGAGGCCATTGGATCACTGTGATTGTGAGGGAGAGGGACTTCATTGAAACAGTTTGTTCATAAATAATACAAACTTTCCCAGCTATGTACTGGTCTTTGGAACCAAATATTAGGCCTAGGTTGGATTTCGACATGTTCCTCTGGCGCAGTAGCAATGAACTTCAGTTGAGCATTCGAATAACATGTGTTAAAGACTTAAGATTACCTTGTAAAATTGTTAATACTCACTAGTAAGGGGTGTTCATAATCATGGGTCGTGTCAAATTGGGCCAAAGGTTATAAGCTACGGCTCATTTAGTTAAGGGCCTAAAACTCAGATCTAGATCTATCTTACAGGCCCAAAAATTTGGGCAAGGCCCAGCACATTTGTAAAATACATAAGTGCCTTTGTAATGATTGTGATGATGGTGGCTTCGTCGGTGGTGGTGGTGAGGGAAATGAAAGGGGAGATGGATGTTGAATGGCATTTTCATCATATAAAATCTGTTGTTGACCATTCGATTAAAGAATTCTTCAAAACTTTAAGGATGTTTCAAACATTTGCAGTTCATAAGGTTTTTTTTTTAATATTAAACTGCCTTCTGCTATTAAAAGAAAGCTCACGTCCACATCAAGCATAGTTATCATTTCTATTATGCACCTTGTGAGAAGTGTGAGCCAGGGACTCGGATGATCAGGACTCATATCTAATTTGGACCATTAGGGCGCTAGTTATTCAAATCTCATAAAAGTCAATATTACATCTACATCACCACCCAATATCGTTCACCTTCTTTAATAAGCCTTTGTTGATGATGATAAATTCCTATATATTCCATTCCATGCCAACGGATAGGACCTTAATTTGCGTTTGGCCTGTTTCCAGTATCCTTCACCGATGTCAGGTATATCGAACCCTACTCATAACACGGACACACATTAAACTTCACCTGAGCCCAAAGTTGAACCACATCATCCTTACTAAGATTAGACAAATCGCATCCACTGCATTCCTCGATTTCCTAAGAGTCATTTGCAGTTTTATGAGATTTGGAATTAATGGTCCCAAACACAATAGAGTACATTGTGATTTTTTGTTAAAAGGCATATCCAAACGATCTTAGATTTGAAAGGCATCTTCGAGAAGTGAACATCCGCAAGTGGAAAGATGACTAAATTCATGAACGCTTGAACGATATGAAAACCTTCTCTCCCATCATCATTAAGTAAATGAAAGTTGAACCCACTTAATTTTTTTTTCTCTATTCTCAATGAGATAACTGTATAAAATGTCTGTCATGTTTGGTTAAAACATGTTATCCAACTCTCTAAACAAGAGGGAACGAATGGTGGAAACATGATATTGTGTCCCCCCTAGGTCATTATTTTATTCTTCAATCACTCGAGAGTCCAAAACATAACATTGTTTAAAAGTGTTGATATGAACCTTCTGAATTGTTAGCTAGGAAAATTATCTTAGATATATAATGATCATATTGGAAAGGCATCGACACTAGGTGGCACTCAAGGATTTTGGTTCCCTCATAAGTTGTAAAGTGTGCAATTTTTGAAAAGGAAAAGAAAGCATGGGTCAATGCTTAAACCACAAAGGTTTCCGGTTATACATTTTAGTCACTACTAGAAATGCATTCTTAGAGTTCTTATGAATTTAATTTCACAAAACAATGAAACAATTAGTTCCCTTATTTTTTTAAAAAAGAAGACACATGATGGATTTTGTTGGATGCATTACGCATGTATGATACAAAAGGGTTGTGAGATCTAACAATATAGGAAATCTAAATTTATTGGATGTTTGCAAAGACTCTTAATAGAGGAGATAAAGGAGGTATGCAAAAAATATCCATAGAGTATTCTCTGAATCTCGCACTCATTAGAAATTTGAGATGATTGAGCTCACTCATCGTGAAAAATCTAAATCAGTGAAAACAATGTTTATTTTATATAAATTCTTGTCAAATCTCACTCCAATAAGAATACTCACCCAAACTGTCAAGTGACGTAAAATGTGGTGAATAGTGAGGTGCAATGCAAGGAGGTTATATATTTTTGGCCATTTAGATTGAAGAACCTCTTGATTTTCTCGTGACTCTAAGCCTCAGGAGGATCCCATCTATATGGTGTATTGATTGGTCTCCGAAAGGAAGCAAAGATGTCGGCAAAATCCGTTTCTAGACATTTATTTAGGTTTGATCTTAACAAAAGGACTAATGCAACATGTATCGAGAAATATTATTAAAAGAAAAAACAAAGAAGACACAGTAGAAACTCATCCTCGCCGACATCTTTTGGACCGGCCAAATCATAATCCAATTGACTAGTGAGACAAAGTGGTTAAAATAACAGAAAGTCAATTACTAATTAGATCATAGACAATTTAATAAGTTAGATGATCATCTCGAACTGTAATTCAATTGGATAGGAAAATGAGGGGGTCTGTGCGCGTGCCAATCTCCCATGTATTAAAAATAAATAAATAAAATCAGTTGACCAATGTCCCCATGTAATGGGCAAAATCAGGCACGGTGTAGCACCGTTCTTAAAGTTATGGTGGGGCCCACCCTTTCAGAATCAAGCCAATTGATGTACCAACGCCTATGTAGTGATCAACAGACTTCCCAATTTTATGAGAGAGAGAGAGTAAACAAATTGTCTCCCACTCTTCTTGTGGAAATCTCTTACGAAAAAGTTACTTTTCTCTTTCTTGATACTCCATTATCGGTCTTAACTCTGGTTCGATAATTCTCTGTTGGGCGAAAATTCTCATGAACTATCTTTATCTTGCTCTCTCTCTCTCCAGCCAAAGAATTGCGAGTAAATAGTAAGTCTTTTATTGAATCCACTCAGGCAAAATCTACACTGTGTAAAATAAATGCCCCAAATACAAGTCATCGCCAACTTTCACTCTATTAATACTCCACCAACGGCTAAGTAACCAGGCTGCCTGTTTGAGTTGTAAAGAGCGTCACTTCTTACCTGGCTGTCCAGGGTTTAAGCTTTGAGTATGTCACCTTTTTTCTGCTTATGCAGGCTCCTTTTTCACTTATGTGGGCTTTCTTGTCACTTGTGCAGGCCTCTTTCTCACTTGAATGAGCTATCTTTTCATGTATATACAGGCTCTCTCTTGGGTACAAAAAAAAAATAAGTCAGGTAACCACTCAAAAACACATAAATAAAATAATATAAAATAAATTCAAGTTTTTTATGGTGATCAATTTAATTATAGGCCTAACTTTTGTGAGAATGAAATTTGATAATGCCCATAAAAGAGGATGACATATATTTTGAGAAGTTTAGGTTCTCCATAAATGCTTTCCACTGATAACCCTCACAAATTTCACAAGTCCAAGCCTGAGTGATTGCCTGTCCTCACTTATAAATTACATTGAACTCTCCACAAACATTAAATCAAAGCATTGTACTCATGTTTTGAACAAAATGGTAAAGGCTTAAAGTTTTGCATACAAAATGATATTTTCAACCCTTCAATTTTATTGAGGCTAAAAGATTTTGAATCTTAAACAAAAAAAAATACATTGTTAGCCATTAGATCTAAAGCCATAAATGAATAATCAATAGATAGGAGTAGTATTTTGTTCAAACATCCTTTTAAGGGTGTTAGATCGGACACCTACCCCCACCTGCGTGCACTGAAAATACTTGGGTGCATAGTTAATCACTCCCCTTCAATCTGATGGGGCCAGCGATCCTACAAAAATGCCACGTGCTCTATTTAAAGGTTTGTAGAGAACTTTGTACCAAAAATTGAAGAAGATCCTTATTCTGCACTCCTTTTTTTTGCTCAATATTACATGGAAGGAACGGTAAATTATCGCTATCTTAAACTAGCCTAATTTATAATCACAACACTCATCTATCAGTGCTCTGCCACTTGCAAGTGTTCCACCTTAGTACCTTTCCTCATCCATCCTTTGCCAGTGCCAAGCAGCCAAGGATTGATCTATGGCACTTCGTTAAAAATGAGACAATCTCACCAGTGGTCTATCTCATGATTCTCCCACAGTCCTGTTTTGGATAACTTGGTTTCTATTGAGAGTATACAAGAGTAGTGTTCATGTTGACTGTAATTCATTTGTGAGAGCCTTCTTCATGGATGTAATTTGTAAATTATTCAAAAGCTACCACCGAATCCAAGCAAGAGCTATAATGCACGGATACGGCATGGATACAGCAAGGACACGTCATATACATAAATTTTACACATAAAAAGTGAAGTATCGGATATGATACGTTGCCCATTTTGAAATATTCATACATCATAGAGCAAGAGTTGATTTCTGTTGCTTGAAGTTCGAAAGATTTGGATAAAAAAAAAAGAAAAAAAGTTCTCACTACCACTAAAAAATTTACATGATCAACGATGAAAAGCAGTATTAAATCAACAAGAGGCCAGAACACACTTGAAACTTGCTGTCATGTAATCTAAAAATGTCATGTAAAGTCACAGCGAAGGGCGTAATCTAATGTGACCCGTCCGCTGTCTTGGGTCCTAGATAAGGGACGAGTACAATGTCTTGGAACTACGTTTGTCATAGTATTAAGTAAGGTCCTCTTCAATCCTGATAATAATGGACTTCACAAGTGTGACAGAACATATGTACCATCGCTGTTTATCTTCAGTGTCACTTAAAAGAAAACGAACCAACACAATCTGAAATAACTTTTTAAGGGTGCATTTGTGCAATGAGAAGAATCTACACTAAAAAGAAAAATTGATATGATTTTTTATACAGTCTTTTTTTCGAACATTTTGTGCAACACACTTTGATTTTCCTCAATAGAGATGATATTGATTTCCTATATCAAAATATAAACATAGATTCTCTCTTCCAAGAAAATGAAAAATCCACATAAAGTGGAATCCTCCCGTTACACAAACACAATCAAAACGTCATAAACAGATAAAATAGGTTACTTTTTTATTCTTTGCAACTGTCACTTGCAAAAATAGGAATTTACTACAATCAACACTCAAGCTTGTGAGTCCCACTTAATGAATTCACATAAGTAGGAGAGAGAGGGAAGATGGAAGGTCACATCATAGACAACGATCATCTTAGAAAACAACATCATCAGATTATCCTAATTCTTAATTAAACAACCTAAATTTTATTTTTTGAAAGGAAATTTCATTATTACTTAAAAAAACACAACGAAGAAGATTTAGGTTCAACAAACAAACTAAATTTAATGGCCTTATAACCATAAATATTTTTTAAAATTCAATCCTACAGTAAATGAATGTGAAATTTAACCTAATGTCAAGATGATATGATTAAAATAGTGTGAGAGGAGCAGCACAGATGAAAGTTGGGGCTCCAAGCAGGCCCTACGCAGTGGCGGAACTGTGTTGAGGCCGGGGGGGGGGGGGGGGGGCCTTTGAAAAAGTTTTTAATAACACCAAAATGGGCCCGCCAAGGTTTTTAGATTTTTTTTTCTAAGTTAAACCCCACCCCACCCCGGCCCCCACTCCCAACCCTTTTAACTTTCGAAAACCTCTCCAGACTCCAGTCTTAAGCCCTAATCCTCTTGAGCTCTTCTTTCTTTGTTTTATTCGTCTCCTCTTTTTTTCCATTAATCTCTCATCTTCAGTGGTTAAAATTTTGCACGCCATCTTCTCTATGTCCAGCATTTTCAAGGAACAAAATCATGGTTGAACTTATAACTATGTCAAAAAGGAAACTTTAAAATATGATAGTTATAATAATTGGTGAAATAAAATTTTACTCAAGTTTTGCCCCCCCCAAGATGAAATCCTGGCTCCGACCCTGGCCCTACCGATAGGAGAAACGCTCACCACAAAGACAACCTTTTTCTTGTTGAGCGACAACGCTGTATGAACAAGTTCGTAGGTCAGTGATTACTCGTAAGACCCATTTCAAGTCTCTCTTCTCTCAAAATGCCCACAGAGACACTCTCAAAAGAAGTCTTGAGAGGGCCCAAACTCAATGGACTGATCAGTATCCTTTCTCACTTGCTTATCATGACCACTTAACCTTGGGGGGCCCACCCACTTAGATGTGCAACTTAAGCCGTTCAGTTCTAACAAGAAAAACAGAAAAGAAAATCCAAATACATTCACTACTCTTGCTTGTTGTATATGAATAAACCTGCTATGATGGGCCCATGTTTTCTCCTCCACTGTTTCTTCTCAGTGGCTATTGGCTAAGCACAGACAGAGATTCATTCCGCTCGACTCTTAATTCCATAAATCAAATGATGGTCACTGTGGTCTAATATAATTTTATAAAACTTGGTCGTCCTTTTTTTTTTCTAATCAGTTCAATCTCTAATCATTGTGCAAGATGGGCCATACCTGACCTTAGAAACTAAGTATTGGTTGGATCTAGTATTAGTTAGTTGGAATTAAAAAAAAGGATCTGGGGTAGTTAAGAAAACAAACGCAGACTACCAAAGAAAAAAAAAAAAGAACAGGGTGGGGGTAACTGAAACGTGGACATACAAACATATAACAATGCACATATATACAGCATTGTCTTGTACATAAAATGTTTGATGGCCTCATTTGATACTGAGAGATGCCTATGTCTCAACCGACTTCACCTACTTTGCAAAACTGTGGGTGGGTGGCCTGACATATGAATATAGGCCAAATGCATTGCTTTCCATATGAGTTTTTGTGATACACGTTGAAAAAGATGATCTTTGATTCCCTGTGGAAAAGGTTGAGAGGCAGAAGCACAATGCTACCCAACAAAAGAAGATGCTGCATGGTGTGTATCCTCTTCATGTTAAAATGTGATGCATGCAGAGTGGGGAAAGAATTAAAAGCAGTCACAGTTACTGGTTTTTGACTTTTGTCTTGCTTACTTGCTGGTAGTTTGGCACTTTACTAAAATAGTAAAAGTCAAGTAAAGCCTTTATTTTTCAAATAAAATGTCACATCAAATGTACTTTAATTCAAAATTCCCTCAATCTGATTAAAAAATAAGTAAAAATAAACAACCATCTTTATCCACTAAACGACAAAAAAACTTCACTTTTCCATACAACAAGTCAAAAACATTTCATACCAAACAACTAAAAACAAAATAATATCATAACCAATTTATATTTTATTCCCTCTCTTTACTTCACTTCATTTAACTTGACTTTAAAAGTAAAATTACCAAACGGGCATGTTGTGCAACTAGGCATAAAAATACATTTAAAATTATTTGGTATTTATTAATACTCAAACTCTTCTGAAGTGAAGTGGGACATATTGCTGTGTAGGCTACCGTATGTCATCTTTGTGCAAAGCTTGAGAGAACGCATAACTAGAGCTGAGTAGGGGTGTACAAAAAATCCATCGATCCGTCAATCCGATCCGATCTGCAGATTTTGATCCAATCTGAAGGCCGATGGATTGGTGACGGATTGTAAATTGTATAATCCGTTAGCAACGGATTAGTAGCGGATTTCACCCTTAATCCACGGATTCGATCCGATTCGATCCGTCGTCATTAAATATAAATAATATATATATAAAATAAGAAAAAAAATGTAAAGGGTCAATATGTAACCTTATGAATAAAAGAGGATAGGATAGGCATACAGCTCTCAACTCATTCCCCTTTAATTCAGTGGCTTCAAAATTCATGGGTTTTTTCTTCTTCTTCTTTTTTCTCCACATGGACGGATTGAACGGATTAATCCGATCTGATCCGCTCATGCACGGATCAGATCAGATCGAATTTTAACAGCTACTGATTGGTGACGGATTCAAAATCCGTCAATCTGTAGGTAACGGATTGGTGACGGATTTTACCAAATCTGCATCAATCCGATCCGTGTACACCCATAGAGCTGAGGATGATTTTTCATATTGTAGATAATGATAACTAAGCCACATGGCATGACATTGTGATAGGATCCCTTGACCTATCATATGGATAGGTAATTTACTAAGATTAGGGTTTGTAAGTGTAGAAAAATATACTCACAAGATCAGGATGCCTTCAAGGACTTACTCGGAGTACCAGAGAAGGAGCTGCAAGTCTGTGGAACCTGAAAGGGGAGAAGAGAACGGTCAAGGGACCCTGGCTGGGGCAGCGCAGGGCTCTTCGACGCTCAAGTTAGCAGTGATCGGAGAAGGAGGAAGGGAGTCCAAATTGCATGTAAGAGAGAATGCATACCTCCTTTTTGGGTCGTCCCATGCTATATATAAGAACTTGCGTTGGTGCTTGTGCCAGTGAGCCTCATGATGTGACTGGGGTCTCATCAGCCCACGTAGCCATTAATGAGGGTCCATCATAGCCCTCATTCCATTTAATGAGGGTCCGATCAGCCCACATAGCATTAAGTGCTGGTCATGTTGGGCCTGATCCTGTCTTGGCTTATTGACGGCTGGGGTCCCATCGGATCCTTCCTTGGGCCCTGCCCTGATATGGCCGCAGCCATTGAACATGATTGTCAGAAGCGTGTTGGGAATAGACGGCCCGGATGGTGTCCGTCCCATCGCGTCGCCCTCATCTTTCCACGTGTCCATACGCTGCCTGTGGCAGAACAAGCCCATTTCGGGCAATAGTCTCCAATTCGGCACCGGTAGAGATGGCACCCACTTCGGCAAAAGTGGTGCCGGGAGACCTGGTCTCGGCCAGCATTCAAGATTAATGCCGAGGTGCACGCATCCGAAGTGAGCGCCTACATCGTCCACGAACTGGCCCACACAATTGCCCCCGAGTTTTCAACTCGTCAGGATCTCAGGATCATTGGGAGTGGAGACTCGTTTCGAAAATGACTTGAGATTACCGGAGGGGGGGCGCTCCGACGTCACATCTGACACGTGGAGCCCGCTCGAATTCCCTTCGCGTGCAGAGGATAATTACTCGCATTAACTGCCAAATCCTAATAATGGTGGGAGGCGGATCGTTCGCGCCACGCGTCACCGCCGGATTTGACGCTTCGGTACTTGCCAGTACGCAAGCGGCCGTTGAGGTGACTTTTTCGAATTTGGGAACGGCGCCATGATTTGGCGCCCCTATATAAATACAGGTCCTCTTCTCTTCTTCCTCTTTTCTACTCTCTGCTTTTGAACGAACCTCTCTGAGAACCGCTCTGAGAACTGAGAGCCAAGAACCAGAGCCAAGGGTCTAGAGTGGAGCTTTCGTCTTTCAGCGGAGTGCCTTTGTTCACCTTTGTTTTAGGTTCCTGAGCTAGTAAGTTTCGTGTCTTCTTTCTCACATCTCCATTCGGTCTCTTTCTGTTTTTCCCTTTCTTGGCGACCATGGGGGTCTTCAGTCACTGGGTTGACTCTCCCGCGTCCATAGAGGCTTTTAGGACCACCTACGAGATTCCGGACGATGTCCTCGTCCGGAAGGGTAATCCAGCGGACCATGTCCGGCGATGCAGTGTCGGGGGCTGGATGCCCTTCCCACTCATTGCGGTGGTGGAGGGGGGCGTCAGGTTCCCGCTGCACCCGTTGCTTCGGGCCTGCCTCTCCTCCTGGAACCTCACCCCTTGCCAACTGATGCCGAACGCCTTCAAGGTCATCATGGGCACTGTGGCGTTAAACCGGCACCTCCATATAGATTTAGACATCCGAGACATAGAGGATGTGTACGACCTCTGCAAGACAAAGGAGGACACCTATTACCTCCGCGTCAAGCCGAAGCGGAGGGCCTTCGTCAATGCACTGGAGGATTCGAACAAGTACGCAGGGGATGAACTTATTTCCGTCTCGGGGAACTGGGAGTTCGGCCCCGAGAAGGAAGCAAGAGTTTACAGCATTCCCTGCTATCCCGGGGTTGCCCTAAGTACGGACTTCTCCATTCCCCTGATCTTCATGCTATCCTCGTTTTCGCTTTCACATCCTCGAACTAATATGTCCTCGGCTTTGCAGGTGCTCGGCAGAGAAAAGCCGGACTTCACCTTTGGGTGAGGAACGACTCTTGGCACAACCGGGTCGCCAAGTGTACTGACTTCGACAACCGGGCTGCGTGGGCGCTGCTCAAATACAAGCCCAGATACAGGGGCTATATCATCAGGAGGTCGGGAGACGAACCAGAGGTTGCCGGAACCGAAACAGAGCTGCAAAGGAGGAGCCCAGAGAGAAGGGAAATACCGACTGAAGCTGGGCCCTCTCGAACCGAGGCCGAAGCAGGACCTTCACTGACCGAGGCCGAGGTTGCCGCCAGAAACCCGGTTTCCTCTCCCGAGTCTGAGTCGGAAGATACTCCTCTTGCAAGACGCCAACGACGTTCGCCGCCGAGGACGGAAGAGATGGCTCGCAACATCACCTACCTTGACCTCGAGGCGCTGGCTTTTGGGGACGAATCCCCCGAGGCGCCTGCTCCTGTGTCTCCTGCCCCGGTGCCCCGAGTCACCCAAACACCGCTGCCGCGGAGTGGTGCTGGGGTCTCCGAGGTGGCACCCGACACCCTGGCCCGGACCGAGGAGGGTGGCAGCAGGGACCTTGATCAGGATCGTTCCCCCGCCTCTGAGGATGCTCCAGGAGGGAGCGTTCTGGGGAAGAGGCCAAGGGAGGACGACTCGAGCTCGGGAACCGCGCCACCTCCGGCTCCTTGGGAGCCGAGTTTTATCACCACATCGGGCGAGCGGTTGACCGTCGACCATAGCGTCCACGCGGCTAACTCCCTCGTCGTGGATATGGCGCGATACGCGAGGCGCGAGGTACAGTGATCCGAAGCTCCTCGCGTCGCTGGTGCAGACGAACATCCAGGTGAGCTTCTTAAGTTCATTTCACCATCTTAGATCCATCCTATACCCCGAATGACTTATTCTGTCGTTTTTAAACTGTAGGCCCTGCAGAAATCGATGGTGCTCATTGATAGATATACCAAGCAGAGCCCGGTGGTCGCCATGCTGGAGGCGAAGAGACTGGAGTTGGAGGAAGCATTGGGCGCTGCCACTCAGAGGGCAGACCGACTCGAAACCCAAGGGGTCGAGCTCTTTGCCGAGTTGGGGGGCGCCAGGGCGGAGACCGAGGCCGAGAAGAACAAGAACGCTGAGCTCGAGGCAGCTGTTGAGAAACTGAGAAGCGACCTTCAGTCCGAGTCGAAGAAGGTGGTGGAAGCTGAGGCCAAGGCTCAAGCAGCCCAGGCCGAGGCCGACGTCGCATTTGCCGATGCGGTGAAGCAAGCCACCTCACATTACGAGACCCGAGTGCTGCGCGTCAGAGACAAGGCGTGGGAGAAGGGATGGCGCGCTGCCCTAAGAAGGGCCGAAATCAACGAAGGCCACCCTTCTTTCGTAGAGCCTCCCCCGTTTCCTGGCCTTACTTTCCCCAGGGCCAACATCATCATCGAACCATCCGTTGAGCCAGAGATCGGGGTCTCTGTCACAGCCCCTTGCTCGGATCCTCCCGCCTAGTTATTTTTGTAGAGATTTAAATATTTTGTAAGGATCGCCTCTTGGTGGAGCTACTCTTGTACAAAGAAGGCTTAATCAATGAAATCAACTTTCGTTTCTCAATTTGCTTCATGTCAGCTTCTTGAATGTGTGATTTGATACTATTTTTCTGTGCTGCTTGCTCGCGAGCATGGGAGTTCGGTAGAGGTGGACCAGCCGGTTCAGGACCTAGTAAGGGGTGACGTAGTCGAAGTAGGACCCCCTAGGGGCCTTTGCCAGTCCCAAGGATACTACCCACTTCGGTAAAATGGGGTAATACTTGGCCGAGGTGGAACCCCTTGGGTTGGTTAATAAAGGCGATCTCGGTGTCCATAAGGGCTTTGCGCCTAGGGGTTAGACATGGCCGAGACGGACTTTTGCATTGAACGTGTTCACGCCCGGGTGGCCCATATCCGACCCGAGGCGATCTCGTCGCTGGCCCGAAGGCTTCACGCCTGGGTGGCACGTAGCCGACCCGAGACGATCTTATCGTTGGCCCGAAGGCTTCACGCCTGGGTGGCACGTAGCCGACCCGAGACGATCTCATCGTTGGCCCGAAGGCTTCACGTCTGGGTGGCACGTAGCCGACCCGAGACGATCTCATCGTTGGCCCGAAGGCTTCACGCCTGGGTGGCACGTAGCCGACCCGAGACGATCTCATCGTTGGCCCGAAGGCTTCACGCCTGGGTGGCACGTAGCCGACCCGAGACGATCTCATCTTTGGCCGTGGCCGAAGTGCTGACACAGGATGCCCCGCTCTTTTGAATGATCTCTTTTCATTGATTTCTTCGAAGTACATATGTACAAATTTCAGAAATAAAACTTCTTGAGGTGAGACGCATTCCACGGTCTCGGTAGCTGTTTCCCTGCCATATCTTCAAGTCGATAAGCTGATTGCCCAGCAGTAGAAGTCACTTTGAACGGTCCGTGCCAATTCGGCCCCAGCTTGCCTTGATTCGGGTCCTTGTCCCCCGGGAGTGTCTTCTTAAGGACCAACTCTCCCACTGAGAATTTCCTCTCCCTGACCCTCTGGTTGTAGCCCCTGGCCAGTTGCCGCTGATAGGCTGTAAGCCGAACTGCCGCTGCTTCTCTTCGCTCATCGGCCAGGTCCAGTTCCACAGATAGATGGATCTCATTTCGGCCTTGGTCGAAGAGTTCGGACCTTAGGGTCGGGAGGCCAATTTCTATGGGAATGACGGCCTCCATTCCGTAGGCTAGGGAGAACGGTGTCACAGAAGTGGACCTCCTAGGGGTAGTTCGGTAGGCCCATAGGACACTCGGGAGCTCTTCTACCCATCTTCCTTTGGCTCTGTCCAGCCGTTTCTTCAGCCCGTCTAGCACCACTTTATTGGAGATTTCCGCCTGACCATTACTCTGCGGGTAGGCCAGGGTGGAGTAGCGATTGCGGATGCCGTGCTCCTGGCAGAAGCTTCTGAAGAGGTTGGAGTCGAACTGAGTCCCATTGTCCGAGATCAGTATTCTGGGGATGCCGAACCTTGTAACGATGTTTTTTCAGACGAAATTTTTGGAGTCCAGCTCCGTGATGGATGACAGCGGCTCCGCTTCGATCCATTTGGTGAAGTAATCGGTGGCTACTATCAACCATCTTTTATTTCCGGGAGTCCGGTGGAGCGGTCCCACTATGTCGAGCCCCCACTGGGCGAATGGCCACGGGCTTGAAAGCGGACTGAGGTCCTGTGCTGGCTGATGGAGAGAGTGAGAATATTTCTGACACTTCTCGCACTTCTTCGCGTACACCTGCGCATCCTTCTGCATATAGGGCCACCAGTAGCCCTGGCTGATAGCCCGGTAAGCCAGCGACCTTCCTCCAATATGGCTTCCGCAGATCCCTTCATGTATTTCAAAGAGAAGATCTTCAACTTTGCTTGGGTGCACACACTGGAGGTACGGGCCTGTGTACGACTTCCTGTAGAGCTTGACCTCGAGAGACAGCCAAAACCGCGCTGATTTCAGTCTGATCCGGTGCGCTTCGCTGCTGTCTTCGGGCAGCTTGTCGTCCTTGAGGTAGGCGACGAAGGGGTCCATCCAACTCGGGCCGAGGTCAATACACGACACTTCCCGAGGTGGTTGGAGCTCGATGCTGGGTGCGGTCAAGGATCCGACTTCGATGGTTCTCTTTCTTCCTGCCTCGACAGCGCTGGCCAAATTTGCAAGAGCATCTGCATGGGAGTTTCCTTCTCTGCCTATCTGTTTAATTTCGGTCGTGCGAAACTGAGAGAGCAGCTTCTTTCCCAGGGCCAAATACGCAGCCATCCGATCGTCGCGAGCTTGGTAGTCCCCAGTCAGCTGGTTTGCCACCAACTGTGAATCACTGAAGACCACCAGCTGTTGAGCTCCGAGGATTTTGGCGCTGTTCAGTCCGGCTAAAAGGGCTTCATACTCAGCTTCGTTGTTCGACGCCTTGAAATCCAGGGTCAGAGCCTGCTCGATGACCAGTCCTTCTGGCGATTGGAGCACAACTCCAGCTCCGGCTCTTCTCGAGGTGGAAGATCCATCAACGAAGACTTTCCAAACTGGGGCGAGGGCTTGGCATTGTGATTTTCAGAGCCCGTGGGCGTCTCATGCTCCCTGCCCCCCAGTTCGGTGCCGAGCTGGTTTGGTGCCGAACTCGAGTCAAACTCGGCAAGGAAATCTGCCAGAACCTGAGCCTTGATCGCTGTCCTGGGCTGAAACTGAATTTCATACTGCCCCAGTTCGACAACCCATCTTGAAATTCTGCCTGAAAAGTCAGCTTTTCTGAAAACAGATTTGAGTGGATGTTCCGTAACAACCACTATGGTATGTGTTTGAAAGTAATGAGAGAGCTTCCGCGAGGCGCTAACGAGTGCCAGCGCGAGCTTCTCGAGAGGCAAGTACCTGGTCTCGGCATCAATCAAGGTCTTGCTTGTATAATAGATGGGTTTTTGGACCCTGTCCTCTTCTCGGAGGAGGACCGAGCTAACTGCATGATCCGAGACCGCCAGGTATAGATACAAAAACTCTCCGTGGACCGGAGTCGACAGTAGAGGGGGTGACGAAAGATAGGCCTTAAGCTCCTGCAACGCCTGGTCGCAATCTGGAGTCCATTGAAATTTAAAATTCTTCTTAAGAAGCTGAAAGAAAGGACGACACTTATCTGAGGATCTGCTGATGAACCGATTCAGTGCGGCTGCCATTCCAGTTAGCTTTTGGACTTCCTTAGCCGAGGTGGGGCTTTGCACTCTGAGGATAGCCGAGATTTGATCTGGATCTGCCTCTATCCCTCTGCGTGTGGCCAAGCTTCCTAAGAATTTGCCGGAACCGACACCAAAGGCGCACTTGGAGGCGTTGAGCTTGAGCTTGAACCTCTGCAAGGTGGCGAAGACTCCAGCTAGGTCTGCCAAATGGGTATGGGCTTGCTTGGACTTGACCACCATGTCGTCGATGTAGACTTCAACAGTCTTCCCGAGCTGATCGCGGAACATCTTGGTGACAAGTCGCTGGTAGGTGGCTCCTGCATTCTTCAACCCAAACGGCATCACCTTATAACAATAGGTCCCTCGAGGTGTGATAAACGCTGTCTTCTCTTCATCGGCCCATACAACGGGATCTGGTGATAGCCGCGATAGGCATCGAGGAAGCTCATTCTATCGTGTCCAGCTGTGGCGTCGATCATCTGGTCGATCTTTGGGAGGGGAAAGCTGTCCTTGGGACAGGCTTTGTTCAAGTCGGTAAAGTCGACGCACACCCTCCATTTGCCAGTCTTTTTCTTGACGACCACGGTATTGGCTAGCCAGGTCGGGTACTGGACCTCTCTGATGGCGCCGGCCTCGAGCAGTTTATCCACCTCTTCGACCACGGCTTCGGTTTGAGGCACCCCAGTCCTGCGAGCCTTCTGCATCACAGGTTTATGATTAGGGTCTACATTCAGTTTATGGCATATTACCTCAGGGTCGATGCCAGGCACTCTTGAGGCGTCCATGCGAAGGCTTCTCTGTTCCGCACCAGGAACTGGAACAGTTCGGTCTTCTCTGGCTCTACGAGCTGACTGCCGAGCAAGAAGAACCGTTCCGGATCTTGTGAATCGATTCTGATTTCGGTCAGGTCCTCCACGCTCTTGCTCGCCGGATCCTGGCCGACCTCGTCTAGCTTCTCCAGCCTCTTTTCCATCTCGGCCATGTTAACCTCCTTGGGCTCTCGTTCTCCGGATACCACAGCTGTCAGGCATTGCTTGGCGGCCTGCTGATCTCCTTTGACAGTGACGATTTCCACTCGGCCATTCTTTCCTTCCCACGGAAATTTCAACCTCTGGTGGAGAGTGGAAGGGACCGCCTCCAGGCTATGAAGCCAAGATCTGCCCACTATAGCATTGTAAGGCGAGGGTGCGTCAATCACCAGGAAGGTTGTTTCAACAGACGCGCCGCCGGCTTCGACCTTGAACGTCACCTTTCCCTTGGGGTACACCGGCTAGGCGCTGAAGCCAATGAGGGGAATTCGGGCCTCCTGCAGGTCCTTCTCCGTCAGTCCCATCCTCCGGAAGCTATCGAAATAGAGGACCTCGGATGAACTACCGGGGTCGACGAGGACCTTCTTCACGGTGCAGTTCTTCACGCCTTGCTTAGAACAATCAAACTTCAGGGTGACGATCAGCGGGTCGTTGTGGGGAAGCTGCACCCCTTCCAGGTCTGCGTCCGTAAACCTGATTTCGAGGCGCTCCCTCCGAGCCCTCTTCGGAGCTGAGTCGAGTTCGGCGGCCATGACTTGCTTATTGTGGGAGGCCTGCCTGGCCTCGGCACGAGCTCGGTTACTCCCCTTGGGCGGTGGAGCGAGATGGATGACATTGATGATCTTCTCTGACCCGTCACTATCTCGGCCCCTCTCGTCTCGGCGTGGGCCTCGGGTCTCGGCCCCGGTTTCCGCCTTAACGAACTCCTGTAGGTGTCCCTCCTGGACAAGCTTCTCCAAATGTGAACGCAATATCCTGCATTCCTCAGTTTTGTGGCCGCTTTCCTTGTGGTACGCGCAGAACCTGGTCTGATCCCGAAAAGAAGGATCGCTTCTCAGGGGCTCTGGCCAGCTGAAGTATGGCCGAGACTTAATCTTGTACATGATCTTGTGGATTGGCATCCTGAAGATCGTGTTAACCGCCCGATACGCATCTTCGGACAGCCTGGGCCTTTTGCCTCTCGCCGAGGTAAACGCCTGAGCCCCTGGTGAGCTGGCTGACGCCCGGCGTCTCTGAGAATCATCTCTTCGGGGCTCGTCTCTTCGGGACGGTCCCCTTTCTTCCTTAGAAGGCCTTTCACTTCGGCTCTTCTGTGCGGCCCCATGGTTTTCCCGAGCTCGGACCTGGTCGTCCTCCTGGGCGATGTAGCGATTGACGGTGGACATGAGCGCTGTTATGGAGGATACTGGGTTCCTGGCTAAATCTTTGCGAAGATCACTGTCTGGCAGCAGGGCATTCCGAAATGCGAAGACGGCCACTTCGTCCTTGGAGTCTTCAATCTGGCTGTAGGCCGTCCAGAATCGCTTTGCGAACTGGGTGACGTTTTCTCCCTGCTTCATCTTCAGGGCCATGATATCCGCGTCTGTCTTCGGCAGGGCTCTGTAGGCCTGGAACTTCCTCATAAAGGACTGCTGGAGCTGATGCCAACTCTGGATGGACCCCTTCGGGAGCGCACAGAACCACTTCAGGGGGAGGTCACCCAAACTGGAGGAGAAGACTCGACAGTTCAGATGGCCCTCATCTCCCCAGACAGACATCCTCTGGGAGAAGTGTCTGAGATGCGTAGCTGGGTCCGAGGTCCCGTCATAAGTGACGAACCTCGGGACAATGAACTTCTTTGGCAGGGGATACTTTCTGATATCGAGAGTGAAAGGAGACGCGCCGAGATCAATGGAGTCGCAACAAAAGTCTTTTTGGTCTCGGCCGAGACCAGCTACCTCCAGATTACGCTGGACCGTTTCCCTTATGCGCGCATCTAACCACTCCTGATCATGATGCCTGCTCTTCGGAATGGTTTCTGACGCCCTCCTCGAGTAGCTATGGCTAGCGCTTGAGCCTTCGTCTCGGGTTCGGTCAAGCCTTTTCTGATTCAGATGGTCCCTCAAGTCCCTCTCGGGGGAGTCGGGGCGCCTGCCACGAGATACCCTCCTCTCGTGCTGTCGCTGTGAGCGCTGCTGCTGCCGCGACCGTTGTTGCTGCCGTGACTGCTGCTGCTGATGAGAGTGTTGTCGATGCCCTGCTGAACCCGTAGCTCTATCCAGCTGCTGCTGGAGCTGGAGGATCAGAGCATCCCTCTCCTTGATGGCCTCGTTCTGTGCTCTAATCTCTTGGAGAGTGGAGTCGAGGTCATTACTGGGATCATATTCCTCATCCTCAAAGTCTTCTACATCTTCCGCGTCCTCTACCTGACCAGAATAACGTGGTCCGTCGCCCACTGGAGATTTGCTCCGCTGATCTTGTCCCGTCAGGAGGCCTCCTGCAGGTTGCTGCTGAGAGTTTTTCTTCCGGAGAGCAGACTCTAAGCGAGGATCGCGCTCCTGAACATTGATTCGGACGAGGCCACGCTCGACGTCGTCCTCTGCAACTCGCTCCTTCCCGGACCTCTTCTTAGCAGGGAGGAGGTCAGAGGACGGTCCGGTACGCCTCGCCTTGGATGTTTCTCCGCCTTTCGCAGTTCTCCTTGTCATGGTGATAGGGAAGATTGCAGAAATCGATTCCCACAGACGGCGCCAATTGTAAGTGCAGAAAAATATACTCACAAGATCAGGATGCCTTCAAGGACTTACTCGGAGTACCAGAGAAGGAGCTGCAAGTCTGTGGAACCTGAAAGGGGAGAAGAGAACGGTCAAGGGACCCTGGCTGGGGCAGCGCAGGGCTCTCCGACGCTCAAGTTAGCAGTGATCGGAGAAGGAGGAAGGGAGTCCAAATTGCATGTAAGAGAGAATGCATACCTCCTTTTTGGGTCGTCCCATGCTATATATAAGAACTTGCGTTGGTGCTTGTGCCAGTGAGCCTCATGATGTGACTGGGGTCTCATCAGCCCACGTAGCCATTAATGAGGGTCCATCATAGCCCTCATTCCATTTAATGAGGGTCCGATCAGCCCACATAGCATTAAGTGCTGGTCATGTTGGGCCTGATCCTGTCTTGGCTTATTGACGGCTGGGGTCCCATCGGATCCTTCCTTGGGCCCTGCCCTGATATGGCCGCAGCCATTGAACATGATTGTCAGAAGCGTGTTGGGAATAGACGGCCCGGATGGTGTCCGTCCCATCGCGTCGCCCTCATCTTTCCACGTGTCCATACGCTGCCTGTGGCAGAACAAGCCCATTTCGGGCAATAGTCTCCAATTCGGCACTGGTAGAGATGGCACCCACTTCGGCAAAAGTGGTGCCGGGAGACCTGGTCTCGGCCAGCATTCAAGATTAATGCCGAGGTGCACGCATCCGAAGTGAGCGCCTACATCGTCCACGAACTGGCCCACACAGGGTTTAATCAAGAATCAACTTCATGGAACATTTTTGCGATATGATCCAAACTAATTACCTAAATTATAAAAACAAAATGATTACATTTTGTTATATTTAAAAGGTCAATTACATCACCTTTTTAGATGCCGAGTTACATTATCAGTTGTTCCTATAATAATCCACACCCACTTAAACATCTCCCAAGCCACTGAATTGTCATGTGTCTCAGCTGACTATTTTCACTGCTCGATGTATTTTGCATTTGTCACACTTGGACAAACGACCCAGATTCTTCTTATTTTTAATTGTCGTATAGGTATCAACTTTTGAGGCATGCAAAGAGATTTGTCGCTAGTACGTGACAGAGGGTGTGGTTCTCCCTCCCTGCTTTTACTTCTCATTTTATTTTATTTTTTTTCTTATGATGGAGCTCAGGTGTCAGTTATCCAACCCCATGGACTGACACGAATCTATGAGTCTTGTGAAACAGTTTAGTTTGGATTATCTTTCATCATTGGATGAAATGTGTATTTTGCTTCATGTCCCACAGTGAATGTTGCTCTTGATTAATGGAAGGACTTTTCCCCCCCAAAGGCCATTATTAGTCATGTATAAACTCGCCTTTGTTGTAAAATAACCATTAGGAGCACCATGCATTTAGCACACACGTCTACATAACATTAAATGGATGTGATTCTAAGTAGATTTTCTTTGTGGGCACCTATGCACTGTACACTGTGTATGGATGTCATCCGTCACATGGACCCAGTAAAATTCAAGGGGTCCCATCTTTCTAGATGATCTGGATGGGCGCTCATGGAAAGCACATACGCAGGTGAAAATTTTCCGTGATTCTGGGCGTAATTTATGCCCGTTAGTGTGTTCCATCAGGAGTACATGAGTGCACATGAAGCCGGATTCCTGTTGCTTTCCCTGTCCACAGTTCCCACCTTCTTTCTCATGGAGTCCACGCTTCTTGCTCCAATCAAGTCAATCGATGATGGATTCTTACTCAGGAGCCAATCAAACAAAGATCCGTGTATCCTTTGTCATTTCTCCACGGTTGTTGTTTGATGATAGTGTCACGCCACGCAACATCAATGCCCAGCTCCCCTGGAGCCCACCTTAATGTATGATAAAAACAAAAGGGTGGCAGTTAAATGGTTACTTACCGGACTGAAGGCAGTGGAAAATGTATTATCACACAATCAAATTATCATAGCTTAACGACTGACGGGTAAGGAGTATCAGTTTTTATTTGGCTGCCGAATTTGGACTCCAGATAAAATTCAAGGGTGATTGCTGTTTTTTGCTGTTGGCAAATAGGATTAGTGTTGATTTGAAAAAGATGAGAATGTTAAAGGAATAGAGTATTAACCTTGAGTTGTAGTAATCAAGGAGTGGTGCAAATTTGGATTAAGGGTGTAGAAAATAACAATGGGATCAAATGAACATAGATGTTAATTTCACTGGCTCAAAGCTTAATGGCTATATATCATGTAATTTGCAAATTCAAATTAGGAGGCAAGGCCTTTGTGACCATGAGAAGATGAACTTTGTGGAGAATCTGCATTTTCTATTTAAGAGTTTTGTGTCTTTCTATTTATTTATTTTTTTTGGTAGAGATGCATGTTCAGATGTGATACTTCAACTTGAGAACTTAGAGATCAATCCCTGAACATGTTAGTGAAACTATGATGGCAACACCACTCAACTGTAAGTCTATTGGCCTCTTCTCGGGTCTTTATTCTCAAAGAAAACATAATAGTTATTGATTTTATTTTAGTGAGAACTTTACTTGCATGATAGTACTATGAAAACTTGCCTGTGCAATGTGGGTCACATGGGGTCATGCCAATCATGGGAAAGGTTGGATATGAACCCTATTAGATCACGTATGCCCTCAGTTTTAAAATTTTAGAAGACATCTTTAAAAAGCCAATCTAATAGCCAAAAAAAAAAAAAAAAAAAAAAATGGTTGGATCGTGTCAAACTTCGTGTCAAACTTAAGCTAGTGGCAACTCAGGATTGGGGAACGAGGGGTCCGGTGATATGGGCAATGTGGGAGGATAACTTGATCATAGATGGACTATAACTAGAAGACTTTTGAAAAGAGTAAATTAATATAAATACCACACCAACGATTCTCATATGAATATTTTAGTTATTTTTAGTAAGATCATTTTAGTGTATGACTTGTGTAACTTTTCCTTTTAAAAATAGGATTCGTGACAAACTCTGTCCTGCTAATTTTAGGATCCACTCAAACATAAAACGAGGTCCGTTGAATATCATTTAAATCTTTGCTGACTATCTTTCTACATTGGTTTAGATTTGACAACCAACAACATTTAATGCACATAAATTTTTTTCTTAAAAAAGCCACAAGCTCCAGAACCCCTTAATCTTATCTCTTTAAATAGTCCACCTTCAAAGGGGTCACTCACTATCTTACTAATTTCAGGATCTAACCATTTTCAAAATCAACTCCATTGAATATCATCATGGAAAGTTTTGGCTATCAACCATTTACATTGCTTTAGATTTGACACATAATAACATTCAATTATGATCCCACAGAGAACCACATACAAAACTGAGCCCCCCCCCTCAAGCCCCAGCAGAACCAATGGACCATCCGGTCACTTGAATCACTAATCAAATGGACACTTGCGGTGTTTACAAAGCTTAATGGTCCATTTGTCACAAAAACTGACCATCCTTCCTGCACAAGTTTGAACATAATAAATTGTGAAACATCACTCTCTCAGTCTCAATCTCTCTCTCTCTCTCCATGGGCGGAACTGTGTAGAGGCCCGGGGGGCCCAGCCTCTGAAAAAGTTTTTTTTTTTTTTTTTTTTTTTTGTGAAAAAGTCTTTTAAAACACCAAAATGGCCCCCCCTCCTAAGGTTTTTGGATTTTTTTTCTAAGTTAAACCCCACCCCACCCCGGCCCCCACTCCCAACCCTTTTAACTTTCGAAAACCTTTCCAGACTCTAATCTTAAGCCCTAACCCTCTTCAGCTCTTCCTTCTTTATTTTGTTCGTCTCCTCTTTTTTCCCATTAATCTCTCATCTTCAGTGGTTAAAATTTTACACGCCGTTTTCTCTATGTCCAGCATTTTCAAGGAACAAAATCATGGTTGAACTTATAACTATGTCAAAAAGGAAACTTTAAAATATGATAGTTATAATAATTGGTGAAATAAAATTTTATTCAAGTTTTGGCCCCCCCAAGATAAAATCCTGGCTCCGCCCCTGTCTCTCTCTCTCTCTTGAATAATAACCGCTGCATTGTTTGTTGGACTTGGATTGGATGATATCATATATATCTTGTTACATCTCGAGGCTATTTGCTTCCAACGTCTCTCTTTTTCTTCTTGTGCAGAGCGCCTCACCAAACCCCCCCCCCCCCGACCCCTCCCTCTATATATTTACCTTTTCAAACCTCTCGTCTCTCTAAAGTCTATATAGACTCCCTCTCTCTCTCTCTCTCTGCAACTCCATTTTCCAGATTCTCTGTTGCAAAGACAGATCTTTGCAACAGCTTGTAGCAACAGAGAGAGAAGAGATAAAAGAGAGAGGTTCTGCACTGGTAGAATGTCTGCTACCAAGGATGAAGACCCACGAATCCATGGCATCTCTTCTTCCATTCGGGTCGTTCCCAATTTCCCCAAGCCAGGTATCTTCTTTCCATTTCTCTCTTCTTCCTGTTACGACCCATTTCCTTGTTTTTTTTTTTTTTTTCCTTGTTGGTGTTCTTTTGCTCGAATCGAATCTGTATCTTCTTAGGATTTTGTTACTGTCTTTTCCTCTGGACGGAAGAGGAGAAAGAGAGAATCTTTGCTCAGCCGTGTTCTCTCTCTCCCCCACTTTTTATTTATTTATTAAATATCTTCTATGCAGGAGGCCGTTTCTTGTCTATACTGCAAACTATATGTGTGGGTGTCGCCCGTTTGGCTGTCGCATTTGAAAAATTTTTTAATCAGTTTCTTCCTCATCTTCTTCTTCTTCTTCTTTTGTTCTTTCTGTTTTTTGTATTATTATATCTCTCTCTCTCTGATTTTTCTCGTCTTGCAGGGATCATGTTTCAGGACATTACGACGCTGCTTCTTGATCCAAAGGCGTTCAAGAACACTGTAGATTTGTTCGTTGAGAGATACAAGGACAAGAACATTTCAGTTGTTGCAGGTAAAAATGTTTTAAAATGCTAAAGTTCTGTGCTTTATTATTAGACCGGGTTTGGATTTTCTTCCCCTTTCTGGAATTTATTTGTGCATTAGAGAATTGCTAATCCAAAATATCTGCTGCAGTTGCGTTTGGGTTTTTGGCAGCTTGCATCCAAAGTCCAAACGCACCCATAAGAGTTTGTTGGGTTTTGATTTGATTCAAGTGTATTATGATGAATGATGGTATCTGTTGAGTTTTCAGCTGCAACTGTTTGGTCGATGGTTAGTGGAGAAATAACCCAACTATTATTAGTTCTGCTCCTTCACCCTTTTCTTTCATGTGCTGTGGGTCCTTTTCCTTTTTATCCTGCTCCTTAATTTGTTTAATTGTGTGGCTGTCTTTTTGAAATGCTTTTAGATCATTTCGCACTACTCTGTGTATCGGATGATCCCATTTGACTTTCTGTCTTCTAGTGCTCTGTTTTTTTTAGTAAGATACTGAATTTGAAAATGTATAATTTGTGTGAAATCCAGCTTCGTAATACAGCTTATGGTTGTAAAGAAAAGAAGATGGTCTTGGTCTGTGAGGGCGGTGACCCCATATAATTTGTTTGGATTCGATCATTATCCAAATGTGTCTATATCTGGAAAATGGTTCATTTCAACACTTGATTGTTTGGAGACTTGATTATGATTTCATGACTCATTCTTCTGTATTTTCTTTGATTCCTTATGTTGCCTCGATTTATTTATAATTGTATTGCGGCAAAGAGTCAATGAAAACTGTTAAGTTGACTTACACATTGAGGTTGATTTAATTATATTTTACTAGTGGTTTTACATAGTGCCAAAGGTGCTGACAACATGATGGCTGGAATGAAGCTTTGAAAGCTTGTTGAAATAGTTTCACCTCACCCAATAGAAGAAAGTTGTTATTTTCACTAGAAAGCATTGATATGGATATATTATAGTTGCTCACACTGAACTGATTGGTGTCAATAAACTGGGCTAGTCTTGTCCTGTTTAGTCTTTGTTATGTGTGGGGTAGGTGTAGCATACACGCCCTCAAATAGGCTATCCTTTCCATCACATCATAGCCCCATGGAAAGCTATCTACTCTCCGTTTTGACCTGCGAAAATATGAGTTTTTTTCTTTATTCAGTATAGGGTTACCAACACATTTGAATGAACCCCATAGATATTGAACTGGAAAAATCTCTAGATTGAATTTTGTAAGACTCATTTCTAATTGGTATGGACTAGTTTATTTTATTGTTGCAAATGTAAATTTATGTTAGTTCATCAGCTTAGTTCCATCAAATTTTAAATTGGCTTATAGGTGCCTGCCACATTTTTGGAGTGACTTTTTATGAAACTGAATAATCATGGTATTGGCAACTTTCTGGCCTTGTTAACTCCCATTGATTGCATATCAGGGATGGAGTGCTGGACTCTAATTCTAATCTTTTCATTTGATTCAGTCTGTGGTAATGATGGCAATCTATACTTCCCAATTTCTGGCCTTTAAGTGAATCGAAGGCTTTCCAATTGGATTATTATTGCTATTTCAATTGACATCATTAAAGCGCAGTAAATATTAATGGCTAATGCTCCAAATTTAACATGTTAAATTGCATGATTATTTTTGCCCATGAAATAAATGATGGCTACAAGTTGATAGATGACTGTAGTGCTATCAATTCCAGTTCCATGATGTCCTCCTTACATAATTATAATTAACCAGTGGAAAACAATAATAAGTCCTGAAATTTGAAACAAAATAAAAAGGAATAATCACATGGTTTTGAGCTAGTCCAAGTTTTAAAACCAAATTCAAACATAATGATTTATTAACTTTTAAAAAATGTTGAAAATATTACTTGTATTAATTTGTATTATCAGTTGTAGCAATCATATTGTCTATATCAGCCAATACTGTCATTTTTTCTCATATGGAGACAATACTTCCCTTGTTCTCATAATGGCTGCCACTAAAACTTGAAATTATCCTCTTGTATTAATCATCAGATATTTTGACCACATTGCTATCATTATGTTTGCTTATGGTTTGTTCAAGAGATGGACTCATGCTTGTCCAACTGCACAGAAAGGAGACAATGATATGGAAGACAATGATGATCATTCCCTTAGATTAGGGTCACCATCTTCTCAGAAACTCAGTCAGAAGGAGTAGAAGGTTGTAGATGCATAGTTGTTAGTTCTGTTTTGGAGGCTATATCAGTTAGCGCTGGCTTTGTTTTGCGGGAAAAAAGAAACATAAATGGCACGAAAGGTAGAAAAGTATAGCAGGAACTTAAACTAATGTACAGTGTATTAAAATTTACAATGCAATATGTCATTCCCTCATGTCAAATAAATAATCTAACCCCTGCATGACAGTATGACGACTGCATAATTAGTTTCCCAACAGTCTTACTATACTCCTAGTCCTAGAGCGCAAACAATTGTATTCAGTTTGAAGGCGCAGAGTGTGGTGATTGGTAAAACCCTACTGTTACAGTAGACAAATGAGCCTTTTGCTATGGTGAGTAATCATTGTAAAATAATGACTTTTGTTTGCAGGCATGAGTGATCCAATGTGAAGACACCAAAACAGAAACAGAAGAAATACATTGTTCAGTTTGTTTGTATAGATAAGATAAAACTTGAATGGCCTAGTTAGCTGGGTTTTTCGGCCATAAATATCTAAGACTGTTCATGGTCTGATATATATATATATATATATATATATATATATATATATATCAAGTGAGGGATTCCCTCACCACACTTTTTGGGGAAGTTTCAAGTACAAAAGGGCTTTTGTACACCCTTTTGTACTTGAAACCTCCCAAAAAGGGGAGTCCCTCACCACACATGGTGAGGGAATCCCTCACTTGAATAGCCCTATACACACACACACACACACACACACACACACACATATATATATATATATATGTATGGGGAGGTGCTCCTATGAGAGATATCTCTCACCTTATATGAGAGATAAAGGTGGGGGCCCTTACATCTATATCCAATGCCAACAACTTATTGTGAGGGCCCCATATATATATATATATATATTCCAGAAATCAACCACTCCCCTGCCTTGGCTCGCTCAATTTGGGCTTGGATGGCTTAGTCCTTTTTAACATTTTCTGTTATTTTCATTTGATTTCAGGCTTCGTGTCGTGCTTGTGGTGAAGGGTGTTTTCCTTTTATTCTATGCAGTCATTCTTGCAATGTGTTTGTTTTTTTTTTTTTTTTTTAATTTTTTTATTATTTAGTTATGTTGCTTTTCATTTGTCTCTTTTTCTCATACTCATGAATCATAGTGACCTCTTGTTCAGTGATAGAAGATCTATATTTTTTTTCTTCATAGGAGTTGAGGCAAGGGGTTTTATTTTTGGTCCTCCTATCGCATTGGCAATTGGTGCAAAGTTTGTTCCC
Source organism: Cinnamomum chago (assembly GCA_038049695.1). Lineage (NCBI taxonomy): Eukaryota > Viridiplantae > Streptophyta > Magnoliopsida > Laurales > Lauraceae > Cinnamomum > Cinnamomum chago. The sequence continues at coordinate 53,875,101 of CP142457.1, read as the reverse complement.
TTAAGAAAACCAAGGAAGCTGCCAGGTAATAACATACATGTCAATGGTCCACCTTTCTGTGTTGTGAAGTCAATGCATTTTGTTACTTTACTTATGATAGTCTTTAAATTGCTTGAGATATGAGCATCTCTAGAGTATTCCGTCTTTTTATATTTTTTCCCCCTAGGTTTGCTAGTTTTGCTTGTATTTGTTGACCGTAGAAGTTCTTTAGGAAGCCTAGTCAGGCTTTCTTGTGTGTTTAAATGAAACCTTTCCTACTAGAGAATTGTCTTATATATTGCAAGTTCTAAATAGCTGGCTGTTGTAGAATGAGTACCTTGGTTGCTAAGCCATTCATTGAACATTATATTGGTACAGGAAACCTTGGGTGTCCATCATGAGTGAGGCTTGGATGTTTACAGGAAAACATTTCCAGCTAATCAGCTTAGTCATAGCCCTCATGGTTCTCACATGCACACTATAAACACTATCACATCAAGGCATGGTCAAGGCATGGTGAACTACCGGAAGAAGCAAGGCACCTTAACCACTGATGAGGCAGGATCAATGTAATAAACATATTAGGAGAGGTGCTCAAACGACATTGAGCACTAGGCTTAGATGCCTGAATTTGATGAACCCTATCTGGAGATATCTGAAGTTTTCTAAATCCCAGTAGGTGCATCCATAGGATATGAAGACACCTTTGGAATGATCTCGCACAGTTAGGTTTGAAATGTAGAGACAGAATGTAGTATAGAAATTTCCGGATAGATCTTAGTCAATGCATGTACAATATGTGTACAGGTCTGAGTCAGTTGTTTAAGAGGCTACCAAGTATAAATATGACAGAGACTAATCCCAGTTATATCCTTCCAGAGTTGTAAAGCTTCCAGGACAAGGCAAGTGGATCCTTTCTCAAATAATGTGTGCCCATCTCTTGTGCTGGTCTGGTGTGCTGCTTGCTTTATAGGTAAGCACTACGGGGACTAGAATTAAGGGGCAGTAGGGGTCTGTTTGGCATTGTTCCTATGTTGTTCCCAATTTTGTGCTGAGATCGGGTTGTGCGGAGACTAGGTTGTACTGAGATTGAGCTGTGGAGAATTTTTTGGTAACATTATCTTTAACTGTTCTGCTCAGAATAGTTTATATAGAACTTGTTTGGTAATGATATGTCAGTATTGTTCTGAGGAATAAAATCAACCAAAGCATGTTCCAAGATGTCGTTGAATTGCCTTATGTTTTGATCAGATGTACAGGTTGGTTGGTTGGTTTTCAGCTTCTTAATTCTAATCCATTCCTTCGGAGTTTAGATCATATGTATAAATAGGTCAGTTGGTTCATCGCCCAACTCAATCTGGAAAATTTATTCGTGTAGCTTATAAAAACTGCCATGACGATGGGTGGTCACAATTGATTGGCAAAAGTGTATATACACACAATTGATTGGCAAAAGTGTATATACATCAGATTTTTTACCCACGTCAGAATTTCTTTTTTTTTTTTTACTAGTTTTCTTGCTTTTCTTTCTTTTCTGTTTTTATCCGCCAGGATTGGAGTACATCAAGCAAATCAGAATACCCATTGCATAATAAACTCAAGCCAGACAAATAGACCTGCAAGAAGAAAGCCGTCATTCTTCAAATTCACTCGCCCAACTGAAATTCTTTTAACTTATTTTTGTTAGTTTCATAGTCATAGTGTGGGAGAGAAAATGGATGAGATACAATTATCTCTGGCTAGACAGACACAATTGGCCGAGGGAGATGAGAGGAACCAGTTTCTTTCTTTTTACCCTAGGAGGGAACAAGAGACCATTGGGGAGGGAGGGAGGGAGGGAGGTGTTCATCTCACAAATTGTTTAGAAATCCTTTTGATTTAGCTGTGCCGAAAGGCGGCATTTTTTGAAATATGCTGTGGATATATATTTTGAATGGATGCAAAAATCTTATCCAAACGTAATCCCACTGTTTCAATCCCACGAGAACGCCACAACGGCCCTCTAAAACAGTACGAAACAGACCCTAGGCTGCTTTTTGGATAACTATTTTAGTCCAAATCAATAGTTTCTTGGTTTTGAGCTTTTAGATGGCTTTGAAATACCAAATGGCTGCTTCTATAATATGTGTTTGCTTGAGTAATTTATATGAAATGTAAAGTATAAATTTTTGTCATGCATTAATTAAATAAGAACACTTGCTCGAGTAATTTGTATGAAATGTAAAGTATATGTTTTAGTCATGCATTAATTAAATAAGAACACATGCCTGGCATGGTTTTCACCATTAGTTTTTAGGTATTTTGTTTTTTTAATTTGTAAGTTTGGGTAATATGTTCATCCCACAGGGGGTGATCTGTTCTCATAGGTTCCATATCCAGGTGACAAGTATGTTGAGTGAGAGAATATTGAAGCCGCAGATAGTTTCCCTGGGCCTAATTAAGTTATTTATTTTTTACTTTTTCCCTATGAAAATCTTAGTTTTAGATATGGCACATACTAGCACTTAGACAATGTATTATGCTGTTTAGATGATTTCTATCAATCAAACTCTTGTTCTTTTACTTATGGTAGGTTAAGCTACTTTTCTTTTTTTACTTTTAACGTTCACAACAGGCTATTATGCATATTGCAATTTAAATTATTAGAATATTTCCTTATTTTTCTCCTTGCGATATATTTCACATTTTATGTTGATATAGTCCAGTTCCTATGGTTTTTCACCTCATTCTGTTCCTCCTATATGATCAGGTGAGGTCATTTCACAAAAGTATGTCTTGGAGTATGGAACAGATTGTCTTGAAATGCATGTCGGAGCGGTTCAGTGTGGTGATCGTGCTTTGGTTGTGGATGATTTAATTGCTACTGGAGGTACTCTTTGTGCTGCAATTAGTTTACTTGGTAAGTAAAAGGCAGTTATCATTTATTCATTTTCTGTCAATAGTGATGTAATTATAATATAATTTAATATTCAGTCAATGATTACGTTATGATTGGTGCTGGCTGGCATGTTTGGTCTAGAATAGCTGTACCCTCTACCGCCCAAAAAAATTAGGCCAATTGTATTCCAAAGGGTATCACAGAGGTGCTATGATCCATCTGGCTGCATTTATTAACATTATTTTGGTGTGGAGTCTATTTTACCTGCCATTTTTTGTAAACTTAAGCATGAAAAGACATGATTTAACCATTCAAATAAAAAAAGAAAGACGTGATTTATTTTAATATTTCGATATCCGGAAGAAGGTAATGATATTAGAAGGGCTGAGGAAAAAAAAGGATGATGCTCTCAAAAGGTCCAAAGTATTCTCGGTAATGATATTATCATTACACTCCTTACTCAATCTACTTTAGCCAAGAAAAATGTTTGACAGAAGACCCTAAGCTATTATGACTCATTGAGTCATTCCTTCCTCAATCACCTCAGGTGGAACCTTACTTGGGCTCTTTCACATTCCATTCCTTAATTCCTAATATACTCCTTGGTTGAGAACAACTGAACAAGACTCTAAAAATTAAAATAGGAGTCTCATGTGTTGTGGTTTTTACCTTGGTTCAGCTGCTGTCATTTAGAGCAATGTTTTGAAAACTGGACCGTCCGTCAATCAGATGAAGGCTTATTGTTATGGCAAACCTGCTCTAACTGTGTCATCATCATGAAATGATAATTTTATGAAAAAAAAAAATGAAAGAAATTCTAAAAAAATAAGATGCACATAAATCACACAAAATTGAAGTTTAAAAGTAATTGTTCATGTAAAAATATTGAGAAGGTTACATTTTAAAGCTCCTAAAGTGAAACTAATACCAATTTAAAGTTTTAGATTTAGTTTGTCATTTTTTTGTCAGTTTCATTCATTGCTGGTTTTTTAACCAGCTGGTTTAAATGGATTGAAAGGTTCAGTAGTTCAGCAGCTCAACTATGGGGTAAGTGGATTTGGTTGAACCGAACTGCAAGATGTAGCCATTCCAGTTCTGCTGTATTGGAGAATCCAGTTTAGCCTGGTTTCTTTTGACATCAGTTAAAATGCTAACTTTAAATTTATCATTGCATCAATTAATTAGGGAATAAATTTCAATTGACTTCACAAGATGAAATGCTCACTTACCTAGCCTAGCCATTCCAGTTCTGCTGTATTGGAGAGTCCAGTTTAGCTTGGTTTCTTTTGACATCAGTAAAAATGCTTACTTTAAATGTATCGTTGCATCAATTAATTAGAGAATAAATTTCAATTTACTTCGCAAGATGAAATGCTCACTAACCTAGCTATAAAGGAAATAACAAACATATACTCCTACAGCCCATATGGTAAAAGTGAATCTCATCATGGGTCCCAGAAAGTATGGTGCTTCATTGAACTTGTTTCAGATTTCCATTACAATGTCTATTATTTTTTGGCCTCTATTGAAGCCTATGTTATGATTCCTTGCTTCAAAATTATTATGCTAGATATCTTCGGTTCATTTTGAATGACAGACAAGAGAGCAATTGTGTGATCATTTTTAGGTTTCTATTTCATTTTTTTAATATTTTGATCTTTGTATGCAATGATGTTTTAAAAAAAATTCTTTTAACTGTTTACATTTTCACATAATTTGCCAATGCTACAAATCTTTGCTATACCCTTGAACATCCCAAGCTGCATGCCCCTTCACGGCGTGCATATGCTATACAAAGGTACTAACCAAGTTAGCTGAATCACCGTTGTCCTTGAACTGCCGCCCTTTGTTGAAAATGGACTATTAGGGATTTTTTTTTTCTTTTTATCTTTTATACATCTACGCTCCACCTGATGAATGAACAAATCTGTTTTTTTTTTTTTTTTTTTTTTTTTCCATTCTATTTATGGCACATCAAGATGAATTACATCTGATTATTGTATTTTGGTTTGTAGAGCGTGTTGGTGCTGAAGTGGTTGAATGTGCTTGTGTTATTGAACTTCCTGAACTCCAGGTATCTTCTTACATTCGCATGTCCCTTCTTTAGAGCTGTGCTCTTTGTTTCATTTTTCTTCACTCTGCTTTTGTTGGGAGTAAATGGCTCGGCCCCTGTTGATGCTAAAAGAGTTATTTCTCATTAAGCATGACCAGACATTAGCTGTGTATGGACTCTTGGTGGGCCATTCAGTTTAAGAGAGAGTCCCCTGATTGGGTGATTTTGAGTGTTTATGGCTTGGTTCTTTCCAAGATTGGGGTATTTCTAGCTGCACACATCCAATCTTGCAGCACCCGTAATTTCTGTCCTTGAACTAAAATGAGTGTGTGTGAGTTCCATTATCGCGAGGTGAGATTATTGGTTTGGTTCTCTCAAATAGAAAAATGCAGCATGTAAATTGGTTTGTTTTACTGATGGATGAGTCTTTGATGCAGGGTCGCGAGAGGTTAAATGGGAAACCATTATACATTCTTGTTGAATCTCGATGAACAGTGACCCATCTGTCTCTTGGAGCAGCCAGAGTGATGATCTGTACATTTGAGGTTTACTATTGGTGTTTCTTATCTGTATGGAATTCATGGTGACTGAACGGCATATTTTTCCATTTTTCATTCAGTAGTAAATTTTGATGGTTCTCTGTTTGCTGGTTAATTTTAGTCTCCAATTAACTCGGTTGCTGGTTAAATCTGAAGATACCATTTGACTATTGCAAAAATGGTGGGGACTGTCACCTAGAATTGAACTTGAGTGGGGTTCTTATGTTTCATATTTTGCATCATTCGCTTCTGAAATGTGGGGTTACGTGGAGATTTCTGTTCTTACAATTTATGCTTCACATTGTTGGGCCTTTTCAGATGGTTGGTGGGGCCCAACTTTCTGGTGCCTTTCAGCATACAATTTTTTTTATTTTCTGCATGCAGTTGGTAAAATGGTCATATGGTTCAGGGTTGCAGGCTTCTACTGCAGGTGACATTTTCATTATAATTTGTCTATTGCCTTCATATGAACATTTTGTTTACATTTGGTTTTGTCCAATGGGCCTCTCCATGGATTGGATGCATAAGTACTGAGAGCCTGGACTAAAAAATTATGTTCTTTAGATGGGGCCCCATGGTCCATAGATTTCTTGTCCTTGCCACCCTATCCAGAACTTCAGGAAAGGAAAAGAAAAGCACACAGTTCAGCCTTTTATATTTATATTTTGGTTGTAACTGTAGCTTCATTCATTATTTCCTCCCCACTGTTAATTTGTGGAGTTGTTCCATCAAGGGATTCGCATTTATTATGACCCGTGATCAGGAAGCGACAGATTTATGATATGCAACCAGTTTGTTTACCTACCAAAAGAAAATTTAAGGTGTGGATTTCCGCCGATGATAGTGGATGAGAGATGATGATACCTTGATATATGTCTTTGATGTTACTACAATAGATATATCAACTGCTTTCCAAATGTGCCTTTCTAGTAAGGGTTTTGTTGTCACAAATATAGTAAAATATTCACCAGTAGTACACGGTCTATCCAGGACCCACCTTTGAATTTCACACGCTACAAGACACATGATCTGGATGTGTGGTGCAAAGGTGGGTAGATATATGAATATTTTCCATAAAAGCATTTAGAGAGTTTGTGAGGAATTAATCTCAGTAAAAAAGTTCATCAAAATCTAAGAAAATAGAAAATTACGAATTTCCTTTTTCATTTGATTTTTATTATGTTATTTTCTTATTTAATCTTTTAACTTTGAAAAGTTTTAGACACACCGAAATAGACAAATGCCTTCATAGTTAGGGTTTCTTTGTTTCATGTAATTGAATTACTAGAAATTCTATATTACTAATAGAAAAATGAAGAAACAATGACAAACAAGCTTCCATAAATGCTCATCAAACAAGCTTCCTTTAATAGAAAACAAAAATAAATAAATTTGAATATCCAGTCATTACCCTATAATTCAAATCCTAAAAAAGTCAAGATTTATCACATTTGTATCTTCTTTCCTTCACTCTCCACTACTTTAATATCCTGTTGGACCCCATTTGATTTTGAGTTCCTATGTATTCAATTCTCATATAGACAAACAAACAGGTCCTCCGTAATTTTTAATTTCTTATCCTGTATGAGCGTGAATGTCCTGTCTAGTATCTGTTTTGTGTTTTGTATATTGATTTTTAAAAAACGAAATGAGAGGAGAACAAGGATGAAAATAAAAGATCCAAGCTTAGAGAGATAGGGTGAGAAGAGAAGAGTACTGTGAGAAAATGTTCATTTTCAATTTATGAATAATTACATTTACTATGTAACAAGTAGACCCCATCACCATCAGCCCATTAGCCTTTTCTTCTTGGTATCTTTTGCTGGTATCTTTTGCGGAACCCATGACTTAAATGTCCCGTGTCCTGGAACTCTACCTCTGCTGCGTTTTTATATGGGAAGTGTACTGGGAATTGTCAATTCACTCTCTTCATGGTGATTTTATTGCTATGTATAGGAGAGTAAATGGCCATGTGAGTCATCATGACTAATGATGCCATTATACCTGCAGCTCTAGCCAACATTATCAACCTTTTTTCTGCTGCAACAACTGACCCATTAATTCCTTTGAAGGTATGGCCCTTTGTTGCAGCGAGTGAGACAAGCGTTTTGTAAGGAAGGGCCATGGCTCTGAGCATACGAGACTGGTTGGCTAGTAAAGCCCTATTGTTTGTTTCCTTCTTTTTGTATTTCTTTTCAATGATTACATGTGGACGAAATTAAATAGCTTTGAAATTTGAAATTTGTACTTACTGCCAAATAAAAACAAAATAACTGGGATAAAAATGATAGTAGGATTAATCTTGAAGTGAAGAATATAGCTACAATATTAACAAATTAAGATGAAAAAACTTTAGAAGAGACTCTAACTGAAGCATGTCATGGGGCCTTTTTCACAACAATGAAAATAAGAGGCAGTGCACATGCCAACAAGAATAACATACCTTGCTACAATGAAAATGAGACAATATGAAGAGAGAATTTTTCACTAGCCAAGCATTGGCATTAGCATGATCACCTCTCCATGGGTGATATTAGTTAGGATTAAACTATGCTTGCCAAATCTTGTAGACTCGATGTGAGTTGATCAAGAGGGGGGCAAGAATATAACCTTTGAGGAGGCCATCATGGAAGAAAGATCAATCCATCAGTTGGCCCACCTTAAGATGTTTAAGATTTCTGTTGGGGTTTCAAAATGTTGACCGACCATGGCCAGCTACATCCTTGAAGTTGAGCACAATGGGACACACCTATAACTGGCCCTGGCCATAATGATAGAATTCATAGTAGGCAGTGCCACTTATAGAATCAGTGTGGGCGCACCCAACTAATAATGAAGTTATAATGGGAGCTTACCCACTTAAGATCGGGTGAGCTGGCTGGTCCATGAGCTTAAACGTGGTGTTATTAGACTGTGCTCCTTCCAGTGAAATCATACAATTGAAAATGTACAAGATCGAATAAAGGGGGGGGAGAAGCTTTTAATAAAATATTTCCTAAGTGCAATAAAGAAGCAGTAACAATAAAATCTTTCCTAAGTACAATAAGTTCTTTCTAGATTTTTGTTTGTTGTACTTTCATTTAAGAATTGAAGTCCTTAGTTATCATTGTGATTTTCTTCTCAATTAACTCTCTTGAATTATGGAAGAGAGTTGTGTATATGTAGGAGTCCAGACAAACAAGTAGATACCGTTTCATCCAATCCACTATTGCCAACTGAATAAAATCTTATGCCACCTAATACACCCTCTCCTACCAAAAATAGAAAACTCATCTTCATTCAACTAAGGAGAGCCCAAAAAAAAAACAAAAAAAAAAAACTATGGTGATAGAACCATATCCGTGGAACATAATTAACTTCAAATGAAGACCACAGAGGAAACCTGTTATTTAATTTTCAGTTGACCGTTATTTATGTCTTATTTTGAGTTTGGGTAATGCATAAAGAGCTCAAATTATTTCCTAATTTTGTGAATTGCCTAAAATCCTCCGTCCACATTGAGCAATGTACTACAAATTTTAAAACCTAGACTCTTTGAGCCAGAAATCTCACTGGGTGATATCAACTTAAGATTTGGGCCTAGTCTAATAGAACGGTTGGTCAAAATGCACAAAAACATGTTCATAATGTAAATTGTTTGATGTTTTCACTTGTGTTTTGACCTAAGTGCCCAGAGCGCAAAGCAGGCATGAGCTAAAATCGGAAGAGCGGGAGCATAGAAACGCTAAATTTTGAAATAATTATATGTCTGGAGCGCCTATACAACGTAGTGCTTATAACTTTATAAACAATTAACTAATAGACATAAATATATCTTATCCATATATTCAAGTAAAAAAAATGGAGAAAAAAAATAACTTTGCAATTTGATCACGTAAAATAGATAATAATGAATAAGTTAGAAGAAGTTTCTTTATTTAAAAGATAAATGTCAAACTTACATAAAAAGAAAATACACATAAATTAAAGATTTTGCACGATTTGCTTCATATTCGGTTAATCCAAACTCCGAACATCTTCAAACCATGCTCCGAAGATGGTCAAACCGCACTCCGAATATAGATCCGCTCCAGAAACGCCGATCTGTGGTTTAGAAGTGGAATCAAAGAGGATGAGGAAAGATTCCGGTTACTAAGGTTGCGACTTAAGCCTATCCAGTTACGACGAAGTGGTGACCGGGGAGAGCTTTGGGATTTTTTTTTTTTTATTTTTTTATTATGGAGCTGAATCAGTTGCGCCGAGTCAATTCTAATTAAATGTTTAAACAGTGAAATGAACATATGAACCGTCCGAGTTAATGAAAGGATGGCAGGGTTTTCAAACTCGATAAAGGGCTTGAGTGAGACGTTTTGTTGAAATTTGTCATCATTGAATTTCTAAAATAATTGGATTTATGAATCAAGTTTCCTAATAATATGCATAGTGAGCACCGGATTGCATTGTGGACGGTGGGGATTGAAACTCTAGTGCTCCACCTTATTGGGACTCGATTGAGGTATGGTTTCTAGTATCAAATATCAATACTCCAACAGCCCTGCCCAAATTTAAATTTATGAGCTGAACCCAAATAAAAGGTCCGGACCGCTGGATCATACCTGAAGTGACGCCCAAAGACTTTGTACGCTTAATAAATACATACAAACATCACGTAAGATCATATTATTGGATGTTCGGATTGTCAGCCATGAAAACCACTTACACGAACCTTATCGAAATATCATTTAGGTCTATACAGTAGACTCGAATATCGACCCTAATCAAAGGGCATGTTCAAATATTTGACCAAAACGAAAAAAAAAAAAAAATTTACTTCTATACTTCCAGTTATCGGGGACCTTCTTCATTCCTAGTTGTGCACAGGATTGCATTGTGCGACACTGTAATTCATGATCTTGGTTTCAGTGACCCAGATTCTGGGTTGACCCTATGGGTTGTATAATATATATCAAATGGTGTTGCATAAATTTGGTTTAGGATTTAGTTTGGCCAAGGGTTAAATTCTTTTATTGCGATTGGAATTTTTATATTTTGATATTAGCATTGCAAATTTAGCAGGATTGAAACATGGGCCATACTCTCTGCAGCTTGAAGTCTGAAATTAATAGCCAGCTGGTCTTGTGAACTGAAATAAATGGCAGTACCATGCAAGCAGACCAAATATATGAATTATCATAATTCACATCCCTCCCTCCCCCATCAACCTAAATTTATTAAATCAAAACCATGAATCATGAATTGCTAATGAGTAACTTGCGCTTCTGTTTGGAACATGTTAAATAAAAGCTTTTGTTGAGAACATACCGGTCCCCTTCAAAGGTCAACACCATTCCCAAGTCCCTAACCAAACTCCATTGTCAACACTTGCCGCGCAACAGGGACACCTCAGTATTATATAATGCATGTATCATCTATCAGTATCAGTCCTATTAAATGGAAAGCAGAAGCTTAGCGTCCATTAAATATGATGATGCATGCCCTTGAGCTCCTCGTTCTCATGTTGTCATGTGCAACTGTTTAATGGAAGTCATCTTAACATTAATTAGTTCGCTGCATCTCGAGAACAAGCCGTTTACCATCTCATCTTCTCTCCCTCACCCTCCTAAAGCTGGCTGAAGGAGAATATAAAGACAAAGTTACACACTTCCCCTTTTCACCAGGCGTTTCTAGTTTCGGTAGATGACTTGCCCTGGTCCCATATACACAACTGCAGTAATGTCACAGTAAAGTGGAGAGAGAGAAATGAAATTGTCTTGGCATGCACATCCTAGGCATGTACTAGGGTGACGCAACACCCTTTAACAGTACTAGTAAATTTCAACTATTACAAGACAGGATAGCATGCTGTTCGACCCAATGTGCATGCCAAGTAGATTGGATTAAGAAAGGTGGGTCTCACTTTGGCATTCTGCTTTTTAATCCATATCTCTAGTTAATTAAGCCCATGCAAATGGAGTAATGTAGCCTAACCGTATACAGACGGGACCATCTACAACTCTGCTGGTTTTAAAATAGACAACACTACAGCACCGAATGTATATACACCGAATGTTGTGTGTATGTGCAGGTGATGGTGATGGTCGTTACGTCCACGACCAATCGGCAGATGGATTAGTCCTGATGGGTCCACATATTTGAGTAGTGGATACACAAATTTGATTCATACAGTGTCCCTGTGCATGCGTCGTGAAATTTATAGGAATCAGATTAAACATCTTATTCACGTAACCAACATCTCTTTCTTGAGCTAAAAGGTACATATAACTACTTAATTGAGTTTGAAATGACCATTTCACCAACTCTATTATATACAACCACAAGGACTCTATGACCTATGTGTCTCTCTGCATACTTACATGGCACACATGTACAAATCTAGCTAGACCAATCTTCAAGCGCGTAACATTTAGATGGCCCATAGATAAAATCGCATTAGCTGTATCAGAGGAGTTAGGGGACAATCAAGAATAAACGTTAAAGATCAATAAAAAGAAACTTAAAAGTCAAATTACTCTGACCCTTGATAAATTTCCTTTAAAAATCTTGGTACTGTTATTTCCCCATCAATGTGATGTGAATGGATGGGATCTTTACTCACTTGAACGAAAGTTACATATAGGAGAATAACCCAAGCAATGAAATGAGATCTTCTCTCTGATAATATTATCAATCTAACTACAAATCAAGATTCTCACCATCATCACAACGACACTGAAAATAAAAGCAAAAACACTAAAAAGTATGTAGTTGGGTCATTGAGAAAACTAACACTGATAGTACAAAAAAAAAGAAGCCCAAATCAATCACGGCCATTGTTTGGTTAACAGGAGAAATATATAGGAAAAAGAGAGAGAGAGAGAGAAGAAATAAAAGAACATCATAAACAACAAATGTTCATGCATTTACCAACTCATCCGTCATCTCTACAGTCAAAGAGTTTGGAAAATGCAAAAACATTTCTCTCCTGTAAGGAAAGAAAACAGAAGAAGAAGAAGAAGAAGAATTTTCTTTCTAAACCTTGTAAATGATGAGGAAACAAGGCAAAAGCGCCCTCGAGTCAAACACGACCAGTGCCCCATTTTCCCCACTCACCGAGTCAAACGCGCTGCTCCCACAAGCGCTACTGTCCAGGAGCGAGTCGACTCGCTTGCACACCCGACCCGCAATGACCCGGCAGACGAGCATCGCCCTCCTCCCCTTCCCCCCTCCGGCGCTCTCGTGGGCCGCTCCGCTCCCGGGAAAAGTACGGATAGAACCACCCTTGCCGGAGAAAGTGCATAGCCCGCCGGCGTCGTACACCTCAGCATCCGTGGGACCCACGCAGTGGAATCTCATCACCTCGTTCCCATCGGCGACGCAACGAGCGTCCTCGTCCTTCTTGCTGCCCGGGTTTCCCGCCCCTGCCCGAGCCTTGACCGCCTCTCTATACTCCTCGAACCGGGCAACCGTCTTGGGCAGGTTATGGACCTTGAAGATGACCTCGATCCTGCCCGGGAACGCCTTCTGGCTCCAGCTTGTCTGGAATATGATCTCCACCACGTTGCGAGAGGAATGCCCCACGGGCAGCTCGGTCAGGGTCGGGAAGAACGGGTCGTGGAGGGCTCGGCCAGCGGAGATGCCCTTGCCCGTGCCCGTGGGCTTGGGTGCAACCGGTGGGCGAACCCTGGTCGCCTTGGGCTTGGTCTGGTGGGTGCTTTGGACTACGTCTTTTAGGTTTGCAGCGGTCCTCCTGCAGCTGGAGGTGGTCATCACGTCTTCGTATGCTCTCGATTTGCACTGAAGCGCTTTCATCCAACCAGTCGCCATTAGCGACGGAAGCCCTCACCCTTCTAACTTTGGTCGTTTTTTTTTTGGTGTCCTTCTTTTCTGCCTCTGATTCTGATATAGAGAGAGAGAGAAGAAAATCTGTGTGGGGGAATTCCTTTTTCCCCACTCTTACCTTTTTGTTTTATTAGTTTGTATTGAAGTGACGAAAGTGCCCTTACGAGGATTGAATGAATTTTGATATAGATGGGCATGACAATTGACACATGCCCTCCATATATAATAGAATAAATACCAGTAGATGTGTGAATATTCTGTCGTAGATAGTGCTGATGGGCCATCTCCATCGTTCGATTTGTGATTCGTACAAGGAAAGTATGTGTCAAATTCTTTGAAATAGGAAGACAGTTCAAAAGGATTTGGATTTCTTAACTGTTATTCTGATCTAGTAAAAGGACTAATGGTTTTTTTTTTTTTTTGGAGATAGGATAAAATCTGTAGTTTATTTTATCTTTTGTAGTAGGCACCCAAAACTTTAATTTGATCAAGGGAGTTATTTAACATGAATTATACGTTTTTTTTCTTTTTCCATGAATTTCTGATGCTTATCACTTTGCTCAAATTTAGGAGCCTAAATTATGGGGTTAGAAATGAATTTGATGGTCTAGATTCATGATTGGGAAGCACGACCAAAAAGCTGTCGGTTGACCCTAATCAATGACTTGCAAACAGGTGGCAAGTGATTTAGGTTGAGTCCGAACTGGTTGCTTTGAGATTAAGATTCTCTCAAAGTAAAGGGGACATTCCATATCTAACCCAGTTATTATATGGGTTAGACCTTTAACCTGATGGTGATGCATCCCCCCTAATTTATTTTTTTAAATGTGGTTTTCTCTAGCTTTCTTTTGGGCCCTATTTACATTTACATGTGTAATGTACCTTTACAAGTTAATCATCTCAGCACATGAGAAGTATTCGCATGACAGTCATTTTGTTGTAGAAGTAGAACCTGACAAATCATTTGATGCACCATATACGAGACAGGGATGAGGGGTGAGTACTGAGAGTGTGGGAGTAGGCGAGTTAGATTGGTCAGGTGGTTCAACCTGTGTAAGAGCCGTTTAATCACAGGTCAAATTTTATATCATATGACCCGCCCAATAATGAGGTGGGTCAAGTTTGGGTCACATTGGATGGGTTGAGTCCGGATCAATTATTGATTGCCTGCATGCAACTTAGAAAGTGTCCATGGGTGAACGCATGGTTTTTAGATCGACCAATACATATTTTTTTAGCCCATCCGATTAAAATGTACCGGTCAATATAACAAATGCGCGCCACCTTCTTTTCCAAAGAGTAAAAACCAAGCATCTATACCACCATGGGCCAAAGCCTGCTTTCAAATAAACTATTCATCATTTTGTATTACTATAATTAGCTTCTTCTTTTTTCTTCATCATTTACATAACTATAATTGGTGCCTCTTTTATATCTTTTTCTTTTCTTTAACTACAATTGGTGCCTCTTTTTCTTTTCTTTTTTTTTCTTTTTTTCGCATTTGGACTCCTCCAGGATCAATGCAGTCCTTCGCAAACACCTACCACCCTTACATTATGATCAAAACTAATTAGATATTGAACTAAGTATTGGTCAAAATAAGTTTATCCTAATAAGGGGATAAATACTTTTAATAGTTCCCCCTTGAGTAGAGTTCAGTAACTCACCCCTCAATGCTCTTCCTTTGGTGGAACCCGGTCAATTGTTGCAAATACAATTGGATTTCAAGTAATTGAGTATTTAAAAGTTAGAATTAAGGTGTAAAATCATTTGATTAGACATGTTAAGGGCATCCAATCCGCTGCTAATCTTTTCCTCCGTCTTTTTTGTTGTTGTTGTACCTTCAAGTTCACCTCAAGGCACTAGATTTATCTTGAGTCACTAAAGGGGTAAAGCCATAAATCATATTGCTTGGAGATGTACACACAAGATTTATCTTAAAGGACTAATGCACACTCATGAAGAAGGGTGATATTCATGGGCATTCATTCCTCACCATATTTGTCCCTAACATATGGTGAGGGAATGATGCTTATGAATATTTCCCCCTACAAAGAAAAATTATGGAGCAAACTGTGATAGCGTGGTTCGTCTTGCACCCTTTAACTATGTGGCATAGCATGTCAACCACGAGCTTCTCACATATAGTTTCCACAAGTCTCACATCAGATATGGCCAACCAATATCTTGAGGCTTACAAGTCAAATATCATCTTAATTCAACATGACTGACTTTAAGAACCGTGCGACCCCCAATGCTTATATGAAATCTGGAGTTAATGTTCAAATGCTTTGTTTCATTATTGAAAAGTTAAATTTCAATCCACCTGGAAAGCCACAAACATCTAGAATTCTTAGAATCCCAAAATTTCAAATGTTGAATAGTGGATGACTGGATGGGCCATAGAATTTGAAGTTCCATGAAATTCCAAATTCTCCTAACAAAAATGAGAAAAAGAAAACAGGAGGAAAAAAAAAAAAAAAAACAAGCCTTTTACAGAAGAGAGAAACTATGAGAGGAGGACTCTCCATGGACCATGACACTCACCCGTCCAGAGATCATCTCTCTGGGCGGATACTAAGGTGAGACACCTGAGTGAGTTGTGGGGCACTACTCTCCCAAACTCTAGGAGTATGGGAGTATCATGATGGCCCACTATACGCTGAATCCAGCTGAAGTTGTGTTGCGAAAATTTGGTGATGTCCGAAGATTTTTCTACGTTTCCTCAATGGAACTTTTGTGGGACACATGTTTGGTTTTTTCAGAGCAAGAGACAAGGGCATGTCTGTCAATAGGTTAAAGATAGGGACATATCTGTGGGTTGGTCTCTAGTCTGTTTAGAGGAGGACATCTTCAACGGAACCTTTCAATGGCGACTGGCTATTGCTTTGAAAACAAGCAACATTGCTTCCTGCTTTATGCAACACTTAAAAACAAATTGGTCCACTTTCAATTCCCCTTAATTATATAGAAAGGAAAAGAGAAAAGACACAGAAGCAGGCATCTTTCCCTGAAGAATATAAAGTATTAATATAAATGTAGTTTACTTTTAAAACTATTATTATAGATATTTTTCTTAATCTTTATTTAATATTATCATGATTATCTTGCTAGATCTTGTTGATATATATTGTTAAGGTGTCTACTAGCGGTTTAAACTTTGTGTTTAGGTAGTTATTAACGTGATATCAGAACCAGAAGTCACGAAATCGAAATCTTGGGCCATCTGGTCCAGTGTATCTGTAGTGGCCCCGGTGGGTGTCGACAAGTCAAGTGTAACAGGTTATTAACAGATCTTAATTTTGGGGATATTTTGAGTTTATCCCAACATGTTGTGAAAGTCAACATTGGTAACTGTGACCATCTCTACTAGTTTGTTGAATTGTTACAAAAGTCATTTAAATGAAAGGGCAGTTTTGTCATTCATGCTAATACGCAGAGAAGAGAAGGCAGAGTCCACTTTCTCTATGATACAAAGAAGACTAGTGGAGAATTTAGCATCACAGTATGGAGTGATTGGAAATAATATAGTGTATGTCAGACTTTTATAACAGGTATTGCATTTGTATGTGTAAACAAAAGAAGAAAGATAAGGAGGTGGTTTTGAAGCATGGAGTGTGGACCTGTGGCAAGAGGAATAGAAGGGAATGGAAACTGCCACCCCACCCATACGCACTGAAATTTAAACAGGAATCTCTTTTGTTTCTAGCCATAGAAGTATATAGCACCAACGGGGGACAAGTCTATGAGAAGAAAAGAACAGACGTTTGGAGAATTGTAAAAGGAAGATAGAATATTCAGCGAAACAGAAGCTGGGAATGAAAAAAGGGTAAAGAACAGAGAAAAAAAAAGGGCATGAACAATGCACAGTAGACTTTGAAATGTACAAATTCAACATCACATTTCTCTATGGGGAAGGGTGTGTTGCCTGCAACCAGCTTTTGGCACTCACGCCTCAAGAATCTCTTGAGCCCCGGGAACTGTGTTTAATCAAAGCGTGCTCACGACCAATGCTTTGTTTATGTCCAACATGGTTTCTAATTGTCTCAGACCTTAGATTTTTGTGGTTAAGGCGATGTTGTATATTTAGATAACATTAATATAATATTGCACTATTGAAATGGGAGTGGAGAAAGATAAGGTCGATGAAATAAGGAAGCAGGTTGGGCAAATTTCAAAAGAATTCTAGGGATATGCAGGATTTGGAAGCTAAAGAGTAGAGGCAGTTTCAATAATTTCTTTTGATTAACAAAATTAGTGCTGAAGCCTTTATAAAAAAAACAAAAAAAAAAAAGAAGCAAAATGACGGTATTTTATGGAAGATATTGAATAACAAAGAATGCAAAATTAAGGGCCCATTGCATGAAATTGAGTTCCTAAGAATTTAAGAAATGAATATCTTGACTTGATAGAAGATAATAATTATTTAGTCAAAGAGAATTAATTTCAGCCCTTTCTGAGCTCAATTAAAAGAAAATATTAGTTCAACTAAGAAAGGAACTCGCCCATTCATGGTTCGTGACTAAGGGTCATTTTTTGGTTGAGACAGAATCAAGTGGTACCATACTTTCCGGCTGTAGCACTTTGCCTTCTCCTTTCATGGAGTGAAAATGATTATGAGAATATTTTAAATTGCGCAGTTTTGAATTTGATTAGTTGGCTAGATCAAGGACTTAGACCTGATATAATAAATGTAAAGATAAAGATACAGACACGGACTCAAATAAGAGAACTTTTAGGTCTCCCCCATTTACGGTCATAGCTATAAAAACAATGGTAATATAATGTTGGTGATAATATATTTTTACAATATTAATTTCATATATATTACTCAATTAATGGGATATTTGAGTAGATAATCATAAACTCTAACCAAATAATTAATTGAGTGAACAAGGAGGGTTTTAAAAAAAAAAGAAAAAGAAAAAAACTTTACAAGGGACTCCACTTACACTCATTGTTTATGTCCCCAATCAATTGAGTGATATATGTATAGAAACATTTTTAGGTAAATAATCGTTGGGGTAACCTAGCAATGGAGGCCAATTTTGTAGACTATTATGGATCTCTTAAAATCTTAATTTTGTCTCATAGGTATTGATATTCAAAAATATATTATAAAACAGCCTGTGCAAATAAATTTTTGCTTATCCAAAGCAAAGGAAATGAAGTCTCTTGTGTTTAAAAGAAGATCAACATGTGTGATATTCTACGGACATAGGATGTTGCATATTAACACACAAAATCACATGTTACAAAAATTAAATTATTACTTTTGCATTATCCTTCCTTGCGTGAAGTTTCACCAATTAAATCTTAAAAAAATATGTAGGATCGAAACCGGTAGATTTCACTCACAGGGGCCAAGTGGGGTTAAAAACATGTACCCTGCAACAACTTGACAGAAGTAACCAAATGAGTAGCAGCTGTATCATAAATCCAAATTGTCCCAATTGTGGGGTCCAGCACTCGTTGGCGGTTGAGCGCTTCCAACCACTTGATCAGTTTGCAATCTTGCTGGCCTGTGCCAAACTACGGTACATACATTTTTTTTTTTTTTTTGTTCTGATTCTGAGGAGGAGTGGAGCAGTCAATGGCTCTTGGGTTTCAGACTCGAGGTGCAGATAGATCATAATTACTGTCTCGAGCTCGAAAGTCGTAAAAAAGGCTGGACTTGTTTTCTCTTTCTCGTCTTTTCCGCATCTGGGCTTCCTCACTGCTGTGCTATACTGCCGGGGCAAACGTAATATTTGGCTTTCGGGTGTACCACAGACTTCAACAGGGTCGTACCATCACAAGCTCAGCTAAGCTGAACTCACAGTGAATGGTTGGATTGTGTGAAGTAATATTGATTAGGTGTGATTTAAGTTTTAATTTGATTTGATCATCATAGATATAGAATGGAGGACCACACAACTTTCAAATAGCTGGGCTAGATTATTCTGGTTTTTAAAATTTGAGCCCTCTCATTAAGATGGTGATTAGCCTCAAATGATATAAAAAGTTTTAGAGTCGTCCTTTTAATCCAAAGATCAATCACCCACGTAAATAGCTGGGAAGCCCCACAAGAAGGATGGGCTACAAGTTTTGGTCAAACAGGGGGAGTTGGGGTCTCTTTATCTCAGTCGTCGTTGTCAATCCAGCCTCGAAAATCAGTCTAATTTCATTCTTGGTCTTTGTACTGATATCTTACACCCGTGGATTACGCTAAACTCTGCTCCTCTGCAACACCATCCCAGGGAAGGTTGTTAAACGGTGAAAGATAGTTTCATTTAAAAGGGGATTACAAAGAGAGAAGCAAAAGGACGTATTCCCCCGCTTACACCAAATTATAAAATAAAACTCTTTCAAGGAAAAAATCCTATCAACCCCATGTTTGGGCAAATCGATGAAGGAGTTGCCTCATCTAAGAAAAATATTATCGATGGGCAAGAATTCATTGGCCGGCATAGATGAAAATAGTAGACTTTGGTTAAAGAAAGGTGGCACGCCAAGAATTCAAAAGCTTTAAATCAAGGTAAGAAGTGACACCTCCTAACCAAGAGGCCATCCGTAAAACAAAATTATCTCATGATTGTATGTCTCAAATAGGATCCACCACTTCACCTGTTCCCAGTTACTCTTTCAAGGGAGACATGGACACATGGTCCTTGGGGATTACAGTTTCGAATGCTCTGGTGGGATACCTCTATTTTCGGCATAGTTTTGTAATGCATGTATTGAATCCTCGTGCATCCTGGCGAGTTTAATTGACCTGAAGCACGCATTCAATAAACAATGGAAGTGGTCGGTGGATCTCAGACCTCTGGGCACTTGGGTGATTAATAAGGTTGATCTTATAGTTAGTTCTAGGCCCCACAATAGATCCTAAATATCTTTAATCTTTGGCTCTTTCATGTATGGATTGGCAGCTGATTTTGGCGCAGTCCACTCCCACCATTATATTTTAGGAATAAATAAGGCAAGACTATGTGGCCCCATGTCAATTTCATTAAAGCTAAAAAGTTAAGCTACATCATATACACTGTACAACCACATGTGCAGCATGGTTAACAAGCTCGGTCCGGTGTGGTCTTGGCTGAACCAGCCAATCCAAATTGTAGGAAGGTAAGTCAAACTTGACCTGTACCAAGATGCAACCCGACCCAATTTGAGTTGTAAATTTACCCAGTGCAATTATAAGTGAAAATTTCCACGCCCGAGGTATACATATGTTGGGTTGACTCAGCCAAGGTATTCAGTGTAGCATATGTACATACGTGAGAAGCAGCGCCGCGCAGCACAGCACTGACACACTGATGAATAAGACAAGCAGGATTAGGTTTTTGTGAATTGTGATCGGTGTTTCTAGTTTTTGTAATATTGTGAGACGCAGGTTTTCTCCTTTCTTTTTGTAATATTGTGAGACGCTTGAATGTTTAATATTTTTTTTTCTCTTTTTTCATGATTATATTAAGTTTTAAGTTGTTTTATTTGGCTACTAAATGACTGCATCAAAATTCAAATTCACTGCAATAGAAAAATGAATTTCCACTGACCAAATCTCTGAAATGGTTTCCCAGCAAGCAAAAGATATAAACTTCAGGTCCTCTTTACTCTTGATTGTCCACTTGTAGGACAAGAAAGGGACTACAGAGATTGAAAGATCAACGTGACTCTGTACGAAGGGCCATCTGATGTAAGTACCCAGGAAATGCAGAGGACCTGCAATGAGAATACAGACACCAAAAATCAGCGCAAATGAACAAGATACTAGTCAGGAAGATTTGTATTTTGTGAGTTTTTCACATGAATGACGTTACATATAATATTAGAAGAAATGTAAGGTCTTAGAAGTGGTATCCATGGATGAACGCTCCACTATCATTTTATCTGATTTGTCCCCATGCGGGCTAGAAATCTTGATCAAATATTGTTCCACAGCCGCTGATTGCGTTCCTCTAAGAGGAGCCATCAGAAACGCAAACGTTCGTCTTATTTGAAGTAGTCATGTTTGAACCGTGTCCTCCCGTTACAGCCAAAGAAGAAGAGGAAGAAGAAGACAAATACAAATATACAATTATATCATCACGTGGAATTCTCATCCGTAGTTAGGCAGCTTCATTTGATGCTACTTTTACTACTTGGAAATGGAAAGGGAGCGTTTGCCTGTGAGGGCACGTTTGTGTAACACTTTTTTACGGAAAAGTAGACGGTTTTTTGCAGAAAATTAATTTTTTAGTGTTTGGTGCGAAATAATTCCGTAAAAATATTTTCTTACCTCATCAGCATTTTCCTTGATAATTGTGGAAATGAGTTTCCCAAGGGGATATGGAAAATTGAATTCCTCGAAAAACTTCTCCCACTTTTCCTCACTCTTGTCCATTTCAACCCAAGAACTTTATAACTCTTTCATTTTTTATTTCTTTATATAAATTATTATTTAATGTTCAATAAATAATATACATATTATGTTATTTTTTTTCAAAAAATTATATCACCAAATAAGAAATTTTGATTTTCTATAAGAAATTCACAGCCGCACCAAACAATATCTGTACCAATTCAATGAGGAAGCTCTTTTTGTACCAAACATAAATTTCTAAATTCTATGGAAATTCTTTTCTGAGGTTTTCATATCAATGAAATTTGCTGACATGGCAATTTCCTCTTTCTACGGAAAGGGTGTGTACACAAACGTGCCCTTAGTGAAGCTCTTGAAGCCAAAAAAGTATGCGTGCATCAATTGGGAATGAAGATTTTCCTTTGGGCCCAGCCCGTTTGGATCTTTCTGACCTTTTGAACTACTAGGAGGAAATGATGGTTTATTTATCTTAGTAATATGAGGTTATCGTTATTGGCAATAACCAATTATGCTTTTATCACATTTGTTGGAGTTGGTAATCTTTTAACTATACAAATTAGCTTTTTATTGGGAGGATTAGAAGTGAAGGATGAAAGTTGGAACTCTTTATAAAAGTGGAGCATTTCCACTTTTATAAGAAAAGATCATGCTCCTCAATCCACCCAATTAAGTCCTAGAAAAGTATCACATGTTTATTTTTATTTATTTATTTTTGTTAGATAGGTGAATAGAACATAACTTGTGAGACAGCCTACCTGCCCAGAGCTCAATATTTAGTCAGCTATGTGAGATGAATCCTTGCAACTGGGATATTAAAAGGTAGTTTGTGTGAGATGAGGCACATTTGCCACTAGAGTGTATCATGTTCCTCATCACATTTTTCTTTGACCCTTTGCTCCCAAGTCCTAACCAATTGAGTACTTATTCCATGAAACTTTCTCTACTGAGGAATTTAATGTGAAGAAGGAGATCAGG
Organism: Cinnamomum chago; assembly: GCA_038049695.1. Taxonomy (NCBI): domain Eukaryota; kingdom Viridiplantae; phylum Streptophyta; class Magnoliopsida; order Laurales; family Lauraceae; genus Cinnamomum; species Cinnamomum chago. The sequence goes on along the minus strand of CP142457.1, from coordinate 53,852,515 downwards.
CCCTTGACGTGAGTGCAAAGCAGCAACCATTCCTTTGTCTCAACAACTTAACAATATATCGCAATAGAACTCGTGTAAGGCACGGCCCAAAATACAAATAATATATAATGGACTTGCGCCTTAGCAGATCTTTAATGGAGTTATGGTTGTAAACGGGTCAAGAAGGTGGAACTGAATCCGGACCCGGAACAGTTTCGTTTCTTGGCTCCGAAATCAGAACTGTGTGGGCAATTCTTAATGCGCGAGTTATGCTAAGGCTAACAATAACGCCAGCTCTTGTGCTCTATTTCGGCTATGTGCGTCTCGGCACGAACGCTTGTGCGTCTGTCGAGACCAACACTGATCGCCACAGTCTCAGCCACATGCCTCATCAGAAAAGTTGTGCATCTCGGCTGTAGCCGAGGTGACAGGTTGTTAACCGAGACAGGCACTGAAAGCCACGTCTCAACTAAGGACACGTGGCAGGACGCATGCACGCGCTGATGGGACAAATACACCACCCCAGTCGTCCACCCTCGTCAAATCTCTGACAGAGCCACATCCAGTGGCTACAACCATATCAGGACAGGGCCCAAGAAGGGATCCGATGGGACCTTAGCCGCCAACAGGTCAAGGCAAGACCAAGCCCAACGTGACTAGCATTTAATGCAGTATGGGCTGATCGGACCCTCATTTAATGCAATGTGAGCTATGATGGATCCTCATTAATTACTCTATGAGCTAATGAGACCCTAGCAGTCAAATCATTAAGCCCACTAAAAAGCATCTAGGATTTTTCTCTTATAAGAAGATATTTCATCCAAAACCAGGTACGCACACATGCATGCATTTTCCTAGTCATTACTATGCCTCTCTTCTTCTCCGACCTTCGTCCCTGCACTAACTTTTGCATCGGAGAGCCCTGTGCTACACACAGTCAGGGTCCTTTGACTGTTCCCTCTTCCCTTTCAGGTCCCTTAAGCGGATAGCTCTCCATAGTCAATTGGATAAGTCCTTAAAGGCTCCACCTAATCTTGTGAGTTATATTTTTTGCACTTACAATTGTAAGAAAAATGCTCTCTCAGGTCCAGACAGCCGAGATCAGGCAGATAGGCAAAGAGTCAAATTCTCACGCTACCCGAGAAGGGCCCGTTTCGGTCTCGGGTTCCCTTCTCTCCGGGCTTTCTTGCAGCGAATGTTGAGCGACCTCGACTCTCTTGTAATAGCCTCGGTATCTAGGCTCGCTCGTAGCCCAGAAGCGCCGAGGCCACCTTGTTTGAGAACTCCGTACACCTCGAAACCGCTGATGCCAGGCCTTGTTCTTCCTCCAGCCGACCTGCCCGACTTTCCTCTGTCGAGCGGTTACATAGTCAGGAAAGGCATTAGTTCAGAAAATAAAAGACAATTGAAACTAGAAGAATGAACTCATACTTGGAACGACCCCGGGGCGACGGGGGACTTGGTATGCTCCAACCTCTTCGGTGCCGAACTCCCAATTGCCCGAAATGGATAAGATGTCTTCGCCAGCATATTTGTTGGAGTCTTCGAGTGCCGTGGCAAAACTTTTTCGGTTCGGCTTGACTCAAAGATAATAGGTATCCTCATTGGACTTACAAATATCGTAAACATCCTCTATGTCGTGGACGCCGAGGTCGATATGAAGGTGCTTATTGAGCGCAGCTGTGCCTATGATGATCTTGTTGCCATTGGACATCAGCTGGCAAGGGGTGAGGTTCCAGGTGCTAAGGCAGGCCCTAAGCAGAGGATCTAATTGAAACCTAACACCTCCCTCTATGACTGCTATTAACGGGATGGACATCCAGCCGTCAGAAAATGAGCGGCTTATGTAATCTACAGGGTCTGCCCGCCGGACGAAGACGTCATCCGGTACCCCGTATGCTGACCTAAATCCCTCTATGGCCCCAATGCTTTCTAGCCAGTGACTATATATCCCCATGACTGATAAAAGAAAAGAGAAAGGGAAGTGGAACCAAAAGGAAAACAGCAAAGAGCGAAGGGCTCGGAGGACTTACTAAGCAGGGGACCTAGGACGAAGACAGACACTACTGTGAATGCGCTGCGTGTTGATGGAGGCTATGCTCTAGAGTTCTTAGAAATCTCTCTGGTTCTTGGTAACGCTCCTTCGAAGATGCAAAGTAAGAAAAGGGAAGAAGAAGAGGGAACAACTATTTATAAAGAGGAAGCGCCCAGTAATGGCGCCGTTTCCGAAATTCAAAAAATGTCGCTTCAAAGACTACACGCGTACCTTGCATGACAGCGTGGCGAATCGGATAATGACGCGTGGCATCGACAGTTAATCTCCTGCAATAATTAGGGCGTGACATTCATTGCAATTAATTACCCCTAACATGCGAAGAGAAGTCGGATAAGTACCACGTGTCAGCGGCTGACGTCAGGGCAAAAATCTCTGGCGGTTTTTCGTAATTATAGCTCCCAACCTTAAGGAATTCGGGATCCCAAGAAGTCAGAAGCTAGATGGCAATTGTGTGGGGCAATTCTTAATGCGCGAGTTAGGATAAGGCTAACAATAACGCTAACTCTTGTGCTCCATTTCGGCTATGTGTGTCTCAGCACGGACGCCGGTGCGCCTACCGACACCAGCACTGATCGCCACGGTCTCGGCCACATGCCTCGTCAGATAAGTTGCACATCTCGGCGGTAGCCGAGGTGACGGGTTGTTAATCGAGACAGGCACTGACAGCCACGTCTCAACTAAGGACACATGGCAGGTCGCAGGCATGCGCTGATGGGACAAATACACCATCCTAGCCGTCCACCCTCGTCAAATCTCTGACAGAACCACATCCAGTGACTGCAGCCATATCAGGACAGGGCCCAAGAAGGGATCCGATGGGACCTTAGCCGCCAACTGGTCAAGGCAAGACCAAACCCAACGTGACTAGCATTTAATGCAATATGGGCTGATCGGACTCTCATTTAATGCAATGTGGGCTATGATGGATCCTCATTAATTACTCTATGGGCTAATGAGACCCTAGCAGTCAAATCATTAAGCTCACTAACAGACATTTACGATTTTTCTCTTATAAAAAGATATACCATTCAAAACCAGGTACGCACACATGCATGCATTTTTCTAGTCGTTACTCTGCCTCTCTTCTTATCCGACCTTCGTCCCTGCACTAACTTGGCATCGGAGAGCCATGTGCTGCCTACAGCCAGGGTTCTTTGACTGTTCTCTCTTCCCTTTCAGAACCCTGAAGCGAATAGCTCTCCATAGTCGATTGGATAAATTCTCAAAGGCTCCCCCTAATCTTGTGAGTTATATTTTCTACACTTACAAGAACCAAAACCATATATGAGACGGATCTGAATCCGGGTCCGAGTCTAGGTAGAGAATTATATTTAAAAAAAAAATTAGAAATTTTTTTTGAAAATCAATATAATATGTCAGGTCTTGGGTCCACGGGTCCAAACCAAAGTGGAACCGGACCCGGACCCATTTACTTATCGGGGCCTAAATAAGGACCCACATCCGGTTTTTAACGATTGGAACTTCCGAGTAATCAGAAAATTGGGTACCCACTTACATCCCTAAATGGAGTTCATGTTCTCTAAAGCAGTCAATATTCCAAATTCATTGGATGAAACAAGTGGTTAAAACCTCCCAAAATCCTCAATTGGGCCTTATTTTTACTATAAAGATATAAAGTAGCCCACACAATTTTGGTTATTAAGTGGCCAGCTGTTCAAATTCAATTGGTGAAATTTGTCGGTTAGTGGAATCTATAATTCCAGCAAGCTCTTCAATACGGTTCATGTTTCTGTAATTAAAACGAACAATCATGCAAACTAATTAGGTGACATTAGTGGGCCAAGATCTTCAAGGATCATCAATTTGGCCTAGACTTAACAGGTAGCCATCTGCAAGGTTTTTTTTTTTTTGGCCCACGGGAACCCCCAACACTACTTCATGGGAGCAGGGCAAACCCAGGATACACGACCCCAACCGTAATAACCATGTAGCCTGGAACTTGATCCTGGGCCATCAAGTTCCTAACCTGGAGCGCCTACCGGTTGAGCTACCCGTGCGGTTTCAATGACTAATGATTATATGGCAAGTCTCAATTTTCATTCATACCTCTCTAATAAAGGCTATATTTTGTGATCAAAATTGACAATCATTCAAATTAAATGGTGAGGTCAAATTATATGCTGCATATACCTAGTAATATTGAAATTATATTTATCAAGGAGGGATGTTGATTTATGGAATTAAGGATGACATTCATTGGTGGATTTTTTTTTTTTTTTTTTTGACATGTAAAGGGCTACCTATGGTCAATCCAATCCCAGCCACACACGGCTACGTCCTTAAATTATCAGATATAATAATTTGACACTAATCCAAACATATTATATATACACCATTGGATCTTTCCACAAGAAACTTGCTCAATGCATACTAATCCAAACTTTTATGATCTAATATAAAAGGCTATGATCAATTGATTGAAGTGACAATACACTTATTCCCAAGAGGCTAGGGCTTCACTATATGTGGGTGTTTTTTAGACAAAAATGTCTGATGTCAGTCATGAGATAGTTTAGTTTAACATAAATGAGGTCAAGTTTATCAATAAGGCAGGGAGGATATTTCAAAAAGGGACACCTCTCCTTCATTGTCTATTCACAGTAGGACCCACCATTTAAGCATTTCCTATGACCAAAAGATGGGAGATTGGTAGTCCCAATTAGACTTTAGGTTGACTAAAGACCGTCCACTTTTTATGACATTGTAATTTTACTATTCTGGTGGGGAAGGTCAGGAAGTCTTCCTCCCCAGTTGAGAATCGATTACATGCTGCTGATGCTAACAGCAGCAAAATCCTGAGTTATAGAGCATGGTGTGTGATCTACGTTAGTCACCGAAGTCAAATTGATATACATAAATCCATCTAAATTTCACTTCAATTGGATTATTGAATGCAAAATATGTGTTTTTGAGGGTGAATAATCCAATGGTATTGGCACTCTGTTTGAAGTGTACTATGACACAATTCCCATGTGGAGGGGTGCATGTAATATAATCGGATGAAGCAAAAGTGGGCCTCACATCGGATAAATGAGACTTAAGCTGCCCTCAGCACCATACTAAATCAACAATTAGCTTAATTAAGATCATTATCTAGTTGTAAATTAAGCATATATGAAGTATGAACGAGTTTCCCTCAGAAATATTCTTGGGCTCCCAATCGTTTGGGCTGACAATACTGAGTCCTGGATCTCTTCTATGGTCCAATTCTAATCTGGGTCCAGAGTGCAGGGCATGATGTTAATAATCCAGATGGATTCTAATTGGAGTTTGATCGAAATCATGAGGAACTATGTTTCTGTTATTTGATCAAACAAAATACCAATCAGATAGAAGAACACCAAATATTCTCCTCTTAGGAAATGATAATCTAGCCATCCAAGACTGCATAATATTTTTGACATAAATATATCAAAAAGGGCCGAGACCAGTTAGTATTTAAAGACATAAAGTTTGATCTGGGCCTGAATTTTAAGCTGAATGGCTACCCACTTGGATCTGTACAAGCTTTGGCCTGGCTGTAAGGTAGGCCCTTACCGAAGTTAGTTGGGTGGTTTAGTTTTAATTATGTTCCCTTAAAGTCATAAGCAAACAAAGATAAGCGTCAACACTAATGGATGAATTAGAATGATGATTGGGCCTTTTCTTAGAACATAATCTGAAGTCTGAAAACCCCACTTTATCAGAAATTCTGTGAGAGCCCATAATTAATCTGAACTATTTTATCCCAGTCTGTCACCAATGTTTGTGGAACCTTCAAAACAAACAATAGTCTGTTTTATATTTTGATGGTAACAGACTAACGGGAAGATTTCTTTAATTTGCTCATAATTATGAAATTATTCAGTCCATTGGAAATCGATTCTCTGGGGGATTTTTAGATCGATCATATCATCCTGGGCTTTCCAAGTATGCCATGACACAATGGTTGATCTGGCAAGGCTAGGAGTGGACTTCATTGTCCAAAGGTCGTATATGAAGTTTTGATGGAGCAGCCCAACCTGGAGTGCTGGGCCAGCAGAAGTTAAACTTACTTCATGCAATTGGGGACAGCTCTGATCATATGGACCAATCCAGGTGAAATAGAGAGAAGAGAAAATTTCCAGACTAAGTGGGCCATTTGCCCCAAAAAAAAAGAAAGTGGGGGCATTATCTACAAATGGAAATGGTTCTCCCAAGTTCCAGCACCTGGGAAGTGGGAAACATGGAAAACATTGTGTTGAAACGGCCGTGTTTGTCTCTGATTCTGGAAATCTAGCTGTTCCAAACACTAACTAACCCAAAAAAAAACAGGTGGCTAATATTCAAATCAGAGATCATGTATGACAAAAGAAGAGAAATGATAGTCCAAACAAGAATTGAAAAACAGGGCACAGATCAAGTAAATGTGCTGTAACAGTGCAAACTGGTGTGTAGGCATGTCAAACGTGCCCGTCCCCGGCAGGGATGGAGCGGGCCGGGCCGTGCTGGCCTCCTTCATCTTTTTTTTTTTGTTTGTTTTCTTATCAGTATTAAAAATAGAAATTAGAACACAACCACGGAGAATGACAAAGATATTTAAGTGATTTAGTCAAACTCGACCTACTCATGTTCAAATAATTAATATTAATTCAACAAAAAAGCCTTATTCTCTCATCTAAATTTATATTTATTATGGCTAGCATTGTATATATATGGGTTGGTTGGGACCTAAAATCTGATTGGACACATCCCAAAGAGATACCTGTGAGTCTAAGACGAGATCCATGGTCTGTGGCACAAGAAAAGAGACCAAACTATACTTAGAGTTGATTATGTTTTAATGGGATTATATAATCATAATAAAAGTAAAAGTAACATTATATATATTTTTTTGGATTACTAATATAAGTTTATAACTATTGACTGGGCCAGAGAAGAATATTAGAAAGGGATGTAATTTGGGTCAATAAATTTATGTTTGGTTTAAATTACACTCAGGTTCCCAACCTATTTTCCAAAGCTTACCTGGCCAAACAAAGCTATCTAGTGATGTTTTGTAAGTGCCAAAATAAAAAAAAATGCGCATAAGTAGTTTATGTTCTATTTAGGCCAATGTCCACAATGATTTTGTCACAATGGGCCCACTTGTTATATAATGATTGATATCTTTTGGGTTTTTTTTTTTTTGTTAAATAAAACTTTGATTAAAAGAAAAATAATGGGAGGGTTATAGAGTATAATAGACTTTATCAAATTGAAAATGATACAAAATACCTCTTATATGACTTTTTTATGGTTTTTTTTTTTTTTTTTTTTTTTGGGTGGGGTGGGGTGGGGGTGGTTAAAATGGACAATTTTTTTAAAAAATAGCTAATTTTGGGCAGGCTACGAGGGCCATGCCTGGTGGGCCCATCCTGACTGGCCGTAGAGGGCAGGCCACGTGACAGCATGCTTGGTGGGCTGGGCCAAACGGACCAACAGGCCCAGACGCCTCGGCCCATCACGGCCCATGTCACGGGCCACGGATCGTTGACTGGCGTTTGGCTCGGCCCATTTGACATGCCCTACAGGTGTGGAGTGGCATACTTAGAGCGAAAACATGAAAAACAGACCATATAAAACTACGATTTACTTCATCGAAACTGAAGAACAAGTTAAGAAGGATGTAATGGCATAAACACTTAGTGAGTTGATTGATAAAATGAGAAAGAAGTGCTAGTGGAAGGAGAAAGGAAACAGTGAAGACAATGCAACTTAATAGAAAATTGCAGAATATTATACTGAGTTTGAGCTTGGTTCCTGTAATGTGCAATGACTGTATTGGAGAGGTTTCTATAGGGGCTTTGGAATGGCGAGGGCTTTGAAATGAAGTGAAAAATGCCGGGGAAAAGGTCTGGATTGATCATTACACCTTATAAACATTACATGGGGGTTCTGCCATACAAAATTTTTGAGCTTGTGGCTATCATTTGGATCACAAAATCAAAGCCCAACTGCTGGGTTCCAACGGGTTTTGTCAGTGATTACCTCTCTTCTGTAGATGTCCTTAAACCCCATAAATGTCTTGGTATCATTGCCAAGATGGAGGGAGAGTGTTTTGAGTAAAGAAACAATCATTTACTCAATCAAACATTATCAGAAAGAGATTAACTCTAACAATGAAATAAGATTGATAGATTATGGCCAGTAGTAAATAGTGATGATGTGCTTGTAATTGAATCAATTTTTTTTATGAGTGGGGAGGACTATCAGACTGTTTGTGCTAAACGGTATGCATCTTGTGCATAGTTCCACTTTTGAAAACTTAGTGTAATGTTCATAAAATTAGATAAATAATCATGGATTTCTGAGAATTGGTAATGTTATGTTGGATGACTAAAAGATATTAGTCCTGGGGTTTTTGTGTGACCTATAGAAAAGTAAAAAGTTTGAACCAATTTATGCTTTTGAATTGAAGTCTCAAAGAATCCAATTAAAGATTGTTAGACAGTCGCAAGTTCCACAGCCTGAGTAGAGATTTGAATATAGAACGATCACAAGCCTGATAAATGTATGATGATGAAATAAGCCCATTTGAAGATGAATCAAATCTCTTATCGGAACCTGACCAATGAAAATATGTTGAGCTTGGGGCTGTGGGTTGCATCCCATAATCAAAGCCCAACTTCTGAGTCCTTACCATGACTTCCCAGTCACCTCACCCTCTGTTCTATGGACATTAAACCCTATAAATGGCTTCACAGATCATGGGATATGTGGGATCAAAAATCCAAATGAGACCGCTCTATGTTTCAAATTTGAAGTCAATCCGACTCTTTCGATTTTACTCCATTTGGATTGATGCAAACCCATGGGATCGGTGATTATACAGGTGGGGTATGTTTGATCCAATCAAATGGATAGTAAGGTGGGCCCCATTGGGTTCTAATTTCAAGATAGGTACTAAATGGGCCGTCCACATTGAACTTTAAACCCAACCAATTATATAATTCAAATTGACCTGAAACTTGATTTCCAGCACAATCCACCTAAATCCTATCTTTTGGGAGTGGGAGTGGGTCTGGTCTGGGTGACACCAAAATCCAATGGCAATGAAGAAGAAGAATAAGGAAAAGAACAATGCAAAGAAGCCCTTGTCGTCGGAGACCGTGGCTGCTGCCTCTGCAACGAAGCCTCCGTCCACCCTCCGCCGCCTGATCGACCTGGACACGGCGTGGTCTCTCCACATCCACACGATCTGCCACCCCATCATCCCCCGCTCCGCCCTCAAAACCCTAGAAATCTCCGGCGACGGCCGCTTCTGGCTCCCTATCCCCGTCGCCCTCCTCCTCGCCACTCCGCCTCCCCTCCGCCCAATCCCCCTCCTCCTCCTCCTCGGCTTCCTCCTCGACCTCCTCCTCGTCGGATCCCTCAAGTACCTCGTCCGCCGCCCCCGCCCCTCCTACAACGCCGGCATGCATCTTACCGTCGCCGTCGATCACTGGTCTTTCCCCAGCGGCCACTCCTCCAGGGTTTGCTTCATCGCCGCCTTCTTGTATCTCTCCTCGGCCTCTCTACCCGAGGAATTTCAACGTTTGGGATCACCCCAGATCCCCCTTTCCGCTGTTCTCCTGTGGTCGGCTTCGACGTGCATGTCTAGGGTTCTGCTCGGGAGGCATTTCGTGTTTGATGTGATTGCTGGTGCGTGTTTGGGTCTGTTTGAGGCTGTTGTTGTGTTCCGTATTGGGAAGCTTATGCACCAAATGGATTATTTTTATCCTGTAATCTGACCTGTTTCAACGGTGGTGTTGTAGTAAGTCATACAGATCTCATTCATTTTTTGATGGAAAATTGTCCAGAAGCTGTAATGTGGTGAATAGCATAGAAATGGGGTTTACTTTTGTTTTGATGAATTCTCCTGTTTGGTGGTTTTTGAAATTTAAGAAGTCTTACCTAAGTGATTCTCATTATTGATGGATCAAACTGAGAAACTGTATTTCAATTGCCTTTCTATAAGGTTGATTACCAGCAAATGAAGATTTCTGGCAGGTTCATAGATCTTTTACTTACTTGAATCAACTTATCACACTCATGTCTGTTAAAGATTTGAATTGTATTGATGAATTCCTTTTCTCAACATATATGTGAGCAGTTATGGCTCAGTATCTACTCTCCTGGGGCCCTTTGTAAAATCAAGTGCAGTTGACTCAGTTTACACCTAAATTAGGGATTATTTGTCTGCATTACCTTAGTTACCTTTAAGTCATAGTTGTTTTGTTCTGTTATAACCAATTACAAGCAAAGGGAGTTACAGGTGATTGGATTTACAGGTGGACTGTGTGCAGGGAAAATGATTTCTGAGTATTCAAACAGGGCCTTGTGAAGTGGAGTGTGCAAGCATTATCTTGTTATGCCTTGTATTTTATATATATATATATATTTTAATCTTTTCACTGTGAAATGCCACTGTCAAACACAACCAAATGGAGCTCTAACCTTCAATGAAAGCTTCACACACTAACTTTTTTCCTTGAAAAGAGAAGGAAGAAAGGAGAAGTATCTCTAGATTAGTGCTTTGGCATAAAAGAGTATCAAAAGGCAAGGTTCTACAGCTTGTATTAGGAATTTAGATTTAGGATAATGACTTGCCCTGGATCTGCAACCTTTGCTACTTGTTTTCTCTGCATCTGAACCAACAGGTTACACCATGACTTGACCAACATGCATGCTTGCTGGTCCTATTCCTGCAAAATTGTGTAGATTCAGTTTGAAGACTTGTTTTGGGTTTTTGCTGAAAGGTCCAGTTATTAGTTACCTTCCAAAAGGAAGTTTTTAAGATAGGTGTGTGATTCTGGTATTGGAATTTGTCTTCTAGCTTCTTACAGCATCTAACATCAGTCTGAATTGCTTTGGCTCAATTGGAGCAAATGAGTTAATGGAGCTAAATGGCAATTGAGTCATCTTTGGCTTTAGTCTTCTCCTTTTCCTGCTTTCCTTTCCTTTGGTCAGTGGACATCTAAATTGTTACTCAGTTGTATATTTGTGGCTGTGTTCATTTATGTGATAACTTATACAGGTGCATGTGCAACTTTGTTTTATAATATTTGGTCCTCTTAAAGGTACTTTGTTCAATTGTCATTTGTTGCCTTGCCATTTCTCATATTGGGTGCTTTCTCCTAGTAGTCAAATTTTCTGTGTCATTTGACTATCATCTGAATGTGCATGTGAGCAGTGAGCATCAGTGTGTTTTTTTTTTCTTTTCTGACATGGAGTTTGAATTGGACCAATTGTGGAACCGCGGTGAGGAGACAGTAGAATTGAAACTAAAGTTTTTTTATGAAATGGGCATTGCCTCAGCGTAAAGTTTGAGAGATTACGTTGTCATGCAATGGAGCAATTCGATCAACAGCATGGAGGGCCATCAATTCTTACACTCAGAGTGCACCAGTAGTAGCTTATGCTGGCCATGATGATCATCAGATATTCTCCCTTCTCAAATTAGAGAGCTTTTTCATGCCCGACCTCTAGAAATAATTCACCTGTAATAGTTTCTATTGTTACATCACACCAAAATTAGTCGCTTTATCACGATTGGCTATATTGTTATGGTTCTTCAAATAGAGGCCATTTCTGCAGTAATGAAAGTCGGCTACAGCATTGAACCGAGTAAATAGGTTCAACTGTAAACCATGATTAATATTGGGTTACTTCATTTTCAAGTTGGAGAGTATTTTTCATGCCTGTGCCTAAGAGCTTATTTTTCCTTTAATATAGTTTATAGTTCTAAGCCAATGCTCCCCACTTAATCACAGTATGTTATGTTCTTCTGATCCTTGCAAAGAACTGTCCAACTAGATGAACAGCAGCAGTCCCCCAAGATTCTTGGTGATCTTTTACCAATTTTAGTCAACTTATCAAACCCATATCTGTTAAAGATTTGATTTGTATTGATAGATTTGTCCACATATATATGTGGGAGAGTGGCTCCGTATCGACACTCTCGGCCCCTTTGAATCTTTAGTAAAAAAAATCATGTGCAGTTGACTCAATTTGCACATAAATTTGGGTTTTTATTTGTATACCTCTTCGTTTTGTTTTGTCATAACCAATTGCAACCAAGGGGAGTTACCTGTATTTAGATTTACAGCGTGAGCAGGGCAAAGGATCCAAACAGGCCGGTGTAACGTGGACAGTGTGCAACTGTGCAAGGAACATCTTATCATGCCTTGTGGCCTTTTCTCTTCACTGTCAAATGAATCCATCAAACACTTTGAAATGGATCTCTAGCCTAAATGAAAGCTTCGCATCTGTGTGTGTGTGTGTGTTTTATTTTTATTTTCCAGAAGCATGGTGATCAACTAATTTCTTGGGTGAAACACACAGTCGGGGAAAATACAATGTCTACTCAGACCGTCAATTTTCTTGATCTCTAAGCTTGTGACCAGACACGCATCATTACCAATGGAGGAGCCATAATTTTCATAACTCTGGTCCCAAATATTTTATTTTCTTGCCAATCCACTGATAGCTCAGCGATAGGACACCTGTCTCCGAAGAAATAAGAGGGATCAATCCTTGGTTGGAGGTTATGGGTCTTGGGCAAAGGTGTGTGCACTGATGGTTAATGAGCTTGTGTGTTGATGGTTAAGGTACTTGGTTTACTTAAGGGGTGTGTGTGATTATTTACCAAAGCACTCGTGGCCTGTGTATAGAAGTATCTTCTCAGTAGATAAGCAAACCAGTAAAGAAAATCTCAATCTTCTCATATCCTTTGAACGGAGTTTCTATCTCATTGGACACTTTAATGATTAAGCAACCTTCATCCGGCTAAAAAGACATGTTCTATTTCACCCTATTGAGTATTTGACTGGGAGGTTTTGGTTTCAATTTTGACCATTGATTGTTACTCACGCAACTACCCAGTCATTTTTTTTAATCAAACCACTCATGCCTCAGTTGTACCTCCATAACTATACCCTTTCTGCTCAAGTTTCTCTAATTCTATTTTATCCAACTTGTTTTATGGAAAGAGGTAATTTTTTTTTTTAATATGTGATTATTTATTTTGCAGTGTAGGGAGAAACCGTGCTCAGTTATTGAGCTATTAGGATTTAAGCTCAACCCTTGGGCTCGGGCCTAAAACCATGTCCACTCTAGCTCCAAAGTGGCCTGGATCAATAGGCCCCACAAGCCAGGCCAGCCCATCGATAGCCCCTAGATAATCGTTATTTGCAATTCGTCCATCCATTTGCTTGATGAGACATGACCAAATTCCAATCTGTTGAACCATAACAGCAATCCAAACCACCTGCACGGTCCACTACAGCCGTTTATATGCATAGCTAGAAAAGGGCGAACTCAGGAAATTCAACTCGAAAGCTCTATGGAGAAGAAATATTGAAAGAAGGAGCAAATGTTAAAAAATATATTAAAATTAAAATTTGTAGGGTGGCTTTAAAGGTTTCTAACTTTTTCAGGTATGTACCCTTATAAGTGGCCCCCCCACCTAGAGGTTGCGTAGAGATAAAATTATCATATAGAGAAATATTACCCAAATAACAATTTGATTTTTACCAAAAAAAAAAAAAAAACAATTTGATTTGCTAATAATAATAATCTTACAAGAGAAATATTAATCAAGATTATTCAAAATAAGTGGCTGTTACATATGAACAAACAAATGTAATTTTTCAGCCATATCCAATTTGCACACACAAAATCTTTATCCAAAATCCACCATTCATATAGTTAGCTCAAGTGAGCCTGTCTAATCCAATTCATCATCGATCATTTCTCCAACTTTCTTCATACACATTTCAACCGCCCAATGAATGTAGATTCCTGATCCTTTTGTCCATGGCATCATCTTAGTGGGTCCCATCCAACTTACGGCTCTGATTCACTGGCACACAAAAAATTCAGAAAATTGATGCCGCCAAGACCAAAAACGCTAGTCCTAGTCGTAGTGTGCTCCTATTTCCTAACCTTTGACTTCGCGGGAAGATCTTCCGCATTTGTAAAATTTCAAATCTCCCTCGTCGCTCTCCCAAACACATTTCAATGTTGAAAATTCAGATTTCGAAAGATGGAATCCTTCTCCCTCGCGGGATCAAAACCAAACACAGAAAAACTTAAATCTCCCCTCCAAATCCCACCATTACAAATACTAGTACTCTTTCCTCTTTCTTCTCCATCTCACTCTCACACCCACACCACTGCTTCTTCATCCTCCTTCATATTTTTTTCCCCTACAATGGAGTTTCTCTCTTCATCTCAATACAATGACAAGGAGAACATCCCTCCTTTCTCTTCCGAGCACCCCAACTCTCTTCCTCTAGCTTGTCCACCTAAGAAACTAGTCTCCAAAAGAACCAGAAGGCCTCTTGAGGACATTACAAACCGGTTCCACCCAACAATCATTTCTGCTACTGGGTCTGGTTCGGTGCCGCTCCTCGTGTTGAGAAGGAGAATCAATTGCCAGTCCGATGTTCGTCTTTCTTCTGCTGATTTTGATCTCTCCTCTTTGCTCTTCCAACGGGCGAATCTTCGAAAGAGAAAAATATTAGATGATCAGGATGCCCTGCAGAGATCTTGCAGGATGTCATTAAGGAAGGATCTCAGATAATCTTTTAATTTTTCTTAAGAAATTTCCTCATGGTTTTGAATGAGGGAATTGGATAGAAGTGGGGTTTATTTGGTTTTAGAATAAGTTACATGTTACATTTGGTATTTTTGTTCAGGAATTAGTGTGATGTGTTGATGTATTTCTTATAATGGAGTAGAGTTTTTTTTTTTTCACCCACTGATTGTGTGCGCTTTCTGATGTGTCTGGTATTGAGTTTCTAGTGGAGAAGGGCTCTCATTTCTCCATGTTTTCTTTCATGGATTATAATCCTTCTAATTTGATTGCTGATGCTTTAGAGAATAGGATTCGTTCCTATTCCTTGCAAGCTTATTTGTTTAATTGGAATTGGATTTCTAGGATTTCTATGTAATGGCTTCTTATTAAAGGGGAATTTCAAGGAATAAATGTGGAGGAGCCATCAAATTTTGTCCCAATTTGATCACCCGCAAATTAAAATCTAGAAAATTGGGGCCCATCTCCATCCACATCTCCACTTCTGGTCCTTTACTCATCATCTCTAAAATGCTTTTTTGTTTGGATCCACTTTACCATGAATTGCAAGGAATCCAATGCAAAGTAGGCAAATGAGTCTTAAAGACTGGGTCTTGCTGCCATTGAGGGCCTGTTTGGACAGTCATGGAAATAAGCGCAAAGTAGATTGGAAAATACCAAAGTGATCAAAAAAAAAAAAAGCATTTTGGCAGGACACCAAAAATGAATTGGTTTCACTTTGCCCAATTATGGTTTTGGGTACATCTCCATTGACCATAATTGCCAGACAAGGGGATGGATGTGGCAAGTGTTGGGAGAGATATGCCTCATCTTGCAACAGTTTGCAATCTGTATGGTGTTCATGTGAGAGCATGAAACCAATGTGAAAATCAGGATCTGAAATGCATAGTAATTTTGAGGGGAAGGCCAACTTTGTCCTCAAATTTTACTTTTTTAGACTAACTCCACTAAGATGTAGAGAGACTTGACTTGTATGCTCAGCCGAATCAGTACTTTTGAGCATTAGGGACTGGGGGTATCACTTGGTTGTTGAGTTTCTCAATGCCTTCTGCTCTCATTCTTTCATGGTCCTTCTGGCACAAGACCCTTTCAGGCTTTTTCCAGGTTCAACAGGGGCAACTGCCCCCGAATCCTAATACCTGGGTCCGCCCCTGCCTGTTGCTGCGGTTCCCACTATAATAACACGTCGTCTAGATCCATCTGAAGGTCTTCAGCACTTGGTTACGTCAAGTAATTTCATGGTTGAAATTCCCACGTCATGTTCATCAATTCTGGAATGAGTGGTTTGTGGAGAAGATAGGAATGATTGGTTATCCAAGACAGAATGAATGTTGGAAATTCTGGTGATGCTGAGTTTACTGTTGAAATGTGGACCAGACTTGCTGTGCTTGGAGAAGAGGGCTCTTGGCCTGATAAGTTAGGTAATGTAGTGGGTGGGTAGGTGAAAACGACCATGGTAGTGGAAACCGCCTGATGGCGAGGTCAGATACTAGGATAACTTAGGAGGGGCCTGTTCGTCACCATCTTTCACCACGGATAGAGATGTGTCAGCTGCAGAGGATTCCAAATTCCCATGTGATTCCCTTGGGTTCACTTCAGACTAAAGAGGTGGACAAATAATTGGTTTATTTAAATTTTAAACTAAAAAATTTAAGAAAGCACATTCATATCTCCCGAGAACTACAAATGGGGAGCAAATGAATGAAATGCCTCATTCTGGAACATACCGCCACAGTATTTATGTAGAATCTGAAATGAATGCAGGAAATTGGAACCTAAATCATAGGTATTCGCAAGGGTAAAAGAGTTCGTTGTTAACTAGTTTTACCCTGACTTTTGAAGTTTACTATTTAGGCCACTTGCACTCATTTCATTCAAGTATGCAGGTATCTAGTTGACTAGTCTCTGGAAAGATGATTGTTTATTTTTGTTTTTGCCACCTCTAAAGTCATAATAGAATCTATACAAAGGGGTTAGGGGTCTCACGTAAGTTTACTGTTCATGATCTATTGCTTAACAAGACTTTCAAGCATCTGTCCCTGTTCCTGTTAGTTTCTTTCATGAATAAATCACTTCTGGTTTCCTTTCGGTATACAAAATAAATTCATAATTAAGAGCATACAACTGAAAAATAAAAAATAAAAAATTTCTTCTTTAATCATCCAATATGGGCTTATTTTGGTTTCGACAAATAAAGCATACTTTTGCATCATCTTCTTATAACACACTTTAGTATTTTTTTTTCCCATGACCTTTCCCACACTGGATAATGCTATCTTATCAGTTTTGTCACATTTATCTTTATCAATTGTATCACAAATCCTTTAACTAACGATATGTTATATACATACATTGCAAGGGCTCCAGTTGACTTATTGTAATGAGAGTTTTGAGTTGCTAGTTCTTTTGCCTACTCATCACCAAAAAGATGTCCCTGAAAAGGTCTCAGATAGATACAAATGATAACACTGTAAGGATAACAAAGCACCACAGAGTTTATTCAGCAAAAAAAAAAAAAAGGTAACACAAAGTTCTTTATTTAATCATAAAATGACTAAGGCTTGAAACACAAGCAGAGTCAAACAGGCTATGCTCAATGCTCTAGTAAGGAGGTGTGGCATGATGCTTGGGATCTGGTCCTCCTGGGCTGAGTCTCTTGGAGTCATATTCTCTTCTCATGGGTCTCCCCTTTCTCTTTTCCCTGGCAAAGGGCACTGCTCTAGCACCATCAGCCAATCCTTGGAATGATTGCATTAGCTCCCTACCATGGGACTGGTTGAGAGGACGCGATTCCACCTTCAAAATGATAGTCAATACCAAGACTAAACACACCATAACTCTGAAACTCCCCATCTTTTCAATTAGAATCTCAATTACTAGCTTAGAGAGGTGTTGAATATGGGTGCTTAATTTATATACACCTTCACAGAGCCTGCCTTTATGTATTTAATCTTAGTGACGTTTCATACCTTATTCTAAAGGAGGTTATCTTACTCTTCTTATTATTTCTGTAAATACTATTTATTGTCTTATCTGATCTGGTGGTGGTTTCTACATGACTCAATGGCTAACAATATAGCAATAAAAAATTAAAAGAAGTCCATCCAAAAGAAGTTTGTCCTTAGCATGATGCTATATGCGCCACCCATTAGCTTAGTTTCTTATAAAAGATACCTAGTACCTCCCAGACCCTTTTCTCTTGTTTTTTGTTCCTAGCAGTCAAGTGTCTGTCTAGTCATCTGGTAAGTCAAAGCAAATGCATCTCTTTGTGATGCTGGAAAGGTATGAGATGAATGGCCATGGCCACTCGTGCAAGGGAGGGGGCCTCTTGTGTCTACTCTGCACTCCAAATCTATCCTCCCCATGATTTTGGTTTCTCATTGGTCTCATTTCCTACATGGTTATAAAGCAAACAGCTCTTTCCAGAAAAAAAGAATGCAGGATTGTAGGCAATTTGGAGCAACCCACTTGACAAATGGCATAGGAACGAGGCAAGATATGGAGTACAGATTAGCATCAATGAACTGTGTAAGTGCAGAAATAATAATACTCACAAGATCAGGATGCCTCTCAGGACTTACTCAATGCATGGAGGAGATAGCTGCGACGGTCTGAACCTGAAAGAGGAGAAAGACAAGGGTCAGAGGACCCTGGCTCTGGGCAGCGCAGGGCTCTCCGATGCTTAAGTCAGCAATGGATCGGAGAAGAAGAAGAAGAAAGACTGAGTGTCTATGTGAGAGTGCTTACCCCCTGCTCCCTTTGCTCATGCCTTATATATGGGACAGTCTTGGGTGAATGCCAGTGGGCTTGGTGATGTGACCTGGGTCACATCAGCCCGCAAAGTCATTAATGAAGGTCCATCATAGCCCACACTGCATTTAATGTGGGTCCGATCAGCCCACAATGCATTTAATGCCAGTCACATTGGGCCTGATCTTGCCCTGATCTGGTGGTGGCTGATGTCCCATCAGATCCCTTCCTTGGGCCTAGCCACGAGAGGGCCGTGGCTGTTAGCTGCAAGCGCAGTACTGCATTGCCGAGCTCGCGTTGCCGAGACTGAACGGTATGCGCGGCCGAACTGAATTCTGTTTGGCCGAGACCAGCACGTAGTGCCGAGACCGATATGGATCGGATCGTAGCCGAGATCAAGGGACATGGTCCCCCATACAGTAGCTAACCGAGCACACCCTAGCCGAGACCAAGAGAAACTGGTTCACGAAATGGGCCCCCACACAATAGCCCCTCAGTTCTTGACCTCTAGGGCTCTCTCGGGCACTAGGGTTAAGAGCTGGACTGATCCCCTCCTCTAGGGTTAAGAACCGAACCGGTCTCCCAAGACGGATAGTGCTCGCCTTCCATCCGCTTTTGTTTAAGGGTTCTGATTCATTCGGCGCCAGACGCCGCCGCTGCTTCGTCTGCCAGAGATAATAAGGGGGGCAATAAATGCGGGGCTATGATGAGTATGGGAAGGCGAACCATCATCGCAACAGCGCCACGCGTTATTGTCTGGTAGGCTCTCTTGTCTTTTCGAGGGGGCGTGCGACGCAAGCCGAGGCGACGTCTCACGCGTGTCCCGCTTCGAATTCCGGAATGGCGCCCATTCCTCCCCTTTATATTCACTTCTGTCTTCTCCCTTTGTCATCTCTGCAAACGAACCTTGTCGAAGCTCTGCTAAAACCTCTGTTCGCCGGAACCTTCACTGCCAGAACCACCTCCGTCGCCTCCTAGCTTCGTCCAGGACTTTCTCTAGGACCAGTGAGGGATCAACGGCGTGAGTTGTGATTTCGCCCGAGTCTGTGAGTCTCTCTGCCTCGATTCTCCTCTCTTCCATTTTGTATTTCTGACCTAAACCCTTCCTAGGATCTCCTCTGTCCTCAGGTCCTTCCACAGTTCAAACCCCTAGAGATTGTTAGGGTTCCTTAGATTCAGAGATGGGGATTTTCACCCATTGGATAGATTCTCAGTCGGGCCTGGCAACTCTTAGGAGAGTCTACATGATCCCAGACGATGTCCAGATCATGGCAGCCGACCCCTCCATTTACTCATTTCGCAACGGCTGGATGCCGTTTCCCCTGATAGCCGTGATCGAGGGTGGGGTCAGATTCCCCGTGGCCCCCCTTCTTAGGTCCTGCTTGGAGACCTGGAACCTTAGCCCCTGCCAGCTGATGCCCAACGGGTATAAAATCATCATGGGCATCGCCGAGCTGAATAAGATTCTAGACATCGGCCTCGGCGTCCATGATATAGAGGATATATATGACCTCTGCAAGTCCAGGGAGGGGGTCACCTACTATCTTCGTGTCAAGGCCAAGTGCCAACCCCTCGTCACGGCGTTGGAGGACTCCAATAAATACGCCGGAGATGACCGCCTGCTTGTCTCGGGAAACTGGGAGTTCGGCGAGGCCGAGACCGAAGCAGTTAGGAGGGTCCGAGTCCCTCGACGCTTCGGGACTCCACCGAGTAAAGACCTAACTCCCTGGGTTTCGGATTTCTTCTTATGTTTGATTTCTGCTGCCGAATTCTAACTCGGCTGTTTTTCGCAGGCCTTTCCGAACGCAAGCGCGAAGCCCAGCTGAACGGTTGGAGAAGGCATTCACCTTGGCTGAACAAGGTGTACTGCTACCACGGCCACCATACAAGAGCTGCCTACTCTCTTCTGAAGTACGAGCCGAGATACGTGTCTTATACACGGAAATCCGGCAACCCGGAGAGATTCGCCCCCGATCTAGCCGAAACCAGCGGGACCGTGACGGTTGCGGAATCGTCCGCAACGTTGGCCGTGGTCACGGGCATCCCGCTAAGGGAAATTGAAGAATATACCTCCGGAGCCGAGGTAGACTCTCCGACAAGGGAAGTTGAGAACTATTCTTCCGGAGCCGAGGCCGAAGCCGACAATATGGAGAGGCGTAGACCCGCGTTTCAGCCGCGGAATCTGGCGGACGCCGTCGTCGGTAGCGGTAGACAGGCTGCCGCACCCCGCACTGCCCCGCCCTCCTTCGGGACCATCGTCCCTGCCAGAGTTGAGGCCCAACCTCCCCCAGACTCGGAAAGCGAGAGGCCGAGGAAAAAGGCGAAGGGGAAGGGGCCGGATCAGGAGGAGCGATCACGGCAACGTTCACCCCAAGCTGCGAGGGAGAGGGCAGTGGACGTGGTGCCTACTCCGGCGGTTCCTCTGGGGGAGGGTCGCTCCGAGCCCCAGGCGGCAACGTCCTCGGGTGCCGAGCCGGCCGAGTTCAGGCCGGACATGGAGCTGAGGAAGGGGAGGCCCCTAAATGCTGAGGACAGACTGGTGGGGAGCCCAGATGTCATTGCGGTGCTCAGCCGAGCCTGTGCACTCCCCAGGGACATGGAGAGGCACAGGTCGGAAGACTCCCCCCTGCTGCTTATGAGGACCATACAGCACTCCCTTGCTGTAAGTGCCCGACTTTCCTGGTCACAGGTGTTTCTATCTTTTGATATTTCTTGCTTTCTTGCTGAGCTTTTTTTTTTTTTTTGTTTGCTCCGCTGCAGGCTGTCCAAAGGCTCCAGATTGTCACTGAAAGAATAACGGAAGAGGACAACCGGCTGGCTCGCCTAGCAAAGGAAAAGCAGAGAGCCGAAGCCGATCTGAAGGCGGCCAAGGAGGAGCTGAAGGCGGAGGCGGCCAAGACTGCAGAGCTCAATGCTCAATCAGATATAATGGCCAGCGACCTCTGCAAAGCAAGGTCAGAGAGCTCAGAGCGGCAAACGAAGCTCCAGGCAGAGGAAAAGAGGTCGGCGGGGTTCAAGGCCGAGCTGGAGCTGGAAAGGAAGGCGAAGGAGGAACTTCTTGCATCGAAGGAGGAACTCCTTGCATCGAAAAAAGCCGAGGTCGATGCCGCCTTCCTGGAGGGGACTGAGGAAGCTGCGAAAATTTATGTTGATCAAATCACGGCACTCAGCCCGAAGCTGTACCGACTCGGCTGCAAGGCCGTGTTGAAGAAGATGGGGGTTCCTGCAGATGATCCGATATATCAGAATCTCCCCGAGCTCGGAGATGAGCCCCTAGATGAAGCCTTGGCCGAGACCCCTGCCACTCCGGCCGAAGTTCCCTCCGAGCCAACGCCTGACCCCGTTGAAGAAGCTCCTCAAGCCGAGGCCGCAGTGGTCGTTATCGAAGACATAGGAGCAGGGCCGTCGGCTTGACTTCCTCTTTCTTATAAAATGTAGTCTTTGTTTCAAACTTTTTCAATGTAAGCTCCAGTGTGTATCAATGCTATCAATGAAAGGCCCTTTCTCATATTTGTCTCCTGTGTGGTGTGGCTTTTATTTGCTTTCGTTTGTACGCTTTCCGCAAGTTTTGTGAACATGGATGTGAGCTCGGGCTAGAGTAGACCGACCAGACTAGGGTTCCCCGCGAGCGCTCTGACCCCTTTGGTGAAAACAAAGAATCGCGTCAGGCCTAAGGCAGTGATAAGACTGGGTGCCATTATCGTCTGGTGCCGTTTCGGCTGGTCTACGTGGCTGAGTGCCAACCATAACCTTAACTAGTTCGGCAGCTCGTCTAGGTGGCTGAGTGCCATCCTTAGACATGGGCCGTTTCGGCAACCATCTAGGTGGCTGAGTGCCATCCTTAGATATGGGCCGTTTCGGAAACTCGTCTAGGTGGCTGAGTGCCAACCTTAGACATGGTCCGTTTCGGAAACTCGTCTAGGTGGCTGAGTGCCAACCTTAGACATGGTCCGTTTCGGCAACTCATCTAGGTGGCTGAGTGCCATCCTTAGATATGGGCCGTTTCGGAAACTCGTCTAGGTGGCTGAGTGCCAACCTTAGACATGGTCCGTTTCCGAAACTCGTCTAGGTGGTTGAGTGCCAACCTTAGACATGGTCCGTTTCGGCAACTCATCTAGGTGGCTGAGTGCCATCCTTAGATATGGGCCGTTTCGGAAACTCGTCTAGGTGGTTGAGTGCCAACCTTAGACATGGTCCGTTTCGGAAACTCGTCTAGGTGGCTGAGTGCCAACCTTAGACATGGTCCGTTTCGGCAACTCATCTAGGTGGCTGAGTGCCATCCTTAG
The DNA here is from genome assembly GCA_038049695.1 of Cinnamomum chago. Taxonomy (NCBI): domain Eukaryota; kingdom Viridiplantae; phylum Streptophyta; class Magnoliopsida; order Laurales; family Lauraceae; genus Cinnamomum; species Cinnamomum chago. The sequence continues at coordinate 53,829,846 of CP142457.1, read as the reverse complement.
ATATGGGCCGTTTCGGAAACTCGTCTAGGTGGCTGAGTGCCAACCTTAGACATGGTCCGTTTCGGCAACTCATCTAGGTGGCTGAGTGCCATCCTTAGATATGGGCCGTTTCGGAAACTCGTCTAGGTGGCTAAGTGCCAACCTTAGACATGGTCCGTTTCGGAAACTCGTCTAGGTGGCTGAGTGCCAACCTTAGACATGGTCCATTTCGGCAACTCATCTAGGTGGCTGAGTGCCATCCTTAGATATGGGCCGTTTCGGCAACTCGTCTAGGTGGCTGAGTGCCGGCCCTAGATGGTCTTCCAACTCCACACCATTGTCATTATCAAGACGCCAGATCGCTATAAATTGAGGAGAACTGTAATTCCATTAAACCCAGGAGCGTTGTACAAGTACAGAGACTAAAAATAGAATTTTTTGAGGTGTGAGGCGTTCCATGGCCTCGGTAGCGGCCGTCCTTCCATGTCTTCGAGCCGATAAGCCGACCGTCCAGCAATGGAAGTGACTTTAAACGGACCATGCCAATTCGGCGCTAGCTTCCCTTGATTCGGATCTTTGTCCCCTGGGAGAGCCTTCTTGAGGACCAGTTCTCCTACAGAGAACTTCCTCTCTCTGACGTTCTGGTTGTAGCCCCTGGCTAGCTGCGGCTGGTCTCACTGCAGCTGCTTCCCTTCGCTCGTCCGCTAAATCTAGCTCCCTGGCCACATTGGTTTCGTTCTTTCCACGGTCGAAGAGTTCGGACCTCAAAGTGGGGAGGCCGATCTCCAGAGGGATGACTGCTTCCATGCCATAGGCGAGCGAGAAGGGGGTAGCCGAAGTGGAACGCCTCGGAGTAGTTCTGTAAGCCCACAGGACGCTCGGCAGTTCTTCCACCCATCTTCCCTTTGCTTGGTCCAGCCGTTTCTTGAGCCCATCGAGGATCACCTTGTTGGAGATCTCGGCCTGGCCGTTACTCTGTGGGTAGGCTGGAGTGGAATAATGGTTTCGGATGCCGAGCTCCTGGCAGAAGGTCTTGAAAAGTTTAGAGTCGAACTGAGTTCCGTTGTCCGAAACCAGCGCTCTGGGAATGCCAAACCTTGTGACGACATTCTTCCACACAAAATTCTTAGAGTCTCGCTCCGTGATAGATGAAAGTGGCTCTGCTTCAATCCATTTGGTGAAGTAATCTGTCGCCACAATAAGCCATCTCTTGTTCCCTGGGGTTCGGTGGAGCGGGCCCACTATGTCGAGCCCCCACTGGGCGAATGGCCACGGGCTAGAGAGCGGGCTGAGATCCTGCGCGGGCTGATGGAGAGAGTGTGAGAACTTCTGGCACTTCTGGCACTTCTTCGCATATACCTGCGCATCTTTCTGCATATACGGCCACCAGTAACCCTGGCTGATGGCCCGGTAGGCTAGGGACCTTCCTCCGATATGGCTCCCGCAGATTCCTTCATGTATCTCGAAAAGGAGGTCCTCGACCTTACTTGGATGGACGCACTGGAGGTACGGTCCCGAGAACGATTTCCTGTAGAGCTTGACCTCGGGAGATAGCCAGAACCGAGCTGCCTTGAATCTGACCCGGTGGGCCTCGCCACTGTCCTCGGGAAGCCTGTCGTCCCTAAGGTAGGTGATAATGGGGTCCATCCAGCTCGGGCCGAGACCGATGCATAACACCTCCCGAGGGGAACGGAGCTCAATGCTGGGCGCAGCTATCGATCCGACTTCGATGCTCCTCTTTCTTCCTGCCTCAACAGCGCTGGCCAAGTTTGCAAGAGCATCTGCGTGAGAGTTTACTTCTCTGCCAATCTGCTTGACTTCGGCCGTGTGGAACTGAGAGAGCTGCTTCTTGGCTAGGGCCAAATACGCGGCCATCCGGTCGTCGCGAGCCTGATAGTCCCCAGTCAGCTGGTTTGTCACCAACTGTGAATCGCTGAAGACCACCAGCTGTTGAGCTCCGAGGATATGGGCGCTATTCAGTCCGGCCAAAAGGGCTTCATACTCAGCCTCATTGTTTGACGCCTTGAAGTCTAAGGTCAGAGCCTGCTCGATGACCAGTCCTTCTGGCGATTGGAGAACAACTCATGCTCCGGCTCTTCTCGAGGTGGAAGATCCATCGACGAAGACTTTCCAAACTGGGGTCTCGGCTTGGCATGGTGATTGTTCAAAACCCGTGGAAGCCTCATGCTCCTCACTCCCCAGTTCGGTGCCGAGCTGGGTTGGTGCCGAACTCGAATCAAATTCGGCAAGGAAATCTGCCAGCACCTGGGCTTTCTTCGCTGTCCGTGGCTGATACTGAATCTCATACTGCCCCAGTTCGACAGCCCATCGGGAGATTCTTCCTGAAAAGTCAGCCTTTCTAAAAACAGACTTGAGTGGGTGCTCCGTAACAACCACAATAGAATGGGTTTGAAAGTAATGGGAGAGCTTTCGCGAGGCGCTAACCAGCGCCAAGGCGAGCTTCTCCAGAGGCAGATACCTGGTCTCGGCATCAATAAGGGTCTTGCTCGTATAATACACTGGTTTTTGAACCGTGTCCTCTTCTCGGATGAGGACTGAGCTGACCGCATGATCCGAGACCGCCAAATATAAATACAGGGTTTCCCCGTGGGTCGGGGTTGATAATAATGGTGGTGAAGAAAGGTAAGCCTTAAGCTGCTGTAAGGCATGGTCACATTCTGGGGTCCATTGGAATTTAGAATTTTTTCTAAGAAGCTGAAAGAAAGGTCGGCACTTATCTGACGATTTGCTGATAAAGCGATTCAGTGCCGCGGCCATTCCTGTAAGCTTCTGAACCTCCTTTGCCGAGGTGGGGCTCTGCACCCTGAGGATAGCCGAGATCTGATCTGGGTCTGCCTCAATGCCTCTGCGTGTGACCAAGCTGCCCAAAAATTTACCAGAGCCAACGCCGAAGGCGCACTTCGAGGCGTTAAGCTTCAGCCGGAACTCCTTTAGAGTGGCGAAGACCTCGGCCAAATCTGACAGATGATCCCGCGCCTGCTTGGATTTGACCACCATGTCATCGATGTAGACCTCTACGGTTTTGCCGAGCTGATCGTGGAACATCTTGGTAACGAGCCTCTGGTAGGTGGCTCCTGCATTCTTTAGTCCGAACGGCATCACCTTATAGCAGTAGGTACCCCTGGGCGTGATAAAAGTTGTTTTCTCTTCGTCTGGCCCAAACAGTGGGATCTGGTGATAGCCGCGGTAGGCATCGAGGAAGCTCATTCTGTCGTGCCCGGCCGTGGCGTCGATCAACTGGTCAATCTTTGGTAGGGGAAAGCTGTCCTTGGGACGGGCTTTGTTGAGGTCGGTAAAGTCGACGCACACCCTCCATTTGCCAGTCTTCTTCCTGACGACCACCGGATTGGCTAACCAGGTCGGGAATTGAACCTCTCTGATGGCGCCGGCCTCAAGCAGCTTATCCACTTCCTCGACGACGGCTTCGGTCTGCGGGACCCCAGTCCTCCGTGCCTTCTGCATTACAGGTTTGTGGTTAGGGTCAACATTTAGTTTGTGACACATTACCTCGGGGTCGACGCCAGGCATCTCGTGAGGTGTCCAGGCGAAGGCATCTCTGTTCTGCACTAGGAACTGGGCCAGTTCGGACCTCTCCGGCTCTCCGAGTTGGCTGCCGAGCAGGAAGAACCGATCCGGGTCCTTCTGGTCGATCCGGATTTCGGTCAATTCCTCCACGCTCTTTCTGCCTGGGTCTTGGCCGAGCGCATCCAGCCCCTGCTCCAGGTTCTTCTCCATCTCGGCTACATTGACCTCCTTGGGCTCTTGCTCCCCGGGTACCACAGCGGTCAGGCACTGCTTAGCTGCCTGCTGATCTCCGCTGACCGTGATGATTTCAATTCGGCCGCTCTTTCCCTCCCACGGAAATTTGAGCTTCTGATGGAGGGTGGAAGGGATTGCTTCCAGGCTGTGGAGCCAAGACCTGCCCATTATAGCATTGTAGGGAGAGGGTGCGTCGATCACCATGAAGGTTGCCATGACAGACGCGCCACCGGCCTCGACCCTGAATGTCACCTTCCCCTTGGGATAAACTGGTTTGGCGCTGAAGCCGATGAGGGGAACTCGAGCCTCTTGCAGATCTTTCTCCGTCAGTCCCATCCTCCGAAAGCTGTCGAAATAGAGGACCTCGGAAGAACTGCCGGGGTCAACAAGGACTTTCTTCACAGTGCAATTCTTCACGCCCTGTTTAAAGCAGTCAAACTTCAGAGTGACGATCAGGGGGTCGTTGTGGGGGAGCTGCACCCCTTCCAGATCTGCATCAGTGAACCTGATCTCGGGACGCTCCCTCCGAGCCCTTTTCTGTGCTGGGCCGAGCTCGGCGGCCATGACCTGCTTGCCGTGGGCGGCTTTCCTGGCTTCGGCACGGGCTTGATTACTCCCCTTGGGCGGGGGTGCCAAATGGATAACGTCAATTATCTTCTCTGTCCCGTCGCTGTCGTGACCCCCCTCGTCTCGGCGCGGGGCTCGGGTGTCGGCCCTGGTTTCTCTCCTGACAAACTCTTGTAGGTGTCCATCCTGGACAAGCTTCTCCAAATGCGACCGCAGTATCCTGCAATCTTCAGTCTTGTGGCCGCCCTCCTTGTGATAGGAACAGAACTTCGTCTGATCTCGTCTAGAAGGGTCGCCTTGCATGGGCTCTGGCCAGCTGAAGTACGGCCTGCTCTTGATCTTATACATGATTTTGTGGATTGGCATCTTGAAGACCGTGTTGACCCCCCGATACGCGTCCTCGGATAGCCTGGGCCTTTTGCTCCTTGCCGAGGCGAACGTTTGAGTCCTTGCCGAGCTTGTAGGCACCCAACTCCTGTCTGAGTCACCTCTTCGTCGCTCGTCTCGCCGAGGCTCATTCCTCGGAAACGGTCCTCCGTCCTTTTTGGGGGGCCTCTCACCTCGGTCTCGGTTTCTTTGCACGGTTCCATGGCTTTCCCGAGCACGGGCCTGGTCATCCTCTTGAGCAATGTACCGGTTGACGATGGTCATGAGCGCTGCTATGGAAGAGACCGGGTTCCTGGCCAGGTCCTTGCGAAGGTCGCTGTCTGGGAGCAAGGCATTCTGAAATGCGAAGACGGCAACCTCGTCCTTGGAATTCTCAATCTGACTGTAGACCGCCCAGAAGCGCTTGGCGAATTGGGTGACGTTCTCTCCCTGCTTCATCTTCATGGCCATGATGTCTGCATCTGTCTTCGGGAGGACCCTGTAGGCCTGGAACTTCTTCATAAAGGACTGCTGGAGTTGCTGCCAACTCGAGACGGATCCCTCTGGGAGCGCACAGAACCACCTCAGGGGGAGGTCGCCCAAGCTGGAGGAAAAGACTCGGCAGTTCAGATGGCCCTCGTCTCCCCAGACAGACATCCTCTGAGAGAAGTGTCTGAGATGCGTAGCTGGGTCCGAAACTCCATCATAGGTGACGAATCTTGGTACGGTGAACTTCTTCGGTAATGGGTACCTCCTGATATCTGGGGAGAAAGGAGAAGCGCCGAGATCAACGGGGTCGCAGCAAGCATTCTCCTGGTCTCGGCCGAAGCCGGCTACTTCCAGGTTGCGCTGGACCGTTTCCCTTATGTGCGCGTCCAGCCAGTCCTGATTATGATACATACCCTCCGGAATGGTCTCGGACGCCTTCCTCGAGTAGCTACGGCTGGTGCTTGAGCCTTCATCTCGGGTTCGATCGTCCCTTTTCCTGTTCAAGCGGTCCCTCAGGTCCTCCTTTGAGGAAGAGATGCGCGTGACACGAGTAACTCCCCTCTCGTGTTGTGGCGATCGCTGCTGCTGCCGAGATCGCTGCTGCTGGGACTGCTCCTGACGGGTCTGCTGCTGCTGCCTTGCCGAACCAGTTGCTCTTTCCAACTGCTGCTGGAGCCGGAGGATCAGAGCGTCTCTCTCCTTGATGGCCTCATTCTGTGCTTTAATCTCCAGAGCGGTGGAGTCCAAGTCGTCATCAGGGCTGTAGTCTTCATCCTCAGTATCTTCAACGTCCTCCACCCGGCCCTCAACGTCCTCCGCTTGGCCCGGGGGGCGTGATCCATCGACCACTGGAGACTTATCCCGCTGGTCTCCCCCCGTCAGGAGACCTGTAGGCTGCTGGGTGTCTCCCTTCCCGGGAGCGGACTCCGAGCGGAGGTCACGCTCCTGAACGTTGATCCGGATGAGAGCACGTTCAGCATCGTCCTCTATGACTGGTTGCTTCCCAGCCCTCTGGTTGGCAGGGGGCGGCCTTGCATGCTTTGTCTTGGAAGTTTCTCCATCTTTCGCAGCTCTCCTCGTCATGGTGTTTAGGAATAGGAATAGGAAAGATTATAGAAGTCTTCCCACAGACGGCGCCAATTGTAAGTGCAGAAATAATAATACTCACAAGATCAGGATGCCTCTCAGGACTTACTCAATGCATGGAGGAGATAGCTGCGACGGTCTGAACCTGAAAGAGGAGAAAGACAAGGGTCAGAGGACCCTAGCTCTGGGCAGCGCAGGGCTCTCCGATGCTTAAGTCAGCAATGGATCGGAGAAGAAGAAGAAGAAAGACTGAGTGTCTATGTGAGAGTGCTTACCCCCTGCTCCCTTTGCTCATGCCTTATATATGGGACAGTCTTGGGTGAATGCCAGTGGGCTTGGTGATGTGACCTGGGTCACATCAGCCCGCAAAGTCATTAATGAAGGTCCATCATAGCCCACACTGCATTTAATGTGGGTCCGATCAGCCCACAATGCATTTAATGCCAGTCACATTGGGCCTGATCTTGCCCTGATCTGGTGGTGGCTGATGTCCCATCAGATCCCTTCCTTGGGCCTAGCCACGAGAGGGCCGTGGCTGTTAGCTGCAAGCGCAGTACTGCATTGCCGAGCTCGCGTTGCCGAGACTGAACGGTATGCGCGGCCGAACTGAATTCTGTTTGGCCGAGACCAGCACGTAGTGCCGAGACCGATATGGATCGGATCGTAGCCGAGATCAAGGGATGTGGTCCCCCATACAGTAGCTAACCGAGCACACCCTAGCCGAGACCAAGAGAAACTGGTTCACGAAATGGGCCCCCACACAAACTGCACAAAAATCAAAGATAAGCTCGACAAAAACATATAATGCACTTCCAACAGTTACTACCATCTTTTATGCTCAAAACAATAGGTGAAAGCAAACTATGATCAGATTTATCAATAGATAATTCAAAGTTTCAGCAGGTAATTATCTTACAATGCCGTTTTTAATGTCGAAGGCACTTGATCATCAGAGAATTGAGCCTTATCCTCTAAGAAGTTCTAGCAGCTACCATGTCACAGCGCACAGACCAATCGTCAACAGGGTGGGGGAAAGAGCCACACTAAACCATGAGGGATTCCATTTTGGTGAATCATGACCTCAAAGTCAAGCTTATTCTATGATACAATGAATAGTGAAAGATCACTTTATCAATTTATTGGTTTACACCTAATCCTCCTTGATAAGGACGAGTACTAGTTAAGGTATGAGGTTGCAAACAAAACATTTGATTAGCCTTGAAAAGTCAAATTAAATCATACATGTTCAGCTACTTTTCTCCACATCTTTAACTATTAGATTAAGCAAGGATCTTTGGCATTTTGATGCACTCATTTGAGTGACGCTTGCTGTGCATAAGAAAGCTAAAAGAGGACAAAATGATAAATGTATTTTCAAAGGGAAGGTACAATCGTTCAAAAAAAAAGGTAGGGGGGAAGGTACAATTATTAGTTAGCTGTTCTGGCATTTCCTCCACAACCAAAGATAACAGCTGAAAACAAGATCTGAACAGTATAGAAGATTTGGGAAAACAAGCATCAATATAGATTCAGCTGTTAGTTTTAGACATTTAGCCACCCAAACCTGATTACAACGGATGTACAAAATCAAGAGAAGAAATAAGCATGCAATCACAACTTAATTTGTAATGTTTATGTAGATGCGTCTGTCATTGATGTTTGGATTCAAGATGTTTAAGTATTAAATATTTTTGGGCACAACCTCTGAAGATCACCTATTTCACTGATCTCTATTTTTAGTGGCGGTAAAATCGAGTCTTTCGAAGAAGGCTGCAGTAGATCTTATTCATACATGCACATGGACAGTAAAGAAATCATACAGTTGGCTTAAAAGAGCCCGTTGAAGATAAAGATTCCCAGTCCAAAAAGGCACTTCTAAAGTCTGCTAATAATGGTGATTTTCACTTCCTTGTTTCCATTGCCTTCATTGCATTATCTAAGATGAGTTTGAGAAATAAAAAAAAAAGTTGTCAGAAAGGGGAAAACATTCTTACCTAAAACCATAAAGCTAGAATTCCAATAAGAAACTAATGTGACTTATATGTATTAGAAAGCAATAATTCAAAAGCTTTCTTATTGACAGAAGCTCTAGAAATGCTGCCTAACTTGATCATGCAGCATATGCTCTCTTGCTTTGCCAAATTTCTTTCTACTAAGTCAGGGGGACTGGACTAGGGTAGCAATGCTCAGAGTCACAGGTGTCACATGAATGCTGCTGCACTGTTGAATTATGAAATTCTGTCAACAAGTTTGTGTCCTGCTTTCCTGAATCCCATGTAAAACTTTAGAGAGAAATAAAGGGGAAAGGAATAATCAGTTTTGAGGATTTCCCATTGCTTTCTTTTACCATGAAAAGAGAAATTTGCGGTGATTCTACTCATGGAAAAACCAGCATTGCTTTAAAAAGTTGTTTACTATCTAGATGTTTTAAGGATTATGATTTGCAATCCTCTCTCATTTCCATTTGAGCTTTGTGTGGGACCCTTTAATCATTTAATTTGTGGATGTTTGTGCAGAATAACATTTTTCACCTTCAAAGATAATAATTGTTAAAAAGGTTGATTGCCTTATCACAAAATTAACTTTTTCTTATTGTAATCCAAAATCTAGTCTAAATAAAACATTATTGTACAGTCACTAAGGTTTGACTTGATTAAACTAGGAAAAGGGAAAGACACTAGGTGATAAGGTGGAGTTCGAAGCAAAATTCTCTGTCATAGGGCTGCACAGAACTTCTGTCAATTAGCCTATGGACAGTTTGGGTTCTTTTCACAGGAAAGATGCCATTATAATATGAACCTTGTCAAAGTCATCCTTCTTTAAATTCTTAAGTCAACAGCACATGACATATATTTAATACATCAACAACCAACTCAACTGTGTGCTTTTGCTTGCTAACAAGAAAGTTCTGGTCAGTCGGCCATTATAACTTGCAAGTGAGGTGATTTATATTGCAATAGACACTCCACAGTGCAAGCCTTTACACCATGTAAATGTTTAAAAATAATGAAAGAACTCAGTTGAGAAATGTGCTTAAAATTTGGTATGAAGAGCCCTTTATCATAAGCTAAAGTAGCTAGTAACTAGTTAATCATTTATACTTGAACTTTCTGGACATGGCTTTTAGGCCAGACCTATTCATGTTTTCCCAAGGCTCTGGCCCGACCAATGGACACTCCTACTTATCCAATATGCCCTTTTTTCCTATGCTTACATTGTTTGCTGGACTTGACCATTCAGATTACTAAGAAGGCTCTCCCTCAGAGGTTTAGGAAATCTATAATATAATGACTAACAGAGAATAGGGAGGTCAATGTGGCCATATCCCAAAAGCAACAATAAACTAGCAAAAAAAAAAGACAGCTTTCATCAGCTAGCACTAATATAATGTGATATGTTTGAAGTAGATTATCCAATTGGTCAAAGGTACGATACAATAACAAAGAATTTCATAATCCAGCACTGTAATCTGAACCACTAGAAGTGATTCATTGGGTTGGTCAGAAATAAAATAGTGACACTCTTTTCAATTCATGTGATTCCACTAGTTATATATGTACACATGATGTAGATACGTTGACCTTTTGTTCCATTTTTCTGCTAATTAATTGTAAAGCAACTATACCTACCTGTATATGCATTTATCCATATCATGAACTTGGCTGGGCCTCGTTGACGCCCAACTCATACGATAATGTTAAGATGATAATGATGTATTCGGCCTAGTTAAAAGATAGTTTAAATATACTTGATTACCACTGACTCAACTAAGTTGGCTCATTGCATTTAGGGTTCTAAATATTGGAATGAGACATGCATCATGTTTTCAATGAACGGATAGATATCATCTGTATCATCTTTCCAAGAAATTGATGCGTATCAGTCTTGCTGGTGATATATATGAGTATTGACTATATCGATATGATTTTAAAGAGTCTTAAAGTTTGAAAAAGTATACAAAGAATCTAGAAAAACTAAAATAAATCCTAGAATTTGTATTTTTCAGAGATTATTTGCCCATTTTATAATATGTATACAAATGCTTACACTATTATAAATAAGATGTTTTTATTTGAAAGAGATCCTCCATAACTTTCAGTAATTTGTATTTGCCAATTAGCTGCAAACTTCATGACTTGCACGTAAGAGCATTAAATACTTTGCATGCTGTGTAGTTGGTATGAGTGTTTTCATGATCATACACCATAATATATTTTTTATTCTTTTAAGGTTTGTAAATTAGGATATTATAAATAACTGTTTAAAAAAAATTCAATTGGCACTCTTTGTGTGGTGAATCAATGAAGATAAATCTTATACTTAACTACAAACCATGGTTCAAAATAGCGGCCGCTACGTAGCGTATCACCGCATTATCGGCTGTAGCGGTCAAGGCCGCTATGCTATTTTGAAAATAGTGGCGCTACGGTCTAATACCTAATAGAGCCAAGTAATTTTAGTTTTAAATATTTTTTTCATAATTGTTCTCCTTAATAGTCTTTTCTAAAGTTATCTCTACCCTTACATGGTTTCAAATCACTAAAGAAATACAATATTATTTGCTATACAAGATTCAAAAAAATTTGACCATTTAAAAAATTCACAACGTTACGTATCACCGCAAGCCACCAACCGCTATACCTGCCACAACTGCTATTTTGATTCTTGCTCCAAATAATATTGTCTCTCTCCCTCTTTCTCTAGCAACACTAGAAAATGCTTGGTCAGTTTTGCACAATGAACAGGCACTCTTGTGGAGTCTAGTTGAATGCATGGCGATCAAGAGGACATGGAGATGAATATTTTAGCAGTGGATTAAGGGTGTTCTCAATGTCAATCCAATCTAATGATCTTAGTCCTTAGTTTTGGATTATAAAGTTGAATGGCTACAAATCATGAAAATTTATGATAAGCTCGACTTAATTCAATGGTGACTAACATTTATAGATTTATGTCAAACTAGCATTAGTGTTTATGATTTATCTGATAGGACTATTCCCCCCGGGCACACACATGATCTGCAACGCGCGCGCCAGGTTAGTCTGGGTTGGACCCATATTTGATTAGTTGTTACTTTGCTCAACCCCAACTACCCAAGATGCATTATTGCTTTTCCAGGTAAAATACTTTCCTGGAACTGGATGATTCCAACTTTCCACAAACAGCCGAAAGGAATTCTCCATCTGAACCTTTGGCTCTCCACCACCATCATCAAATTCAAACCCATCCCTACATCTTCTCTTCCCCAACCAGTTCCTGGCTTGTATTGTTCTCATTCCCATTATGCCCTCCTCAACCACAGATATTACCATCACTGCCCTCACCCGCCATTCCTCGAAAGCTTCCTTCACCAGCAGCTCTCGCTTCTTCGACAATCGCCTTCCTCCGATGCCACAAGATCCCTCCACGCCCTCCTCACCACATTGGGCTCCAACCCATCATCCCTTTTCGTCAACAACAACTTGCTCGCTTCCTATGCGGCTGGGGGCGATCTCTCTTCTGCACGGACACTGTTCGATAAAATGCCCCAACGAAACACCATCTCCTATAATTCGATGATCACCGCTTATAATCGATATGGAGACGCAGGTGAAGCTTTGAGACTCTTCACAGAAATGATTAGTTTGGGAATGAGACCGACCCAATACACCTTTGGTGGTATTTTGTCTTCCCCTTACTGTGATTGTTATCTGGGATTTCAGTTGCAGCCGTTGGTTATAAAAATGGGGTTGCTTTATGTGGATGCCTTTTCTGGTACTGCATTGCTGTGTCTGTTTGTTAGGCATGGATACTTAGACTGTGGGTTAAAGGTGTTTGAAGAGATGCCTCGTAGGAGTGTTGTGACATGGAATTCCATAATTGGAGGATTTGCTAAATATGGGTTTGTTGAAGATTCAATGTCACTGTTCCGGGGGCTCCTTAGAACGGATTTTTACCCGTCCGAGATTACTTTTCTAGGCATTATTTCTGCATTTCAGTCATCAGATGATTGTGAAGCAGGAGAACAAATACATGGATTGGTGATTAAATCTGGTGTGAATTATTATGCTGCAGTCACAAATGCTCTTGTTGATATGTATGCAAGTTGCTCTGGATTCGGTGCTGCAGAAAGATTGTTTAGCGAAATGCCCATTCAAGATGTGGTTTCATGGAATACCATGATTACGGCATTCTCAAAGAGTGAGAAACCAGAGAAAGCTCTAGAACTGTTCTTTACTATGTCCCTTAATGGATTCTCACCTACTCAGACCACATTTGCATCTGTAATTGGTTCTTGTGCAGAACTAAGATACCTAGATTATGGCATACTCATTCATGCTAAGACGATTAAAATTGGCCTAGAATCAGATGTGTTCGTGGGAAGCGCATTGGTCAATCTGTACTCGAAATGTAACAGATTGGAAGATGCTTGTTGTTGTTTTAATGAAATATCTGATAGAAACATTGTTTCTTGGAATGCGCTGATTTCAGGTTACTTGATGGAGATTTCTCATAGTTCAGTCTATCTACTGCTAGAAATGCTAAGTTCAGGTTTTCGTCCCAATGAGTTCTCATTTTCTTTATTTCTTAAATCTTGTTCTGTTCAGGAATTACAGCAGCTTCATTCTCTCATCATAAAAATGGGTTATGAACATGATGAGTATGTGTCAAGCTCTGTCATGGCTTCATATGCTGCTAATGGTCTTATTTCTGATGCCTTGAACTTTGCCACAGCATCAGCTCAACCACTCCCTGTTGTCTGTTCCAACATAGTTGCTGGAATTTATAACAGAACTGGTCAATTTCAGAGGGCAAAATACATCCTTTCTCAAGTGCAAGAATTTGATATCGTATCTTGGAACACTTTGATCGAAGCCTGTGCACGTAATGGGGACTGCAGAGAGGCATTCGAATTGTTTAAATGCATGCAAACCGCTCGAACCCTGCCTGACAACTGCACATTCATGAGCCTGTTAAGCATCTGTGCGAAGCTCTGCAACTTGGGTTTGGGTAGTGCCATTCATGGAATTATCATCAAGATTGATTTCAGTAGCTGTGATGTATTTGTATGCAATGTGCTAGTGGACATGTATGCTAAGTGCGGAAGCCTCGAGAGTTCCATCAACGTATTTGATGAAACTGCTGAGAAAAATTTAATATCATGGACTGTACTGATTTCAGCCTTAGGACTTCATGGACATGCGTGGGAGGCACTTCAAAAGTTCAAAGAAATGGAAATGGTGGGGTTCAAACCGGATAGAATTGCTTTGATTGCAATTCTTTCTGCCTGTAGACATGGTGGGTTGGTGGAAGAAGGATTGAGAATGTTCGAACAAATGAAGGATGCATATGGGGTTGAACCTGATATGGATCACTATGCCTGCATAGTAGACCTGCTGTGTAGAAATGGGCGAATGAAGGAAGCAAAGGAGGTGATCGGCAACATTTCTTTTCAGCCAAATACTTTTATATGGCGGACTTTTCTTGAAGGCTGCAGGAGACAAATGGATGTAAAAATTTAGGAGAGGAGACAGAACTTGGAATTGAGTTTGTCATCAAAATTTTTTACTTGAATGTCAACATACCTAACTTTGAGGAATTATTTATTTGAATGTGGACATACCTAAGTTTGAGGAATTATTTATTTGAAATAGTTGGCATTGTAAACATTCACAAGTTTCCCAATTCATCAAAGGAATCAAGAAAAAGAATAAGTTGGAGCTCTGTTCTTTCTTCTTCTCTACTTCTCTCAAGATGAAGAGTCAAACTCATGTCATGCCTGTCATTGATCAAATTTGCTAACCTCAGGCGGTGAGCTAAGTAGCTGGACCTGATATGGAGGACTTCTATTGAACTCTAGCCCTAAATTTCTGTCCGAGTTAGTAATTAACGAGGGCTTAGACTTGGATACTGGAAAAGTCTGTTTTAGCTTGGCCTGAGCTCAAGTCAGCTTCTTCCACTGTACCCATTTATAGGAGCTAACTCAGGCCTGAGCTAGGCTCCAGTACTGGGCCTAAGCTGGCTTAAGTAATAGATTGGTTCAGAACTTTAGGTCCCAATAGTTCACGCTTGGGTTGTGACAAAAGTTTTACGATGACTCAACCTCCTTGATGTAACCCTCCTCCTCCTTTATCCGGGCTTTGAATATGGTGAAGTTTCCACCAGCACATTTATTATTTTCCCCAGGTCGTTGCAACACACCAATCATCATGACAGGGAAAATCTTCTGCTTTTCCGTTTTCCTCCCTTGCTCACTGCAATAACATCAATATGGCTATCTAATCCTGAGCCTCTAAACATTAATCCTTGAAACAGTAATAAAAACTCTAAGCAAAAGTAAAGGAGTTGCAGGAAAGATCTTTCATCTCTTGCAGCATACTTTCCAGCTATCAATTTGTAGCATAGAAGTGGTTGCACCTTTCTGAGTACAGTGCGTGAATTTGAGTCCTTCATGTAGGAAAAATAAAAGTGATTATAACCTTCATTGGGAAAAGCGATTGAGAGTGGTCATTAGAATCTGATTGGGATTAGGAGAGTGGTTTTTCAAATTATTATTTAGCTTGCACCTCTATTTCAAACATAAAATGTCAGGGACAAGATTTTCAGCGACTGAATTATAAGAAAGATACAGATTGTCTTCTCCGCCTCTTGCAATCAATAAGCATAGAGAAACACTGAAAACGTTTTTGAGATGGATGATATTCCATTATATAGGAACCATATAAAGTTCAATTACATCAGTTTCTTTTGCTTTTAAGCATTAGAACTTGAATAAAGGAGATAGGCCATAACAAGGAAAACACAATACATGTAGTCTTTTCTTACCTCTTGCTCTCTCTGAATATGCAGCACCTCAATATGATAATCAGTATCTCAAGCAAACTACTTTAGTTACTAATACAATGGAAAACCCACAAAACTATATTTGCGAGGCAGCAAACCTTTTGAATTGGGAATGCTTTTAGGGGGTTATGTCTTAAATTTATTTAGCTAGTCATTCATACAAAAATCTCGAGGCGTTAATAGGGGCAGCATAAATACTTTTAATACTTCTCTCGGATGGAGCCCACTTCTCAATGATATGATTATCATTGTCGGTGTTTGACAGGAGAACAACCGGCTACCATGATTTCTGAGAGCTTCCACCATCTCCTCAAATGCATTTTTGTACTTGGTTTATCTGCACTCAATTTACCTACTAGTGTACCTACCTGCAACTCTGTTTATGGATATTTTGTTAAGGGGTCCTGGTAAATGCACCCACTCTATCCGGTATTTGCACCCACCCTAGCTATAGCATCTTTTGAAAAGTGTCCCATCTATCGTCCTTTGACACTCCAAAAGCTATTAGTGCATTCGCATAGGGGCATAGCATGGAGTATTATTTTCATTATTGCCATCACTTTTTCTTCGGTTCTGGTTTTCGCCTTTTGCAACATGCAGAGCTGAAGCCGTTTCTTTTTCGACTTCTTTGTGACGAAACAACCAGCAACTTCTCCACTTCGAGAACGGATCCGCGCAGAGAGAGATCTCAATGCAATCTCAAGGTGGGGCCATGAAGAGGGCGAAGGAGATGGTTCAGATCTGATCGGTGTTGCAGAAACAGATGCGAAAGATCAGAGAAGGAGATTGGAGTTGATCTCCTTGGAGCCACATACTATTGCAGAGAAGAAGATTCTGGTGCAGAGAGATCAGAGGTAGACCGCATCAGTTGGTTTCTGTGTGTGCGAGATTGGATAAGATCTTGCAGGAGGCACAGATGCTGGCGAAGGACAAGGGAGCTGATCGGAGATCCGTGTAGGGTCTAAGATATTGGCTCTTTGAGCTCTGCTAATAGAGCTGTGGGGATCTCGAGGTGGGCCGCAGAATGCAAGATCGGACCTTGATTTGATCTTCTGTGGGTCGTTGCAGAGGAAGGGGAAGACAACAGGGCATTGTCTTCCCTGTTAACGAGCCACCGAAGAGGAAGAAGAACGGAAGTGGGCTGCCGGTCCCGTGCTGTCTTTGCTGCTTCCCCGGAGTCGAAGAAGAAGTCTCAGGAGGCGCTGCGTTTCTGTCATTGCAGAAAGAGCTTCTAGCTTGCCCACTGCTGCTGGAGAAGAAGGCGGTTACCAGAGGAGCTTGTCGCTGCTGCTGCGGCCTTGCGTGTCGCCGTAGAAGGTGGATCCCCGAGCCATGCCACGGACGAAGGAGAAGCAGCAGTGCTGCTCTCCTGTTCTGCCAGAAACTGAGAGGAAGAACCGAAGAACCCATATAAACAAGCTCCATCTCGGCGGTTTTGCTGGAAGACCACGTGGCGATGGTGATTATACAAGTGGGCCACTTGTCTTGTGATTGCCCCTGTGAAGGCATGTGGGAAGAGAAAGGCTTATGATAGCCTTTGTTTAAGACAAAATGAAGAAGTCAAAAAAAAGAAACTGTTGATGGCACATTGTCTCTACTTTTGCTACAGCACAGCAGACCCCCACTTCCCATTTTGACCGAGACTCACATAACACTTAATGCAAAAAACGGACATCACAGTCACATCATCTGCATCCAGCAAATTCCTATCTGTATTTAAAATGAGACTTGTACTTTCATACCTACTCTATTACCACTAGAGGTAATAGAGTGGGTGCATTTACTAACACCCTTAAATGACACTTGTATTGTTCTGTCTTAACAAAGTGTCATTTATAGGGAACTCCTGTCATCCAAACCCATGAGCCCTGACTTTAGTGTGATCCAAGGACAGGTACCTTCTATTTCTCTTTTTGTATTCTCCTTTTTCTTTAACGAAAGTTCCTGTGACCGTTTAAAAAAAAAAAGGAGTCCCTCCAAGAGAAATTTTCAAATTGACTTGGGCGATTTGCAGTGGCCCTAACGAGCTGGCCGATTGTCAGCCCACTTGCAACCCTCTATCTCTGAGCCTAATTCATAAACCTAGCATGTCAATGTGGACATCAATGTCAGGGCCAAACCTCCTGGCTCTATGTTAGTGTCAAGGGGGAGTTTGGACAAGGGCCGACCTTTTCAATTAAATTTATTACTAAACCCATCTCTATAAAAATTGGTCTTTGAAGACCACTAATTAAGTGGTTAGAATGTATCAATCCAAGTGATTTTGGGCAGTAGGATGTACTCGGTGTTGTGGAAAAGAGAAGTTTCACATTATCATCATGTTGTCATGTATATGACTATAGCAGCAATTGTTGAATATACAGTATTGGGATAGACTTCTGGGCTTCGACTAGGGAAGAAAATGGGTCCCTGAAAACCCAAAGGATCAGGATGGAAAAAGCCTGGTGTGGGTCCAAATCTTAGACCTATTTTTAATTTATGTTCGGGCTCATGTACTGCATACATGAATGAAATTTGGGTCAGGGCTCTGGTCCATCAGTTTCATACTTGAGGACCTGAAACCTGCTACCATAACCATATATTATTTATGTATAAATATATTATGTTCACATTATCTGGGCCTTGATTTGGACTTGGATCCAGCCTTTTTTTTCATTTAAGGTCCTGGTTTGAGTTGTTAATCTGAGTCCAGGTCTGGGTACGATTCTTGCAACCTATACCCAATTTAAGTCGGATACAATATGGACCCAAGCGGAGGGCTGGCCCATTTAGACTGGGCCTAGATATTAGCTCAACGAGATAGATCTGGCCTTCCATGGATTTTTCCAGTTGTCCTTTTAATAAATGGACCAGATAGGCTTTGAGCAATATGCCCAATTTGTTCCCTTGCATATTAGTAAGTAGGACAGTGATGGCTTTGAGCAGAGGACTAATCAAACTGTGGAAAGGATTTACCATGGGCAGTGGTGTAACTAACAGGTTTGAAAACTATATCTCACAGTTGGGCTTAGATCCAGCCCAAGAAGAGGGGTTGCCCAATTAGACTGGGCCTAGATGTTTGCTCAATGAGATAGATATGGCCATACATGGATTTTCCATTTGTTCTTTTAACAGTCTTTAGGATTGATTACCCATTCGTCCCATTTTTTTCCTTCATTGGGCTACTTGTACAGGAGTCATACTTTTAACTTAGGGATCCATCCTTAGACATATGTGAAACTAAGATACAATTGTCCTATTTAATTCGACACGGGTGTAGACAAATGAAGCCAAGAAGAGCAGTTGCAGGCTCCGAGTGGGCCAAATCCTGATATATTTGGACTAACAGGTTGGCTAGTACTTATTTCACCAAAATGGGCAGTCTCGATGCAGGGATTGGAAGGCCCATCTCTCTCAAACCCCAGGCGCAAGCCATATACTTATATTGAGCTTCGTTTTAGGATCCCACCGGCATGGCCAAAACTCTTAAGTTATAATAACCGTCTTGAAACTTTTGTCATTGTCTTTGTAGGTAGGGGTGTTCATGGGGCCGACTGATGAAGGTCCAGGCCTAGATCTACTTTTAGATTATAAGCCCTAGTCGGAACAAAAGTGGCTGGGCTCGGCTAAAACGATAGAGCCCAAATCCAGCCCTAGTTAGAGTTATAGAATAAAAAGGAAAGCATTAATTACCATGTCGCTTGATAGGTTTGGTCATATCACCTTATATATGAGAGATCATGTATTTGATTTTAGCACTCTCTTATAATTATTTTTCTATTATGGCCTCCAGGCTCTCTACCACTAAGCCTAGCCATGCTCATCTACTAGAACATAAGCCCCAAGCGTGTGGTGGGCTAGAGCTGGCCTGATCCATAAACACCCCTAATGGTTGGATCCTTATGTTATCACAATCTAATTAATTCACACCCCATTAGATTGGGCAGGATCACGGCTAAGAAAATTATCCAAGTACAAAGCTATGAATCTTGCAACCATCAGTTGCTGCATTTGTATTAACCCAAGGTGGAGTAAGATTTATTTCCTTAAATAGACCGAGTTGAGGATACAATGCATGTGATTTTGAATGGTTTTGGATTAGAAGTTGCCTTTGTACTTGTACAGCACAAGTACAACTACAGGTGGACTGAATCTGGTAAGATAGAGTTAGAGTTATGGGACCCATATCCGCCGCACCCATAGAGTCTGGACTCACAGGACAGCTCGTGTGCGCCTTTGTTTTGCTATTAGCTATAAATACCCAACTCGGTCCGGTCCGCGCACGCACTCCCAGTCCCATCGCTCTTGAATCGTCCAGAAAATCTCGCACAAATACAATACCACCGTCTCGTCCGTGTTACAGAGGGAAAACACCAACCAAACCCCAAAAAAACCAAATACGTATTCACTGACAGCACGAAGCAGCAAATCACGATCGATCGATCGATCTCAATCGAAGCAGGTTCTCCCCTTTCTCTCTTTTCATCTCTCTCTTCAAACAAGTCCTTGTTTCATGAATCGTCTGTGTTTTGATAATCCCCACCCAAAAACCCTAGCGATCTGAATTACACTCTTATTTCTTTTGTTATCTCCTTCCGAAACATCCATCGACTCTAGGGTTTCCTTTTTTTTTTTTTTTTTTTTTTTCCGATTCTATTCGATCCCTTCTCAATGTTAGGGTTTCCCAGTCTCTCGAATCGGATTAGGGCTTGAGTTTGGAGCTAGGGTTCCTTTCTTTTACTTTCATGTATGGCGTCAGGACCTCTGGTTGGGGGTGGCGGCGACGGATCTCGCGACAAGCATCGATGGGCGGAGAGCAAGGTTTACACCAGGAAATCATTCAACAAGAGCCGAAATGCCACCTCGCAGTCGCAGCCCTCTTCTCAAACCCTAACCGCCACTGAAGACGGCAGCTCCTCCCAGCAGCAGCTGCAGCAGCCACCGGCGCCGCCCCCTCCGCAGCAGCAGCTTCTCTCCCGTTTCGATGCTGCTGCCACTTCTGACGACTCCTCCAGCCTCAACCGGCGCCCGGTCTCTGCCGCCCCTGCCTCCCGTGACCCTCCCGCCAGCAATGGATTCATTACGAGGGTGGACAACCGTGTCAAGATCAATCTTTCTTCCCGCTCTAAGCAGGACCTCCGTGAGCTCCGGCGCAAGCTCTCCCACGAGCTTGACCAGGTGCGCTCCGTTGTAAAGAGGCTCGAAGCCCGCGAGCTACAGCTCACTGGCTATAGCCACTCGCAGGTCTCTGCCAATGACGCTGTGGACAACGGCGTTGGCACTGCACTAAGAGGGAATTCAGAAGTTGCATCTGCGACAGGGCCTAGGCCTCCACCTCAACTTAGCGTATCGGTGCTTGAGAATACCCGCGGCATCGGTGATGTGTTTGAGAAAGAGAAGCGGACGCCCAAGGCCAATCAGTACTATCGTAATTCGGAATTCCTGCTCGGAAAGGATAGACTCCCCTCAGACAGTAGCAACAAGAAGTTGAAAACAAATGGGAGCAAGAAATTCAGCAGTGGAGATGGTGATTATTATGGAATGGGGGTTATGGATGGGAACTTGAGCCGGGCTTTCAAGGAATGTGGTGGCCTGCTTTCAAAGCTGATGAAGCACAAACATGGGTGGGTGTTTAACACTCCTGTTGATGTGAAGGGAATGGGTCTCCATGACTACTACACCATCATTAAGCACCCAATGGACTTAGGTACCGTGAAGTCTCGGCTCAACAAGAATTGGTACAAGTCCCCTAGGGAGTTTGCAGAGGATGTGAGACTGACTTTTCGCAATGCCATGACTTATAATCCCAAAGGGCAGGACGTCCACTTCATGGCGGAACAACTATTAAAGATTTTCGAAGAGCGGTGGGCTGGTATGGAGGTACAGTCTAATCTCGATGATCGATTGAATGTTGACCATCATCTTAGTCCGCCTACTCCCCATGTAACAAAAAAGGCTCCTCCTGCGGAATTGAGACGGACTTTGGATCGATCAGAATCTTCAAATCTTGGTGTTGACTCTAAACAGAAAGCATTTAGTTATACTCCAACAGGCCGGGTGGCGGCTCCAAAGAAACCGAAGGCGAAGGATCCTAACAAGCGGGACATGACATATGAGGAGAAGCAGAAGTTGAGCACAAACCTCATGAACTTGCCTCCAGAAAAGCTGGACAACATTGTACAGATCATCAAGAAGAGGAATCCATCACTTTCTCAGAATGATGATGAAATTGAAGTGGATATTGAGAGCTTTGATGCAGAGACATTGTGGGAACTTGACAGGTTTGTTGTTAACTACAAAAAAAGCTTGAGCAAGAATAAGAAGAAAGCCGAGCTTGCGAATCAAGCAAGAGTTGAAGCTGCAACAAATAATGTTCTACATGTGGTGAGCTTCAACATCTTAATTCTGTCTGTCTCCTTTTATTATTTTGTTATTGATAAGTTACTTCCATTTTTAACCTCTTTTTCTTTCTTTTGTTTTTTTAAATGTCCAAGAACTGCTGAGCTCATCTTAATTGTCTCTGTCTCCCTTTGTTGTTTTGTTGCTGATAAGTTACATTTTTTTTTTTAATTTGAACCATACAGAATCCAGCTCCTCCTGTTGCTGTAGAAGTGGTGAAGGAGAATAAAACAGGTATGCCTTTTCCAAGGGGTCCCCTTCATTCTAGCTTTGATAATTTCTCCTTGTTGATGTTACCATTTACTTTTTGTCTGCAGATGAAAAGAATGATGCTTCTTCATCACCTGCTGAAAGAGAGAAGCCCGGGGATAATGCAAGTAGATCAAGTAGTTCAAGCAGCTCAAGCAGCGACTCTGGATCTTCGTCAAGTGGTAATTAGCCTTAATACATTTGAATTAAATCAATGGTTGCAATTTGTTATGTGCCTTTTGGCTTAAGTTATGTGTGTGTACTAGCAAATTGAGGCCTCACTTTGGATTATTTTGTACAGATTCTGACAGTGATAGTTCCTCTGCATCGGATGCGCCACGGTCTCCTAGGACTTGAATTGGTTCATTTCAGGTAGAATAAATTGTTTAATGTAATTGTCAATTGATTCTTTTTCCCTCTGGTCTTAAAAGTTTTTAAATCATGACATTGATGTTGTGCTTCTACCTGAGAATCTTGTATTTTGTTGAAAATTCCTTTCTGAGATATCTTTAGCTTTTCTTGTTAAGCTTGTAATTCTTGATCTGATTTTACATGATGCTTGAGACCCACCTCGAGATTCTAATTCATGGTGCCCTTCTGACCTCGTTAAGTTTATAACCTTTTGTTATTGTCATAGCACACACTCAAAATCTTACTGTTTAAGACCAATAAAATTGACTAGGGTTCCACAGGGAATGGCTTAGTCATAGACAACTTGACAACACATTTTAGGATAATGTTATCTGGCATAGTATATTTTGTAGATGATGTGGTGCTACAAGAAAGCAAGTAAATGTAAAGTTACAACTTTAAAGAATGTCTTTTGAGTCAAATGCTCTGTTAATCAATAGAGCAGAGAACGAATACAGGGAGTGCAAGCCTAGTGGTTCATGGAGTAGCAGGTGTGGGTTAGATTGATTCAAAATTGAAAACATAGTACTATAATGTATCAGGTTATATACTTGGGATCAACTCTAGAACATATGGCAGAGCGTCGTGGGGATATTGTAAATAGGATTAGTGTTGGGTGGGCAAAGTGGAGAGAAGCTACTGCAGTATTATGTGATTTTTGAGTTACACTTTACTTGAAGGATTACTTCCATAGATGGTGTTGAGACTTGCATTGTTCTATGCAGCTTAACGTTAGAGCACAAGGTATCGACAAAGCAAAGTAAATATGACTAATATGTAGATGCTAAGATGGATGTGTAGGAACAAGAAGGAAGGGTAGGATATTAAGGACCGGTAATAAGAGGAAATCTACTGTTGGCTCCAATGCAAGAGAAAATTGAAGGAATGTTGTTTGAGATTTTACTTGGGTTTGTGCTTAGAAGATCACAAAAGATCCCTGGTTTGAAGAACTGAAGTGTTGCATGCGCACCATAATAAGAGAAGGGGGAGTGATGAAAAATTGAAAGGACGTAGTTGGAAGCAACATCTTAAGTTTGCAGGTTGTTAGAAAACTCCGTGATGCATCTGAGAGTTACATGGAGGCCTAAAACCCTTGGACGGGACTCATTGGCCCCTTGTTTCCACCATGGGGGGTCCAACCTATGCATAGTGTGTTTAACCTATGTGGTTCTTAAATCATATTAGGGAGTTAAATCATATTAAGACCAGGGCCGGCCCTGGGCAAGGGCTGTAAGTGCCCTTGCCCCAGGCCCATTTTTTGAGGGGGCCCAAAATCCCTTCCACCTTTTTTTTTTTTTTTTTTCAATCATTTGGTGAGGGCAGGGCTCATCTAATGGATTCCATCGTCCTGGGCATCAATAGACTCATCATCAAATCATCTGAGAGTGCTTATTGCATCACTTATTTGAGCATCCATCAGAGGAGTCCACCAATGATATTTTATATTTGATGGCTGAAATTATGGAAAAATCTGGTCTAGTGTTGGGATGATTTAGGGCCTTTTTTTTTTTACAAATAGATCATCAAGCCTTCAGCCCTACACCCGTTCTTCTCATTTGTTAGTGGGGCCCACCAATGATTTTTAATTCCCCATATATGATGCTTAAATTATGGTCTGAGTTTTCTTTCTTGCTCTTTTTTTTCAAATAGTTATACTTGGGCATCATCAACCCATTGCCAATTTTTCACATCAGTGGGACCCACCAATGATATTAATCAAATATGATAGCTGAAGAGGCCTAACTTTTACTCTTGCCCTGGGCCCTGAAAACTTCAGGACCGGCCCTGATTAAGACTCCCTATTTTATTTATTTATTTATTTATTTGAATGGTAACTTTGTGTTAATGTAAGAGCTATACATGATATTGTATAATATAACTTAAATGTAAAAAAAATAAAGAAGAAAGAAAGAAAAACCACACACACCATAATGGCAAACAAAAAGAACAGACACACCAAGGAGCTTAGCTACAAAGTTAGATCAGAATCCTCAAGTAAATGGCATTGTTGTGACAGGGACCATGACATCTTAATAGGCAATGAGGAGATTAGCACGCACAACAAACTCCTTAGCTAAACAATCAGCCATTGAATTCGTGCATCTCTTGATGTGCTGAAACAAAGCAAGCGGAAACGAGCTAGATCTGACCCCATTTTTTATTTTTTATTTTCTATAGTTGGGACACTCCTGTTTTATCTTTCTTTAGAAAAAAGAGTTTCCTTTAAGAAATGCCACTATTAGAATAGCTACGTGGGTTTATATTTCTAATTGCCAGTAGAGCAGGAATATTTGCAGCTTGTAATTATCTGAGAGACTATTACTATGATTGATTTTGAGAACGTTGTTGTGGAACTTGGGCATGAGGCGTTGCTGAAAGAGGGGAAACTTTTGTTTTTAGAATTTAGATGTGTGTTCACTCTGGATCAGGACTCTTGCATGTTGATTTTTCTGGTTGTGATATTCCTATCATGTTACTGTTATTTGGACTTAAAGATACATTACAAGATCAGGTCTGCATTTGTTGTGGGTGATTCTTGTTGGCGTTGGTGCGGCTGTTAGAGCGTTACTGATTATGCATTATTTGTTTCAATTCTTCTTGTTGATATATGTTCACATTAAGCTAGACCTAGGTTGGGTATGCCAGTGGAATGAATCTATAAATAAATACTATTTTTTCATGGTTTGCAGTGGATTCATTGCTGTTTGGGGACTGTTACATGTGCTAAATCTGTGTTTGAAACCAGAGTTCTTGTGGCCGAATTCATTGTGATCATGGATCGTGTAGCGGCCGCTATATCAGATGTAGTGGTATTTATTGCCGTTCACATCTGTAGCGGCCGCTACGAGACCGCTACGGAGAGACAGTTTTCTACTTTTCAATTTTTTTTAAAATGCATAGCAAGCAAGGATGAAATTAGTGGTAGCAGCGGGTGTAGCAACCCGCCGCTAAACCGCTACGAAGCGGGCGATATGTAGCGGTGTAGTGATGCGATTTGAAAAGATCGCCAAAAAAATCTGAATTTTTTTTAGAAAATCCAGAAAATCGTAAAATGAAAGAAAATGTGGTTCTTTTGCAAAAGTAAGTAAGAAAAGAGGGCGTAGTGGTGCACTCAATACATGAGGTCTTGTATCGCTGTATAAATAGAAAATAATAGTAATGATTAGTTTTTTCACATGTATTCATGTTTCTTAGTCATGCTAACTTAAAAAGTAATGGAAAGCTCATATATATATATATATATATATATATATATATATAAACCAGAACATGAAATAAAGGCATAAGAATTAAGAAGACTTTAGAGTTAGGTCATTACTCAATACTCATTAGTGAACATTGAACAATCAAATATCAATACTTCAACATTTAAGGTTCAAATTCAATCAAGTGAATGAACTATGAAGTGATCAACATTCAACATTCAACACCAATTTAGAAATGACAGAGAATAGAGAGTTAGTGAAGGAAATAGGAATACCTTAATCACCACCAAAAGGAATGTCTACTAAGATTCAAGGGGCTATGATTATCCTCATCCCCATCATTGTTCTCATTTCTATTGGCACCATATTGAATTTGATATTGATGGGCATTGGGATCCACAAATCCAAAGAAGGCAGCCGCACCCACATCATCAAAACTTAAAGGAGGTGGAGGTGGATATCTACCATATTGCGTTTCACCATAGTCACCATATGAGTAGGACCTTGAAGCTGAAGACTGTTCTTCTCCTTGTTGTACTTGACCATATGGAAAATAGTCAAAATACTGTGAGGGTCCTTGTCCACTGTAACTAGGGTTCCACGAATCAGTCCATGATGCCGCTTGTTGTCCTCCAACATCTCCACCCATATTTCCTTGCTCATTACTACCTCCAGCACTAGGTGGTGAATCTCTTCGACGCCGTTGATAACCACGGCTTGGATCAAATCTTCCAGATGGAGGTAACTCTTGTACTTCCTGTACAGGAACGACATCGTCTTCATCATGTTGATAATATTCAATAGTACCACCTGTCCCACTGTCTCCTCCATCTCCTCCACCATGACTGCTCGAAGAGATGGTGGTGGAACTAGCTTTCTCAGAAGCAAGTTCTTTCCCACTCCTCCTAGTCCTACTGGGGTGGCTGACCTTCTGCAGGTGCCTGTGCCTCACCCATATCCTCATCTATCAACTCTTGAACCGTTTCCTGAAACGTTGGATTTGAATCTAGTACTGGATCCTGTATCTCGACTAGCCATGGGAGTAAGGGACCGTCCTCTCTGAATATGTGATCCAAATTAATAGGATAATAAGTAGGATCATCCCTTGCCCTTCTCTCCCTAATTCTGTTTCTCAACTTCAGATTGTAATGACAATATACAAGCTTGTTGAGTTTCTGCATGGTAAGCCGATTCCTGGCCTTTGTGTGGATCAAAGAGAAAGTGCTCCAATTTCTTTCATAGTTGGAAGATGTTGTAGTTTGACTAAGGAAGCAAACAGCCGCTCTCCTTAGATGTGGAGTAGTCTCTCCAAAATTCATCCACCAATCAACTGAAATGCAAAAAAAAAAGAAAAGTAAATTAGATATTCCTAACCCTCAAGTCCTTCTAATCAATTAAGATAAATAAATCAAGATTTAAGACTATTTTGGGGGGGGGGGGGGGGGGGGGTGGTCTTTTGTTCATAGTCATACCAGGTGGCATCCTTCCAATCGACCGTATCACAAGAGGGTCAGCAAATGTTCCTCTCCTTTGTGTATACATAGATATCTACAATGTGAAAATTAGATATAAGTCAGTAAACCCCTACAGCATGTATGACAATTGGCACTTGGCAGCATAATTAAATTCTCATAAGTAACTACCCACTCACCTCTTGTATTGCATCAATTTGATCATCTTCATTTAACAATCTCTGTAATACCTCCCGTAATCCTACCCGCAAGTCCGTATCTATTGCTTTGGTGTGTAGTTCGACATTGCGGTAATAGAATTCAGGATTCAAAAAATAACCTACATTATAAATATGTAGAATGTAATATGAGCAAATAAGATAATAAATACATCAGTCAGGAAAACAAAAGAGTATCAAATTCAAAGATATATATTAATTACTTGCAGCATGCAATGGATGGTGCAACTGATCGTTCCAACGGGCATAAATAATCTTTATATATTTCTCGTGATATCTAACATTTTCTATAATGGATTGCTTTGCTCGATCCATTGCTTCATATAGAAAGCCCATTGTCGGCTTGTCATCAACATCTACAAGCCGCAACACTTTAACTAAAGGCTCAAAAACCTTTAATATCTTTTTCACTTTCTTTCAAAATTTATTGTCCCTCATCAGGTTTGGGACTTCAAACCCCAGACCACTAGTTGTATTGCCCCATTTCGAACGAAGCCATTCTTCTGATGCAAACATCTGAATGAGCTCCGTTCTAAACCTTACAAGGCTTTCCATAGCCAAAAAATGGGTTGCAAACCTTATTAATCCTGGACGCAGCAAGGCATGGTTATTTCTGTATCTTTTTATTAAGCTTAACACCCATGAATGATCATATATAAATCTTGTAATTCCTCTACATGCCTTGATCAATGAAGCCACTTTTGTTTTCCTTCCAATCTCTTCCAAGATGAGATCTATGCAGTGTGCTGCACATGGGGTCCAGAATAAATGGGTCCTCTTCTCCATTAATTGCAAACCTGTTGACTTGAAATTGGCGCCATTATCTGTAACAATCTGTACAATATGCTCATTTCCCACACTCTACAACTTTATCCATAAGTGTATATATGTGGCTGTCCGTCTATGTTCACTTGCATCAATGGACTTCACAAAGACGGTCCCAGCGACTGAATACACCAAAAAGTTTATTAATTGTGTTTGGATGCCGTTAGTCCACCCGTCATTCATGATGGTAATACCATTCTATTGCTACATGGGCCTAAACTTTTCCACCCAAGCCTTTATTTCTGTATATTCTTCTTCAAGATATTTAGTGCCCACATCATATACGGAGGGCGCCTGTATACCCCGCCCAGCTTCGGCGGTAACATCAAGAATAGTCTGGAAATATGGGGAATCTACTTTTGTAGGTGATGTTCTTGTAAATTAGCCATTTTGCTGTAGCTTTGGCCAATCTATCTCTTGCAGCCTTCATTACCCCTTTTACAACACTAGATATTTTTGGTTGTTTAGCTCCCTCTTTTCTATGTGCTAGAGGATCAACAGAGGGAGGAACTGCTCTTCCCATAGAGATAATTTCTACATCAACATCCCGTTCCCGGGTGCTAAATGCCCTATGCATGGACCCCGCAATGTCTTTACCCTTGATTGGCACAGTAGTAGATGAGCCCCCTACATCATAATATCTGCTTCCAGCAAATGCAAGATGTTCATGTTCTTCTTGTTGAGTCATCAAAGACTCTCGGCGTGCAGCCTTCATCTATGCATCTTCCTCCTCATCAAAGTATTCATCTCCAAATACATCATTACGGGCAGCATCAACATCTTGCCGCCTCTTTTCTTTTTTCTCTACTTTTCTAGCTTTGTTTTAGCCAACCAAAGCTTTCATTTGTTCTTTGACTTCCCTTGGTACTTCGGTACATCCAGCAACATTGCCAGAAATGTGGCCCAAGTGGTGCTTGAATCTTGTAATGCCCCATTAGTCACTTTCCCACAAAACTTGCATTTGATTTTCAACCTATTATTCTCAACTGCCTCACCAAAGCTCCATGCGGGATCAATATCACGAGACATTTTAACTTATCAATTCGCAGAGATAGATAGACTTAATACCTGGCTGGCTATAACTATGAACAAGTAGTATGTTAAAAAATTAAAAAAACATAAAAACATGTTAGAGGAAACATATATCACAATTTAGGAACCATTTTCAAGGCATTTGATTGGTATTCAAATATTAAAAATTATTTAAAAAAAAAATCCGAAAATAAAAAATAGAGACAAATCAATAAACATGTAAAATGTGATGGATTGATATATGGGAAACATATATCTATCATTTACAAGTAATTTCCAAGTGGTTTCATGGGTTGTCCAGGAGTATTCAATTTTTTTAAAAAAAAAATAAATAAATCAGAAAATAAAAAATAGAGAAAAATCAACAAACATTCAAAATGTGATGGATTGATCTATGGGAAGCATAGATCTATCATTTACAGGCAATTTCCAAGTGGTTTCATGGGTTGTCCATGAATATTCAATTTTTTTTTTCAGAAAATAAATAAATCCGAAAATAAAAAATAGAGAAAAATCAACAAACATTCAAAATGTGATGGATTGATCTATGGGAAACATAGATCTATCATTTACAAGCAATTTCCAAGTGGTTTCATGGGTTGTCCATGAGTATTCAATTTTTTTTTTCAAAAAATAAATAAATCCGAAAAAAAAAGTAGAGAAAAATCAATAAACATTCAAGTAGTGATGGATTGATCTATGGGAAACATAAATCTATCATTTACAAGCAATTTCCAAGTGGTTTCATGGGTTGCTCATGAGTATTCAAAATTTTTTTTTCAAAAAATAAATAAATCCGAAAATAAAAAATAGAGAAAAATCAACAAACATTCAAAATGTGATGGATTGATCTATGAGAAACATAGATGTATCATTTACAAGTAATTTCCAAGTGGTTTCATGGGTTGTCCATGAGTATTCACATTTTAAAAAAAATACGAAAATAAAAAGTAGAGAAAAATAAAATAAAAATAAAAATATGTGTGCATGATGAAAGGGAAACATGGATCTCATCATATTACAAGACAAGGAAGCTTTTTATAGTACTTAAGACTCTTAGAAAGAGATGAATAGATGATCTCAAAAGTCAAAAGTTAAAAGACTAGAAAAAAATCCAAAAGAAAAACATACCTAGATGGAATAGAAGCTTGGGCCTTGGATCTTGTAGTTGTTTCACTTGTTTGTGTTTGATTCCTTCGAATTTGATGTTACTCACTTGTACAGTCTTGTAGTTGAAAATGAGTTGAAAGTTGAAACTTTGGAGTCAAACACAGCAGTGAAGAGCTCTTCTAAATGTGCTAGGGCCGGCTCGGCTGTGTGGGGTGTGTTGGGGGGGGGGGGGCTTTTATATAGCCCACGCAACGTAGCAGCCGCTCTGCTAAATTTTTCGTAGCGTGGCAGACTCAACCGCCATGGCCGATATATCGGCTGCTACGTTACATAGCGGCCGATATTTTCATCCCTGATAATAAAACTTATTTCTTTTCTTCTTCTTTTCAAATAACATTTCTACGGAACTCTTCTACCCTTTTATGTTTAAAAGAATAACAAAAAGCACAAGATCTCACCGAATTATAGTCGATACAGAGGGTGCTTTTCAAGGATTCTTCTCTAAGTACATCCTGTTAGACACCCCCTTTTGTAGATGTATTCTTTTCTCTGGGGGTTAGCATAACTAAGCAACATGAATATATGTAAAAAAAATGATCATTACTATTATTTTTTATTTATACAGCGATACAGGACCTCATAGAATGAGGGGACCACTACGTCCCTTTATCTTAGTTACTTTTGCAAAAAAATACATTTTCTATCATTTTCCAATATTCAAGATATTCTACAGACTTTTTCAGATTTTTTTGACGATTTTTTCAAATCGCATCGCTACGCTGCATAGCGTTTTGGCAGCCCGCCGCTATCGCTATTTTCATCCTTGATTGTGATTATTGGTTGGTGTTGGTTTGTCTAATTATAGCTAGTCTAGTACATGGTTTAGAAAGTTGAGGAACTCATATATGAAGTGTTTCAGCTGCATCCGATGATGGGCTGCTAAGAAGACAAATTGCTGAATTTTATCTTAGTGTTTTACTTGGGAATGAGATTTTTGGCATAAACTGTGTTGATAAAAATAATGTCTGTCTGATACACTTGACTCTGAGATATCAAATTTGGAATTGCTGTTTGGGTCAATAATGGTTGATTGCTAGGTAGGCCATCAATGGCAGGGTTTTTTTTTTTTTTTTTTCTAAGGATTTCATTAAATTTTTTTTTTTTAACCCCGGTTTGATGTAATAAGGCTCAGATGACAGTGATTATAACAAAGATATAATTTAAGCCATCCACATGGTTTCTACGAAATTTATTTTCGTGCTGAGGAAGGACTCTTCTGTTGCTTTAGCGCTCAAGCATATAAACAGTGTTCGTGTTGCATGTTTATAGATTCCCCGATGACTGTCTTAACCTGTTTACTTGTTATAACAATTTAAAAGTATCAAAAGTTGCACAAGTCATCATCATCATCAATGAGTTTTCCTAACTATGTTGGGGTTGGCTACATAAAAACTTCGCCAATTTTTACTGCCGGTCCCAAGCCCGGATAAAGGAGGAGGGTTGTGTTAGGTTGGTTGACGGTCGGTGTGAAATTAATTTTTGTCACAACCCAAACAAAAGTTGCATGAGGGGGTATGGATTTCGGACCCAGCAGCACTGGTAATTATGGCCAGATTTATAGAACCCAAAAATAAGATTTTATATATGCCATCATGTTATCGCCATCGTCATCATCAAAACATTGTTCCAACCATGTTGTCGTCAGCTACATGAATTTTCCAGTCTATCCTAGTCCAAATCCTTAGATAGGTTGGACATCTTCAGATCTATTCTTGCTACTTCCATCGCTGTCCTCTTTGGCCTACTCATTTTCCTCGAGGGGACATCAACTTGCATAGAAAAACTTCTCACCAAAAAATCTATAGGATGTATAAAAAAATCTCACCGGAGCTGGTGTGTAGTTTCTTTTTTTTGCCAAACTGACATTGTAAACTCCAATAGAGATTTTTTTTATTAGGGTGTGTGCAAAATCATATTTTAATGGGTGTGCATGCCTGACGCAGCGATCGAACAATAGATCAATCTCTCGAAGGATTGATCGAATCCAAAGATGGATTCCAGCCACTAGGGCACAAACGAAACCATAAAACAATCCATAACTCACGTGAGAAATCAGTTGATTAAAATAGCATAAGCATTACAATAGAGTATCCTCTGTATATAGAGTATCATTATTCCTAAATAAGCAATAAGGAAATATCTAAGCCTAATCAGCATATAATTTAGAAAGCAATCCAATTAAGCAATATTACTAATCTAGAAAATCATAAAACGTGAGGCACAAGTGGACCCCATCAGCTGGGTCCATCAAGGCTTGTGGGTCCCTGCCTTGGATAGGGATCGAACTGCATCAACTCTTTCCGGCTTGAAAGAACTCGACTCCAGTGAGTTAATCACTTGATAGTGCTCATAAAGATCTGGATTCAGACGCTGGAAGTCGGTAGCAGTAATCCAGGTAGGATCGGAGATGGGCCGATTTTACCAACGAACAAGGAACTTCTTAAATCCTCCGCGACGAGTAGAAACAATTTGATCATCAAGAAAATCAATGATTTTATCAGGCAGTGGCGGAGCAGCTGGTAACGCAATGATTTTCTCATCAGAATCGTCCTCATTATCATGCCCACGATAGAGAGTGAGATCGGTAACATTGAATGTGGGACTGATACCAAGATCAGATGACAACTCGAGAGATATGCATTCGAACTAAGCTTCTTCAATACTTTGAATGGACCTGTATTTCTGGGATGTAACTTCTTGTTTGCGCTTGGTGGTAACCTTTCCAGATGAATATGGACCATAACCATGTCTCATTCAGAAAACTCCAGAAAACAACGATGTTTGTCAGCCATGCCTTGTAATTGTCATTGCTAGTTGCAATATGTGGTCGAACTTCATCATGTATTTGTTGCATGTGTTTGATGAAGTTATCGGCTTCAGCACAAGGGCGTGCTTCAATAGGCAATGGGACAAGATAGTTCAATAGGCAAGCGCGGTCGAACAACTGTGACTGCTAAAAATTGTGAGGTGCGGGCTGATTAACTGAATTGTTGTAAGCAAATTCAGCTATAGGTAGAATCTGATCCCATGTGGTGATATGATCACGTACAAGGCATCGTAACCAATTGCTCTGATACCAATTGACGCAGCGATCGAACAATAGATCAATCTCCCGAAGGATTGATCGAATCCAAAGATGGATTCCAGCCACTAGGGTACAAACGAAACCATAAAACAATCCATAACTCACGTGAGAAATCAGTTGATTAAAATAGCATAAGCATTACAATAGAGTATCCTCTGTATATATAGAGTAACATTATTCCTAAATAAGCAACAAGGAAATATCTAATCTTAATCAGCATATAGTTTAGAAAGCAATCCTATTAAGCAATGTTACTAATCTAGAAAATCATAAAACGTGAGGCACAAGTGGACCCCATCAGCTGGGTCCATCAAGGCTTGCAGGTCCCCGTCTAGGATAAGGATCGGACTGCATCAAGGCCTTGTGCTGATGGGGGCTGGTTTGGTCAATGCTTTAAGGTGAGCACAAGGAATTGCTCCACACGGACCACACCTACTGAATTTTGCTTTTGTTGAGTTTTTTTGTTCTTCAGCTGTTGTTTCCATCGCACATTTCCAAGAATAGAATGAAAGGTTATTGGAAGAGGTGCTCCTACATGGAAGGTGGTCTCTTGGATGAATTGAGAGGCTTAACTTTGGAGTGTGGTCTGAGGTGTCCTTTTTGCATGTTCATGCAGGCACAAATCGGATGGCAGATTGTTTGGCAAAGCAGGGTGTATGCTTCATCATTGTTGCCATGAGATACGTGGACAAAAGAAACCTGAACTTGGAAATATTGGCCTCACTTGAAAATATGCTTATCACCGAGGACCACCACACCTGTTGTCACAGCCCTGCCCAACCCAGCATGATATTGTCCGCTTTGGCCCACGTGCGCGCGAGGACTTCCAGGCGGTCACCCATCCCAGTACTGCTCCCGTGCAAGCACGCTTAACTCTGGAGTTCTTATGGGATCCGGGTCCGCACGGCTTTAAGACGCGTCATGTTGAGTTAATTCGAGGTTTAACTTATAAGCACAGGGGTAAGGACTTGGATATTTCCGATTTTGGACTAGAGGAGATCATCGTTGGAAGCCTATGGTTGATGTGCTAAGCCCCATGGTTAAGGGTGGCTCTCGGACTAAGTCCTCATACTCCCCCCACCGGAAATAGAGCCATCCTCGGCTCTGATACTAATTGTCACAGCCCCATCCAACTCAGCATGAAATTGTCTGCTTTGGCCCACTTGCACGGGCAAGGACATCCCGGTCGGTCACCCATATCGGTATTGCTCCTGTACGAGCACGCTTAACTCCGGAGTTTTTCTGGGATTCGGGACCGCACGACTTTAAAATACGTCATGTTGAGTTAATACGGGGTTTGACTTATAAGCCTAGGGTTAGGGTTTGGATATTTCCAATGTAGGTTGACACGCTATGTCCCATGGTTAAGGGTGCCGCTCGGACCAAGGCCTCACACTTGTCACAACCAAACTTTCACGTGCGGAAGTGCCATGAAGATTTCTGGTTTCATGCATCCCTATCAACATTGCTATTTGCTAACCACCACTTTGCATCATTAATCACCTGAACACCCAACATCTAAAAAACTTGTAATTACCACTGCATTTGTTTCATGAATCGAACTGCTCGCCTCAGGTTCCCATTGCACCAGCTTTGAGATTTAGCTTGAATGCCTGGCTAGGGAGGCAGGCCACCTCAAAACAGTGGGGGACTGGCAATAATAGGTCTCTATTACCGTTTTCCCGCATCTGTTGATAAGATCAGCGGTGGTACTTAAACCAGCTTGGTTGCTGTTGCCCAGTTTTGCTTGTATATTTTTTTCCTCTATATTATTAATTGGAATCAGGGAGAATTAGGAAGATGTGAATCTGTTGTAGTCTGAAAAAAAGTAAAATAGAGAACATATTTCTTTTCGGTGCCCTTTTCTTTTTTTTAATGTTTAGGTGAAAAACATCATTAAACAGGAAGGAGTTGACAACCGACTAGTTTTATCAGGGTGCAGGGAAACTTTTTTCTCCAGAAAATTGGCTTGCAGAGTCTGAGAACTCTCACATTTTTTTTTTGCAAGGAAACTTCATCCAATTAATCCTCTTACTTTATGGATGATAACTGAAGTGTCCTGTTGTGGAATGCAGTTTCTTTCACTGATTGTAATGCTGTATGAGTTGGTTCGTGATTATAGAAAATTGTATCTCTCAATTCTGAAATTGTTCCGTCGTGCCTTTCGGACTGTTAGTTGTTTCCTTCTAATCAATCATGAGTTGTTGCCCCTTTTATTTGGCCGCTGGGGAAAAGTTCAATTATTGTCTAGACTTTTTGTACGGAGGTTGTGGGGTGTAAATTTCTGGGAATTTTATATCTTTATTTTTTTTTGGAAGGGTGACACAGAGAGATTGATCTTCCAGATTTTGATGGAAAGTTGTACTTGACATGGCCAAGCCTTTAAAATGTTTGCATTTTGCGCCTTTTGGATCAGAAGTGTTCTACTTAGCACAAGTGGAAGATTTGCTTCTGCATGTCACGTACGTGAATTGTCTTCCTATTTAATAGGGTTGGAGCAGGCAGAGTAGAAATTGTTTGGGCTAGTACTGAGAACATTCAAAGACTTATTTGTCATCATCGTAGCCTTAATCCCATCTTTTTGGGTTCTGTTCTGTGATTCCTACTTCTCCACACATTCATACTTAAAGTCATGTTCTCTTTAACTGTCTTACTTGCATTGATGTAGTAGTAAAGATACTTCCTTTTGCAAGTGGGGGCACGGGTTTGAAGCTGTGGCAGGTGGTTCTTGTGCTCCCTTAGGAAGCTTCTGTTGCCACATCATCATCGTTGTCTGTCATCACATCATCATATAGAGATGTTATTGTACTTACTAGGTGAAAAATATAGAACATAAATATAGTTAATGGTGGAGTTAAAAGTGATTTAAATGTTAGTGAATGATCAATCCCAAAAAAAAATAAAAAAGTTAGTGAACGTAATCTGGAGTACTAATGATGCAGCGCCATGGAGGTGAAATTAATTTTTTCGTGACACCTGTAGTCATGATGGAAGTGGTAGTTCTAAAGCACAAGCAAGATCTGAATGGTAGCATCACCTTGAAAAGAAATCTGTTCTAACATTTTATTTTGTCATATAAAATAATACCTTACCTTACTTGGGGCTCTTGAGCCTGGATACGCATGTACTACCATGTCATCCTTCTTGTGTGATTACAGGTGGAATGTTGTTTCACCCTTCATACCTTATGATGTGTGGGCACAACTATGTATTGAATTTTTTTCTCGATATTCAATATTTTCTTACCAACTAATGTATCTGCCATGCCTTGCCGCCTGTGCTCTGGACCTTTGGGTAGGAATGCGAGCAGCACAGCAGGGTTGATGTCGCTATTTTAAAATGTTGATCAAATAACGTCCATCGTGCTTTATGATATTAATTTGTTTTATATAAACATATTGCCAGAACCATTACTGTCAGGGGTCACATACCAATACTCTTGTCTGGTAGACGCAGGTGCTATGAGATATCCTTGCACTGTTTGATTAGGTTTTGGGATCAGATCCTGTCCACTTGGCTTCATCCTGCATGTGTCTCAAAGGAACCAAGTTACATGGCCTAGAAATGATTTTGATCATGACTTAATCATATGAATGCATCTTTAAAATAACAGAACTTCCAAAACGGGTATCCATTGTACTCATGAGTTTCTTGTCACGTGTATTGGTGGGTATATGACGAGGACCAGATTTATTTAGATAGAGTAACAGCGCATATGGAAGCTTAAATAGATAGGTTTGAGCGCACAGGGAAGAACACCTACCCTTGTTGTTCCTGGGCAGGGTCCACACTTTATGGCACCACACCATAGCAACATATGGTGCAACCAAGCCTACATGGCTGGTTGACCAATGCATTCAAATTTCTCCTTATTTTTCTTTGTTTTGTTAGGCAATTTATCTGCTTTTAGATACACTTAGTAAGGTTGTTATAGCATCTTTACTTATAATTAAAGCATGTAAGGTAACATTGGGACATCTAGAGATGGTTCAGTGCTGCATCTACATCCCAGGTCTTGTTATATAAGCAATAAAATACAACAAGCTGAACAAAACATTGCTGTTTTCTCATTAAATTTGTGTGTTCCAATATAGGATGTCATGCCTTGTTTTTCAAGTTGGACATGAACTTTTCTGGTGGATTTCAGCCACTATCTTGTAGGTAGATAATAGTATTGAATTGTTGATTTCCTTCCTTCTCTTTGAGTTTATTGAAGATTAGATTCGATTAAGAGTGTACTTGATGAGATACTGCCCTATTCCTCATAGCTTGGATTGCTTTAGAGTGGTCACATCAATTGCCTAAGGTGAAGGTGAGGACAACCTTTCACAGCTGAGTTGATTCTTTTTTAATGCATGTAAAGTCATCCGGAATTTTAATGTGAAGTTATCAAATGCGACTAATGTTAGTTGGATCACTACGCTTAACCATTAAAAACTAAAATTCAATTTTCAGCATCTGCTCTCTGCTACTTGTGGTGACTTTTATGTTTAAATAATCTCTCTTGTACTCTGATTAAAGTGATTTCTGTTCCTGCTATGCATTTGGAGAATGGAAATAAAGAATTTTTCATGACATGATAACTGCTTGGGCTGATATCTAAACAATTTAACAGTGTTGATGAGTTTTCAAATGCTTTTCTTGCAGATATCTGATGTACAGTAGAAGACCTATGATCAGGGCTGTTACTGATTATGTCCTCTGTTTGGAAAGGGTAGGTGGTGGTGGTGGTCGTATTGGAGTCCCCTAGTTTGGGGTGCAATTCCTGATTGGGAAGTGGTGGTAGTGTCCCTGAGTAGGTGCCTTAACTTCTCGATTTTAGATTTCTGTTTTTAAGTCTCTGATTGTAGACAGGCTTCATTTCATGGCTGGGTGTGGTACTCGTAGTGAAAGCATCTTAGTTCAAAACCCCTTTCTTTGATCTCATTTCGTTAACCTTTCCCACATGAAACTGTATGTAATTTTGCAATGTGGCCCAAAAATGTAGGGTAAGCTATCTTTGCTTAAGTGACCAAATGTACATTACTAACTACTGCCACTGATCTGAGTTCAGCAATTTGTCTCCATTTCCCTGGCCGTGCAGAAAGCCTGAAGTTGGGAAATTATTTGAAGGGCATGTGTTGGATGGCATTGCAGGCTTTGGGGCAAGTTTTTCCTTGGGAAATGATTTCTTTAAGGGGGCTTTTTGGAAGGGTAATAGACGATCTTGGCAAGGAATAATGGAGCTTTGTTTGGTTAGCAAAATGGATGCCTTACCTTTCATCATGTCAGATAGAAGCCCACGTATGGGGGAAAAACTGGGTGGATGATTGCATCACGTCTTTGATAGAAAATTAAAAGCTTCGTTCTTTGGATGGTATTGGAACTCGTCTACCCTACCGAAAATAACATGGTGTGGACCATTCTGGACCGAACCTTACCTATTTATAAGTTTCATGGATTTATCTGGATTGCCGAATCGGATTCTTTCTGAAAAAGAGGATACTGGTGGCACTGAGTCTGATCTGTATCTCTTTCTTTAAACCCCTTAATGGAAACCTTTTGGTAGAGGGCTAAAAAACAAGGGGCCACTAATGGCATTGATGTGAATTCGGACCTAGTGAGTTTTTACAAAATAAGTTAAACTTGTAAATGTCTTTGTTGTGGCTTGGATCTGGCATGCCTTAAAATTACCCATACATGATCAATCTTCTGATGGCCGCAAGTACTATTGAAGTAAAATGGGAGGCTGCGTGGATTGTCAATAGGTGGGCTTCAATCTCGAGTTCCATCCCTACTTACGAAATTCTCTCGAGTCAAATGATTTAGAGGAACCGGACCCAAAACCCATCATGGACCTATGGCAATATTACCTGCCTTTTATATTCTCCTGCAGCAAATAGAATCTTCAGATGTTTTATGGAAAGATTGCTAGCCTGATATTTTGGCATTTCCTGTGAAATTTTGGGTCCATCGGGTTTTCAGGCAGGATCGCTGAGTGTTATTTTGTTCTTACTGCATGCATGTTTGAATTAAAAGCCCAGACACTTAAAATTGCGTATCATGGGTGTGTTTGTCTCTGAGATTTTAGTTATTGGGTACCCAAGTGTTTGGCTTTCTTTTCCATATGTATTGCTAATTTGCTAGTCCCCAGGTGGGATCGATTAGTGCATTCCTGTGCGGTAGATCTTGAGAAAGCTTCCGCCTGGATGGACGAACAAAGGCTCCCAACTCCCTTTAACAAGCAATTCCATTGAACAATTTGGTACTCTACCCGCACTACAGCCCCTCATAGGTTGACTTACCAACAAGAGTCTGATGCCTGTCCAAACTCGTTACCTAGAATTGGATCCCAATCAAGACTTATTGGGTGATCATCTCCAAATCCAATACTTGACCTGACGTGGGAACCTTGACAGTTTGGGCCACGCTATTTGTAACGTGTATCACCAAAAACCTGTCATTTTGTTGAGGATGGCGACTTTCTCATTTGTAGTAAATGGGTTTGTGATTACTCATCGCCTGTAACCATCCGATGGTCTTCCATGTGGAAAAAAAAAAACCGGCAGAGCCGTGCCAAAGTAAAAACAGAGGTATGTGGCAGGCTCGTGTTGTGGCTGACCCAGGTGGGAGAATCAAAAGAGAACACGGAGCACGAAGTTGTAAAATTGATAAAGATTTGAAGTCAAAGTGAGCTCAGAAGCACATGGTACCATATTCGGTGCATTAATTTTTTTTTAATTCTCATTAACCTACAAACTTCTTTATTAACAAATGTGGTGTAAAGGTTCTCATTTCTGTGTAATCATCTTTGTCAATTATGTGTTGTAGTAAATGGTGGAAAAAAGAAAAAGAATCATTGATGTCAATTGTCATGTTAGATTAATGATTCTTGGGTCATGTAGAGGTTACTCATGGGCCCTTGTTAGCCTGTGTTTAAGAGAAAAAGATTGCAGTGTTCCGTGCTTCAAAACATCAGATTATTCTATGGAAAAGTATGTTTTAGAGTGAGAATGATTATACATCGACCTTCAAATGTCCATCTTCCAGAGAGGATCTCTCCACACAAATGGAATCTAAATTGTGGCACATGCAATTAGGGGCGGTCCTATCATATGAATAGCTTCTGTGGGGGAAGTTCATCACACATCATAATATTAATATCATTACCTTTCTAACTTAAAGCCTCCAAATTTCTTTGGGGTTGGTTATCTCTCAAGTGTAAGTGTCCTAATTTTTGAAAAAAAAATTCGGATCCTTTCCTTTATTAAACATGATTTGATTCTGTAACCTAGTTTGGGTAACCCGCCAGATCTCCCAAAACAGCATGCACCATATACTAATCAGTTATTGCTTCGCACTCGTTAATTCCATCCTTCATCACAAGTGGGCTACCTTGACTCAGAAACAATTGGGACTAGGGTTTCCTGTACTCCAGCGAGATACGAAAAACAAAAAGTCTGTTATTTATCCAAATCTACTTTCCTTTCCCAATGCTTCTTTCTTCTTTAAAAATGTATAATATATTTAACCATTGAAAACGTGACTTTACCATCACTTTGCTTCTACGCTGGAGAAAAAGAAAAAACTGGTATTGGAATTCCCGCATCCAGAAACCAAAAACCAGATTCTCCAAAAATCACAGATCGAGAAAGTTAAAGTATACAGAGAGACAGACAGGAATCATAAGGAGGAGAAAAAAGATGTGTTGCGAAAGCGATTGTGAATGCCGCCCTCTGGGCTTCTTGCTGGGTCTTCCCTTCGCTCTCCTCTCTCTCCTCGTCTCCATCGTTGGCGTCATCGTCTGGATCGTGGGGTTCGTCCTCTCTCTCTCTCTCTCTAAATCTCTCATGTAATCATGTTTTCCTTGTAATCTGATTGTTGATGAGAATTTTGTTTTTTTTTTTTGTGAATTGCGTGGGTGGAGAGCAGATTGCTGTTGTCGTGTATATGCCCGTGTTGTATTTGCGTGACGGTACTGGTGGAGATAGCACTGGAGCTAATCAAAGCCCCTCTCCATGTCATGAGGTGGTTTACCTCTCAGATCCCATGCTGATAGTGATAACAATAAGAAAGTTGCAGGAGTATTGATGAAATTCAAGGGCTGCTGTGGTGGTGGTGGTGTCTCTGATTTTCCCCTTTCTTTGTGTATGTGTATGCTGTTATTTCTGTTTTCGTCTTAATTTTAGATGAAGATTGATATATTAGGAATCTTGGTACAATGATCTGGTTGTCAGTAAAATCCCTTTCCCTTTCCCTCTTCCTCTTCCTCTTCCTCTTCCGGGGGTGGGGTGAATGTGTGTGATACTGAGTTTTCTTTGTCCCTTTAAAACTCTTCTTCATCTTATGAATAATAATAATAAGATGTGTGTGTTACCGACTAATGTGTTTTTGTGGCTGATTGGCGTTGGGATCCATGTCTTAGTGGGCCTTAAATCTAATTTCTTGTGGCCAAGATTGCAATTTGATTTGGTTTGGTTTGGATTCTCTAAATATTGTTATTTGTTTAATTTTTTAAGGGTTTTTTTTTTTTTTCGTTTTTTGTTGTTGTGGTGGTGGTGGTGAGGTGTAACGAGGGATGCCAATTTTACACATGAAAATTGAACATGAGATTGATATGATATGAAAGGATTGCAATTTGATTTAGTTTTGCATTTTTTTTCCTGCTGGGTTTTGTTTTATTTGT
This sequence comes from Cinnamomum chago, assembly GCA_038049695.1. NCBI lineage: Eukaryota > Viridiplantae > Streptophyta > Magnoliopsida > Laurales > Lauraceae > Cinnamomum > Cinnamomum chago. Next base: position 53,788,045 of record CP142457.1, on the reverse strand, counting down.
GGTGAAGTATTATGATACTTGGATAATGAGATGAGGGGAACTGTGAATGCGAAAGGGGCACCAATTTTACAAACGAAAAATGAGAATTAGATAACATATGATGTGATATCTTATCTATTTAGAAGTACAATAAGGTGGTTGGTGATTGATTTGGGTTGATTTTTTTGTTTTTTAATTTTGTATTTATTTTCACTTAACCTCTTAACTATAGTGATTTTTTTTCTTTCTTTTTGAAAGTGGGAAAACTTTGTTGAGTCTATCTTTATATTTGGTGCAAAGGGGAGGGAAATAGCTAGGGGTGTAAAAAAACATTCGAATGACCGTTTAATCGAATCGATCTGAACCGAACTACGGTTATTAACCGTATTTCACAGTTCGGTTACGGTTACGGTTAATGAAATAAAAAAACCGCACGGTTCGGTTCGGTTGCAGTTTTCCATAATAATTCATGGTTATTAACCGAATCGAACCATATAATACGATTCGTGCGGTTAACCGTACCGTTGACAAATAAAAGAAAAAATAAGGTGGCTGAATGAAATATTTCTTATATTATTCAATTGCTTCCTATATATCATTTTACCTTCAATCATTTACATTTATCCCCTTATGTGAGGAAGGCATTCTAAGACTATTAACTGTAACCGAACCATTTAATACGGTTAACCGCGATTACGGTTTTCCATGGTTCTGTGGATACGGTTACGATTACGATTTTAAAAAACAGAAAACCGTGGTTACGTTTTAGTTAACGATTTTTTCAAATTAACCGGTTAACTGAACCGTTACACCCCTAGAAACTGCTCATCTGCCGTGCAAACTTAAGAGAAGTCATACATTTTTAGGGTGTTTTCATAGTTCTTCTCTATGAGAGAGAGAGAGAGAGAGAGAGAGAGAGAGAGAGGCATATTCTGTGATTAGTCAGTTGAGTCGGCCTGAGGTGATGCTGATACATTGGCCATATGGTAAACCTTTTCCTAATTATTCCTCGAGAACCACTGAACCACCTGCTAGATGTGGGTCTGAGACCATGTAGACCATGGCCCCAGACAAATGTTCTTCTCCTTTGGTTATCGTAGAAAATGAAAATAGTTCCAACTGGATATGAAAACGTGACTGAATTAGTTTTAGCCTTTTTAGCTCCTCTTCCAACTTCCAAGCACAGTACAAGGGAGGATATTCTCTAATCGGGAAAAATGACCCAACGAAGGAAAATTGTACGAGCAAAAGGATTAATAAAGGGGCCCAAACAACTTGCCATATGTAAAGTTGCTTGAGTACGATCAATCTTTTAATTTAAAATCACTTCTTATGTACTTGGTATTGGCCAGTCTTTATAAAGTGGAGGAATGATTAAGAATTTATCCCGAGTGAGATTTCTGAGGAAACCTATGGGAAATCCCCATATAAGACCACCTTTATGCTTCAAGTTGTAAGCTAAGTATACATTTTACTTGTAAGTGCTGAAAATACTAATTTACAAGATCTGGGGAGTCTTTGAGGACTTAAACAAATGACTGGGAGAGCTTATCGCCTCAGGAACCTAAAAGGAAAGAAGAAGCAGTTAAAGGACCATGGTTGTGGGTAGCACAGGGCTCTACGATGCCTAAGTTAGTTCAATGGTGCTGGTCGGAGAAGAAAGAGTAGTGCTTGGATAGTTGCATGCATGTATGCGTACCTGGTTTTGGGTGGTGGATCTCTTTATATGAGAAGTCTTGGATGCCTATTAGCGGGCCTTATGATTTGACTGCTAGGATCAGGATCATATTAGCCCCGTAGGGCCATCGATAAGGGTCCACTATATCCCACATTGTATTAAATGAGGGTCCGATCAGCCCATACTACATTAAATGTGAGTAACATTGGGCATGATCTTGACTTGCCCCTTGGCGGCTGGGGTCCCATCGGATCTCCTCTCAGGTCTTGCCCTGATGGCTGCAGCCATTGGATGTGGGTCTGTCAGAGAGATGATGAGGGTGAACGGCTTGGATGGTATATCTGTCTCGTCAGCGCTTGCCCGTACCCTGTCACGCGCCCAAGTGTCAAGTGTGGCTGTCAGACCCTGCCTTGGTTGTTCGACGCGCAGCCACCGTAGAAGGCGAAGGTGCACAGCCGAGACCAAAATGGGCATAGTAGTAGAGCCGAAGTGAGACTGGCTGGTTCCTACCGACACCAATCTAACGGGGCTGCTCTATTTTGATAACTTATCCGTCCAGAGATCAATCTCTAGGTAACTATGAGATGATATATACATACCCTCACCCAGAGAGTATGTTGTGTTCTTCATGCTTTTAGGACCTTTACCCACATGAGTTTCACAGAAATTATCCAAGAATTCTCAATCATCTTCGAAACTAGGGATGCACAAGTAAGCAGTAAAACTTCCAACTATCAGGGCAGTTCATTTACGTGTGACCTATTCTCATTTTGCTATACTGATCCTCTTATTGAAGAGTAACCATGTCACCATACATTTCTAGTGATGTTGGTGATTGATTCTGTTTCTGTCTTTTTCCACTTTTTTATTTTTGACAACGGTGGTGCACTGATGAAAAGAGTGGCTCTGGTGCACTTGTGACCGACCAGATGCCAATCTAGAATTTTGTTCCATTCTAATGAATTGGCGCACTGAATTTGGAGGTGGCAGTCAACAGGAACAATACGACAGATGGAATATATTGAGCATCCTCTGGTTGACTAAGCGCAAAATAGAAATGCTGGGTGCAGATAGTGTAAGGTTCACTGATTACCAAATCTTATCCTTGTACTCTACATCACTTTTCATGGCCCCCATGCCCAAAACCTTCTCTCAGCCGTATTCACGCGGCGCCGAAAATGTGGATCGGCACTTTCGGAGCGCATCCATCTTTGGAGCGCGGTTTGATAATTTTTAACACATGGTTCGACCATTCTCAGAGTGCGGTTCAACCAAATAAGGAGCAAACCGTGTAGAATTTTAGTTTTTTGTACATTTAATTTTTTGTGTAAGCTTGATATTTATCTTTTAATTGAAGAAAATTCTTTTAACTTAATAATTATTGTCTATTTTTTATGATCAAATTGCAAAGTTAATTTTTTCTCTTATTTTTTATACTTGAATATATGGATAAGATATATTTGTGCCCATTAGTTAAGAGCTTCAGAGGCGCTCCGGATATATAATTATTTTAAAACTTAACATTTTGTCGCCCCTGCTCCCGCTCTGCACTCTGGGCACTTAGGATCATCAAGTTGTTCAAGTCAATGACGCAACATGCATGTTTGGATCTTTGTAAAATTTTCATGTAACTCAGTTTATTTTGTTCTATGCCCTAATCAAAGGTAGAAAGAGTTGGGGGATAACTTCCACAGTTAAGGTAAGGGCAGAGCAGCCAAGTTTTATGGATCCAAACAGGAGCAAAATAGAAAATAGGAAGAATGCATTTCGTTACACAGCGTCTACATTTTTGCATAATTTGTTGTGGTAGTCATGTTACTGCTATATGAATACAATGTTCGAAAACATAACATAAATAAAAACCTCATTATTGATATTATAATTTGCTTTATCTTTATGGGTGGGGCACCCTTCAAGGTCATTGAGAAGAAGATTCAATATAAAAAGCTGGCCAAATGGATTAAAATAATGGTTGGAGGACAGTTACATGGGGCCACTTTGCTAAGGCCTTAACCCTGCAGTTAAAGTTCGGAACTGTGCTTTTGAACCATGGGAGGATGCAGCAATTCTCCCCACCTTGGTCCTCTTTCTGATCATTGCACTCAATAAAGATTTAAGGACAAGAAAATTGCAAGGTCAAATGATCATTGCAATCAATTGGATACCCACATATCCTATTTTCGAAGAAGCTGTACGTACATCGTATAACTAAGGCAGTACAGGATTTACATTCATGGACAAAAGCACAAGGAGTATACACCAGCACTAGCTTTTGAGTTTTAAAAGAAGTTTTTGGTGGAGTTTGTGGGATCCAACAGCTTTGTTAGATACAATAGTAACTTTGGAATCCAGGTATTGGTAAATAAATTTAGATCTATTTCTATTGTCAGTTATATGAACCAAGGCCATTGAATGAAAGGTTAATAGATAAGAGTGAAATTCTTGTTCTTAACTACTTGTTTGGTTACCTTAGAGAAGACTATTATCAATGTCCATTGGACGTTAGTATCTCTGCATGACAAATTAAAAAAAAAAAAAAAAAACAGCCTCTTCTATCAGGTGAAGGGTGTTTGGTTTTCTATACTGAAACATATAAATCTATTAGTAGGATCCATCTACAAAACTCAAAGCACTCAAAGTTAAGTACTCTTGCATTTGGTTCTAGAAGATTAGAAATGCTGCGATTGACATGTGATTTCCGAAAGCTTTTGAACTCTACTTCCTTACATTCCATTTCATTCTTCCAATCCGCATTCTTCTGATTGGGCCTTCTATCCAGTTGATCAAAGCTTTCTTCTCAAATTGTCAGCTCTCGTGAACATTCTTCTTCACTGTCCATCTGGAGGTCGCCAGTGCGCAGTCAGATGGTTAAGTTGTCAAGACCTATGACTCCATGAGACATTTCTTGGCCGCCAAACCATGAACCTTCGAGCGTATAATTTTGGTGCAGTGCACAGGGTGGAGTTAATAATAGTGACATGCTCGATTGGGTCAATTGCTTCTCTGATATATGCTACAAACTGCAGTTGCAAAGTATATGCCCTGTATACTGAATCGAAGCTGTAGTATATTTTACTAGATTACGCACTTCACTGCTGCTTTCAGTTAAACAATAAGAGCAGGGCCTTTCGGATTTTTTTTTTCACAATGTTATCCATATGAGACAATTTCTTCTTGAGGTTTTAACATATTAGTCTTCCTTAAATCTGATTGATGAGAACCTAAAAGATACATTTTAGGCCCCTTAATGAGGACTTGGTTATACCGTCGAAAGAGAGTAATTAGCTTAATTTTGTTATTTTATTGTTTGTAGATATTACAAATGCAAGGAGCGAAATTCAGAGCTAAAATGGAAGAAATCTCACAAAGCATGACAAACCGGAGTTGCAAGTAAGAAAGCATGCCAAATATGGGAAGAGACTCAAATAAGAAAGCAAAGCAAGAGTCCAAACATGCATTGGATGTCCAGCATCGGTCCCACTCACCCCATAGCATGCCAACATGGAAGGTCTTCTAATTGTACCATGATTCTCTGAATTTTCAGGGGCAACAACTTGAAATGGTCATAACTTTCAACTCGAGTGTCGGATTCGTGAAATCTAAGTACCGTTGGAAAGCTCTTTTCGAGTAGATATCCGTGGAGTCCAAGATTGTATAAATCGGAGCTATATCGAGGGAGATATGACCTCGCGAAGTTCACTGTGATGACCAGTGGGCCCGGACCCGACGGGAATCCGACTCCTGCACGAATTGAAGACCTTTTTCACCCCAAAACTTATAAATAAGAGCCCAAACTCGTTTTTGGGGATATTCACATCTTGGGAAAAGTTTTGGGAGGCTTTCTTGGAGCTTGGGGAAGAGCATCAATGGGGGTTTCGTTAAGAACTCTTCGTCAATCGTCTTCCATGAGTAACTAAATCTCCATCTTAGGGTTGTGATGAAACTTTAGTTGTGTGTTTATGACAATGTATAGGTTCTAGGGTTTTATTTTAAATGCTTTGATTATATGACATTGATTTAACCCATTGATTGAATTCGTTTATTAATGCAATATCTCTTTTAGTGTTTTATTCTTGTAGTTTAGAATACCAAGTCATATAACATGATGCTTGAATGAATGTGTTTGTTAGATCTAGGATAATCTATGCCATAGAGATAGGTTATGCCCTGATTTGCATCCACTACCCTTATTTGGTGACTCTGTGAAGGTTTGTAACCAGAACGAGTCTGGAAAGTATTGACAGTGAAACCCTAGACCTATATTCGCCATTGCACATGCTATGGTGGATTCATACCCTAAGACTTTTCTCTAATTGGATCAAAACTTGTCTTTTAATTTGTTAATTTAGAAATCAAAACCAATCAACCCATTACTTCATTTTCTAATAGGATTAGTTTAATAATCAGAACTTTGTTTTCCAATAGGATTAGTTTAGGAATTTAGGAAACAACGCAACTTAGCTTTTTTGTCCCAGTGGATACGATACTCGGTTAACATCTCTGCTTTTGCAAGCGGAGATAATAGCGGAGAATAATTTATAATTGCAACCCTGTTCTAGGATCGGTCACTGATTTTCTTAATTTCATGACTGAAATTCAAATAATATCATCAAGTCGTTTGACTCTTATCAACACTTTTTAAAAAAGAAAATATTTTGCCCCTAATCTAATGATATCATTGTAGAAATATACATTTATCTAATTGATTGTGCTTATGATGTATATAACTGTTGATCTTTCTTAAATGCCAATTGTATTTGTAAAATAGTGCATGTGAGGCTGGGGAAGAATGTGGTGGGAAAAATACCAGTGTTGGTTCCCTCTCGAGTATGAGAAACAATGACTGGAAAATCTTTAGCCCAAGCTCAAATCATCTATTGAGAAGGAGGTCAATAATACAGGTCAGGCATCTATGGCTGTGGCAATCCGCGAAGCTTAAAATTTTGATACCAATATGTTGCAGGAAGAGAATGGATATTCAACTCTGAAGGTCAAATCTCAAAGCTTAAACTTAGAGGAGATACGAAATTGAACCAAGGCCGAATCATAAGCTGAAGCTTGAAAGAGATCTGGGATTTTGCACACCCAAGATCAAACATTAACACGCTCACATGTCCACAGTTTAGAAAGAAATCTCAGAAATTTTGTTAATTGAAAGAATTTAGGAACATATGTAATAATAAACTCAACTTCAGATGGGCATTAGTTGCACTCCAACTGAATGACAATATCTAACTAAACCCATAATAAGGTTCCACCTTATCAGAAAACAGGTCGTAACTTTTACAAATCACGTCAGAATTGCACCATCTTGAATTTACAGATAATTTACTGAACAACCCATCAAACATACCTAATTTCATGTTGATTGGAGTTTGTTTGACTCTGAAAAAGATGAGATTGAACTTCAACTTTGTATTTTGTAGCAAGTTACAACTAGGACTATTGTTACTTGAGACTGTTGATGATATAAATACTGAACAGTTTCTAATATTTACGTTGTAACAAGATTTCTCAAAAATCAAAGTATCTAAAATATATAGGCGGACCCAGGGGTGGAACCAGGATATAGGCCTTGGGTGGGCAAAATACACATGCCAACCCCAACTCTAGCAGTCTTCTCTTGGGCCTGCATCAATAACGTTTTTACAGAGAACTAGGTGACATTGGCTGCTGGTTGCATACCGACTCGAGTTCTTCCTACAATAAGGTCCACCATAGGCTTACAGTTATCATGGTGTAGCTGGCTCTGTTTGTTTTACTTGGAACTGGCATTTGTCCAAATGGATATTTTCTGGTATGATTTTATAGAGGCAATTCACTTTTGGTGGGGATATGCCTCTATAGTGGCATGATCTATGGAACATAGCATGAATGCTTGGTTTACTTACTAACCTAAAATTTTAGAGACATTGGAGGACTTTATCTACAGTTTGTATTGGTTTAGGACTGTAACTGGAGAGACGATCGAGTCCAACCTGGGTAAACCACAATAATTGTGCTTGTCAGACCGACTTCAGCCACGTACATGAATTTGTTGATGGTCGGTCATGAACTGCTTTGATGAGTACATTACTTATGGCTCAAGAGTTACATTCATTTGATGGTCATAGCCATCTCATGAGGACTTCAAGAAAAATAATTTGCCATGTCATAAAAACATATTTTGAACCAAGAATGCTTCTTTTTTTTAGGCCTTGTGTTCAGAATGTCTTTTTAGGTTTTCAATTTTCAGTTAGCATTTTAGAATTCGAGCAACGTAGTACTTGAAGATTTTTAGAAGTTGATTTTTTTTTTTTTTTAAACTCTCATTCTCCCTTCCTAAATCTATCCAATACTCTTAATTTGGTGGGAATGCTTCTGGCCAATGCCTCTCTGTTCCAACCAGGGTTCTAAGCAAAGCCTCTTTTTAGAGGTCTTGCATGTCCCTTACCAACTATGCAGTAGCTGGGAAGTTGATTTAAATGGGGAAATTTTTGTTGCAACTTGATACACATTGTATTCCCTTTCTTGCCTTTTGAATTTTGTCCTGATGGCCAACATTCATGGCACTTAATGGTTGATGGGTAAAGACCTTAAATATTTCTGAGAGAGATTTACTGTCTTCTGACATGATTCAGTCTAATGGTAAAGCTCTCCTCTCTCTTTACTCCATCTAGGTAAGGTTCAGGATCAATGATTTGCTGCCATAAAAGGGGAGTCCGTGGAATAGTTTCTCTTGGTGAACTTTATTTTTATTCTGTTAAGGATGACCTTTGGTTTTTGAGCATTACTGGACATTGTAAAATTTGCGTTAATAAGAGATAAAAAGAAATAGTGGGTCAATCTCTCATTTTGAATTGAGTGCATGCTTGGTACTCTGCAGCATAATAAATAAATAGTCATCACTTCCATCCATCTTTCCCTTGAACCTCTGTGGGCGTTTGTCTACCACTTCTTTCAACATGTAAATACTGACAAATCTAACCACCCCTCTCACTGCTGTCTTTATGTCTTTGGAAAGCTGGTATTTGTTGTTTTTCTTTTTCTTTTATTTTGAAGGAATGATTGAGGATAGTGCAGTAGCTAGTGTGGCATCAATCCAACCACTAAAGAGTCTGACTCTGTATCTCCTTCTGCCTTCACCTGGCACTCGTAACTTTTGGGACCTTAATGTGTAAATAGTTAGCTTAGAAACACATTTCCATGTAGGATTTTCATTACTAGGGACTGATAGGTCGTACAAACAAGTTTGAAAAAGCATGGGAAACCCTAATTTGCTGTTAAAAGTAACACTTTGTTTTTTTTACATGTATTATGATAAAATCAAACCAACTGATAAGCTAACACACATCTATCCGCATGATTTGATTTGAATCATGATAAAAATGTACTTATGAAGTTTTATAACTTGACTGCCTAAAATCGTGGGTAAGAACTGTACAGAAATACAAAGTCCAATTACACATATTCTTCTTTTTTTCCCACAAACAAATTTGCAAAGTCCAAATATATCATGTAGGTTCTCTTATTCTACATCATAAAAAATATCAAGTGAAAAACTTATAAAAAGATATCTATAAGTTAAAATATCAACAAAAAAAAAAAGGAAAAAAAAAAAAAAACACACACACACACACATATCTTCATCTTCTTCTTCTTACCAATAAGTAAACCATATAGAAAAAAAAAAAAAAACAAAAGCAAAATGAAGTACTTAAGTATTCAAAATCTTAAACCCAATTATCACACATTTTTCTATTTATTTCTTAGTTTTAAAACTATAACAATTACTCAAATAAAACTACATATACAAGAACCAGATATGATACAAGGTGTTTACTATGTTCGCTGAAAACCAAGTAGATATAGCAAAAAAGTAGAACCAAAATATCAAGTCCAGATCAGCTGGTATAAACATAGTGAGTGAGTTTACTGGTCGCCCTTCTCATCTATTTTGGCTAGCTAGGTTGGGCTACTTGCCCGGTGTAATACTATCAACCTAAACATGCATGGATCAATCCCTGTGCATGCGTGTAATAATAAGGTGCCAATGCCACTCAATAATAAGTGTGTTGGTGGTTTGGTCGCCCTTCTCATCTAAGCATACTAAATGAGTTGTTTTTTTAATCAAAATTATATCCATTTTTCTACTTAAAATTAAACTTGTTACTAATTGTGTGGATTGTGCAAAACAATTGTAAAAGGGTGTACGTAGGGCTGTCAAAATGCCACATGACGTGTTAACACGACACAAACCCACACGATATTAACCGGTTCGGGTGGGCTCTTAATATGTTCGGGTTGTTAATGGGTCAAACTCGTTAACACGTTTAGTTTATGAATTAAACCAGTAACCCATTAATAACCCGCTTGACCCGTTTAATATTTTTTAGTCCCTAAGTGTAGCTAGAATTAATTTATATTCATAAAGAAGAAATTGAAATTTATTGTTCTATAGTGGGGTTTTAGGTGGGATCTACTCGAGATCCTCACTTTCATGTGGCTTATATATTTTTCTCCTTATATATATTTTTGTATCGATTTTCTTTTAATTTTTGAAATGACTAATTACTTAACAGGTTAGGTTGTGTCACCCGTTAAATTAACTGGTCATGTTCAGATTGGATTTTATTATCCGTTAATTTAACGAGTCGCGTACGAATTGAAGTGATTTTAACGTGAATTTATTAACCCATAACCCCAATTCATTAACACAACCAGATTTACTGTACTAAGTGCATGCGAACTCTTGGAGGAGGTAAAATCCGAGTCTCTCATTCTTGGAGGTACATTTTGCCTTGATTCAAAATTGTAGGGTTGCCTGTCATGTACTGGGTTGGGAGGTACGACCAGAAACCAATGGATCCAGAGTCTTAAATGCCTCGAGAGCTCACTAGCCCTTTGTACTTTCTTTAAGTGCCACTTCTTAGCCCACCCAACGGAGAGTGCGTAGCTTAAATGCATGATACGGGCCGGACCCAGATATAAATGGCCTGGGGCTAAATTTTGAAATTACCTTATATTTGAAGAGGCCTATACCTCTCCCATGTATTTCTAATAAACAGTCACCCCACGTCGAAACCTTGTAATCACCCCACGTTACAACATCTGAAAAAGTTGAAAATAAACTCTCTTCGCGCCGATCTTTTTCGACTTCTTTCTAGTGAGAGTATGAGATCCTCTTCGCATCGATCAAACTTCTTATTGCCGATCCTCTTGTGGCTAGTCTCTTTCTCACCAAATAACTCTAAATAAAGCAATTTTCCTCCTCAGTTGTAATATAATCATAATCACTCTATACTTGAATGTGAACCCTTAGTTTTTAAATCCTAATTTCAAACCCTAAGTTTTCAAATTCTCCTAACCCTAAGCCTTAAATCACTGAATATCTACAAGTCAGAAGATAACCAAATCACCGTTGACCATACTTTAAACTTCAATTCATACATAAAATCATGCCTTAGGGTTCATATGTTTGGATGACTTGAGTTTTATTTAAGTAGCGTTTATTTTATTTTTTTCCTTGGCCATGATCCCATGGCCAATTATAAGAAATTACTTGTATAGCTAAGGTAACTGCAGGCAACCAAATTCCTTATATCTAAATAAATTTCCTTTAGAAATTCAAATTGGATAAATTGGTGTTCACCCTAATTACCATTTCAAGGCATCCAAATACTTAAGATTAAAGAAAATATAATCTTAGGTTGTTTTGATGATGATGAATTGATGATCACCTGAACTTGGGAGAAGTAGTGGAAAGATCCTTCAATTGGATAGGAGATTTAAGCATTGAAAAAAAAAAAAAACTTATCTACTTAGATGGACTTTTTTATATTTTAATATTATTAATTAGAAAAAAAAGTTAACCGAGTCAAATAAGAGTTTAGCCCACCTAAACAAAAATATTGGGTCCGCTGCTGATCCATTTGGGTTTTTGTCGAAAAGAATCATTAAGATATCTGTTGATTTGGATCATCTGCCGACAACCGAGAAATTCAAATTACTTAAAATCACTCTTGTCCCATCAAATTTCATTCCAGGTACTGCAGGTACTGGAATATCAACGAACAAAATACACGTGGGAATCATTGAATGACATTTTTAAGAAAAATCTTTTCTACAGACATAATACACACGGAGAGAAGAGTTGTTTTGAGCTATTTTTATTAGATTTGAGAGGAGAGCCTCACTTATAAATTTATGGGTATTGCTCGTAAAATTTTGTGAAGCATAATCATATTAAGAAGATGGAAGTTACGGAGATGAGAATGTTAAGATGGATGTGTGGAATCATAAGGAGAGATATGATTAAGAATAAAGAAATTAGGGACAAAGTAGGAATATCACCGATTAAAGATAAAATGAGAGAAAATCGACTGAGATGGTTCGGCCATGTTAGAAGGCGTCCAACGGAGGCACCTGTTAAAAGGTGTGAAAGCATGAAGATTGTCCGAAGTAGGAAATGGAGAGGGAGAGGGAGAGGGAGACTAAGAAAAGTTAGAAAGAAACTATAAAACATGACCTTGCCTACATGAATTTAACGGAAGACATAGTCCTAAACATATTTGATTGTTGTCGTCAAATCAATATAGCCGACTCCATTTAATAAAAAAATATTTAGTTTTATTTGATTTGATTTAACTTGTAAAATTACGTGAAAACTGGTATACAAGGATTTGGTTCACTCATTAATGTTTTTGATTGGTGAGTGCTGCTTACGACTTTGGCTGGTGGCATGGGCCTAAATGAGAGAACGTGTTTTACTTTTGACTATTCATTCAGCTATACGTCTGGTGGGATTTAAACTGATAGCGCTTGTCTCGTGACTAGCGACAGGGATTTTGTCAGGATTGTCCCTTCCTAATGTGGCCACTGTTCTCTGACAGACAAGGATGGGTCAACGACTGAAAATTACCATGGTAAAACCCCTAAAAATCACACATGTGACATGACATGTAGCTACAATAAAAGAGTGAATACAGCCCAAAGCCAATACAGAAGGCAGGTACTAATTTTGAGTTGTTCAAATCTCGAAAGGTTAGCCACTGTAAATTAATTTGACCGCAGAGAGCACTTTCATCATGCATTTTGTTTTCAATCTAAAATTCATCTATATACAAGAGCGAAAGGACAATTTCTTTTTCTTTTTTTTATGAATTTTTTTTTGAAGGGATTATTTGTAGAAATATATATATACATGCACGCACTTCTAAGATTTTTAAAATATCTTGTAGGGTCATGAGTCCAATGGGTCATGCCAGCCCTTGGCTCTCCTAATTTGGCTCCGAAGTTCTACCTATACATTTGGTAGGGTCAATATGCCTCACTGTCCCATTGGACATCTCTGCTTAGAACTTGCTCACTCTGCTTGGAGAGCTGCTAATGCCGTAATCTTAAACTTCTTTTTCCACATCTATTTTCTCTTTGTAACCTACCATATAAGTTATTTTTTTTTTCAAAATTTCTCTCCATATACTGGACTATTTTCAAAATATTCAAAACCCTCTATTCTTATTTTCTCAGTTCACTGCTCTTAAATTACAATAAGTGCAACAGATGTATCATGTATCAAGATGTAATGATTTTTTGTATAATTGTTTTAAGGTAGTCATGTTTTTTTAATGTATTCCATCCCACAAAGAGCAGTTATTTCTAATGGATTCATGAGGCTTTAAAAAAAATACTTAATTTAATTTCCCTTTAGAATATCCTATTAAAGATTAGTGTCAGAAAAAGGGCACAGCATTGATCATACTCGTAGACATTTCTTCTCTTTTTAGTCAAATACTCGACTCCATGTGATTGTGCCTTGATGAATAAGGTGGATCTGGTGAAGTCTCATGCTACGATGACTGTAAGTGGACAAACGACGGTCCACTACATCAATGCGGTAAAGTGACAGACTTGATGGGTCCAACCATGGTCACCATGGATAAACCCCCTTGGGGAAAATTGGGATAAGCCAATATATATATAAAAGAAGAGTTTGTCGCTCAAAAGGATTGCAGTTCATCTCATCCCATATGATTATTAGTCTTCTAGGATTACGAAACTTTCAATAAACTTTGCTGCTCTCTTCCAATGCCTTTCTCAACTTCCTACCCCCGTTCTCCTTTTCTCAACCCACATTTGCTAATCGCCTTCTGCCTATTTCTCTGCCCCAAGAACCATCTCGTGCAGAGCTGCTACACGTCTATCTTCAGCTTCGGTGACTCCCTTGCTGACACTGGAAACTTGCTCCACTCCCAACCTAACAAAGTATACTTGTTCAGCCAATTCCCTTACGGCCAGACATACTTCAATCGACCCACTGGTCGATTCTCTGATGGCCGTTTGGTTATCGACTTCATTGGTGATCTCATTACCACTACTAGTCTACTACAACTATATATACTCACCTTGTACAGCGATTTTTAGAACATTCTAAGTGTTCTCTATATTTCTTATTTTGGTTCTCATGAACTTTTTTTGTTGTTTGATAACAGCACAAGCATTTGGAATTCCGCTCTTGCCCCCATATCTCGCATGTTCGAGTGGCCAGGACCTTCGAAGGGGAGTGAATTTTGCAGTGGGAGGAGCAACTGCGCTCGATGCTGACTTCTTTGAAGAGAGAGGGATTCGAAGAGATCTGACAAACAACTCTTTGAGGATTCAGCTTGAGTGGTTTGAAGAGCTTTTGCCTTCTCTTTGCAACACCACATCAAGTAAGTCCCACATCTGCTGACTATGTAAATCAAGTTCATCCCATCACTCGGGAAACTGACTCACCCACTTCATATATGTTCTTAGATCAACAGTGCCTAAAAACCTGAGTTCCACTGTAACAGAACCATCAACTAAACACCCATAGCACCCACATGCCTTTGATGTCTGTGCCGTTCATTAGGTGGATCATATAGGCTTTTTGCTCGACTGATGGTTTTGGATTCAGTCCCATGTCCATAGTTGAGTTGCAATCTTGCAATAAAACAGACAAACAGTTGGATGGCAAATGAACCATGAACAGGCTCTGTAGTTTCTAACCTTTCCTATAATATATTTGCTCATCTTGTCATCACTGTTGGATATGTATATAACACAGGCTGCCGTGATTTCCTGAGAGGATCTCTTTTTATTGTGGGGGAGATTGGGGGCAACGATTACGGCTACCCCTTCACCCAAGGATTAAATTTAGAAGAAGTCGCTCCAAATATTGTCCCCCAAGTCATCAGTACCATTGTATCCGCAATCGAGGTTGGTTTTATTATTGATATTTTGCTAAAGTGACACCGGTTGAAGTTTTCTATCACAAACTCAATTCCACAACTAATTGTTGAATGATCATGTTTAAAAAAAAAAAAAAGAGGTTGATCGAGCGTGGGGCAGTGACCATTTTGGTCCCAGGAAGCCAACCTTTTGGCTGCGGCTCGGAGCATTTGACCTTGGCAAAGAGCTCCAACAAGGATGACTATGACCCTAAAACGGGTTGCCTGAAGGAAGGGAACGAGTTCGCACATTACCACAACAGCTTACTAGAAAGAGAGCTGGATCGGTTGAGAGAGCTGTATCCTTATTGCACCATCATCTATGCCGATTATTACAACGCTGCCGAGCAAGTTTTCCTCTCTCCCCTACAATATGGTAAGTCAGCAGAATTTTTGAACTCCGTGGGAACTAATACGAACTCGGCCGAGTCGACTCACTTATTAAGATACTGAGTGACTGGATTGGTGAATTCGGTCTGGATGAGTTCCTGTCAAGATGGACACTTGCATTGGATTGACTCATCTTGATCTGGCCGAGTCAGTCACTTCCTATCATTGTGGATATTGAAAACTAAAACTTAAAGTATGTCTCTTCTTCTTTTTTTTTTTTTTAATATTTAGATGTTTTCTATTTTAAAATGTACGTATTATAAATGTATATATCTACAAGGAGCAATTGTTTTCTTTATATAAAAGAACTCTTCAAGGGCCCACATTAATTCATGCCAGTCACATGGAAAGGGGATGGATAGTGCTTCATGTGGATTAAAGATAAAGGATAAAAAAAATTGCCCCAATTAAGTCCTAGACCTTGACTTAGGGATAAAAAAGTTTCAATTTTCTTTTTTCAATCAAACAAAATTAAAGTGGGTTCAATAAAAATTTTCTTTTAACCAGTTCTCTCTTGAAAATTATCTACTTAATTGCAATCCAACAATTAATGCATTTGTTCGACCTGCCGAGTTGCATGACCAACTAACTCATCACCGAGTCTAACTAACCCAGTGGGTCATAAAATACTCTACTGCTAGAGAAATTGATGATATGGCTATGCATGTGTGCATGACACTGCAGGGTTCTGTGAAGACATCCTTTCAGCATGCTGTGGAGGAGGAGGGCCCTACAACTACAACTCGTCGGCAGTGTGCGGTGCACCAGGGACAAAGGTGTGCAGCGACCCCTCTCTTTACTGGAACTGGGATGGGACTCACCTGACTGAAGCAGCCTATAGATGGATTGCAAATGGTCTGATACAAGGGCCATTTGCCGTCCCTCCCATCAATTCAGCATGCCCCAAGTCGGGACAAAACGTTAAGCATCCCAACTATGAACTTGTGATGTGACTGTAGTCTCTGGCTCATGAATGAACTGCCACCCGACCTTCTCTTAAGTCTGGAAAGAAATTGAATTGCAGTGTTTACAAATTTGTGATTGTGTGCAGCTATGCTTCTTAAAATTGTAAGAAGGATCCTGATTAGATCTGGGTAGTAATGGATTTTATCATATGCCATCATATGGATCTTCAATAATTCAACCCAAGGGCCTATTCAATTAATTTTAAGGTCACTCCAAATTCACGGTGGGGCCCATTATTTTTAGATTCAGGTACATGCCGTACTTCAACCTTGCTCAAATTTCACTTCTGCTTTGGGAATAAGGTACCATCTGCAGGGGAAGCACGTGAATGTGAACATTGGAGAGCCCCACTTAGAATTTCAATGATCAAAACATTCGTTGAGTTTAGGTAATTGCAATTTGAAAGTAGTCACCGAAGGACTGGGCTACAGTGCAGCGTCTAACTCCCTCCAATAGGTATCCATCACTTCAAATGTGATGTGCAACGGGTTCCAAAAATTTTCTCTTGGGACACGTGATCTTTTCACGCTACTGTTCTTTCAAAATTGTTGCCCTATGCATTCCTCTTCATTATGTCTTTTGCTATTTTCAAAAGTAACCTCTATTTAATCTCACTCCACTTTAAATTGGACTTACTGTCTAATACTTTTATATTTTTAGTTTCTTTATTTTCTAAAGTACCATTTATTACAAAAACTTTCACTCCGCTTTAGATGCAACCACTATCAAATTGACATGTTATTATTTTATAGTTGTCTTTTTAATCATGTGCTGAATTGTGAAAATTGAGTAATTTTTTATGTGGGTGCACCTCAGAAAAAGAGATTTCATTATTCTACAATTCAATTTTAAAAATCAAGCTGATGTGGGCCCCACCTCACAAATATACTCTTTTGAAAATAATTTTTTTTCCAAAATCAACTTGATTTTTAAAACCAATTTACATCGGTTTGCCTTACAAATGTGTTCTTTTGGAAGTTAAATTGCAGAGAGACAATTTAATTTTCAAAAGCATTTTAATATGAGCTAGGCTTAGAAAAAAAAGAAGCTATCATTGTGCAGTTTGATTTTCAAAATCAATCCAATGTGGATCAGCCTCACAAACATGATATTTTCAAAACCAAATTGCACAACCAATTTGATGTGGCCCACCTTAAAAGTGTGCTCTTTTGAAATTAAACTACACAAAAATCAATTTCAATTTTAAAATCATTCTGATGCGGGCCTTACCTAGGAAAAAAAGGCATCATTGTACAATTTGATATAGACACACTTCAAAAACGTGTGCTATTTTGAAATCAAACTCTAGAAAATCAAAATTTATTTTAGAATGATTTTGACAGGCACTAAGTTGGATCCATGATGTAGCTAATGCAAATGTATGACATAAGAGATTGACTCCAATAATAATTCTTGAAGCTTTCACAAAATAATGGGCCCCACTACCATATGAGACCATTTTAAACAATGAACTACTAGGCCCATTGTTTTCTAAAACTACAAAATTTATTATCATCGCCATTATTCCAAGCTATGCACCTATGCATGCACCTTTGCTATGAACACTTATTTTATTTTTTCATTTGCTATTTTCAACTGAGCTCTTTATGGGAAAGCTATAAAAGTATTAAGGGGTAATTTGGAAAATAATTAATTTCCAAAGAAGCAATAAATATCCTTCAAATCTGTTTTTCATTGCAGCAAAAATAAAAACAAAAAAAAAAAAAAAAAAAAGAAGTTGAACGTGGCATCTGCAAATACGTGGAGCCAGAATATGCACGTATTATGATCCAGCGTCGCTGCACTAGTGACCCCGTTTGAAACAAGGTGCCGTCAAGGGCATCTTTTTGCAGTGAGCAGTGAGCATTAAAGGGAATGGACCGTACACTTTAAATGCTGAATCTGATGAGACGAGAAGCTTCCATGGGAAAAACTAAAGTTTTCTTCCAGGGCCCACTATACAAGAAGAATCTTTTCTTGGACGACCATATATGTAAAAACATTATAACACTTTCCCCAACCAAGGGTCTTCTGAAATTTCACCCGTCCCACCCTCTGGCTTCTGTCCTGCTTTCGTTTAAATCTAACACCACACTGAAGTCTGACTTTTGTAATAAATGTTTGTGCCTGTGCGGGTGCAACGTTGGAATTTTGCCCGTGGTAAAATTATTTGTCGAGGTTCATCGAAAATCATGATTTGTATCCAAAAGTTATAAGTTTTGATGCTTTAAGGGATTAGTCTGACTCAAAAAGTTGAAAACCCTTCAATAGCAGGAAAAAAAAGAAGTGAAGTGAAGCCTCAAATTAAGAGACAATATAATATTAGAAAGTCTAATTATATTATGTTGAAAATTTAATTTTAGTGGCTTGATAATAATTCTTTTTGACATTTAAAAAATAGATGGGCTTTTATCTTTTAGTGGCTTGAAAATATTATTTTTTAACCTTTTATGGAAAATAAAGTGAGAATTTTGAAATTTGATATTTTTTTTACGACACCGGCTTTTCATGTCTTGAATGGACGCTTCCCTCCACTTCACCCTACAAATGCAGTGGCCAAACAAACCTCGTTGGGGGCTAAGCAAAAACAATTCTTATCTTTACTTTTTGTGTTTTTCTCCCCCATCAAACATTGGCAAGACTTTTTGGTAAGCACATAGGGAAAAGAAGGCTAACTTAACCTTCTTACCAACAAATCCTTGGCATTGCTAAAGAGAGAAAAGTGGTTATTTGTTTTAGAGAATTATTTTCACTTCTCTAGTATGTTTGGGTTATGATGGGGGAAGCTTTTGAGGAGAAAACATCTTACTTTTCTCTTGAATGTTTTTATTCAAATGACAATATCATTCCTCCACCTAGGAAGAATAATTCATTTCTCGTATCCATGCGAGAAGTATGAAGAAGGACATTGGTTTCTTGGCAATTTTCGCCCATGGGGCGCCTCTTGCACCATCATGATGTGAGAATTTCAATCTATATCTTTAGGCCTCGATTCTTTGAAATTTATAATGCTAGAAATTCAAAGACAATGATGCGATAGCTGTGCCATGGAATTTTTAGATGTAGCCTTTTTTTCTTGTTAGAATAATGAATTTCAACCACATGAAAAATTAGGAATAACCTTTGAAATTTTCAGAATTCCGACTTTCTTGATATTTTTTGATACACTAGTACTGGAGAGAATGATTTAGGACAAAGCTTTAGGATCACTTTGTTATCAATTATTTATCTTTAATATTGTATATGTTCAACAACAATGACATCAATTATAACAAAACTCAGGCCCTTGGAAAGAGAAAGGAAAAAAAAACCTCCTCTCCTCTCCTCTCTTTATATAATCCTTTCTCCCTATGCCAGCTAAAATCAATCAAATTGTCTTGTGTCATTTTCTTTTTCTTCCAACCATTTTATATCTTGTCTCTTGTCCCTTGGATCATGACCTCTTTAATGTCCATGGATGTTTTTATCAATCCAAACAAACATTTTACTGTTTTTTCTATAAAATAAACTTTAGGAATGGGCTAAGAATGAGGGATTACCTTCGGTGTGAACCCCGCCTTTCACCAAGCTGACTGACTAGGTATTGACCTTAGGGTATGCTCTCTCTATGTGAGCTGGTGCCTCCTCTTTGCATAATACGGGTGCTTTCTTTCACATGTGGAGATACTCTCATGGGTTCCAACCCCTTGGCCGGGGTACTTGAAAAGTTGGACTATGTGGTCCCACATAGTTGGAAATGATGGCCCAGGAAATTATCATTTCTCAAAGGCACCAGTGGTGGCATGTGTTGGAGGAGATTCCTACAAGATGTGATTGGATCATTGGATTTCCAACTGAGTTAGGATATCCTCCTTTCACGTGGTTATTCCTGGTTGTGGGGCTTATACATGGAGGTGGGTTTTTGGGTCTAGGTCAGGTTCCATCAAGGACCTGACCTCACCCTGATTAATTTCTTTTGGCATGTCGACCCAGAATCAAGATGGGTCCAACATCTAGGATCAAGCCGGACCCCATTGAACTCAAACTTGACACAGGAGGACACTTCTCCAAATCCTGGTTTTATATAATCCTATAATAATAGTATTGTGTATTTCATGTAAAATAGAATAATCATACCATATTATTAATTATCAGATTTATTATTGTAGAGATAGGTACCCTGTTGCGTGGTGCAGCAGAAAACATCTGCGATCGACAATCTCGCCGTCTACAAAACACAATCAAACTATCAAGCAATCACATGTGAACACAACAATTTTATGTCATTCTCAATGGTTTCCTACATCCATGAAAAAGAGCAAAACTTCATCAATTATTTCTCCCTCTTCCCAAGAATTAGGGTAACACAACATTTCACTTGATAAAATGGAACTTATAAATAAGTCCATCTTAAAATTCAACAGAAAAAAGAAAATAAAATCCACACTCCCTTTCAATTTCGTGAGGCCACCAAAATGCCTCAAGTCCTATCATTTCATTTCCATCTATCAAGTGAGGTAGAAGATGCTCACATAAATTTCAATGGTTTAGGATTTCTGAAGTAGGATACTGACATACAGGGGGTGTTTTTTTTTCAAACCGAATATGGGTCCAAAAACATGGAACGTATCCCATTGTGATTCTTTGAACTGATGATCTTTTTTGAACATACTCCTCACACTGTCGCATATAGTATGGATAGGGACCACTGAATGTAATGGCATATGCAGAATTGGGAGAGAGTCTGTCCATAATCTCTTGTCCTCTCTTTCTTTCTATGGAAATATCTAAAACAAAAAGCACCTGTCACTCAAAAAAAGAACACATTTCTTCCTTCCATTACTTGTTTAAAACATTGATTCAAGCCTTTTCTTTTTGTTGATTGAATTCTCCTACCATCTCTCAGCTATGGCCTTCTTCTCTTCCTCTCCTGTCTTCTTCAAACTCCTCCCTCTCTTCATTTTCACACTAGTCCTATTTCCCAGTAACACTCCAGTGGTTCTAAGCTGCTACACATCAATCTTCAGCTTTGGTGACTCCCTAATTGACACAGGTAACTTGCTCTACATCGATCCCTCTAACGATATCGGTCATCCACCTTATGGTATGACATTCTTCCACCATCCCACCGGTCGAAACTCCGATGGCCGCAACGTCATAGATTTCATCGGTAGGCCATCATCTCTATTCCTCTTTTCTTCTTCTTCTTCTTCTTCTCTAATTTAAAAAGGATGGATCATGGCATGGGAGAGGCATCCAATTACTAACTAATTAAGGTTCTTGTTTTATGAGGCAAAAGCTGAATCATTTGGAATTTCCCTCTTGCCCCCATATCTGGCACGTTCCAAAGATCAGGATCTGCGCCGCGGAGCGAATTTTGCTGTGGCAGGTGCTACCGCGCTTGATTCCACCATCCTTGAAGAGATGATTGGTGGAGAAGTGCAAAAAAACGTTTCTTTCGCATATCAGATTGGGTGGTTCAAAGAGCTCTTGCCCTCTCTCTGCCAAACACCTTCAGGTATGCCTGTTCAGTGGACTTTCTGATTAAAGATTAATATATCTTCTATTATTGATGATCTTGCCATTAGTTTTCTACTTTACATTATTTGTCTACAAACATGAAAAAAAAATTATTTTGTTCCTTTTAGCTTTGACTTCACAGTCAAGTAGAATTGTTAATGTCAAGTAGAAATGTTAATGTTAGTTTTTAAATAATGTATCTGATTGTGCCTAATTTCTCTTTGTAATTGGATTTGTATGGTTGAAAGGAAAGTTTAAATTAGATATGGTTTGTTTATGAGAAATATTTGTTAGGTGAAGTACCTACCTACATCCTCCTACACATTTCACTTGGATAGACCATCGATGGAACTGGAAGCTTTGTAGGAATATTAAATACAGAGAGGTGCTGGTCTCTGTTTGTCGAGAGGTCTTCTGGTGGGACCTCATCGACCATTTAGAAACCAGGGTTGTAACTTGGGCTGTTGACTACAATAGAATCCAAATTCAAGTTCTAAATTTTTAGAGTTAAGCAGCAAGGGGCCTAAAAATGAGAACCCTATTTAAACTCAGTTCATGTTGAAATTTTGTTGGGGACTTGGGGTTGGGTATATTTCTAAAATTAATAGGAACTTGGGGTTTTAACTCTAAACAGCATGAAACTAATGGTTTCCTAAAAAACTATTTACATCTAGGTTTCCATTCTTCACATTTATTCCATGCGTTTCCATAAATTTTGTACCTTGTCAGCAGTATGAAGCGTTTACACTTTTAGCTCTCTGGTTGTGTAATAAGTAGGTAACTAGTATCAGATAATTGCTCGATATTAAAATCAAAACATTGAAAACTTGATCCTCTTGAACTATAATCCAAAATTTTCATATTTCAGTATCCAGATTGCGAAACTGTTTGAAATTGGACAGGGGCCCATAATATCAATGGCTTGAGCCTTGGACACCCCATTTCCTCTTTATTTTTCATGTTTTTGCTTGTGTCAGGTTGTCGGGATTTTCTAAGGACGTCCCTATTTCTTGTGGGTGAGATTGGTGGCAACGATTACTATTATGCTTTCACTCAAGGATGGAGTTTTAAAGAGATGCAATCCATAGTACCTCTTGTTATCGATGTCATTGCATCCGCAATTAACGTGAGCAGTGATAGAACATTACATTCTCATTAAATTTCTCCAGTGCCACTGTTAACATTCAATGAATGGATTTGGTGCATCATTCAATCGCAGACGTTGATTGAGCATGGGGCCACGATGCTGGTGGTGCCGGGCAGTCTACCACTTGGCTGCTTTGCTACAATTCTCACCATAGGAATGAGCCCAAACGAAGAAGACTATGACCAAGCCACTGGATGTTTAAAGGGATGGAACGAGTTCAACAGGTATCACAACGAGTTCCTAGTGAAAGAGCTGGATCGGCTGCGCCACCTTCACCCTCATGCAACCATCATCTATGGAGATTATTACAATACTGCCTTGCAAGTTTTTCTCTCTCCACTCTTGTTTGGTGTGTGCTTGCTTTGCTTTACACTCTTCCCATCTTTATATTGTAAAATACACATCTAGTCGTTCATCTTTGGGACCAATTATTATATCTTTAGATTCTCATTTTTTATTTTTTACTTTTTACCTGCACACTTGTGTGGTGGGGATTTCCAATTTCGCCATTTAAGTAAATAAAATTGTTGTGTGAAAGGCGGAGACCGAAATCCTAATAAATTTGAGGTGCGGATGTTGTTGTAGGATTTCGTGAGGGAGCCCTCTCGGCATGCTGTGGAGGTGGAGGCCCCTATAATTACAACTCGTCTGCACTGTGTGGCAGCGACGAAGTGAAGGCTTGCAAGGACCCGTCCTTGTATTGGAACTGGGATGGCGGCCACCCAACAGAGCCTGGGCATCGGATACTTGCCAATGGCTTGTTAGAAGGGCCTCTTACCGATCCTCCCATCTCTAATACTTGCCTCAAACCTTTCTTTCATGATTTTGTATAAACAATTGCTATTGATCAATGGAGAGGATTTTGGACAGTCAAAGAGTTCAGATCTTCTTGACACTGAGAGTCGGAGCAATCTTATGGCCAGCTCTGGTCCAGCCTGTTTGCAAAATACATGTGCGATAAGGTAAATATGTTGTCTTGTCCGAACACAGAAGCATGTTTCCATAAAAACTTATGGTAGTTTTTATCTGTGTTAATGTTTGTTGAAAGTTTACATGTACCAAACCACTGAGCCTATCAGGACCGAGTCTAGCCAAAAAAAAAAAAAAGAGGTCCGGCGAAGCTATTTTGGGCCTTCAAGCTTTCATTGCCAAATACATTCAACTATTGAGCCAGAAAATAAGACCAAGACAAGCCCATGGCTCAAAAAACAAAGCCACAGATCCAGCCCATTGCAGGCGAGGCTCAAGTCAGTCCAGTTGGTCAGACCCATGAGAACCCCAAATGGCCATAGTGGATTCGGACTCATTTTATAATTAAACAAAACATTCAAGCATAGACCTTATTCCAAGTGATTTGTGGCCAGAACGAAGACTCGTTGGGGATCATGGATCGAACCCTATGCACCCTATCTCGACAATCTAGATCAATGTTTGTTTATTTTGCAAGATGGGCAGATCTCCAGGGCAAACCTCATGTGCCCTAAAATGGGGCAGAAATATAATTTACATAAAACCACCTGTATTTTGATAATTATGAACCACCACCTGCCCTTTTGGACGACTTTCACTTGCACTGTCTGAAAATTTCAATAAAACATCTCGACCATGGCCTGTTGTGGATGGGTTTAAGAAACCCATTGTACGTTATCCTAAAATGTTTAAGGGCATGTTTGTGTACACACCCTTTCCTCGAAAAGGAGAAATTGTCAGGTCAACAAATTCCATAGAAACGAAAACCTCGCAAAATGATTTTCATAGAATTTAGAAATTCATGTTTGGTGCAAAAAAAAATTTACTCATTGAATTGGTGCTAATGTTGTTTGGTGCAGCTGTAGATTCCTTATTGGTGATACAATTTTAAAAAAAAATAACATAACATGTATATTATTTATTTAACATTAAATAATAATTTATATAGAGAAATAAAAAATGAAAGATTTGTAGGTTTTCTGGATTGAAATGGACAAGAGTGAGGAAAAGAGAGAAGTTTTCCGAGGAAATCCATTTCCCCTACCCCTTCATAGGAAACTCATTTCCACCATTATCAAGGAAAATGCTGACGAGGCAGAAAGCATTTCCGCGGAATTATTCCGCACTAAACGCCAGAAAAATGAATTTTCCGCGGAAAAGTGTTACACAAACATGCCCTAAAACTCTCTAGATCTAGCCACTCTTTTTCTGGTATTGATTTCAAGACCATATTGTGACTAAGACGAAAGACGCATTGTAATGGCATAAATCATAGAAATAGAGGCAAGCCCTTATAGAACTGGGTTATCCATTCATTCGGATTCCTATAAAAAGTTTCCACAAATTCAAACCCCATTTCTATAACAACTGGGTCTGGTGCTGGAAGCTCGGAAAGTGTTTTCTTTACTCCTTTTCCTTGGCAATACATTCCAGAGGCTCTGTCTGACATGGCCTGGTCTCCCAAGCTTCATCGAGTGTGGGGAAAAGGCTTTATATTCCGAATGTAGCAAAAATAGAGTTGCCAATTCCTACTATTATCTTTTCTCATATAGTAAATCTTGGAAAAACTTAGTTAACTGCATGGATAGTTGCTTAATCTCGGTCTCACTGGTGACTGATCCTACCAGGCAAGGAGAGGTTTTAGTCAAAAAAATGAAGGCACATTCAAATTCCATGTTCTCCATGCTTTAACACACAAAAATTTACAGGTCACAGCTTAGTATGTGATGAAACGTTAACATGCATGAATAACAGATTTGAATACTTCATCGCTGATTCTGAAATACCTCTGGCCTGGTAAACTAAAATTCTAGAGGCTGATTATTTCATATCAGGAACATGCGGATTTTAATTGACCTTGGTTTCTACTTATCCAATCCAAAACGAGAACAATCTTCACGTGTTCTGAAATGCCTACATTTGAAGAGTAAGTTGGGTAAGTTAGAATAGGTGATAAAGCAGTGAAAAAAACCATTGCGTGTAAAAGTAGCATTACCTATTTTTGGTACGGTAGGTCTTCAATTCAGAGGCTTCCCTGCGACCAGTGACATCTTTAACCATACGAAGTGATTCTGGCACCACAACCTTTCCAGATTCGTCATGGTAAGCGTCCAGGATGAAGTTCAGCACTTTCTCCTGTCAAACAAAGTTTGATACAGTTGATCATTCTAGTAATAAACACCCCACATGAAGATGGGATTCAAATCACTCGTAGCTGCTACAGCTCAAATATTTCAATTATAAGGTCCTCAACCAATGGCACCCTATTATCTTTGGGCCATATTTTAAAACATGGGACACTTAAATTAAGGTGACTCAGAATGCTATTCATGCCCTCAATAGAAGGACCACATTTAGGCATGTCAACAGACCAGGCTAGGACTGGGTCTAGGTATGTTGCCAATTTATTTTTGGGCCTCAAATTTCGGCCACACGGCCCAAAAGGGCTGTGCCAAGCCCAACCCTAGCCTTTGAGAAAATTGCCAAACCAGGGTCCTCGCCCAATACTTTTAATTAGTATATGACCAATTATTTCTATTCTAATTTACGTGGAAAGCAAATGTTTGTGACTAATGTCTTATGTCTCTCTCAGTACAAACAATCCCCTTCAGAGGCTAATCAAATACATCTTTAGCTCATCTTCATCTGAAATAGAGAAGAATAAATGGCAAGTTTAGACTTTAGAGCATTGCATACAACATTAGCAGTAAAAATTCATACAATCATTCTATACTACAAAAGTATTATGCTCAACTCCTATGAATGATAATAAGATATTAAATATGTCTCAGTGTTGTAATTTGTTCATTATATATGGTCTGATGTGCCGGTGCTATGACCTCGTCTGCCAGAAAGTTTCTCCGATTCCTTTCAGAGAGGGCTGGGAGTGGGATGGCTTCGGTGTGTAGTATCAGGGGCTCACAGGGCTTTCCTCTCTGTTTGTGCTGGTTAGAGGATTCAGCCTCAAGCATCCATTCAGATTGTATTAGCCTATTATTTTCCCCCTTTAAAGTCATAATAAAATCAATAATTGTTCAAAAAACTAACTACAATCTATGAAGAGATATACTATTTTTATCCTGAGGCCATATGTCTGGCACAACCAATCTGTGCAATAAGCTGACCAACCGCTTAGATGGCCAGGCAAAAAAAAAAAAAGGTAAGTCTGCACATCAATTGGACCAAGTAGTCGGTCAAATGAACCATTTAAGAGTTTTTTTTCTAACCATCAACTTATATTCTACATGTGTGGCCCACCTGACGAGTGAAATTCATTATCTTTTCTTGGGTTCAAGGTCATCAACAGTGTGGGTTCTACATGTACAAGTCTTCGATGCCGCAAATGTTCCAAGCAGGCACATGTGCAATACAAAATTTTATGCAAACTTTCAGCAAAATAATTAGTGGTAAGTATACATCCAAATTCTTTCACTACTGGATCTAGAAGATAATTGTTGATTTTACAGAGTGCTGTTGTGCAGCAGAGAAATAGAAAAAAAAAAAAAAAGGGTACCTGATTCATGAAGTACCAATCACTTTTTAGATCATTTTCATGTATGAATGTGTGAGCATCTTACGCCATGCATCTATGTACTGATCTAATTAAGAAGCACATGCATACATGCACAAATGCATGTTACACTTTCTTGTAACAGCAGATGAACATCCATATGTATCAACACAAGCATGATATAATCTACATATAGAGATGACTGTGACCTGGAATTTTAACACTAAAAATAAAGTCAAGTATTCTAGCGACCAGATAAATTAATACTAAATAGAAGAAAGTGACTGACCAAGGGTTGTGAAGCATCTAGCCATTGATAAATAAGCTCGTTACGGAACCATGTCATTTGTCTCTTTGCAAAGTTTCTGAAGAAATCAATAAAAGAAAACTATAATTAGCAATGTCCTAAACTCAATGTCCTTATAATGGATAAGATGTATGAATTTTCTACTATCAAAACAACAGCAACTAGATTTATTTACAAGTTCAAATTGGCTCTTAATGACATGAAACAAAATATCTTCCATTGTATGTGATTGTTTGAAAATATGTTTCCATAGTACATGATGGGTTCACTCTTATGACTTTCTTCCATTTGATGTTTTAACTAAACATTCAATGCATTGCTAATGAAAGTTACCTAGAGGATTTCTGGAACTCAGATAAAAAAGCTTGGAAATCTCCAGCAGAACTGCCACCATGTTCCCTACAATTTACAAGGTACTCCATCGCCTGCAAATATCACTATTATGGGTTTAGTGATTGAAACTATTTTGAGAAAATATAAAATGCACAGTTTCCCTACGAAAGAGAAATGAAAAATGATCTAAAGATATGCCCCTTGTTGATTAATAAACGCCAAGAAGCATTGGAACAAATCTATGTTCATTTCATAAGAGTTACCAGAAATCATGGGAAAATTGGCGGTTGGATAAACAGAACTGGTTTGTAGCCCTTAGGTAATGAGTACTGCTATTTTAGGTGAAGGAGAATAACATGAAAAAATATATAGGTTGCTCATCAATACTTAAGGTGTCAAGCAAAAAACTTTTGCAACTGAAAGGCGGGAGCTAGTAGTGTGTGTGGGGGAGAGAGTTCAGGTGACAAGCATCCACACATAAGGCCAGTGAGGACTAGACTGTCAAGCCCACCTGGGGCCATGCCATTGGGGGTTAACAAGATATCAATGAGATCTAGGGGAGTGCAAAATACATACCCCATCAGACCATCCAAACACCCCACCTCGAACCATCGATTGGCACACTTGTATATGGATAAAAAAGACTCAATTGATGGCATGCCTCTTGGATTATCCATAGTCCAAAAATAGCATAAAAAAAAAGCCCTTCTAAATAATTGAGCCACAACAATCTGTATTGACTATGCGCATATGCCTTACAATAGGCAATTAGTTGAGTAATTAGGATGATCCCTTTCTTTTTAATTAGACTTTCGCATTGTAGTCAATCAATGATGTGTTGCATCTATTTCATGTTTTGAATGGGTGAATACATACACCAATTTTATTGGGTGGGCTTTACTGTGTTCACTACATGGTGAACGATGGCATAACCAATATGTGTGTGCATGCGTGGTGTGTGTGGATATCAGTGGATGTTTGCATCAGTTGACAGCAAATTACACAACAATAATGCACAGAACAGGGCACAAAAGCATTGAAGGATGTATGGTAAACATACTTGTCTATACCCAATTGCTCGTGTTGCGGAATTCATGTTTGGAAGAAGACCCAAGTCAAGAAGCCATGTAGCTTCTGACAAAATTCCCTTATCTCCTAAGATAAAAAGCAAGCGCCGTTAATGTTAAACTTACAATTCATGTGCATAACAATTTCTCATGGTGCAAAACAGATAAGATTTTTTTTTTTGGGGGGGGTATCCCAGCTAAGGGGTTGCAACCCTAAGAGACTCACACATGTGAGGTGATAGGAACTCAAACATGCAAGGAGACACAACTCACAAATGGGAGGTAATAGCAGACCTCCCAATGAGAACCTCCACTCCTTACCACAGGGGTAAGGAGCCATTCTCAAGATGTTCATTTGAGAGATGGGAACCAATGAAGACTCAATCTTCAAAAATTATATTGGGTCCAATTCAAGATTAAATGATCTAGAATCCTAGGTAAATCAATTATGATTTATTGTTTCAAGTTTCAATAATATCTATAGGAACATGAACAAAACTATGATGATATTTTAATCTATAAGGTGAACAAAATCTGAAAATTCTTCACATCTATGCTGACCCTTACCCAACTAGTAATCTATAGATCGAAATCAAAGAACTGGTATCAATATGAAGATGTCATAACAGTTCAACTAGGGACTAAATTAGAAGCATAATTTCAGTTATATATGTTTTATTATTAAGTCTCTACAGCAGATTATAAAATAAATATATATAAAAAATAAAAAGCTTTGTCCTTCTGAGAAATAAGTCAGCCTAATTTACTTCAGCACATGCTTGGAGGTAAACATGCTTATGTGAAAGCCCTCGCGACTAATCAGCTGTTTTCTCTCCAAGTAGATTTCAGGCCCAAAAATATGCCAAAGCACTCATCAAATGGGACCCACATGCAAGAATAATTAAAATGGCACCTTTCCATATTCATACATGCAATTATGACCCATATAAGGAAAGGACTAGTATTTTTTCATTAATAAAAAAGTGAATCTACTTAATGGATTCCACTAAAACCTTGCACGCTAGCTGTACCTCAGAGCATGGGCCCCTGGAAAGGTGACTAGAGTAGGAGGTGCAAGTAGTCTTAGTAAATTTGCAGCAGCAACAAGAGTGACAACATTACATATATTATAACAAAACTGAGAAATTAAGATATCTAGTAACTTCGATAGATGAGGACTTGAGTACAATATGTAGACCTCCAGGTGCACCATACAAATTGTAGGACCGTGCAGGCTGTACAGACCTCCTGTGTAGCATAAGATTTTATCTTTCCCAGTGGGAACATTGATTATCCAGACTAAAACCATTATCTATTGATATGATTTGAGTTAAAAGTGGTTTTTGAGGAATTACACTAGATAATAGGACCAAAAAAAAGACGAGCACTCTGGGCTACGGGGCAGGAAAGGGAGAGAATGTATATGAGATTTCTGCTACTAAAAGAAACCAAGGTGAAGCTACACCATTAAGAATCAGTAAAAAAAAAAGTCAAACATGTACTGAATGAGATGCATGATATATGATGTCCGGTAGTCAACTAATAAAATGAAAGCACGATATTAATCATCTATGATATATTAATTAAGTCCAGTTGTTGACTTACCAAGGACAGACAAAAATATGGTTTACTATCTCAAACATCCAAGGCAGCATTGTCTTTAGTAACAACCACCTCAGAAGTCATACATTTTAACTTCTTTCTGTGATGGATATATGGAACACCATAATAAAGCAATATGCATAGAAACTTAACATGGAACTTCCACATGCCAACTGAATGTATTGCAAACTTACTTCACAAAAATTTAAATTGCATAGGATACCTGCAAGCATCTCCTCACAACGCAAGTCAATCTGCCTATATAGATCCACTCTGGGGCTTGAAAGGAAAAAACAAATGAAGTCATAGTCGAGGTCTTTAGAAAGAGTCTCCCCAGGATCATCAGTCGTGGAAGTTCCATCATATGGGGCATCTGATACTTGTTTGTCCAAATGCTCTCTAAAAGAATCATATGGTACATGGAAAGCGGATGGTGGGGATCCAGTTAACTGAAATTGAGAAGAAAGAATGGTTCATAAAAGGCAATTTCAATGAACATGTCACTAAAAATGCATTATAGATCTTACACAATCTAAAAGATAACTTTCTTACATGGCTAACCTATGTGAAAGGACCCCCAAAATTCATATATATATATATATGGGCCAGCTTTCCTAAGCTCAAGCTTAGGACAAGGTAACCTCAAGTGTGTGGTGGGGCCCACCTGGGGACCCACATGGGGATGTCGATGGGGGGGATTTCAAGGAGTCCCTGGGATCTTCCTCTTTGCAAAAAATCAACCACAACCGTGATTTCTATCATCTCCATATGGGCCTAAAAGTTTAATGGTTAACAATCCATTCAGATCGATACTTAGTCAATCCAACAGTCCAGTAAATTTGGATCTTACCGAAAGTTGGCGGACATGTGCAATTTAAGGGGCTCATGTGTTTGGTCCATTTGGATGGACCGAAGGTGGGCCCCACAAACATGAGCTTATGAAATTTTCTCCTAAGCTCGAGCTTAAATTGAATGAATACATAGGTTTAAGTGAATGAATTTTACAATGCCAAAGTTCTTGTCACTAAACAAGAAAACAAAGAGCAAGAAGAGTAAATTCATAGGTTTATTAGCTTCTTCTCAACTATTAATCAGTAGCTAAAATTTTAAGAAAAGATAAAATTGACACAAGTATTAGTTTTCTCCAAGGACCTTTACAGACTCACCCTGATAATCTCAAGGCTACGCCTTAATCGATACCAATTATTTCGAGCCACAAGATGAGCTTTTGGGTCACCTGCTTTCTCAACCAATTGCACTGCTGCATCCCAATCCCCATTTCTCTGTAAAAGCATGAGCTCTGAATATGCTTCAGAAGCAACCTCTAAAGATGCTTTGGGAACTTCAGGTCTCCCATATATATACCTTCTAGTCAAGAAAGGAAACAATCTAAAATGACCATCATACCACTAGAAACAATGACATTGTAAGAAATGACTAGATACTGGGTCATGAATTAAATACACATGCCTATAATCAATATCATTTCAAAATTGAGAATTTGACCCACTTGGTCGACTTGACCTGTGAACAGTCAAAACTCAGTCTTGGTTTGCAAACTATGCTCGAGCATTCAATTGGAGCATCTAGAATCTCAAAATCCCTCATCTCAAAGCATGAAAGTAGAGAAAGAATGAAGAAATAGGTTTTCCAAAACCTACTCCTCGTTCTTAAGATTTTTAGTTGAGTCTATCTCTAGTGAAATGATTGTCTTGTGAGTCAGGATATGACTCAATATAATAAAATTGAGTTGGTCAAGTCGATTGAGACCAAACTCTGACCCTGTCTCGACTATTTAGGCCCCAGTACCTGTGATGGACTTAGTAGCAATCAAGTCAGTTTTCTTGCTAATGAAATGCAGTAAGCATGAATTATCAAAAAATTCTGCTCGCATATCTTCATGTTGTGTAATATTCATTTCGACAGAAAATCAGCATCAATACCAGCGCAAGTATAATCCCGTTCCACCAGCAACAATTGGTACATGGCCATTTTTTAAGATGTCTGTTGTAGCTTGTCGTGCATCCTCAAAGAATTGTCCGACGGAATAGTCTAGCAATCAAAACCAAACAAGTCCTCTATAGTAACGCAAGCCAATTAATCCAATAACTAAATTGGTGACCCGAATAGGCTTGAACATGGAACAATACATTTCACGATAAAGATCTATTGAAGATATGAGTGATTCACATACCTTCAAATGGGTGTAATATATCAAGCAAGTGGTGAGGGACTTCCTGCAAAACAAAACCACAAGCACAATTTAAATATAAGCAATGCAATAATGGTGCAAAAGGAACCATAGAAGACAAGTTTTGTGATTTAAAAAAAACATATATATCAGACTCCCTTCTTTCCTTTCCAATAAATGGACTGATACAAACATTTCTATAAAGTCTCATGTTTCATGCCTTCTTGGATCAGTATTTTATATGCCTTACTCGGAAAAAGGAAAAAAAAATGTTACAATGGTTGGACCATTTTCAACCATATTGTTGTATGCTCTACTTCAATGAGGTTTCAAAATTGATACTTTGGGAACATACCAGGTGCGCCAATAGAAACAAGGACAGAATATAACAAACTAGATGAGAGTATATATGGCCAAAAAGAAGAAAGAAAAAGACAAAAGCGCTGCAAGCCTGCAATTCAGGATATTTTATCTCATTCAATATGAAGTTGTATCTCCATGGACCGTTCTTGTGCTTCATCAATCATAACAAATAGCAACCAAAGTAACACCCTCCGCAATGATAAGAAGCCCGAATAAGATGTTTTATACACATGCATAATGCAACACCTCTCCTATTGCCCAAGCCTCATCAGAATCCCTCACCCCTAGGAGACTGCAGAATACTAGCACAATCTCTTTTTTTGTCCCTAAACAAGGTTCCCCAATGCACCTCTCAGATCCAATTTACCTATTGGTGCCCCATGAACATTCATTTTTAGCAGCCTAGAGGTGGGGAATTCCCCAATACATGCTTCCCAATTGGACATAAGATCATTAGCATGAAATCTACAAAATTACTTCCTGCAAAGAGTGCATATTTCCACCCAAAGCTTGATGATATCATAGACCTCATCCACTCCCATCTTTGTATCATTAAAAACTAAATTGCACAACTCCATCCAAACAAAAGATACCCTATAGAAAGAACATAAGGTCAACTATAAATGCTGCTGAAAGAATAAATCAAAATCACGGTAGATATGTGAATTGATCCAACCAAAAGGGAAAAAATGTTCAGACCACTGTTGGTAAATGCACAAATTATAGGCCAATCATACAACAGTGCTGCAATATAATAGGCCCAGAATATATGCCACCATCACAATTAAGTGAGCATGAACTCCACAAAATTCAAATGCACTAACAATAAAATGGTTTTTGGATTCAAACGCACTAAGAATAGAAAGCTTTGAGATCAAAGCCTGTGCATATAGAATTCTATAACTAAAAGGATAATGTACTAAGCTACAGTTGGAGTTGGATATCCCAAAGCCAGAAAGAAAGTTAAAAGGATCGAACTTCGATTGATGTTTCTAAGAAGATCACGGCTTTCATAATTATGAGTTTATGACATAATAATTACATTTAATTATCTCAAAGAGTATCTATCCATCCTTTTTGATAGACTGTTAGAGGTTAACAGTTTATTATTCTGATCTTTTAGTTAATCAGTCTGTTAATAAGTCCTATTCTTTAGGGACTAGTTGTTTGTGCTTTGACGAATTCCTCTTAGTCTGTTACCACGTTTTAGGGTGATGCAAACGTGGGTTGTTATTTTTGATTTTATCTCTTTGTAAAAGGCTATATAAGCTTGCAGTTTGTTATCAATGAATTAGGGACTTTTCATTCAAGCTTGTGTGTTATAGTTTCTTCTGAGTGTTCTCTACAATTGGTATCAGAGCACCATCACAGGGGGCCTGATTGTGAGTGTGTGTGTGGAAAGAAACCGCAATTTTCTTTCAGAGTAAGGAAGTCAAGCAGAATGGCGGAGGGCAATAGCAGTGGTTTTGTGCAGCCGGCCATTCCCAAATTTGACGGACATTACGATCATTGGGCGATGTTGATGGAGAACTTTCTCCGTTCCAAGGAATATTGGGATCTCATAGAGAATGGGATTTCGGTGGTGGTGACACAAGGAGCTGAGCCATCTACAGTGGTGGCAACAGAAGCACAACGCAAATCGATCGAGGACTAGGCAGAAGCACAACGCAAATTGATCGAGGGGCAGAAGTTGAAGGACTTAAAGGTAAAGAATTACCTTTTTCAAGCTATAGATCGGAATATCATGGAGACTATACTCGACAGAGACACATCAAAGAGTATTTGGTACTCCATGAAACAGAAATACCAAGGCTCTACCAAGGTGAAGAGGGCACAGTTGCAAGCACTTCGGAGGGACTTTGATGTTAAACAGGCCCAGGCCCATCATAGGATCCAGTCCAGCCTGTTATCTCCACGTGGGATTGATTTGGTCAAGATCAACACAGCTGTACATATTCTGTAATTAGATTGGTTTCCTAACTTAGATAGAAATTGGTTTCCTAACTTAGATAGAAGTTGATGTAATTAGATTGGTTTCCTAAACTTAAGCCTTGATTAAGGCATGTAACACTATATATATTGAGGCTGGTTCTCCAAAGGAGAATACACAATAATAATACAATCTCAAGCATTCTATTATTTCAAGTTCTGTGCGTGAGTCTGTCATGGTATCAGAGCAACTGATTCATGCCCTAGCATTCTAAGTTTCCTCAAGTTTTCAAGGACCTATAGATCCTCCCTGCTTCCACGTTTGGAAGCTCTTGGTGTATCTCCGATCATCTTCGATAGTCTCCGATCATCTCCGATCATCTCAGATCATCTCAGATCAGGTGTGGCCCACCTAAGATCGTCTTCAACACCTCTGCGGAACAAGCCCAAGTTGGTCGACTGGAATTCTCAGTTATTTTGGTTATTTTTCAAGAATTTTTTTCTATTCCCAGGTCTGTCTTCTACTGCATTCAGTGAATCATCAAGTTTATTAATCTGATTTCATCTCAGCCGTCCAACAAGTTGGATCTGGACTGTTTTTGCATGAATCTTCTTCCATAAGTTGCGTAAATCTTATGTGATTTGACAACTGATATTCTGGTGGGGCCCACGTCCAAAACCCAACCCAATTTTTTGGGTCGTCAGTCCTGTTTGAGGACTCCTCTCTGTGCCATAGTTACTGTATCAGCAACTATCCTCTCTGGGAACAACTTTTGCTTGCTGTTTTTTTATCAAAGACAGAATCGAAGGCTTCCTATTAGCAGTCCTCCATACTGTCCTTGTCTGTTGCTAGTGAGGACAAGATCTCTGCTGTTTCTGATTGCTGCTGTTCTCTTTGCTGCTGGTTTCTTCTCTGTTTACTGTTTGGCCAGTATCAACTTGAGATGGAAAAATCTGAAGTTAGCTTGATTCGGTTCACGGGGAAGAATTACCCTGCTTGGTCTTTTCAGTTCCAAGTATACCTTGAGGCTAAGGAATTGTGGGGTTATATTTCTGGATCTGACCCTAAACCCACTGAAGATGAGAAGAAAATCTCCTCTTGGCTTACTAAAGATGCGAAGATAAAATCATGGATCCTCGGCTCTGTCGAGCCACATCTGATCATGAATCTCAAACCTTACCCCACTTCCAAAGACATGTGGGGGTATCTAAAGAAAGTATACCATCAAGATAATTCAGCACGTCAATTTCATCTTGAATGTGCGATTGCTGAATATACACAGGGAACCTTGTCCATACAAGATTACTATTCTGGCTTTCGTACACTGTGGTCGGAATACGATGGTATTAAGTATGCTGATGTAGCTCCGGATGTTTTGCTCGTTATTCAGGATCTTCAGGCCTCTAGTCAAAGGGATCAGTTTTTGATGAAACTGCGCAGTGAATATGAAAGTGTCCGCTCTGCCCTGATGAATCGGACGCCATTACCTTCTTTGGATATATGCTTAAATGAACTTCTCCGCGAAGAACAACGCATTGCGACTTCGGCTCATCTAGCACAACAAACGGCTGAGACCTATTCAGTCGCGTTCTCAGCAAATAAAACTTCTCAGCCTCCGCCGCGTGACTTGAGCAAAACGCAATGTTACAGTTGTCAAAAATTTGGGCACATTGCAACTCAATGCAAACAGAAGGTTTGCAGTTACTGTAAAAAGTCGGGACATATCATCTCTGAATGTCGCCGCCGCCCACAGCGTCCATCACCACAGCCTCAGACTCCACCGTATCAGCCTCCGCATGCGTATGTTGCTTCTTCGGTTATGCCTGCTCCTACATCTGCACCCTCACAGCTTGGGCCCTCATCTCCTCTCACTCCTGAATTGGTTCAACAGATGATTGTCAATGCCCTCTCTACTTTTGGTTTATCAGGTACATCCCCTCCATCTTCTACTTGGTTCCTTGATTCCGGGGCGTCTAATCATATGACGTCTTCCTACGCCCCACTCTCCAATGTGCAAAGATACACTGGTCCTCTTCAAATTCAAACTGCTAACGGGGGCCATGTTCCCATTACTGCTGTCGGTGACATCCCTGGTCCCCTTCCATTGAAAAATGTTTATCTATGTCCAAATTTAACTTCCAACCTTTTGTCAGTTGGGCAGCTTGTTGAAAATAATTGTAACATCTCTTTTTCTTCTTCTGGTTGTGTTGTGCAGGACCAGATGTCCGGGAAGGAGATCGCGAGGGGGCCTAAATGTGGACGCTTGTTTCCGTTGGATTTTTCCAAGACTTCTAGGAATAAAATTGACAATGATGTGTTTTGTTTTTCCATTAGAGATAACTGCCAATTGTGGCATAACAGACTTGGACACCCGAATTCAAAAACTTTGTCCCTTCTGTTCCATTCTGGTTTATTAAATAAAACTACTGGTTTATCTTCTTGTGTGCCTCTTGATTGTGCTACTTGCAAACTGGGAAAGAGCAAAACTCTTCCTTTTCCTATTTCAACTTCACACAGCACTCAGTGTTTTGATTTGGTTCATAGCGATGTATGGGGAATTGCTCCAGCTCTTTCTCATGCTCATTATAAATACTTTGTGACTTTTATTGATGATTTTAGTCGGTTCACATGGGTTTACTTTCTGCATTCCAAATCTGATGTCTTTCATGTTTTTTAAGATTTTTCTGGCTTATGTTGAAAACCAATTTTCCACCTGCATTAAAATCCTACGCTCTGATTCAGGCGGGGAATATATGTCCTCTGATTTTCAACATTTTTTGCAAAACAAGGGAATTATTTCTCAAAGAACTTGTCCTTATACTCCACAGCAGAATGGAGTCGCTGAAAGAAAAAATAGACATCTCCTTGATGTCACTCGTTCCCTTCTCCTTGAATCATCAGTTCCTACCCGTTTTTGGGTTGAGGCATTGGCTACCGCAGCTCATCTTATTAATCGTATGCCATCCCCTTTGCTTGAAAATCAGTGCCCATATTCTCGCTTATACAAGACATCTTCATCCTATGATGATCTTCATGTTTTTGGCTCAGTTTGCTTTGTTCATTTGCCTCCTTCTGAACGGACTAAACTTACAGCTCAATCCGCTCAGTGTGTTTTTTTAGGATATGCACCCTTCCAGAAAGGGTTCCTGTGCTATGATCCCCACATTCGGCGCATCCGTACCTCTAGGAATGTCGTGTTTTTTGAGAACAAGTATTTTTTTCAAAAACATCTTGATCCTCCAGATGACTCCTCTCTAGTTTTCTTACCTGGTTTTTCCGGCGACACATCTATTGTTCGCTTTAATCCTAATTTTGTGTATCACAGACGGACCACAGACGCGCCTCCCAGGGATTCCCCTCCCGGTTCACCTCCGGCATCTGGTCCACCTCCTGCATTTGGTCCATCTGGACTTCCTCCATTGCGTCGCTCCACTCGCATTTCGGTACCACCCGACCGCTATGGGTTCTCTCATACTTCCTTAATGGCTACTTTGTCCTCTTCTTCCATTCCCCAATCCTATTCTCAGGCTGTGCAGGACAAATGCTGGAACCAGGCTATGCTCGATGAATTGACTGCTTTAGAGAAAAATCATACGTGGGATATTGTCCCCTCTCCTGTGGGCGTCAAACCTATTGGCTGCAAGTGGATCTTTTCTCTCAAGTTAAAATCAGATGGCA
Organism: Cinnamomum chago; assembly: GCA_038049695.1. Classification (NCBI taxonomy): domain Eukaryota; kingdom Viridiplantae; phylum Streptophyta; class Magnoliopsida; order Laurales; family Lauraceae; genus Cinnamomum; species Cinnamomum chago. Next base: position 53,749,206 of record CP142457.1, on the reverse strand, counting down.
CTCTTGATCGCTATAAGGCGCGCCTTGTTGCTCTCGGAAATCGGCAGGAATATGGCATTGATTATGATGAAACTTTTGCTCCCGTCGCCAAGATGACCACCGTACGCATCATCCTTGCTGTTGCTGCCTCTCGGTCCTGGCCTCTCTATCAAATGGATGTAAAAAATGCGTTTCTGCATGGTGATCTCAAAGAAGATGTTTATATGCATCTGCCTCCGGGGTCCTCATCTGGCAAGGGTATGGTTGCTAAGCTCCGTCGCTCTCTCTATGGTCTGAAGCAAGCTCCTCGCGCATGGTTTGAGAAATTTCAAGCTGCTCTTCTCCGCTTGGATTTTCATCCGAGCCAGTATGATCCTTCTATGTTCTTACATCATGCTCCGTCTGGGATTACTGTGCTACTGGTCTACGTTGATGACATTGTAATTACTGGTCCCAATGCAAAAATGATTCATGAACTCCAAGCTTCTCTTCATCAGACATTTCAAATGAAGGATCTCGGCCCCTTACACTATTTCCTCGGTCTTGAAGTTCACCAATCGCCAAAAGGTATAGTACTCAATCAGCACAAATACACGGTTGACCTCATTGGCTTGGCTGGCCTTACTGCTTCAACTCCAGTCGATACGCCCATCGAACTGAATGTCAAACTCAGCAAAGAGGAGGGTGACCTTCTTCCAGATCCCACTGCATATCGCCAGTTAGTGGGGAGCTTGATCTACCTCACGATCACCCGCCCTGATATCTCATTTGCGGTCAACCTCATGAGTCAGTTCATGACTGCTCCTCGTCATCTTCATATGGCTGCTGTTCGCCGCATCATTCGGTACCTTAGTCGCACACCGTCACGCGGGTTGTTTTTCTCATCCAACAATCATTTATCTCTCAAAGCTTATTCAGATGCTGATTGGGCTGGTTGTCCAGACACTCGGAGATCAACGACAGGATGGTGCATGTTTTTGGGCGATAGTCTGATTTCCTGGAAATGCAAGAAACATGAAAAAGTGTCCAAATCTTCTACCGAGGCTGAGTACCGAGCTATGTCTGCTGCGTGCTCCGAAATTCTTTGGCTTCGAGGTCTGCTTTCTGACATTGGATTCCCCGCAGAAAGACCTACCCCCCTCCATGCAGATAATACAAGTGCCATTCGGATTACTGAGAATCCCATTTTTCATGAACGCACTAAACACATCGAGGTTGATTGTCACTTCATACGAGATGAGCTTAAACGTGATGTCATCAGCCTTCCGCATGTCTCCACTGAGCTTCAAATTGCTGATATTCTTACTAAAGGTCTTCCCTGCCCACGCCATCAATTCTTGGTTGGCAAATTGATGCTCGTTGATTCTCCCGCATCAATTTGAGGGGGGGTGTTAAACAGGCCCAGGCCCATCATAGGATCCAGTCCAGCCTGTTATCTCCACGTGGGATTGATTTGGTCAAGATCAACACAGCTGTACATATTCTGTAATTAGATTGGTTTCCTAACTTAGATAGAAATTGGTTTCTTAACTTAGATAGAAGTTGATGTAATTAGATTGGTTTCCTAAACTTAAGCCTTGATTAAGGCATGTAACACTATATATATTGAGGCTGGTTCTCCAAAGGAGAATACACAATAATAATACAATCTCAAGCATTCTATTATTTCAAGTTCTGTGCGTGAGTCTGTCATTTGAGACTCTCCATATGAAGGAGGGCGAGACTGTTGATAATTTCTATGCTCGTACTCTCACTATAGCCAACAAAATGAAGGCTCATGGTGAGACAATGAGCCAAACCATCATCAATGAGAAAGTTTTGAGGTCCATGACTTCAAAATTTGATTATGTGGTTTGCTCCATTGAAGAATCCAATGATTTGAACACACTGACCATTGACGAGCTGCAGAGCAGTTTGCTGGTCCATGAACAAAGAATGAATGGTCATCGAGGAGAGGAGCAGGCTCTCAAGGTCACTCATGAAGACAACACTAGCAGGGGAAGAGGACGGGGGGTGTTCAGAGGAAGAGGAAGAGGTCGTGGCAGACAACCTTTCAACAAGGCCACTATCGAGTGCTTTTAGAGTCACAAATTAGGACACTTTCAGTATGAGTGTCCCAGTTGGGAGAAGGGAGCCAACTACGCAAAACTAGATGAAGGAGAAGAGCTGCTATTAATGTCCTATGTAGAGCTTAACCATGCTGAGAGAGAAGAGGTCTGGTTCCTCGATTCAGGATGTAGTAATCATATGAGTGGGAATAAAGAATGGTTCTCGGATTTGGATGTTCAATTCAGGCAAATTGTGAAACTAGGCGACAACTCAAGGATGGCAGTTGTGGGGAAAGGAAACGTTCGGATGCAAGTGAATGGAATCACTCAGGTAATTTCTGAGGTCTATTACATTCCTGAGTTGAAAAATAACCTGTTAAGTATGGGGCAGCTTCAAGAAAAAGGTGTGGCAATTCTGATTCAGCATGGGGAGTGCAAAGTTTTTCATCCTAGTAAGGGTCTAATTATTCAGTCAGAGATGAGCGCGGACAGGATGTTTGTTGTGCTCGCAGCGATGATGCCTAAAGCTACTACTTGTTTTCAAGCTGTGATAGAGAATGAGTTATTTATGGCACTGCAGATTCGGACACTTGAGCTTCAAAGGGTTGAGAACCCTTCAATACAAAAGGATGGTCAGTGGTTTGCCTTCTCTTAAAACTCCTGCAAAGTTATGCACGGCATGTTTGGTTGGAAAACAGCACAGGGAATCCATTCCAAAAAAAAGTCTGTAGAGGGCGTCACAGAAGCTGGAGCTGGTACATGCCGATATATGTGGCCCAATAAAGCCTGCATCAAACAGCAACAAGAGGTATTTCTTGAGTTTTATCGATGACTTTAGTCGTAAGACTTGGATTTACTTCTTGCATGAAAAATCAGAGGCTTTTTCCATGTTTAGAAATTATAAGGCTCACGTTGAAAAAGAAACAGGTGCCTACCTTAAATGTTTAAGGACTGACAGAGGTGGTGAGTTCACCTCAAATGAGTTTGGGGAGTTTTGTAATGCAAGTGGCATAACCAGACAATTAACCACAGCCTATACTCCTCAGCAAAACGGAGTTGCTGAGAGGAAGAATAGGACTGTGATGAATTTGGTGCGTTGCATGCTCACTGAGAAGCAGGTTTCAAAGACTTTCGGGCCAGAAGCTGAGAGATGGTGTGTGCATGTCCTCAACAGGTGCCCTACTTTAGCTGTGCAAAATAGAACTCCAGAGGAAGCATGGAGTGGTATGAAGCCTAGAGTAGAGTATTTCAGAGTTTTTGGGTGCTTGGCTCATGTGCACGTACCAGACCAGAAAAGAATCAAGTTGGATGACAAAAGCATTCAGTGTGTTTTATTGGGAGTGAGCGATGAGTCGAAAGCTTATGATTGTTTGATCCGGTCTCTAAGAAGATAATTGTTAGTAGGGATGTTGTTTTTGAGGAGAACAAGGGCTGGAATTGGGACATGAGCAAGGCAGAAATGGCTTCAGATGTGTTAGAGTGGGGTGATAGTGAAGAAGAAGATGATGAAGCTGAGAATGAAGGGGAACTTGGAGCAGAAGTGAACGAGAATGAAGAAGATGACTCAAATGGCATAAATGGAGCTGGTTCAAGTGGCACTAGCTCACCTTCCAGTGAGTCACATGATGAGAATTTCTCGGGTCCAGTTGAAGGGAGGGCAAGACGAGTTCCACTTTGGATGCAAGATTATGAAACCGGAGAGGGTTTGTCAGAAGAAGAAGACTTAAGTGCCATGATGATTCTCACAGAAGCTGATCCCATTACTTTCGAGGAAGCTGTGAAGAGCAAGAAATGGAGAGATGCCATGAATGCAGAGATTGAGGCTATTGAACGCAATAAAACATGGGATCTGACTATCCTGCCTGACGGAGTGAAGACAATTGGGGTTAAATGGGTTTTTAAAACAAAACTCAATGAAAGTGGTGAGATAGACAAGTGCAAGGCTAGACTTGTGGCAAAGGGATATGCACAACAATATGGGATTGATTACACAGAAGTTTATGCTCCAGTTGCAAGACTAGATACCATACGTTTGGTAATTGCCCTAGCAGCTCAAGAAGGTTGGAGTATTTTTCAGCTTGATGTGAAGAGCGCATTTCTGCATGGTGAGCTTAGTGAGGAAGTGTTTGTCCAACAGCCTCAGGGATATGAGAAGAAGGGCGAGGAACACAAGGTTTATAAGCTGAATAAGGCGTTGTATGGCCTCAAACAAGCTCCACGAGCTTGGTACAGCAAAATTGAGGCCTATTTTTCTAAAGAAGGCTTCGAAAAGTGTCATTGTGAACACACCCTATTCACAAAGTCGAAGGAAGGAGGTAAGCTCTTAATTGTCAGTCTTTATGTTGATGATTTAATTTTTACTGAGAATGACAAGAGCATGTGTGAAGAGTTTAAAAAGTCGATGATGTTAGAATTTGATATGTCTGACTTGGGAAAGATGAGATATTTTCTGGGGGTTGAAGTACTACAAAATTCTTATGGGAATTATGTGTGTCAAAGAAAGTATGCTCATGAAGTTTTAGAAAGATTTGGCATGGCCAGAAGCAACTTGGTGAAGAACCCCATAGTTCCAGGTTGCAAATTGTCAAAGGATGAGAATGGAGCTAAGGTTGATGCAAGTATGTTTAAGCAGGTAGTTGGCAGTCTTATGTATTTAACTGCAACCAGACCTGATTTGATGTATGGTGTGAGTCTTATCAGCAGGTTCATGTCGTGTCCTACAGAGCAACATTGGTTGGCAGCAAAAAGATTACTTAGATATTTGAAGGGAACAACTGATCTAGGGATTTTCTACAAGAAAAGAGGCTGTAAGCAATTCACAGCCTATTCAGATAGTGATTTTGCTGGAGATGTAGATGATCGCAAGAGTACTTCGAGGTATGTATTCATGTTTAGTTCTGGAGCGGTGTCATGGTCATCCAAAAAGCAGCCTGTAGTTAGCTTATCCACCACTAAAGCCGAGCACATCGCTGCTGCCTCATGCGCTTGTCAGTGTGTTTGGTTAAGAAGAGTTTTAGAGCAGCTTGGTTATGTGCAGGAGAAATGCACTACAATTCTGCGTGATAACAGTTCAACTATAAAACTCTCCAAGAATCCTGTTCTTCACGGCAGAAGCAAGCACATTGACATCAGGTTTCATTTTCTTCGTGAATTGGTAAAAGATGGTGTGATTGATTTGAGTCATTGTAATACTCAAGACCAGGTAGCTGACATTATGACGAAGCCGCTCAGGTTGGAGGTGTTTTTGAAGCTTCGTAGTTTGCTGGGCGTGTGTGAAATTCCTAATATAAACTAAATGCATTCTGCATATAGTTTAAGGGAGGGAATGATAGACTGTTATAGGTTAACAGTTTATTATTCTGATCTTTTAGTTAAGCAGTCTGTTAATAAGTCCTATTCTTTAGGGACTAGTTGTTTGTGCTTTGACGAATTCCTCTTAGTCTGTTACCACGTTTTAGGGTGATGCAAACATGGGTTGTTATTTTTTATTTTATCTCTTTCTAAAAGGCTATATAAGCCTGCAGTTTGTTATCAATGAATTAGGGACTTTTCATTCAAGCTTGTGTGTTATAGTTTATTTTGAGTGTTATCTACACTTTTCCCCCTCCTCCTGCGCCTACTTTTAAACAACCGCAAACCAAACCCCCCACCCCCACCCCACGCCCCCCCAAAATGATTTCACCAATTGCGCGACTATGATCATCTCTTCAGTGCAACTCTCAGGTTAAGCCTCAAGGAACACAATTCGGACTGGTCTTTAATAGAATTCTTTTGAGAGCCTCACTCCTTCATTACCAAAAAAATTCTCTAAATGGAAAAGCACATGACCACATCAAATATGCGGAGACAGCATGACATTGCATGTTAAGAGGAAGTAAAGTAAAGGACAGAGTAAAGATCATCAATTTATATTCCCTCCAGACTACAGAGTATAAGAAACCTTTCTATCAGAAGGCAAAGGCTTCGCAGATCCAATATCAAGTCCCCGATACACCTAATCACAGAAAAACGAAAACCCAAGTTACTATAGATTAAAAAAAAAGACATAGCAGGTTGTAGTGGAATAAATGAGTTGAAAGCAGAATGGGGGATTGGCACAAACCTGCACTGAGTCTGCACTGATGATTTCTCCATTGAGCCGCTTCGCCAGCTCAAGCGCGAGCCTGCTCTTTCCAGAGCCGGTAGGACCAGAGATTACGATGACCTTCTGCTTCTTCTCGCCTCGAACAGGATTGGAAACAGAACATGTTGTGGTTAACGCGCGCCGGGGAGGGAATGAGAGAGAGGAGAAAGAGCTTCTTCTTCTAGTGGAATGAAGATGAGTGGTGGAGGCAAGCCTCAGCCCCCATGTGCGCAACCCAAGTCCACTACTCATTAGCAAACAACTGAAGTCAAAAGGAAGGAGTTGGTGAAAAGATAATAACTTCCGTGTTCGAACGAACGCTTTTGCTTTTATAATGCCGTCCAAGTCCTCAGATGGTTGTACTGACGATAGAATCCACAAGAGAGATGGTAAATTCAAGATTTTTCTTCCGCTATTCTTTGGGGAGTTTTGTCGAACACCTATCCTGCTATCAAGGTTTCCTGTACCTGCATTCGTTTCAGTTCTCTTGTGGGAGAGAAGAAGAGATGTTTGGCAACAGAAGCCGATGGATGGCAGCAATAGAGAGATTAAAAAAAGGATAGAGAAGAGTATAGACTATGAGATTGAGCCGAACGAACGTTTGAGAGAGGGCGAAGTGAGCGAACCTACTTTTCGATTGCGGATTTTTATTTAATTTGCAGTTTATATGGATATCCCAAGTTTTTATAATTTGTAAATGGCACCCATCTTGTTCTAATATTCGTACATATACATGTGCCTTTATGATTTTAATGCCCGTCCTTTCTTTTTCTTTTCTTTTTTTTCTTTGCTATGAGAGGATTTTCAACTCTTTAGGTTGGACCAGTCCCTCCGACGAGTCAAGAAAGAAGTCGGGTAAACTCTCTTGTAGCTCCAGTGTAATAGTTAAGTTTCGAACTTACAATCTCCAGGTACAAACCGTGGTCTTAGAGTCAACTGAGCTACCCCTTGGGGTTAATGCCCGTCCTTCAAAATAAGTAGTTATAATGAGAATTGGCAACCATCAAGATATTGGGGAGTGTTCATATGCATCTATCCCTCACCATAGGGTGAGGGATAGATCCATAAATGGGGGGTTTCAAGGACAAAATGGGGGTTTCAAGTACATAGGGTGTACTTGAAACCCCCCATTTATAGATCTATCCCTCACCCTATGGTGAGGGATAGATGCATATGAACATTTCCCCAAGATATTTGTGTTAAAATTTACTAAAAATGACAACTTTGTCTGTACATCTATCAAATAAAAATAAAAATGAGTATGTCATTATTTATAAAAATATCACTATTTTATGCCAAGTTCCGAATGGCCTCTTTTTTGTTGAGTCTCTCGTGCACGTGAAGCCTAATTAATCATGGATTTTGAGCTTTTATCAATCCAACATTAGGTTGTGCGTATCAATTATAATGGATTACAAGAGTTAGACCAATTAATAACCCATGCTTCACTATCATAAAAGCCTAATTAGAGCCCAGAGTCCAAATCGTAAGTGTCTCCCTCACGCTTCTTATGAGAGGAAGGAAGTAACTCCCTAGTGACAACCACTAATTAAAATCCGAGTTGCTCATAATGAATGCCCTCCCTAATATATTAGATTTTCTCATGATTATTTACCCCTAGAGGAGTTGTTCTCATCGTGAGATTTAATTGTATGATTGAAAATGTGATTTATGCATGAGGTTCACCCTCAAATCGATAGGCTCTAAAACAAAAGATTTGTTTGTAATATTTCATTTAAATGTAGTGTGCTTGATAAATCTTATATGGGCCCAAAATATATTAAAGCGGAATTTTTTGTATTACATTCAAGAGAGACAATTTGGGAGTCATTTGTTTGTGCACCTTAGCTCATGAAGATTCCAACTCATGCACTCTCTCTTAGTAGGGGATTCAGGAGGGCATTTGGGAAACCCCAAAGTCTAAGAAACTTTTATTTGGGATTTCGACTAACTCAAAGAAACCCTTTGACGAGTCTTGGTTGGATTGTACCAAGAGGCAAGAATGTTGGGCAGCTTTGAAAGGAGCAACTAGTGAATATGTTATTAAGTTTCCTTAGCTAACTAGTCCTACTAAAGCATTAGCAGAAGAAGTGGTAATGCTTTTCAATATTTCCCCTAAGGTGAAATCCAAATTTTTTTTTACACTCCATTTCAGATGGAACCCGATTAGTGCACCGAATCATTTCTTCTTGAGTTTGAACTAGCAAATGATTGGCTCTTATACCATATATAAATTAAGTTTTCTAGGAATACTTTTCAATACTTTCTCTTGAGTGGAACCCGATTTTGTTTTAACATCCGGTAGGTTGCTACCACGAGGGCAATGAGAGGTTGTGTAATCTCTCTTTTGGGTAAATTAAGAGGCATCGTTAGTGAGGTCCGATATCATGACCAAAATACAAAATGCCGATTCAGGAGAGTAGACCAAATGCACTCAAATACTATGCAATCCTCTCTAGTTCCTCACATGTGTTACGAGGGAGAGCATACTTCTTTCAAGTAATGTCAGTCCTCCATCACCACCTTGTTGTGGAGCATGACCATCAATGGTGCTAGAGAGAACCCATATTGTCTTGACTCAAATCAATAATGTACTAAAACATTATATAAATTACTAAACAAAAGCTAATCTCTCTGTTAATTATTTAAATGTTTCTCGTTCTCTCCCTTCAGTCATGCATGCCAAAATCTATATGCTGAATGCCGTCCTGACATGGCCCACCCGCAGTTAGATTACTTGAAGGGGGGCAATACAACATCAGTATTAAATAGGTATTTGTACACAGGAAACAGACCATAAAGCCTGTGCCCATTACTGCTATTTGTGCTTCCTTAGAATGAATTGGTAGCTAGTAATCCGAGAATCTGATTAAGGGTGGCGAAGGCATTTGAATTCTTTGTAGGGAGTTTGCTGACTATTTGGAAACTTGAGAGCTTTCATTTAAGGGAAGTTTTTATGAAGATGTCTAGCACATTGAGTTCAATGGCTACTGCTAAAATTTTAGTTGCCAAATTCTTCTAAGTTGGACAAATCTTAAGTCCTAATTGAGTTGTGATTTTTATTCTTTTAGAAAAAGGATTGTGATGTCACCCTTAGATGGAGGTTGAAGACTCTCGAACGCACAAAACACTATAGGAAGGAGTTTGAAGAGTTTTGTCCGGAACCAAATTGCGCTTCAAGCCAAAAGCTAGCAAGCATGTTCGCTATAAGAAACTCGTGGCTCTCTATAGTGAGCCTGCCCCAAGCATTTGGTAGAGGGCCAGCTCCCTATAGCAAGCTAGGTATTTCTGCCGGCATAGGGACTCTCTCCTAATTGCGATCCAACTCCTATTTTCGAGTTATGATTGATGTGGAACCCTCATGCACGAACCTTGAGCTATTTAAGCATTTTATTGCTATCCTAGAACCTACATCCCTCTCGCATCAAAAGATTGAGAATCATTTTGAGCGACCTTTGAGATTTATGTAGCAAGGGTATTTGGGCTCATTATCGAAGAAGAATATTTCTTCTTTCTCCATTGCTTATTGAAGTACCTTTAGAGGTATCTAAGGTTGGTTGAGTTTGCATCACTTTGGGAGGGATCAAAGTGTTGCCGGCAGGATCAAATACAGTAAAGGTGAACGGCGGATAGTTGGCAAGCCCATCGCAGTCCTTATGTTAAGTTGCAATTGGAAAGGTTATGTAAGTCATTGTAACTTTCTTTATATAATATTTGGTTTTTCTGACGGTCGCTACCATCCGTGATTTTTTTCAAGTAGAGTTTTCCATGTTAAAAATCGTGTGCCTAAACTTTTTTTTCTTTCTTCATTGATTGATTGATTTTTATGGTTTTAGTTTTAAATATCTTCTAAATTAATTACTTGATATTAAAATCAATATGTAAAAAAAAATTCCAATTTGGGACTTTAGCCTGTTTTAAGGCTTAAACGCAAACCAATTCTTTCATCTGCCTTATAGAGCCATTGGAAGGCAACCGATGCCTACTAGATCAACACAAACGGAACGGAGCCATTTGATACTATGATGTCCAGGACTCGCCGTCTTTACCTGTTGTTTGTCTTGGAGCAGTACCTACAAAATACTCGGAGATGAAAGACGAACACTGCTCTCTTTCTCTACATGTTTTATCGCCGATCCGTGGCTGACAGAAATAAGACTCAACGTGGAATGTTCACAAGGTTCGACAGTGGAACTGCACATGATTTGCCCGTGGTTCTTCCCCCACTTGTTTTTGGTAAAGAAGTCAATAGGGTTTAGAGTTATAGAGACAGTCGCAGCCACGAAAAACACCATCGGCCAATGTGAACTACTTTTAGCTATCAACTCCGTACCATCCTAGTGCTGGCAGGATGGTAAGAAAGGGAAGCATATGGGTCTCACGCACACTCGCACACGCATATGTTGAATGAAGGCAGAAGGGCCGCGTATGGACTATGGGCAGGACTCCGTGTGTACTTTCATGTTTTTAAGAAGTCGGCAACCGCTTACATTCATGTTTCCTCTTTGCCAACTAGAAGTAGGACGTGAGATGAGGCTTGGGTTTTGCTCCTGCATTCAAACCTGCTCAGGATTTTTCTAGTGCCCATTTATGGGGGTTTAGTGGGTGCCATCCAAAAAAATTAAAAAAAAAAAAGTAAAAGAAAGTAGGCACCCCAATGGAGAGGGAATGGACCCACATCTGCATTCATTAGTTGTGGCCCTGTGGGGCATAGAGTTTCTGTAATTTGCTGGCAAGGTTTACATTTAAAATTTAGATTTTTAAAAGTTAATGTCCTCTTTGACCGAATCGAAATAGGGCTAATATAAAATAGGGTGTTTCAATTATTCTATTTTATAAATAGATAAATTGGTATGTCTAATTTAATTAAAAAAGAAACAAATTTATCATATTGTAAAAGTGAAAAGATCAAAGTTGTCATAGAGTAAAAGTATTACCAGCAAACTTGTCATATGGAAAAAAAGTACAAACAACCATGTCATATAGTAGAAGTTAGATAGGCAATTAAATGAAAAATAAACTTTAAAAAATGTCTAATTGCTTTAGACATTGTTATTTGTTTTGAAATACTATTTTTTTATTAGTTTTTTGAAAAAATGATAAAAAGGTTTTAAATTGCTTCAATCAAAGATTCACATTAATTCTCTCAATAGTCCAAGCCCTCAAATCTATATCTATTTGAATCATTTTTATGTCAAATATCTGAAAGTAGACCTATCAAATGGTACCTAAGTTAAATCTTATTTAAAATAAAGTTATGGACATCATCAAATTGAAGAAAAGAAAAGGTAGGTGTCACTATAATTAAAGTGAAATTTACATAACATAGCTCGTGAGACGGCGATTTATTCAATTTTAGATTTTACGTGGGACTGTATTAAAGAACTTTTATCCATTTGCTTAGAGAGAATCCCTATCATGACAATATTAATTAAAGGAAAACATCTTAAGTAGGCAAAGACCATACCCCTTTCATGTGGCAACTAACAAAAGAATTTTCTTCCTCTTATAATAAAGGCTAGAATTCCTTGCTGATTAACTAGGAAATAAAATAATGGTTTTAAAACTTGGATGATATTCGGTGATGATCATATTGCACAATTTGTAAAGGTTTCAACAACCACCGACTCTGATCGTATCTCAAAACAATCTGAAAAACCATAAAAATATGGCACCCATTCCCACCAACTTTATATTCTTTTACATAAAAAATGCTTTACTATTAAAAAAATTCAAGCTTCATGATTTGTATGTTTTTATCATTTTCCCTAACTTTTTTTATTTTTATGGTGGAAGGGACTTTCAATTTTATTAAGAAGGCCACTAGGGTTTAAAACAAACTAGTACGTGGCTGCAGCACCAATAAATAAAGGTTTTGGCGTCCAAAGCCATGTTTCAAAACCACGCTCCAGTAAGAAAAGATTTTGCAAACCACGACTCGACTATGATATCCGTATACCGCGTCCTGTCCTTATTCTGAAAGAAGAAAAAAAGTGTACCGCGTCCTTTTCATACCCTCCTCCCTTGCAACTTAGGGCCCGTTTGATAAATTTACTAATAAAGTCAAGTTAAGTTAAATATCCCATCAAAAACACTTTTTACAAAAATTCCCTCTATCTTTTTCAAAAAAAGTCAAAAAGCAACTACATTTACTCACTAAAAGACAAAAAATCTACATTTCCCCATACAAAAAGTCAAAAATATTCCATTCCAAACAACTAAAAACAAAATATCATCATAACTTACTTATATTTTATTCATTCTTTTCATTTCACTTCACTCCACTTTATTTTAAAAGTAAATTACCAAACGGACCCTTAGGGTCCGTTTGGGAAGGGTGGACGGGAGGGGAGGGGAGGGGAGGGAAAATTTGAGGGGGAAGAAAAATGAAGGGGAGGGGAGGAAAAATTAATTTTCCCTCCTCTTGTTTGGAAAGTAAAAAAGTAAGGGGAAGGAAAGTGAAAAAGTATAATTTTGTTTTTAGTGAGGTACAGAGAAAAAAACTATTTTACCCTTGCTCTTGGAAAAAATTCAAATAGACTCTAAAGGGCATTTTAGTCATTTGGTGACTCAATCCTCACTTTCCCCTCATTTTCCCCCTTGTTTTGGGAGGAAAATTTTTGAGAGAAAAAGTACAAATTTTCCCTCCATTTCCCCCTCCCCCATTTTCCCTCCCCCCTTCCCAAACACCCCCCAAAAGCACTTTCCCTCCACTTTCCCCCCTTTTTTTCCTCCCCCCCATTTTCCCCCCCTTCCCAAACAAAGCCAACGTAGCCAAAGAGAGGAAACTTTAGCGTGCTTGAATGTACGAAGAATTGAAGCATGGTGAGGTAAAATATTAAATTAAGAAAAAATAAAATATAAAGTATTATGATTGTGCTTTATTTTTAGTTGTTTGGTATGAATTTTTTTATTTTTTTATATAGAGAGGTGGAGTTTTTCTTTTGTCTTTTAGTGGAAAAAAGAAGTTTTTTTTTACTTTTTTTTAAAGATTGAAGGAATTTTGAAATTGTGTACTTTTGATATAACACATTGTCATTTCTTGTCTGAATTTACTTTACTTTAAGTTGACTAGTTAATTGCCAGAGGTGAAGTGAGGTGAGGTAAGGTAAAGCCTCTATTATCTAAACAAGAAAAGACAATGGGTCATATCAAAAGTATATAATTTCAAAATTCCCTCAATCTTTAAAAAAAAATAAAAAAAAGTAACCTCCTTTCTTCACTAAAAGACAAAAAAAACTACACTTTTCTATATAAAAAGTTAAAAAAAAATTATACCAAACAACAAAAAACAAAACACTATCATAACACCTCATATTTTATTATCTTTTAATTTGATATTTTACCTTACCATATTTCAATTCAAGGTGTATCCAAATAGGACAACTGAGAAGGCAAGAAGGGCGTTGAGAGTTCACCTCCACCTTTACTCCTCTTGAAAACTCCGCGCATTCCGTTTGTCCGGATAACAGTCACTCTCCTCTCAACTTTGCCGACCAAACACGATTTTTATTAAATTTTATCCGCTGGGGTACAGATACAACTAACTTCACGGCCAGATAAGACATCCAAACACGGCTTAAAAAAACAGTCCACGACCCATTATCTAGGAAGAAATTAACCCAGAACTAGTCAGAAGCAATAAAGACAACATGAAAAGCGTACAGCCCAATAAGAAGCTGAACCCAGAGAGAAAAAAAAAAGAGAGTGTTGTACATAGATCTCTGTGTGCTTTACTTGGACAAATATAGTTACAGCGGCAATGAACAATAAGCCAATATCTCCACCACGGGTATACTGCATGATAATCACTGCTGGAAAAAAAAATGGAGTATTACAACTTCAGAGGTCACCATAAAGTGTATGATCAGAACTTTGATAAATTTCTTCCTTGTTTACAACTCATTGAATTTGTAATTCATCACACAATATTCATGCCTGTACAATTACAAACACACAGAAAAGATTACCAATCCTTTATGATAATCTACTCCTAAGAATCCCATATGGGGCCAAACGCAGGTATTCCAGCACCCTTACAGGCGTTCACAACATCTCTACTTCCTTGTGGATTGCTGGTGACGATAACCACCTCAGCCCTCCATCTCCTGGCAGCGTCCACGCTCATCTCCGCTACATTCGGTCGACCCAAGATAGCCGTATCATGGATGATAACCTTCTCCTTTGGAAACCCACTCACCATCTCCTTGATCTCCTTCCCAAAATTCATTTCAATCCCTTTTGCAACCCACACCAAGCACACATCAGCCGCACAAGTTTGAAGAAGAAAAGAAAGGAAGACGCAGATGCCAGACCCCGTCGCAACAAGCACTACCCTACGATACATATTCACAAGATAAGGAAGACCCGCGAACTGCACCTTACGGACCCACAGATGGGTCGGCGGATCCGACACCAGCTCCTTGGTGAAGTCTCCCACTGCACCGGCCAGCATCATGTGTTCTCTCTCACCATCCGATATGATTCCAAACGCATGCCAATCCGATAAGGGCGACCTGCTTATTCTTCCTAATATTCCAGCCTCCACTCCTCCATTAAACTTGATCAAAGAAGCATGACCAGAAGGAGCTGCAACAGCAGTGACTGCGACACGTCTCACCCCCAACCATGGCAATACTATTAGAATGGTTATGGCCAAGGTCAACCAGATTTCTACCTGCTTTATTAGTCTAGAGATGCGAGAATTATAGGATTTGGAGTTAGGATCGTAGGAGAATGTGAGGATGATGAAGATCCAGAGGAGCGCAAGCGCGGCCCACCCGGCGACGCGGTGGGTCTGCTCGAAGACGTTGTGGTGAAGATGGCGGATGATAGGGAATGCAGCCATGGAGGAGAGGAAGAGAAGGAAGAGGATAGCAGAGGCAACGGCCACGATTTCATCGGAGGTGTTGTCTCTGTGTTTGAGGGTGAGGATGAGGGCGTACACTAGCCATGCAATGGATGCCATGCCGCAGCTGCTGTGGACCCCACCAAGGGATTGTAGGAGGGAAGTGGTCGAGGTCTTGATCCAGAGAGGGACCCACTCTCGACCTACCACCTTGACTGCGAGCCAGAACACGATTCGCAGCAGTGCCTCACTCCTGCATATGGTGAGTGCGAGTATGTTGATAATGGAAAAGAGGGCCGGTTTCTCCCTCGCGTATCGGAAATGGCCCGTTGCAGCAAGGACGAGAGCCGTTACGTTGAGAGACAAGAAGAGTGCGAAGAGGCGCTTGTAGACCGTCAACAGACCTTGGTCTAGTAGTATTACCCACAGCCTCGATTCTCTCTGCTGCTTTGCTTTGGCAACGTCGACTCTTTTTTGGCTGGGTTGTTGCTGAAGCGGCTTTTCTTGATCTCTGTGACTATCATAAGGAGAGGACTTTTGTTTCTCAACGTCGTCGATGGGTTCTCCCATCTCTTCTTTTTCTTCGTCATCATCTTCTTGGTCGCTGAGATCGCAGAAATGGCTGCTGGCTTTACTTTGCGACCTTGGAAATACTCGAACGGAGATTCTACGACTCCAACTCCATGGAATCCGAAACGTCGTTCCTTCTGCTGCATCTTGAAGATGAGTTGGGAGTGCAAAGGGACTGGTTTTAGTTGGATTGATCTCAAATGAAACTCCTCGGCAGCTAGAGAATCTGATCATGGTTTCATGTTGTTCCATGTTTGGCTTGGTTTTGGTCTCTCTGTGGGAGAAAAAACGGAGAAAGACTTGGAAGAGACTAGAGGGAGAGAGAAAATATTGGTGTTCCCTTGCTTCGAGAGAGTATGGTGACCTTGTTTTATAAGGAAACATTTCCTATTTTGAAAGTCAAATCCTCAAGTAAGCTGATTAATGATTTTTATAGATACTAATGAGGTTGCTTTGGATCAGCTTGGTGACTCTAATAATTGAGTAAAGTAAAGTTGATTTTGAAGAAAGAATAAAATATAATTGGATTATAATGATATTTTATTTTTAGTTGTTTGTTATGGAAAAATAGAATTTTTTTAATATTTTAATGGATAAAAGTTGTTGTTTTTTTACTTTTTTATAAAAAAGATTGAAGGAGTTTTGAATAAAGTGCATTTAATGTAATATCTTGTCGGGAAAATAAAGGCTTTACTTGGTTTTTATTGTATTAGTAAAGTGCCAAACGGTCAGAGAATTTTGATGGAAAGATTACTCTTAAATTTTTCTTTATTATTTATTAATGAATAAATAAGAAATCAACCTTATCATTTTTGTTTTTTCAAATCACTCTTAACCACGACACTGTTACCCAATACATCACGATCTGGAGTCAGCAACAAAAGGAAGCAATGTAGTTTAACTGTTATAGCAGATAAAAGCAAAGTGGTGCGGATGTAACTTTTAAGTTGTAGTCCTTAAAATAGTTCTAGCAGAAAGGAAAAAAAAAGTAATTATTAGTCCTCCTAGGGATTAATAGGAGTCATTATTGGCTTTAATCGAAGTAGCAATAGAGTTTAGTTACTGGTGAGTATTTATGTAAGTTTACAACGCTGCTACTTCCGTTCAGTTGCTGACTTGTGATATCATTATTTCTAATTTTGTCAGTGAAAGACAAGGATAAGAGGGGTTTTTTTTTTTTTTTTTGCAATACCTTTTTCAACTTATATAGTAAGCATGAACAAAAGGATATATCTGAATCCTTTGTTAGCATTGCATGATAGGGCCATAAGAATATATATTAGGGAAATACTCAAAGGAGAATTAATTCTCACCTATTATATGAAAACTTTTTTACTGGACCCAACTAGCAATCCATCCAAACCTAACAACTAATAGAGAACCCCCTAATAGTCACTAATCCCAAGGATCGACACACATCCGAATTGACTGAACCGTTAGATCGAGGGTTGAATATTTTTTTGAATATGAAGTCATTAAACTTGTGGGCTACTGATGAAGGGATTAGGCGCATGAGTTTGGGATCAAACTTAATACTTGAGGTAGTCTCACATAGATCTTTCCATCCCCCCGATCCCATCCCCAAATAGGGCCCACGATTGAGCCACACAAAAAAGTTCTCACATAATATTTGAAAACAGTTACAACTTAAATATTACCTATATATATATTATTTTTAAAGATAGTATGGTGTCATCAGTTCTTATATTAGTAATGTCAAATTCTTGATTGTCAAACTTCTCCAAAGAGCTTTGAGGCCGTGTTTTTATTTATTTATTTATTTATTTTTTACGGGGGTGTTTGAACTTTGAGCGCATTAGAGTCTTCAAATGCACGCCACGCCATAATGAGAAGGACCAGAAAGACGTTGGGTCGTTTGCAGGGCACTGTCCTTAGTCGTAGGGACATTTTGCTATTGACTAGGATTTATTAGAATGCTTTTCCAACCAGGATTGAATCAAACCCTATGGTCCTGGTCAATGCAACATTCACCTTATCCCACTCTATTTTTGTTCTCCTTAGATTAGAAGGTAAGAAAAACAAATTTCTTCTATTAGGCTAAGGGCTTCTTAATTTGACAAGTTTGCTTGGACTGGAATATTAGAGTTGATTCAATTAGAGCAGTTTAAAACAAAGCTGTTTGGATTGAACTTTTTATAATTAGACTCTTTGAGATGCGTGATTCAATTAGAATTAGAAATAGCAAGCATGTCATTTTATAAAATTTTGTTTTCTAAAATAAGTTATATGGAAAAAGTTATCAAAATGATATAGATATGAGAATATAAAAGTTTTATAGGCAAGTTTATCAACGAAGAAACCGAAAAAAAAGTTAATTGAATCAATCATTCAGATGAACTTCCTAATCACTCGAAGGGCATGTTGTGTAGCGCCTGAGAAAAAATGATTTTCACATACTTTTTTTCTCCTTTTCAAAAAAAAAAAAGAAAAAAAGAAATCCTAAACCCCTCATTGGAGAAAAAGCGTAGTCATTAAAAAAATAAAAAACTTTTTTTTGCCTGTTCATAAAAGCGGTTGCACCAAATGTGATTTTTTTTTTTGTTAGAAAAGCAACCAACTGATCTTCGCTAGTTTCACAAATGTGCCCCAAAGTACTCAAAGATCAATTTCAATCAATGTTAAGTGATTTTAAAAATACACTTAACAGATATCACCTAACATTAACCAGGTGTTTTTTAAAGATATTTTTGACAAGAATTCCATATGTTTGATATTTCTCACTTCATTAGGGAGATTCCAAAATTCAAGCCTCATGGATTATCACCTTTTAGGCTTAAAGAATTCTTCAAATTCCATCTTTCAAAATGTTTGAGCACTTCAGCATTTATGAATTCAGTTTTGGAACTGTAAGTACCTAAAATTTACGGACTTGGTTAGGAGAGGGTTAGACTCTTGATTTGATGATTTTGGGAAAGGATCGGCCTCCGAAAATCTGAAAGGAAAAACAAAGGTCAGAGCCCCTGGCTGTAGGCAGCCGAAGGCACTCCGATGCCTGAATTAGTTTTGTAACTGAGGGAAAATAGGGAAGAAAGAGTATAGAGAGCAGATTTCTTGCATACCTCCTGTAGTTTTTCTTCATGCATTATATAGACGTGAGGGTCGTCATCGGACTGGGCCCCTTAAGGGAAGATGAAAGTCCCATCAGCTTGCACTTTGTCTCCTAAGTGGGGGTAGGTAAAAATAATGTCTACGGATGTGACCTTGAGATAAGACTTGCTATTTATCTAGGTCCAGCGCCCACTCTACTTGTCAGTTAGCCGTTTACCACCATGGTAGCGTATTTATGGTCACATTTATGGCTGAATGATAGGAGGGCCGAGATCAAGCTAAGGCCGAGACCGAGGTGGGCATCTGCAGACGTGGTCCCCGAGATGGGCTCCGGGGTTTCCCGACGTGGCACTTCTACCGAGCTGGGCAACACCGAGGCCAGGGACTATCCTGTCATTGGGGAATGGCCCCACATTCAGGGAATTCAATATTGTCAACTAATAAGAATTCTCAAATATCCTGCAAAGAAAAAGGCCCCCGCTATTCGTTTGCGTACTTCTCAACATCCCATCTAGAAATTTTCTATTGAGGTTGGACTATTCCTCCTCACCCCTGTTTTGAAAACGAATCTTTCTTAATTTTCATACAGTGTAGCACCACCAGCGAATCCCCTTTGGCTTTCTAGTTCAATGCTGTGCTCAGCGAAAATAGACATATATGTCCGTCCTGGGGTTTGCTTCTGTGTGCCTCACAACGCAGTAAACGCTCTCCATCATAAGGCCAGCACCACAAGATCTCTGTGGAGAACTTTCTCCTGGAACCAAACTGCATAATGTTCATGTGCAGCCTAGCTTATAGGACCCACTTTGGGTATGTATATCAATTGTGGGAAGGGTAGATGGAAAGTCGCCTTATGGATTAAGGGTTATCCAAAAAAATCAGCCCATCAAATGATTTTAACCCTTGATTTAACTGCCTTAGATTTTAGTGACATTTTAACCATAGATTTTGATTTTTTTTTTTTTTTTTTTTTGAAGATTCAATCCACCAGTGAGTAAAAGTTATATTAAAAGAGTGGGAAAGGGCAATGTTAATCACTGGTGTGCCCAAAGCGGTCCATAGAGTTGGGTTGTACATGCAGTCCACTCGTAGGAGTAAATCTTCCTAAGAGGAGGAAGCTCATAGTTTTTCTGATTCAACTCTGCTAGTGGGACTATTGCGAATTCACACATCTGTTATTGAAGAAGATGAGCAGGCACGATGGCCAATTCATGCTGGCTAAACTTGCGGCTCCTAATTCTTAAGAGTATGTATTTAAATCTACCCTCTTAAGAATGGTTAATTAAATCTACCCTCCTGGCTTATATGTAGTCTAATTACATCAGTGATTTTGTCTGGTAGGAATCATACAATTAAGCAAAGCAGTTTATCAAGATTACTGCAGGGTGGGAGGTGTTGGCATTTGTGATGGGGCCCACTCGTATTTACATATGAGTGGACCTCACTCACAAAGCGACACCCCTCACAAGGAATCTTGTGGTCATATCGATAAGAATACTTTGACTTTGATCCAACTCTTTATCCTTATTATCTCTCCATTCGAATTTGAATAGAGATATTATCACTCATGCCCTAAAAGGGCTATATATTATATATAGACATGAGAGGTATCACTAGATCTACAATTTTTCATCATTATCTTCTATTATGTCCATCCTTGCCCCTGGATCTTGAAGAGTGAATCATACGTGACTGATCTCTCGTAGACAGTCACAGATCTCTACACCAGTGTCTGATTCAAGCTGACGCTGTCTCTATCGCGTTTGTAGCAGTCAACTCTTTTAGATCCGTGCTTTCGCTGCATTTACAGCCTTCAGGTAGGTGGGTCACTTTTTGCAATTTTCGGGGCAGCAAGTTTGTCTTTAGCCGTCTAGTTAGAGATAGGATAGAACAGTGTCGTTCTTGTGAAGTATGGACTCTTAAGTAATTGAATCCCAAGTTTAGGTTAAAAAACAACATGTTTTGCTTTTTCATTTTCACACCACACACAACCGATCTCCCTTTTTCCATATTTATTAATGACTCGAATTTCACTCTAAGTAAGTGTAAGCTCATTCTCTAATTTAATGTCTGCTTATGGTGTAGAATGTGGTTCTGACACTTATCACCAAGGAATTGTGTAGTTGTATGTTAATAGTTGGTTCATTTGGCTCTACTCTTTCGTTGTCAGTTATTTTCATTAAAATAATCTTTTCTGCAAACGAATAAACCATCACATCATCTAACGAATTCCTCAACACACAAAATTCCCTCCCACCCCTATACGAGAATTTCTTTGGTCCGCAAGTATAAACACAGAAATTAAGAATGGGGATGCAATAATATATAAACTCATTTGTTTCATTCATACAAAAGGAGTTATAAAATATAATATTCATTCTCTCATTTTACAAGAAATAAAAATACATATAAAAAAAATAGAGACATGGCTCAAAACTAGAAAATCGTACTTCAACTCTTGATGAAGGCATGATGCTAGCCCTTAAAGTGCTTCATCTTTTTCTTATTTCGTAAAGCTTTTAAATAAAATGGCCCTTCTCTTTTGGTATTGTCACCCATTGCCAGCAAGAGAAGATACTGCTTTGGTGGGGAATGTGATGTAGAGAAGTTGAGATGGCGGAGATGGAGTAAAAAAAAAAACAACAGTCTTCTTACTTTTTCGTTTTTTCCTTTCCTCATTTCCTCTATGTTGTCTCCTTCTCACCGTCTCACAGCCGAACTGCTCTCTCCAAACGCACGGTCCTCCTACCGCCTCTCCTTTTATTTCCTTCTTTTGAGAGGTTATGTAACTACCCATGCAAACCAATTGATTAACTACCGCAGGGCATATGCCTAATGGCCCTTTACATCAAATCATTCTGTGGGACCTACAATTGAAATTTTGAGAAACAAAAATGATTTTTTTAAATGTATTGAACCATCAAGATTAAAATGCAACCATCTTAACCACTTAGCCATCACTTAATAGCTTATGTAAAGTTTATCAAAAGATTATATTAACAAAGGTTTGACTCCTTATAAGTCATAGATTGGAGCCATATTGTTTCTCCTCATGTCAACATGACCTAGGCCAGAAATTAACTTGAACCCGCATCGATCAAAATTGGTCATATGGCTTAGTCTAAAAATTGGCCTAGACCAAGATTGGTCACAAGGCCTAGGCTAGAAATTGTCTTGGATCTAAATCAACAAAGATTGGTCATATAGCTTGGATTGGTATCGACCAAAATTGGTCTAATGGCTTAGGTCAGAAATTAGCTTGGACCGGCATCAACCAAAATTGGTCATATGGCTTAGGCCAAAAATTGGCTTGGACCCAAATCAACCAAGATTGGCTTAGGTCAGGAATTGGCTTGGACCTGAATGTATGCATTGGACCCAATATGACATGGTTGCAAAGGGTTAGCATGGACCCATTATTAGTCGTATTAATTGCCCCCATCAATTTAAGAGAGTTTGACGAGACCCATGAAATTCATTAGGTATGGTACATGGCACGATTCCATGCCATATAGCGGTCACCGATCGTGGACTTGTAGTGGGTCCGGTAGCTAAATGAATTTAGGCCTATCTATGTAGTATAGGTCGGCTCAAAGCATTTTTGGGTTTACACCTATATAACCATAACCCGCAAGAAAGTTTGACATTTTTTTTTATGCCAACAGCGAGTAATTATGCACGCATGCGCATGAAGCATCTACTGTACCGAAAAAATGAACTATCAGTTATTCAACCTTTTCACACGAAAAGTGTAAAAACTGAAATTGGGAAAAGCGAAAAAAAATAAATGAAGGTTGTTCATATGGTCGACTTTCCTCAGAGTAAACGTTCATGGAAAGGAAATACTTTCAAACCATCTTTATGAAACACTTTTCCCTAGAATTGGGCCATTGGGGAAAAATTATTCTCTTTCTTTTTAAACTTTTTCTGGAAGAAACATGCCGACACCAACAGGGAAGATGAACTTGGTGAAAAAGGAATGAGGGGGGAAATTTCTAAGGAAACGGAAACACGCAAAATGTTCACAGTGCTAGTTGGGGCCTGGGGCAAGTTGGTTGGGAGGGATTTCAAACATAGGAAAATGTGAGTTTTCCTTTATTAGCTAGACTTGTTGTAAGGGATGTTTTCTGCCCTTTGATCGACATCTCCTCATGCTAACAAGTTTGTATATGAGTCTATATGTAAAATTAAAAAGATAAACTGCTTTTACACGCTCTTACAAAACTGGTTTAGGTGCTACTTTTATCTTTTAAAATCTGCTCGTTTGTTAATGAACATCTAAAATAAAGGCAAAGTAAAGACTTCACTTCACGGACATGAAAAGATCCACAGGTCATATAAAAAATAAACAAATTTAAAAATATTTTTCCTACTTTTTCAAAAAAACAAAAAAAAAAGTAAAATACAATTCTTCAAACCACTAATTAAAAGACAAAAGATATTCACTTTTTACACAAAAAGTAAAAAAAAAAATCTATACTAATCCACTAAAAATAAAAGACCATGATCACAGTCCCTTCTATATTTTTTTTTCTCTTGATTTAATGCTTTACTTTATCTTCATTTTACGAAAAAATTACCAAATGGGCATCTATTTTATTCTATTCTAAAAATGTTCTTTCTTCTCCAAATTAATGTTTTTCACTTTCTATAATGGTATGCACAAACTAGAAGAGCTTGAACCATTGAACTAACCAAGAGGGTCATTGTATCTCAAGGCCAGACCAACTGCAACCTAATTAATTAGTTCATCCGTCTGGGGAGAAATTTGTCTTGATGACAATGGTCATTGGTACTTTTAACTGTTTTCTCACTTTTGTGTTATTCTTACCCCTAGTTTTAATACATTATACATGGGTTACCAATTTTAGAAAGTTCCACTAAGAGGCGGGTGGGGTAGAGCTTGTATACCTTGGTAAAATAAAGCCTCACATTCCACATCGCCTAAATAATGTTTTTGACAAGTCTTTATATACTTGTTTGAGCCTTCTACTTATCAACTTAAGTCTTTGGATTAGTATATGATATCTTACATGGCATCCTCCCATTTAGTTATTGGACATAATTCTAAGGCATGAATCAAGTCCCATGGCCCCATTCCCAGCCCAAATTTAACAGTTTTGCCTGGTTTTTTAATAGGCCCAATTCCAACCCATATGATGACATGGTCATAAATTAAGCTCAGTCCGGGCCATGAACCTGAGAAAAGTGTGGGTCAATTGGAAGTTGACGGGTTGACCCCAAGACTCCCTTTATAATCCAACTATAAGAAACAGATAATTTTGTTCTGAGGAAGCATCACTTACGGTGGGACCAATTGCATTAAAATTTGAGGATGTGTCATTGGGGTTGACATTTATTTTGACTAGTCAAAATTATCAATAAGTGTCTCACAGTGGAGTTCTAGTGCTCCACGCATCCGAGCAAGTGGTGCACTACCACTAATCAAACAATGGATTGGCAATTTGGCATAGTTATTGGGTTTTATTAGATAAGGTTTGTTACGGATTTTTTTTCCCCTTTTTGTTAGATGAAAATACATAGCTTGCAAGGTTATTCCCATTACATCAAGCATAGCTTGGTGGTAAGAACATTCATTATCCCCGAGAATATATAATAACTCTGGTCAAGCAATTAGGAATCAAATGTACATGCCACTAGCAAGCATTGCGGCCCACCAAGAAAAACAAAAGAGGTCACCACCATTACCACTTCTACCATTGTGCGTGCTCCACTTAATCACTACATTCATATTGTAAAGTCTCACATTGATCATGTGAGTGTCCGGAGACTAAGCGGTATATGTGGACTCCTCTTTATTAAGTATAATGCGTTTTGGGTACGCCAATGGCGGCTAGAAACAAAGGATGCATTTGGCATCGTGCCATTTGGATATTCCGATGTTCCCACGAGATAAGGGAGTAGAAAACATATTTGGTATGTGTAAATGATTGTTCCGAATTTTGTTTTCATGAAAAGGAATCTCAAAATCTTAATCCGCATGCATAAGAAAGTTGGAACAAATAAACTTTATTTTTTTTTTTAAGAAACAACTTGTTGGCATAATTGTTTCTTTCTTATCTTTTGTCTTTTAAATAAGGAAAATGCTCACCTGAAATGAGTGATTGGATGAGGCCTTCACATCCATATCCCATGCCAACAACTTAAATATGAGGGTCCCTAACCCTGCTCTCATATGAGCATCTCCGTTTACAAAATATCATTTGAAGATTTTAAATCCTCTCATGTATCCTAATGTAGGCCCCACGTTGACAATCCCAAAGGAGGTGGCCCCACTTTATAATTCTTAGAGGTGTGTCACATGGTCACAATCACAAAAGGTGAGCCCTTATTATAATACTATAATGGTGAGATCACATTATATATCGTTTATAAAGGTAAGCATCATGTTGTAATTTCTCTAGCTAGGTCCGGTGTCCACAATCACATTTTGATAGTGGCCCCATGTTCGGATTTCTAAATGTGGGTACCACATTGTAATATTTTAAAGGTGGGTCTCGTGTTCACAATTAACAAAAAGTCTAGCCCCACATTTTAATGATGGCCCCATGTTCGGATTTCTAAATGTGGGTACCACTTTGTGATTTTTTAAAGGTGGGTCCCATGTTCAAAATTAACAAAAAGTAGGGCCCTACATTATAATTCCTAGAAAAGTGGGCTGACATTGTAGATTTTATAAATACGCTACCCCTATGTTCTAATTTTTAAAGGTGGGCACCACATTCTAATTTCTAAAAGGATGCCATATGTCTACAATTACAAAAAATGAGGCTCCACTTTGTAATTCATAAATATGGGTCACATGGTCTCGTTTACAAAAAAGATGGACCCACATTGTAAATCCTATGAATATGAGAGCATATTCTAATTTCTAAAGGTAGATCCCATATTTACATTTACAAAAAGTTGACCCCACATTATAATTCCTATAAAGGTGGGCCCACATTATAAATCCAATAGATATGGGTTCCATGTTCTAATTTTTAAAAGCGGGTAATACTTTGTAACTTCTACAGATGGGTCCCATATATAATAATAATAGTATGTACTGCAAACAATAAAAGGTGGGGTCCCACATTGTTAATCCTATGTTTGCTCCTTGGAGCAAATTTTTTATAAACAACATATTTTTATAGAGTAATTTAATATAATGTTGCCAAACAAGTTCTGCAAGGTATAGGCTCGGTATAACCTGATCTCAACATAATCTAATTCGAGCACAAAATTGGAAACAACATTAGAACGATGCCAAACAGGCTCAAAGCCATGTGGGTATGCCTATGGGGTCCAAGGGGCCAAAAAACAAAGCCGTGGGTTATGACACATATTGCACCCATTGTGCCACATTTACCAAGTCATATAAGAGCAACTCTAACACACACTTCAAATGGCCATATTTGAAATATCCTACATGGCATTTGAAGTATGTGATGGTATGTCAAATTTGGCAAACAATAAAGCATACTATAAAGCATACTTCAAAATTTTATTTTGAATAAAATAATTGTGAGGACCCACTTACATTTGAATTTTTTGATGCAAATCTTTATTTTGAATAAAATAATGATCATTGGTCCACTTGCATTTGCATTTGACATCTCATTTGGAGTTGCCAAAGTTATATATATTAAATGACATATGCCACATCACCCTTCATTTTTAAAAAGGCATATCCAAATTCCAAGTATCTCGGAGTTGCACTAACCTATCCTAGTTCTCATATATTATCAGAAATTAAGGTTTTCACGCCCCTTAGCAAATCAGCCAATTTTTATTTTAAAAAAGTAAATAAATAAATTTCTCCTAGTCTCACATCTCCTCCAAATCTGTCCTCACTCTCTATTGTTTCTAGAAAAAATGCAGAATAAAAGAAATATCGTCCTGATGGTCCATCAGATGCCATGTCCCATTAGCATCTTGTACCATGCCCTTGTTCCTCTCAACCCTCCAAGAAACAGGAACAAGATACTTTTCCTTCAACCCATCAATGGACTTATTCACAAGAGCTATGTCCCTCTTTACTTCCAGCTTAAACCCTCCTTTGCTTCCTTGCGTCCCTGCCACTGCATGCAAGTACGCCTCCAAGTTGTGCCAGGTCGAAAACCTGCCTGGGCCCTTCAAATACTCTGATTTTCTAGTGTCAATGACCAGAACCAAGCCCACTTCAGTGTAGCCGAGAGTGGGGTAGCTGGGGACGATGTCGGGGGCATTGCGGATGCGCAAGAGGCGGAGATCTGGAAGAGAGGAGAAGAGACGCCGAAAGTTGTTGTCTCCTACGCGAGGGCTGGCGAAGACGATGGCAGTGACCAGGCATGAGTTGTTGGGTTGGGCTTGCGGCTTGTTGAATCCATTGGCAATGATATCTGCAGCGTTGAGAGTAGCCAGGGCTGCGCCCATGCTGTGGCCAGTTATGGTGATGCTTATTTCTTCGTCCTTGAACTCTTCTACTAGCCTCCTCACCTCTCTCAACACCTTCAAGTTTTCATCATCATTCATCAACAACAAAATTCACTAACGGTCATCTATCCTATTAATATCAAGATCAGTTTGGATACTCTAATTTAATTAACAACAGCTAATTAAATTTAGGCCTAAAATAAAATCTCTAATTTTTAAATTTCAATATACGTACACTCGGTCTGTTTCATAAAATTATATATATATATATATATATATAAAAAGAAGCTCTTATTCATGAGATAATTGGGGCCCACCTTTTAAAATAGACCCAGTCTATCTATTTAATTTAGGCTTAATATTTTGGTCTCATCTAGCCCTTGCAAATTGGGTCAAGTCCATCTCCAGGTCAAGGGAGGTGTTGACCTTTTTTCTAATTAAATCCTACTCTACCATAACGTATCAAACCTTATTTTCATAAGTTCATGCCCACTGGGTCTTGAACCTAGCTGCCCTGCCGCCCATAAGGACTTTGATGTCCCTTAACAGCTGGGCAATCAATCCGGGGACAGGCATGTTAGCATTTGCTTACGTGGGGAAATGGGTCAGGCGTAGCTTCAGTTGAGCGCTATAGGTAACATTCAGGCCAAATCAAACTCAACCCATAATTAATCAGGCTGAAAACCATACATAGTCCAACCCGGCCCAGGATGGCAAAAGCGTCAACTTGAACCTCCCTTATCAGGTTGGTGTTTGATTCGGTTAGCAGGTTAAGAGCAATAAGTTAGGGTTGAAGACAAACCGGCTAGTTGAGTAGCAAGCTCGGTCCCAATAATAACCCAAACCCAAATTGTTCATTAATCAATATATATGAATATGGGAATGTGAATGTCAACCCACAAAATATACTGCAGAGCTGGTACAATGTCAGTCCTATTTTAGTGAGCGAAGGCCATGGGTGAAACTGATTTGCACCTTGTCTGCGGCACAAAATTAATTATCTTTCCTAGAAGATGGCAGGCTGCTTGGATGTGGACAAAACAGTTGACTGCCTAAGGGTACGAGTATGAATTGGTGACAAATTTTTCTCCATTTCCATTTTGTCCACACCCACATGGGCCATGTAATAGCACATCACCAGCTCAATCTCATGATTCTGCCGAATCATATAAGATTAGTCAACCCTTCTGTCGAATCAAGAACCGGCCAAGTCTAGGAAGATTTGTCAACCCGCCCTTTTTTTAAGAAAGCTTCACCTGGATCATGTTCATGTAATTCTAACAGCTTGTGTATGATGTAGGGTATATTGATACGTGGCAAGTGATGAGCAGTCCCACAATCAACAACGTCCAATTCCTAAGTTGAACAGGGCTTCATATATATATATATATTTATTTATTTATTTGCGCCTTCCACCTAATTTAAGATTTTGGATTGGTACATGGAGTTGATAGAGGTGTAGCTTTCACAAAACGGTGGGTTGACAAATCTTATCAGATTTGGCTAGATCTTGATATGCAATCATTATTGTCTTATTGTGGGTTCTCTAATCTTCTGTGATTTGGTAGGAAATGAAGATTAAGCTGGTGATGTACTATTAGAATATGGATGAATGGATTTTAGGTTTGCCATCACCAAGCCCACCGGCAATTACCTAAACGAGATATCCAATCCAGCCCAATGTACGAAGGTCCAAACCCGACGATTGAACTCCCAGGAAATTCATTTGATCCGAAGCAGAAATAAGTACTTGCAGATTTCAATTAATTTTGGCCAGCCCAGCCCCAAGCATCCAGGGATGATTAGATGCATTTCTCTTCATCTACCAAATGCTAATCACTCCTTGGTCCGCATGTTAACCAATTCTTTCATCAAGGAAAAGCTGCAGTTGAATTTCATCATCAACCTTTGCAAATAATGAAGGAACCACAAGGTTCAGGGTTCTTGCATTAGTGTGTTTTTCTCCTCAACTACATATATACCAGTTAGAAAACTTAAAAAGATGCATGTTTAGAACCCAATATTAGACAGAAACTCACCTGATCTCTGGCACTGTCCTTATTGAACGGTGACCGTGGATCATCAGAAGTGTACATAGAGAACCAACCCCGTTGCACCTTTGGATCATTGGCCCCATCAGACTTGCCAAATATAATAGAAGCCGATACAGAAGCAAAATCAAGATCATTGATCCATTCCAATGCCTCCACAGTCCCCCTCCATGCAATCACTATATCCCTCCTCCCTAGCAGAGTCTTCCCTTCATTTGTGGCCACCGCAACATATCCTATCCAATTGGACTCCTTACTCCATGCCTCCCTAGACAAGGACCTTAACATGAACGCATCTGGGACGTTGATCTGAGACGTCGCATACAAGAACTTGGTCACATTGTATTTGAATGGGTTTCCATTCAACAGCCCCACCTCAGCAAATAAGTCACTCCTGCTGTATCTGCTGCTGCCCGCGAACTTTGATGCCTTCTCGCTGTTGAAGGCGTCGTAGGTGGTCTGAGCCATGTCGCCGTAGTGTAGGATGTTTTGCCGGAGATCGATGTCGAGAGGGTCCAGGAGATTGGTCCAGTTATCTCGGCCGTTGATTTCCTTCCATCTAGTGGCTATGCTTCCTAACATTTGGGGTAGGCAGATCAGGTGTAGAATAACAAGTAGTTCTAATTTCCATGGGACTGGTGTTTCAAACATTGTTTATTTATATTTGGGCAAGCTTTCTAAAGTGGTTCTGGTTGATGGAAGGGTAGAATAGAAACTGCCAACCACTGCTTCAGGAGGGTGATATATCCAACGTTTTTATTCTTTGCTTCTTCTTTCCTACTCCATGCTGCTGCTTCTTTTATTCTTTGCTTCTTCTTTCCTTCTTAATCTCTTTCCCACAACAAGGCTTGTTATAGGAGTTCTCCACCAGTCAATGGATCTCTAAACTCGATCGATCCATTGGAAGAAGATCCACCAGATCAGATCAGAGCCTACAATCAAGGAATCAAGAGAGGGCATTAATTAAGGAATCAAGTCAGATCCTTACTTGATTCTCCAAGCATATTGAATCCCATTTCACCAATCACACTCAATCAAATCTATAGGTGTGGGTTGTCAGTTTGATCAATTTAATAATAAAATAGGCCCCTTCTGATAAAAATGGATTTCTTTTCTTGGGACTACTCTCCCGCTTTAGTGAAAAATAAATACAGGCTATTAAAACTACACATACAGGGATAAAGAGATGGACAAAAGTATCATTTCACTCTAACACTTATGGTCTTTGCAAGGCTACTTATTTTGAGGACATGGAAAATACTAAAATGAAAAGAAGAAGAAGAAGAATGTATTACTAAATATTGAAACCACAGGGGCCTATTTATGAATGCTTAGGGGTATATACAAAATCTCTTTAATCAATGTTCATTTTATATTTTTGGAAAAAAAATCAATGTTTTTTTTTTTATATTTCATGGAGAAAAAAACGCCTCGGTATTATTTCATTGAGTGATTTGTGAAATGGGATAGAGCGCTTTGAGAATCAGATAAGATTCCGCCTTTCCTTCATTAATGCTTTGTATTGATTCCTTGAACTCTGGTGGGATCTTCTTCCAATGGATTGATTGATTAGAGAAATCCATTAGTGGATGCCTGAATTAATGGTGAAAAATCTTCTATATTTGTTTGTGTAATGCCCGGAAAGAGGGGGAAAGAAAGGAGACACTGTTGATCAATGCTTCTCTCCCTCTCACAAGGAAAACAATGCTCACTTTTCTTTTCTTTTTTTAAGAAGATAAACTATACAGTGGTAGGAAAGATTGATTTTGCTTATGTCGAAACAGACATGCACAAACATGCCAAAATTGTTTAGCATTAAAGGTAGTAGTAGGAAAGATGGTTTTTGCTTGCGTTGCTTTTTACTTCATTTCCGTTTGGACGGAAAAAGTGAAGTGAGAGATGAGATGAGATGATGATGTGACATTTTTACTTTATTGTTGTTTCCATTAAAATAGGGGAGGAGAGAAGTAAAGTTACAACTTACAAGTGACACCATTAGTCCTTTCATATAACTTTTTGGCCTTTTTAGTTATTTATTTATTTTTGTGCTACAACTAAATATAATAGTTTGTTGAAAAGTAAATTTTGTGAAAAGAAATGTCTTTCTTATACTTTATTCATAAATCCATCCGTTGGAGGTCGAGGTTATACTTTTCTTATTTAATTGATGGGGCCCACCGCCCACTACATATAAACTCTAGATTGCATACACATGGATGACATGCAATTGTTTCTGAAAACTACCAAGCTGATTTTCTGTGCTCGCTTTATCTGTAACCTACGTAGGTGAATCAGTTCCTTCCTTTTGGTGGGAAAAAAGATCAATCAGTTCTTTCTAGACAACGCTTAAGCGATGTAATCCATAGAAGAAAGTTAGGAATCAAACATTTTATAAACACTCTTTTTATGATGTATCCCATGAAAGAAAGTTAGGAATCGCACATTTTATAGGCAATTCTATGGTTGTGATGTTGATATTCGATAACCTCTTGTTTCATCTTCTATGAAAAAGTTATATGATATTTTCCTTCTGTTGATATCATCAAGGAAGGAAGTCGATCTTAATTTCTTCTAAGGACAGGCTTCAGGTGGGGTGGGAGGTGTAACGTCTTAAGTTTCACCAACTTGGCACCATTGGATCCTACGTATTCAGCTATCCAAATAAAAAACGGGGCCTAAGAACGGCTATCCAAAAAAAAAGGGGGCCTAAGAACGGCTCCTTATTACTCGGGTAAGGAGCGTCGGTTCTCACCTTAGTGTCTGGGATTCAAATCCCACATTAGTTACTTCTTCTCACCTTTGTGGGCTTCTTTCTCACATCTACGGGCTATTTTGTGGGCTCTCTCTTGGGTCCTAGTCTCCTATGGTTGGAGTACTAAAAAAGTTAAAGAAAATATTAAAAAAGGGGCCCACCTTCTCAAATCCAATCCGTTCAAATTAATACATGTACGTTTATATTATCAATGATAGAACCCCTGTTTGGTCCAAACAGGTTTCCTGTTTGGTCCAAACAGGTTTCCTGTTTGGACCACTCAAGGGGTGCCACATGGGAGATGAGATTTTTAAACGAGGAGTGATTTTTTTTAAAGAGATCCCATGTAGCACCCCCTGAGGATCCGTTTCCATTATCAATGGGTTGTGAACTTCACTCTAATTGATTACGTGTGAATCATGTTATTTCCATCTCAATCATGTTATTTCATTCTTCATCATGTCAATCATGTTAATAAAATCTTAATAATGTGTTTGCAGTCGAAGTACAGATAAATTTGACCCAGTGTCAGTACAAGGAGAGGTAGATTTTGAAAGGTTCATGGGTATAAGATGTGCCGACCCCAATTCTGATTTAATATGGATGTACAGTTCAATGTGCACAATACATAGAGGATCCAGATTTGATTGCACAATCACAATTTTTCTTTATAAATACGTAGACTAGCAAAGCATGCCCGCAGTAAGCCCGGGCCCAGAAATAAAAAAACGTTCAATTTGTGGCTATTTTATGTATTATTAATTAACGAGAAAATAAATATAAAATAAATAAATATATCATTTATTACGGTTCGAAGCATGGCCCATATACAAAGTAAATATTATTTTTTATATAAATAAGTATGAAACTTCAAGTCTTATGTAAATTAACATTTGCAAATTTGCATGTGGCCTCGTCTTTAGGAACTAGAATATGAGACCCACTTTAAAAAAGTTTATTGTATATGGAGCTCATAAGTATAAATCACTATCAAGGATCCACTTTTAAAAATCACAAACATTAAGGATTTTCTAACCATAATAGATATATTAAAATTCTAAATCCACATAAAGAATACTCATTTTAACTTGGTTGGATAGAGTTACTGAGTAAGGTGGATTTTTTCATCTGAACTCTTTAATCACCTATCCATAATAGATATATATTAAAATTTGAATTCACATAAAGAAGCTTAATAAAAGTGGATTCTAAATTGATTGATAGAGCTTATCTCTTGAAATTGATTTGAGATCCAATTTCTCAAATTGATTTGAGATTGGAGTCTAATTTTGCATTCAATTGCGAAATCGGACTCCAATTTTGAAATCGAATCTACCTCCGTCCAATCTAAATAATCCGGTTATGGAACTCTTCATGGGTTCGATTGGCATTCGGGTCCGAACCCAGGTACACTCCGATCCATTTTCAAGTATATGTATAAGTATAACCAAGTGATACATATAAAAAAGATTTTGTATATTGCAAAAAAAATAAATGGCACAATAATAACATCATTTATAAAAATAAGCATGTAGGATCTTACATCTCATTGAGCTACCACTGATCCCAAAACGAGTTGGTGATAGAAAACAACACAACAATAGTTTTATGGTGAGGGCGAGGGCTTGACCACAATTATGACCACTCGGGAGGAGGGTGGACGTTGACCTCAACAATCCCTACCTCACCCAACCTACAAGGCTCGGATACCAATTGTAGGATGTTACACCCCATTGAGTTACCACTTATTTCAAAACCAATTGGTGATAGGAAACGGCACAACAATAGTTTTATGGTGATGGTGAGGGCTCTACCACAATTATGATCGCTTAGTAGCTAGGGTGGATGTCAACCTCAACAAAGCACAAAATAGCTTGAAGTTCAGATAGTAGCTGCTTTGTGCTGTGAATCTACCTTCTTTAGTTTCATTCATATTTTCATAGGTGTTTCGGAACCAGAGAAATAAAAATGTTTCAAAGATCAAATAGTTGGTGAATTGGGCCTAAGGTCATGTCTGAGTCCAATAGGGTCCAGGTCCAAAATCATCCAGAACAAGATAATTACATCCCTAGATGGGTGGCAATTCATAACTCAACCCGTCCAACCTGCTTTTTGTTGTGTTTTGCGTTTCTGTTGGTTTGCTAAGAGAACCATGGATCTGAATCCTCTACTGCTTTAATTGCATTTCCACTCTACAACATTTTTGAGATAGGAAACATGGCAAAGTTCATAGGCCAATTGGATTCCTGTTAATAGAATTAACAAAGATTGGGCAGCCGGCAATGACCATTTGATCTGTATTTTTGCATGCAGCTAGATGCCTAGATGCCAAACCCCATTGGTATCTTGCAGTGCTAGTAAGTTCCACAAACTCTGGTACTTGTCCCTATTGTAAAAAGTTGCATAGTCAAGTGTGCTTGTGAAGCATTAGAGGATCCATCACAAATGAAATCAATCCTTCATAAGACCTACCAAATTCCCCTACTGAAATCATCTGCATGGGTTTACTTTTTATTATTATTACGGAGGGTGATCTAGCGGCTTGGGCTAGACTTATCTCTTCGGGCCTCAAGGGAGTCGAGTAAATCTCATGTGGCCCAGTGTGGTAATGTAATTTCAAACCCTTAACTTTTCGCAACAAACCATAATCCTAGGGCTATCCCTCGTGGTTATTTGCGTGGATTTACATATGGGTTGCAGCCTGTTTGTAGCCGAATAGGAATCCATTATCCTTTTAAAGGACTAATGGTCAATATCTCCCTGAATCAAAGCCGCAACCCTGCTATCTTGGGGGTGGACTTTGACATTGCTTACAAGTTGTACTAGGGACCTGTAAATGTATCCAACCACTTGCTAATTGACTGTCCCTGTATGCCAATCGGTACTGTAACCCAGCAACCTGACTCAATCGGATTGACCTTAACTTTTGTGTTCTTGATCAGGTTCAGTCTAAAATCTTGTATTCTCAGAAACAAATGGTTGCTATTTGACCCTCTTGAGTGCTTTTGGCCCACCCCTTGGCCTAGGCTCAGCCTGCATATATTGAGGGTAGGGCTTAGACAACTCTGAGCCCTTTGACAATCCTAGATGGAGGACAAATTGGCATTTGGAATCTTGTTGCGAGTCTTTATTGGATGAGAATTTTGATTTTGTTATAAACATGTAGTTAATATATGTGTTCAACCAAAATTTTGACAAGAAAATGTTCAAATCAAACGGTGATTGTCGAGTAATAATCATGAAAAATATAAACATTGATTGTTGAGCAATCATGAAACTATGTATCTGAACATGGAATGACAGGTCTTGATGGTGTGAGTTTTCAAAACATAAAACAGGCTCCCATAATAGAAAACATAGAACAGGCATATACAAATTTGATGCTACCTTAGTTGACCATATGGTGTGATCAATTTTATGTAATTATTCCCCTTGTCCCAGGTCGAATTGGTTGCACTACTACGAAGGATTGGTGGCCCTTGCCGATTCCTGACGTCTTCCCCAAAACAGTAACCACCTTGCATTCCTCCTCGACAAGCCAGTGCAATGAAAGAGTTGATGAATGCTCACAGGAAGATTGATGTACTCAGAAGAAAGAAAAAAGGTTTCAAAGTCGTCCTCTTCTGCCCAAATCTTCAAATAGTATAACAGCTGGTTGGATTTCTTCATCTTGTATTTCCAGATTTCTGAAATGGGTTCTTGTTCTGTTTCTGTTTTGTCATTTGTCCTCACTTCTCTTTCATCACTCATGTGGGTGAGACAGCTGTAGTCTTTAGTGTGACATAAGATCCCTTCTAAAACAACCCAATGATCTTTACTTGATAGGAATATTCAATAACCGATTTTCAAGGCCTAGACCTGTAGTACAGCATTCTGAAAAATATTTCATCACGAAAATGAATGAAGAAAAATATATTTGACATGCATTTTTGAGAGAGAATTTAAAGAGAATGCCAGCAAAACAAGTTTCTATTAATTAATTTCCCGAATGAAAGATTTCTAGAACAATGCCAACTACCATTAGTTTTCTCATTTCTCATACCAAGACTAAGACAATTTTGTGGCATGCCAATGACTTCATGGCACACTTCCTTTGAGATCTTGTGGTGATCCAAACCGTTCAACAAGTGGGTGTCAGGATCATATGTAAAATCGCATCAATTTGAGATTTTCAACTTCCACCAAACATTTAACATCAACCAGGTGTTCCTACCAAAAAAATGGAAAAACTTCCACCAAACATGTACGGTTATTAAATGACTGCTTTTGGTTGCATGTGGTCATCCTTCTTATACGGACCAGGGTCATGAAAAATATTATGTTGGCCCATATGTTGCTGCCTTCAACTGTACCGATGCAAATAATTCTTCTTCTTGAGTCTCTGCTGCCTCCTAGGTTAGGATATGATCAGATAAGGAGCCAGTAGTTAAAAAATTACATGACCTTTAGTTATTGATTATACTTTTGGATGAAAATAGCAATATTCGAGGTAACTTTTAGGGCCTGTTCGTTTTGCTTGGAATATGTGGGTTTTGAATAAATAAAAATTATTACCCTAAGTGGTTAAAAGTGAAGATCCATGGCAAGCAGAACTTGGAGTTCATTTGCATAAAGAATTAATACCGGTGGTCCTTTCCATGATATTGTAGCATTGTCATCAAACTGAAAAATTCACATCAGCATCAAGCTTTGCAATTTATCACCACACGGATAATTCCATTTCATAAAACCCCATAACCAAACAGATCATTCCCATGACAGTGAAATGTGATAGTAGATAAAGATGATAAACAGTGGGACACGCTAGGTTATTGGTCCAGATAAAAAAAAAAAACTGAGAGAAGGGGTAAGAGACGAGTAACGACCTACTTCTCTTATTCATGTAGGGGAAATTCTCAAAAGCGTCCCCTTTTTCAACTTTTTTTTTTTTTTTTTTGTCATTGGGCCCTTGGTGAGTCAATTTAGTCTTTTCACACACACTACCTCCTATGAATAGTCATAAGTCCAAGTTTGATAACCATCCAACTTTTCCTCACCGTTGGATTAAAATCATAATAAAATAATGTCTCTAAGCCATTAAATTTTAAGACCATGGACCAAAAGATTAGAATGATCTTATGAACTCAAGATTTTACATATAGATAGGCCTCACATGAATCTTTCCGTGCAATGGACATCCATGATCATCATGCATCACAATAGGCCCAACTAAGAGGGGCATTTCCACCTAAAAAATGTTCGGACAGCCAGCCCTCCCCTTTATGTAGAGGTTAAAGATAATTTGGGTTGTATCACAAAGAAGTTGTTTTGGACATTTTTCAGTAAGCTAGACATTGTAGTTCCCAAAATAGGCTTTAAATGGCTCAACGAGTTTTTGGCCTCCTTATGTTCAAAATATTTATATTTTCATGCCCCCAAAAGTGAAATCGGGGTTATACGTGAGATTAGGGTCAATTTAAAACTTTTTACAATATTAATCACATGTCACTTGCCCAAATCACGTCCCAACTAGATCGAAGACCACTGTGAGGTATAAATATTTCATCAAATATATAAAACATTTAGCGGAAGCTTCATAATGCAAGAGGTATCTTAAAGATGTATAGTTTATGAGCAATATACTAAATAACAATATTATGGTTCAAGTTTAAGACTGTTAACAAAGTATTATTTACAAGAAAGAATGCCACACTAAAACTAAGTCTAAACAAAAGTATAAATAACAAAAGATGAAGCTAGGAGGATAATCGTGAAGCTCTCGTGTACGGGGTCGTCACGGCTATACAATGTCGTCCGTACTATACTCTAGGAAGTCATCAGGCTGATCTGCCTGAACTTCTTCCGTCGTCTCCTCCTCCTTGGGGTAGAAAGGCTCGGTACCTATGCACTAAGAGTAGCATCATCAACACAACGGATGGCAAGACAATAGATATATACAAATCATCATAGATATGCAGTGTTAATGAGAGTAAACGATAAACATGATTATAAGAGATGCATAGCACCCTGATCGTAAGAGATGCAGTGCTTTCGAATCATAAATAAACTATCAAAGTAGGCGGTCCACATATGCTAAATATATATCATCAATTGGGATAAAAACTGTAACGCCCCAATTCCGGATACCGATATAATCGTTCGGATACCCGAAGTTGGCGCGCTACTTTCCGGAAAATCCGAGAACTTCCAAGATCGTAGGCCGCAGTGATGACCAATTTAAAACTTTTCGACCAATATAATACTCAATGGTTAAGATTTGCGGAAGCATAACAATTAAACAAAGCGGAAGCATCTGGTATCAATATATGTATTAAGTAAGAGCGGAACAGTGGCCACGTTAAATGTATCAGTTGTTAATCAAAGTTAATACATATTTG
The DNA here is from genome assembly GCA_038049695.1 of Cinnamomum chago. Lineage (NCBI taxonomy): Eukaryota > Viridiplantae > Streptophyta > Magnoliopsida > Laurales > Lauraceae > Cinnamomum > Cinnamomum chago. Next base: position 53,710,971 of record CP142457.1, on the reverse strand, counting down.
AATCTACCCAACTCACTACAAAATTTGGCACTCAAACCCAAAATAAAGAGCTCTCAAAACCCTGGGATGAAATCTCCGCCCTCCGGCTCGACATCCGTGTCGGCCGGGCCCCACGCGTACTCTCCAGCGATTGGCGCCTCAACCAGCGCTAGTGCGTCCTCTGGGATCTCTGGGTCAAGGCCTAAGCACCAATGAAGGGTCAGATCTAAAAGATCTGGCAAGTCACAGCATACTACTAACATAGAACATATATATCAAAGGAATAGAAACAGGTAAATAAATTAAATGAATAGCAAGGAAGTGAACTAGGCAGTTGTGCATGATAATCATAGAGAATCAGGATAATTATATACATCTAAACTACTACAACAAAATGGCACATTCACACGAGCTGGAATACCGCGGGATATTATGCCGCGGCCCTCCCATACTGAACACAGTTGCGACAGGGAAATCTCACTAGTGCTGGGAATTACTAATCCCGCAAATCACCCATCATCTCATCATCTCATCACTCAAGACCGGACATGGTATCACACCGTCCGTCTTAACTACATAGCTCATCATGATAGCTTCACAATACTCAACTAGCTCCTACCGGGGATGATCAGTCCACGGGCTGAGCTTAAATCAACCGAGTGAATGTTCATGTCGACTCGAGAATAACTCTAAGGGTTTGTGTCTGTCTAGGCTTTGCCTTGCGTGAACAAGGTCCTAACGATGCCTCTAAGAGGTCTACATATACCAATTCAGTCTATGGATTTCATTCAAGGTCCAAGCTCACTCGTTGGATCCATACCAAGGCCCATCAGCACATGGCCTGGTCTAAATCTGTCCAAACGAGGCAATAATCCATTTACACTGATAAACAGTTTATTCTAATTCATCATAACTTAAAATTCCAAAAGAAACTACCTCTTCCAACTAGGGGTTCACATCCCACACTTAGGCCCAATAAGGGCCCGCCTAGACACAGACATGGGTCAATGTTCTCCAAATTACACTATCGGGTCACCTCTAAGATATCCTAGGTTTAGGTCCTCCAATTATGTAAATTAATAGTTAACAGCTACACTAAAGATCTAAGAATGACAGTAAATAACAAAGGTGAAGTATGAACTTCAATGAAGGAATCAATAGAGAAAATACAACGGTCCAACCCTAGGTAGTGGCCACGTTGGGTTTAGGTCCATCTCCGGTAATTTGATCTCTAAACGAAGTCATTAATGCCATATAATACTGTGTTTGGTGCTTAGGTGGTTACGGGCATCTTTGACAACTCTTAGAGGTCGAATCATCTTATATTAACAACCAAAACCCTAAACAGTGGTCCCCGCGAGTCAAGGTTGAGCCACACCGTTGACTCGGGCTTTGAACATCGATAAATGCTCATTTGGATGGTCAATGGGCCCCACATCTGATCACAACTCCTAAATGTTGAAAACTGAAAAATCAGAGTTTCCCAGGTGGACCTGATGTGTAGTGAGCTCGGTTGACCTCCTGGCCTGGTGGATCAACCGAGTTCACTGACTAATCTGAATCAGGCTTCCTGTAAAACTTAATTCGTTTCTAAAGGTTTCCAGCGTGTCCAATCAAACTCCTGGCCTGGATGATTGACTGCATACTCCAAAAACCTTAGAAAGAGTAATGTCTCAGCTCTAAACATTTCCTAGTGTAAATACTAAGTATCAGGTTGATTTGGATGTAAAGAGTCTGAGTTTCGGGTGAAAAACCAACTTTCAGTCAATTCTTGCATAAACAGTGTGTTCCAGGTCAACTTGGACAAGGCCGGGTCAACCTGGCTAACTGAAATGAATTTTCTGCAAGAAAATGGCTGAGGGCCAGTTTTTTCCAAAAATACAGTGTTACCGGCCGACCAGGGTAGAGCACAATCGACCAGGAACATTAAAAACTCATTCTGCAGAAGTGACCAACTGGGAGCAGCAATTCCCAGTTTTCAGTGTTGCCGGTCGACCGGCGTGCAGGTCCCGGTCGACCGGGAACACTGCCAGTCGAACCTGGAGAAAATAACTGAGACCCTGTTTTTTTCCATTTTCAGTGTTCTCGGTCGACCGAGGCAGGCCTGGTCAACCGGGAACACTGCATTTTGGCTCCCAGGCAGATTTCTGCAGATTCACCGTTTTGGCTCATTTTTCATCCAAACCACTTCCAATCAGTCTCAATCTTCACCAAATCATCTCCAAACATCATATAACTCAAAAGCTCCTCAATCACAACCTTGTGGCCCATTGATCTTCCAAATGGGGGGTGAAACCCCCATCCATCAATGCCATTTCATCCAAAACAACAAAACAGAGCTCCAGGTGATAACTAAGACTCAATAAATCACATTTATGAATTGAAGCTACTAAAATCACGAAATAAAATGCATGTTCTAAGCTAGGAGTATGAGCACTTGCCTTTTTGTAAATGAAGGAAGGTTTGTAGAGAGAAAGAGAGCAATACAAGAGAGAGAATCCCAGCTGAATCAGTGAAGAAGAAGATGATATAGCAGAGTAGCAGCAACTGTAGCAGAGCTCGAAATTCTCCAGCACAACCAGCAGTGGCTCCCAGGTGAAGAAAGAGAGAGGAAGAAGATGAAGTAGCAGCTGCTGCTATTAGGGAAAAATCCCAGCAGTAACAGTCCGGTCCCAGTCACAACAGTAACAGTAGCTCAAGGGGAAAAGTGAGGGAGAGGAGAAGAGGGGAAATGAGAAAGGAAGAAGAGAGAGATGGAGTAGTAACAGTTGCAGCAGCTGAGAAAAAGCCTCAGCACAGAAATCAGCAACAGTTTCAGCTCAAACGAAGGGAAGAAATGAGGGAGAGGAGCAGTGAGGCAATTGCAATGAACAGTGGTTTTAGGGTTCTAGGGATAAGAGCCTTTTTATAGCTTTGGGGAAGGGATTATTGACTGGAATGCCCTTTGGGTTAACATGCAATTAGGGTTAGGGTTAGGGGTAGGCTGGTCTTTGGGCTGGAACCTTCTAGAGAAGCACATTTGCAAGGACCCCCTTATAATTAACCAAAATTACTAGCTAGGGCCTACCCTACTCTAATTAGCCAAGAATTAGCAAAAGACCCTACTAACCAAAAATACTAACTCAACTAAGCTAGTCTAACTATAACTTAGGAAAATTTACCTAATCACCCTGATTAACCCCTAATTAGCCCAATTAAATAGTAATTAGCCACAATTAGAAATAATTAACTATAATTAGCATTAAATTAGCATAGATTAGTACTAATTAGCCTATAAAATAGCAATTAGAGGGCCCACAAAGGGTGGGGCCTCACAAAAACCCAGTATCCAATATCCAAACAACCCGTAGCTCAAGTACTCCGGCTCCATGAGCTTTGGCACTGTCTCGCTTCGAGGACGAACAATTCTCAGCTCAAGTAGCTCGGGCTCCGTGAGCTCGGGCTCTATCTCGCTTCGATAAACAAACATCTCGATGAACAAACAACTCTCAGCTCAAGTAGCTCGGGCTCCGTGAGCTCTGGCACTATATCGCTTCGAGGATAGTATCGGGTCCTCTTACAGATGGTGCCCCAACTGTGTTGAACGTTAACAGCTGAGTGGTGCCCGACACAAAGAATCCTAAAGACATCGGTGAAGGGCTAGGCTTCTTGGGCGAACAAGATTCAATATCAATAGAGAACTACTTTATTCCAAATCAAATCAAACTTCAAACAAATACCAATAGTAGTCCCCTTTAAGCCTGACGATCCAAACTCCCTAGCCTTGACACTTCAAACGAACATCGAAACAAACGAAACAACAAAAGGGGATCCTAAGTCCAACATCTAAATTCTCAAAGTGATCCTCTAATAAAATAAAGCAAACAAAACTAAAGAACATGCTCATCACATGTAGAAGATAGTACCCGAAGGTACCATTCAGAGTCGAAAACTATAAATAATCCAATCCTAAGTATAATGTCAATCCTGTAGTATTGTACAACCTATTCAGTCAATGAAGGGGTTAGGGTTCACGATATCAGACGAACAATCTTCGTGCATAGATTTAAAGAAAAGTATTCCGTTGTCTCATACCATTCAAGATTGAACTAAGTTGAATTCCGATACAACCGGATTAACAGTGACGAACGTCGGCTCAAGACGTCCTCACAATAAGTCAAATGAGTCCACAAAGGGGTATCCAAAGTTTCACCAAAGTCCACCTCAAAATAGAGTAAAAATCCATTCACAGAAGGAATTCAGCAGAAGGCCCAGTCGACCTGCCCCTTGGCCGGTCGACCGGGTACTCGACCTGGTACTCTGTGGGGCCGGTTGACCTGTAGGAGCCAGGTCGACCTGCCCTCCTGTTTGCCAAGTCGACCTGGTGGCCTACGGAAACAGAGCCCAAGCTCTGTTTCTGTACTGAAATGGGCTCTTTCCATTTTCTTTCTTCTTGGACCTGATAAACCATTATATGGTGATAAAAACACCCTAACTACAATACATAAAACTAACTAATCAAACCATAAATTTCTAAATCCATTCCTTTCAATTAATGAACCATATTATCATGTTTTCGACTTTCTAAGGTAGCAATTGAGTAAGGATGATCTAACACATGATTTAAGCATACCAATCAAGGTAAATAAACATATCAAGCATTCATATATCTTTATACTTACCTTGGTGATGTGCTAGACTCAAACTCAAGAAGAACTTGGAAGAAAACCCACTCTAAGAAGCTCCAAATGAAGAAGACAACTCTCCAAACCCAACTTGCTCCTACAAATGCATGCCAAGGTTGAGGTGAGACTATCTATTCCATTTCTAACCAAGAAAAAGGTGTTGAAAAGGTTTCCAAGCTTTAAAAGCTTACCTAAGGATGGGTTGTAGGTGAAACACTTAGAAAAGTGTATGGTTGTGCTCTTGGAGGCTTGATGAAGAAGATTAGTGGATTCGTTTCCTTCGCCGGAGTTCCGGTGGTCGTCGACGGAGAAGAAGAAGATGAAGGAAAGGAAGAGAATAAGGGTCGGCTGCTGTGTTGGTGTTGTGTTGAGTGGAATGAAATGAAATGAGATAAAGATAAGTGAAGATGGATTTGATGACCTAATTTAAGTAATGGGTTTTGGGCTTGGGCCTTAGGATTTGGGCTTGCGTCAAGCTCCGGGTCGGCCTACATGTTCGATTGATGATTTTCGGGCCTCTTCGACGCGTCGAATGGAAACGCGACAGAAGACTAAAGTTCATGAAACGACGAAACCTACCCAATTCACCCAACTGACAAACTCATAATCTCATAAATTCCCTAAAACCCTACCCAATTAGCAAAACGACTCTTTATCGTACCCAAACGCGCTCCGAATCGTGTGAGACTTCGCACACGAGATTCGACGTTAAACCCGACTATTTAGACTCTAAACTAGACTTTAAACACACTTACTAACTAATCACACAAATAAATATAATTAATAGGCCATTAGGGGACGGGATGTTACATATATTGTCTGATAGATTTTGGGAGTGGAAAACACAGTAAATGTTGGGTAGCTAATCTATTTTGAATCTCCTTCCAACCCCAACGGAAAGAGACAGGTAACTGTTTTCTTTCCGTGAAGTAATAAGCGAACCAGCTGACATTTTGGAGTACAGATAAGACAACTATTTACATGCTTGCCTTTGGTGAATGTAGTCAACAAGAACTCATGAAGGCAAGACGTAGCTTTTACCGTTAGCTCTTTCCAGAGAAAACCATATGCTTTGGTTGGGTTCTCTTTCTTAATCCTATCAAACTCCTCGCTTTTGATAACAGAAGAAGATGGCTTTGCTGTACTTTGATGGGGGACCGTCTTATCTCATTTCTTTCTCATCTTCACAGCTTCACAGCTACCTTCATTAATTAGGTTCTTCTACACTTGGCATGAAAGAGAATACAAATGGAAATGCCTCAACACTATCGACTCAACAGCGCATAAGTCAGTTTGTGGCCTTACATAGCTCCAGGACATTGAGGGGTATGTTTGTATGAGCACCATTTTCTCCATCTTTTCTCATGAACTGTATCCAATATAAATTTTCTACACCTGATTTCTCTGAATTGAAATGGACCCATTTGACTAGGAAGAAATAAAAGAGTAGCAAAAACTGGAAGAAGAATGACTAGAGCTAGCCTAGTTATAGTTTTTAAGGCATATTTGTAGAAAATGGAAGAGAGTTGCAAACACTGGAAAGGTGAAGGCAAAGACCATCAAAATTTTACCACATAAGGTGGACCAACTTTCATAAATAAGGGTAGAAAATTATTTTTTCATTGATGGTTTTTTCATTGATGGTCATTTATGCCCATGCAATCCACCCTTCAACCCCATTGATCAAAGCTACTTTCTTATATAAGTTATAGAAAAATTGATAAATGTTCCCCTAATGTTTAGGTGAAAAAATTGTGGTTACCACAATTATTTTAGGGTGCCTTTGTGGAGAATTTCACTCGCCGTATTTTTTATTTATTTATTTTTACAAAGATGATAATCCAGTATTTCGACCCCTCACATTGGTAATCAAAACCTTCTCTATAAAATAAAAAAGTCAATTCATTTTGTTCTTTTCTATAAATGATAAAAAGAAAAGCGGCACAGAAAATCAAAATATTTTTTCTCTTTACACCATATTGTCGTACATGCACCCTTAATTTCCACTGCTTGGGGACTAGAGGGGCAGATTATGAATTCACAACTTCTCTTCATCTTTTCCTTTATTTTTCCTCTCTAAACACTTCCTCAATAAGGTGACTTACCAATTCCCCATTTTTTCTCTTTAAAGTTGTATAGTGGTTGGAAAAAAAAAAAAAAAAACCTCAATTTTGGCCTTATGAGAAGCTATGTCTGCTTCTTGAGGCCCATTTGTGAATGTGTCATTTCAAAAACACATATCTGAATTTTCAATAAATGTGCCTCTTCTTGGGATCTATTTGTGAATGCGTTTTTTTAAAAATACATGTGCATTTTCAAGAAAGTGTGTCTCTTCAGCCCATTTGGGTGGATGTGACCCAATTCAGAAGGATGCCTTTCAATTATATAAATTAAGGTTATTTTCAAAGTTTTTATATATTATTCAAAATGAGCATAAATGCATACGAATTCATTATTTTTAAGATGAAATGTGTATGCTGATGTGGATTAAGGAAAACAAGATTTGATATTTATAATTTTTTAGCTGATTTGAGTTTTTTAAATTATTTTATTATAAATAAATTTATATGAAAAAAATATTTATTTTAATATATTATTGAGATCGCACGAGATTTATACTATGGATCGCGCCAACGCCTTTGGACCATGTAAGCAAATAGCTCCTTTTGTCGGGAAGAAATAAGAAAGAGGACTTACTACTTGGTTGTGTAATTAATACATGCTGGCCCAACATGATTGCAGAACTCCATATATTGCCAAACTGAAGACGAGATTTGACCAAAAAAGGTTCAAAAGATACTGTCTCTTTAAATAACGTTGGCAATGAAGAATTCCAAGGCTATGTGAAGAAATGACTTAATTGGTCGGATATTGGATGGCAACGGTTATCTGCTGCATGTATGACAGATGTAGTGAGAATGATCAGCCATTTATCCTCCCAGCCTAGAGAACTACCACTCCCATTCTGCATATTTATTACTGGGTCCGAATGTCTCAGACAGTGCCAATGTGCCATGTGGGGAGTGGGTCTTACATGACATGACATGAGAGAATGACTCACACATGGCTAGGGATCTCAAAATGCCATACCACCCGTTAACATGATACGAACCCATACGATATTAACGAGTTTGGGTGGACTCTTAATGGGTTCGGATCGTTAACGAGTCGCGTACGAATTAAACCAATAACCCATTAATAACTCGCTTAACCCGCTAAGTTTTTTTACTCCCTAAATGTAATTAAAATTAATTTATATTCATTAAAAAATTAAAATTTATTATTTTATAGTGGAGTTTTAGGTGGGTTCCACTCGAAATACTCACTTACAGTTTCAAGTGGCTTATACATTTTTCTCCTTCTGTCTTTGTATAAATTTGTTTTTTAATTTTCGAAATGACTTAATTACTTAACGGGTTAACGGGTTGAGTCGTGTAATCTGTTAAATTAACGAGTTGTGTTCGGATTGGATTTTTTGACCCGTTAAATTAACGGGTCGTGTACTGGTTGAGGTGATTTTAACCCAAATTCGTTAACCCATAATCCGAATTCATTAACACGCCACTATTGAAAGCCCAATTACATGGTTAACTACAGGGCATGTAATCTTAATCCTTTGGTAAACACTCTGACTACTGACTAGCCAGATGAAAGCAGTCGGCTTACAATCATAAAGACAGATTTTTAATTTTCTAATGAAAACGATTAATCAAGATGGGCCCTTTTATCATAGTCATTCCCAAGTTTCGTCGATCCTAGAAACTGTCTTTCTTGGTGGATAGATGTTCAAGTCCATATGGTTGTCAACCAATGTTCATTTTCTATGTAAGAATGTTGGTATTTCAAACCATTATGGTTCCTATCCAATTTTCGTTGTTCTTGATTTGTTAGTGCACACAGCACACATTTACTTAACTAAATAGATGTTTTAATCATTAATAGTTATAACAGACATTTGAAAGAAAAGATAGTGGAATGTCCATGAAGGTGGCAACTGACCCAACACAGATCCGGCTCATTTGTGTAAGGGTATGGATACAGATACGGATACGGATAGAGTTGTTAGTGAGTATATATCCTATTACCTGGGTATTAGAAGCATCCGGTTTTGAATAAATCGAGCCTGAAACAATTTTTGGATATGAGAGAAATTCGTGGGGATCAATACACTTAATAAAGTTTGGATTATCTTCAATTTAGTTTCGAATATTTGCATGATGATGATGCACTACATATGTAAGCTTGATCAAATGCTCGTATGCGGTTTTTTTCAAGGAAAAAACATGAAATTGCCACAGTAAAATCTATGTGGAAAAAAGTAGCCAACGGGTCCAACTTAATTTATCGCAAAACACAGAAGATTCTCTGCAAATCCGATTTTCTACCTTGCTACAAATGACTACCCTTACATTTAGATCCTAATAAATGCTTAATAGCTATTCATCATGCAAACGAGTGACATTAACATTAGAATGTGTCTAATGTTTGGATCAATTCCAACTAGACTCCAAGCGAATTCAATATGACCTCATCTGAAGGAAATAAAATAATATTAGGTAAAAACAAGAATAAGGAGTCTTGATCCTTTGAGTCTTTGATGTAATTAAGTTGAAAGACAAGAATTTGATAGTAGGGTACACCTATTGAAAACTCAAGCCGTTCAAAAGGAACAACCTCATTGTATTCTTTTTAGAGATAATTAACAAAAGGTCCTTCATATAAGACTTGTAAGGCCTCCAATCCATCAACTTTTCTTTTAAGGCCGGTAGTCCATGCAACTGGACATATTTTGGCGAAAAGTCCTTGGATATAATTCTCATTTCTAATTTACCTTTTCTTCAAATCATATCCCATGATTAGTGAGATAAGCCATTAATAATGGTCAACTACCATTAAATTAGTCACAAATAATAAAATTCCACTAATGAGATTTTCAAATCAAGTTCAAAAAACAGGAAACAAATTTCAAATAAATTCCAAACACGCAAATAAATTTCAAAAGATCCAAATAAATTTTAAAAGACGAAAATAAATTTAAAAAAATATAAATAAATTTCAAAAGACGAAAATAAATTTCAAAAGATGTAAATAAAATTAAAAAAACAAAATTAAACTCTAAAAAAACAAAAACTAATTTCAAAAAATAAAAATAAATTTGAAATAACGCAAATAAATTTCAAAAAATGCTATAATATCAAAAGAACATAGAGAAGTTTAAAAAGACGCAAATAAATTTCAAAAAATCTAAAATTTTTCAAAAGATGAAAATCAATTTAAAAAGACGCAAATAATTTTCAAAAGATGAAAATCAATTTTAAAAGATCCAAATAAATTTCAAAAAAGTATAAATAAATTTAGAAAAACGCAAATACATTTGCCACAAACTCGGATAAATTTGTCCAAACTCAGATAAATTTCCATACCATCTGAGTGGTTTTGCAGAGATAGCTTTTGTTTGTTGTTTTTTTGGCAAAGGGTATGGGTCTCGGTTCTATTGCAGAACAAAGGCTGAGAGACAGAAGGAAGCAAGGTGGCCGAGATCAAGATCAAAGGCTGGTTGTCTTTATTGAGTTGCAGGTTCTGGTTCTAAATCAGAACAGAAGAACGAAGAAGAAGAATAGGTGGGCCTGGGAATCGCAGGAATTGCCGGAGTCCCACAGAGGGCGGAGTCCGGATCTCGCAGAGGTGGAGCTCGTAGAGTCCGGATCTCTCAGAGTCCAGATCTCGCAGAGTCCGAAGCTCGCAGAGCTCGTAGAGTCCGGATCTCGCAGAGGAGGAAGAAGATGACCTAGAGGGTCGGTTCCAGTCCAGGTGAGGTCGGGTCAAGTTTGACCTGGTTTCAAAGCCTAAAAGCAAATCTATCTGAGTTTTTGAGAAATTTATCTGTGTTTTTGGCAAATATATATGAGTTCCCGAAAAATTTAATTGAGTTTTTGGAAAATTTATTTGAGTTTCTAACAAATTTATCTGAGTTTTTAACAAATTTGTCTTCATTTTGGAAATTTATCTGAGTTCTGGGACAAATTTATCTGAGTTCTGGACAAATTTAACTGAATTCTGAACAAATTTATCTGAGTTTTTTGTAAATTTATCTGAGTTCTGAAATAAATTTCTTTACTTTCAGGACAAATCTATCTGAGTTTTGGCTAATTTATCTGAGTTATGGGACAAATTTATCTGAGTTTGGACAAATTTATCAGAGTTTGTAGCAAATATATTTGTATTTTTCTAAATTTATTTACACTTTTTTGAAATTTATTTGGATCTTTTAAAATTGATTTTCATCTTTTGAAAATTATTTGCGTCTTTTTAAATTGATTTTCATCTTTTGAAAAAATTTAGATTTTTTGAAATTTATTTGCGTCTTTTTAAATTTCTCTATGTTCTTTTGATATTATAGCATTTTTTGAAATTTATTTGCGTTATTTCAAATTTATTTATATTTTTTGAAATTATTTTTTTTATAGTTTAATTTTGTTTTTTTAATTTTATTTACATCTTTTGAAATTTATTTTCATCTTTTGAAATTTATTTACATTTTTTTAAATTTATTTTCATCTTTCGAAATTTATTTACATTTTTTTAAATTTATTTTCATCTTTTGAAATTTATTTGGATCTTTTGAAATTTATTTGCGTGTTTGAAATTTATTTCATTTTTAGAAATTTATTTGAAATTTGTTTCCTTTTTTTTAACTTTATTTAAAAATCTCATTAGTGGAATTTTATTAATCGTGACTAATTTAATGGTAGTTGACCATTATTAATGGCTTAGCCTACTAATCATGGGATATGATTTGAAGAAAGGGTAAATTAGACATTTTAGGTTTTCAAATTTGGAAAAATGACCTTTCACACTATAAAAAAAGATTGTGGACCTAAGGCAATAAAGTGAAATGTTCAGGGACCTCTCGCCGAATCCCCCAATTTTTTATGTCCCTAAATTTTACTCTAATAGCTAATTCATGTTACGGTAAACTTTAGGAACATTCATACACAATTATTTATTTATTTTGACTGAGTGACTGAGATTTTCAATAAGTAGAATCTACTCCCAACTGTTGAATTCTCTTGTTCAAGGATCCAGACCCAAGAACAAAACTCAGTAGAGACCATTACAAAGAACTTGCCTACTTATCTGCCTGTCAACCAAATTACCCATTTCTATGTATCATCGCTAGGGATGGCATTTTTAATCCGACCCTCCCCAACCCGGAGTGCCCGTCTCGCCCCGTACGCGTTTTTCCGGCGCCGACTCTTAGACGGGCCGGGAACAGGGCAAAAAAATATACCCTGAATCCGGGGCGGGGATGTGTATGTTTCTTACCCTACCCCGTCCTGCCCCGCTGCCCCGCCCCGAAATACCGCCTCATGCCCCGCCCCATAACCTGCCCCGAAATACCGCCCCATACTCCTGCTCCGTAACCCGCTCCGAAATTAATAATCTTCTAAAAAATATATATATTAGATTCCTTTTATAATAAATAAACATATTTATATGTAAATGTATATATTGATTTTATGTTGTTATTAAGGGTTAAGTAGATTGATTGAAGAACTTTTTTAAAGTTAAACATGTAATTGAATGAACCCTAGACATTATAAAAGCATATAATATGATCGCATTCCCTCCAATTCAAATTTAATGAAATTAAAGTTGTTAAAAAATCTATCTAACTATCTAATCTTATTTTACTTTAATCATATATAATGTTAAATTGTGACATGATAAATCATATTAAATAAAACGAATATAAATATATAATAGAATGATAGATCATGCTTTAAGCTTATAATAACATATATGATTAGAGATAGCAAGGTAAATTATAATTGGTATGATTCTAATCATACTAATAACAATATAAATTATACTAATTTGATATAACATTACAAGATATATCATGATATATGCTTATAATAACTTATATGATTAGAAATAGCAAGGTAAATTATAGTTAGTAACTAAATATGATTCTAATCATACTAACAACACTATAAATTATACTAATTTTAATTATATGTAATCAACCTCTTTATTAGTGAGTGGAGTTTAATGCCAAAAATGAAGCGAAACCATATATTGATGGAGTTAATGATATTTTAGAAAGATATTATCTTTTTTATAAAGAATGTCTCAAAGCATATATAATATTTTCAAGTGTATGTTTGTGTTCTTCAAGGGCTTAGAGAAAATCTTATAAGAATAAATTTAACTTTAAATAAGTAAAATTTCAGGAAAAGGAAAATTTATATTATTAATATTAGATAATTTTAAAAAATTTAAACAATCTAACGGTGCCCCACACTTATAAAATATTTATGTGGGGAGATCTTTTTATTCTATTTTGGGAGATCTTTTTTTAATATTATTAAAGGCATGGAGACAATATAGATGAATCATTCATGTGCTTTTTACCATGTAAAATAAATTAATTTACCTTTTTATTTATAGTCAATTCAAAATTAATTTATTATATTTATGGTTGCATCACATCAGGGTGAGACCCCGCAGGCGAGGACGGGGTATGTAGCATATCCCGAATTGCGGGGCGGGGCGGGGACAAGGAGGTTCAGGGCGGGGACGGGGCAACCCAATTCCGCCCCCGCCCCTCCCCGTTGCCATCCCTACCCCACACTTACAAAATATTTATGCGAGGAGATCTTTTTATTCTATTTTGGGAGATCTTTTTTTTTAATATTATTAAAGGCATGGAGACAACATAGATGAATCATTCATGTGCTTTTTACCAAGTAAAATAAATTAATTTACCTTTTTCTTTATAATCAATTCAAAATTAATTTATTATATTTATAGTTGCACACATCGGGACGAGACCCCGCAGGGCATGTCGGGGCGGGGAAAGGGTATGCAGCATACCCCGAATTGTGGGGCGGGATGGGGACGGGGCTGTTCGGGGTGGGGACGGGGCAACCCAATTCCGCCCCCGCCCCCGCCCCGTTGCCATCCTTAATCATCACCGGTCCTACCCACAAGGATGGGATAATGCGTCACGTGCCAGCCACATGGGGGTAGAGGGCGTGCCAACTGCCAAGACATGGATCGTCCTATGGCTCTCTCACTTATTAGATGTGTGACTGAGTTGCAACTCTATAAAGGGACCCACCTATTAAAAACATAGATCATTCAAAAATGAACACCATCTTCTTAAAAAAAAAATGGGATGTGGCCTAAGCTCTATTTCATCATAAATTGGTCTTATAGTAAGGCTAAATATGTGATTAATAATCAATAAATTAAAACATTTTTTTTTTCAAAATTTAATTTATATTTTCTAGATATAAGAGAATTTTGGCCATGTCAAAGTTCTTTTTAAGCCATTTAAATTTTCAATAGATGGACTCCAAATAGAGTTTCACCTTCTACATTCATGCATCTATTAAATGCAAGCTTAGGTGAATCTAGACTCCAAAATCATTTTGAGCAGTTTGAATTTTAAATAAATAGGTGCCCCATTGAATTTCACCTTTCTCATTCATGCATCTATTAAATGCAAGCCAAGAGAGTCTCTCTATTGTTGCCAACGCCCTCCTCTCGTTATCAACTTGTCACTCAAACACACGCATTGATATTGATTAACATTTTTTCTAACTTCACTTTCTTTTTTCATTAGAAATTATCTTATTTCAAACTGAATACCTTCTCCTTATTTAAGATGTAACCAAATTTATTTCATCATAAACTAGTCCTTATTTAAAATTGAACATGCAATTAATACACTATAAATAAGAAAATATTTTTTTTTTGAAATCTCACTTATATATATATTAGATTTTCTAATGTAGTGACTCCCATAAGAAAAATTTTTGACCGCGTACAGACTCATTGTAAATGGTTCAAATTTTGGATAGATGGTCTCCAAAATAAAATTAGTTTCACCTTAAATATATTTTGAGAGGTTGCCTTTCTAGTTCATGATTCATGTTTCATGGTTCATGCATCTTTTAAATGCGAGCCAAATCGAATCCACGGGCACATTGAAACGGACCCAATAACATTTCTTTTACCTTTGCCTTATTTCAAACTGAAAGAACCTGGAGATGACCGTTCCTCGTTTTCTGTGTCTTCCTCTCTCTTCTCTTCCATTTCCACATTTCCATTCCTACAGTTGAACTTGAACTGAACCAAGTCCAACTTCCACTCTCTTCAACTGCATGGCATTTCCAATGGCTTTCCAACTAACCTTCCTCTCACTATACTAGATCAGAAACACAACACTACTACAAACAACAGTTACATAGGAAAAGAAAACAGAGCTCTAACTTCTCACATCTTCAAAAAAAAAAAAAAAAATGGTTACAGGAATGGTAAAGGCGGCGATGGGATTCCAGAAAAGCCCATCAACGCCCAGATCATCAACTCCAAAGAGCTCCACCTCCTCTCCCAGCTTCCGAAAATCTTCCGCCACCGCAGCTGCTGCTCCTACTAAGACCATCTTCTCCCGCACCTTCGGCGTCTACGTCCCCCGATCCACCCAAGTCCAGCCGCGGCCGCCGGACGTGGCCGAGCTCCTCCGCCTAGTGGAAGAGCTCCGGGAGAGGGAGTCCCGCCTCCAGATCGAGCTCCTCGAGTACAAGCTCCTCAAAGAGACTGCCGCCATCGTCCCCTTTCTGGAGCAGGAGATCTCCTCCAAGAATGCTGTGATCGAGATGCAGAAGCAGAGGATTGAGAGCTTGGAAGCTGAGAACGAAATGCTGAGGCGTGAGATGGAGAAGCTTCGAAGAGAAGGGATGGAGAGAGAGGAGAAGATGAAGGAGATGGAGAAGTCGATTTTGGAGCTGAGGAGAGCGCTTGCGGAGCGGAAGGGGGAAGTGTCGAAGAGGTTTTATAGGGAGATGGCGGAGGCTGACGACGGCTCGTCGTCGCAGAGGTTTGATGGGTCTGGGAGGTGGAATTTGGGGAAGAGCATGAGGAAGGGGACGAAATCGATCGACATTGGTGAGAATAAGGAGAATCAGAAGGTCGAGATTGCAGAATCGAAGGAAAAAGAAGCTGGAACTGAGCCGTTGCAGGAATCTCGCTGCAATGGAGAGATTAGGGACTTCTCCTTCTCTTATGTGAAGTCTCGAGCTCCTAGGGTTCCTAAACCCCCTCCAAAACCCTCTTCCTCCTCCTTATCATCGTCGTCGTCGTCATCTTCTTCTTCTTCTTCATCTTCATCTTCCTCTTCTTCGGGAATGCCGCCGAATCCACCTCCGATTCCGCCGCCGGCACCTGGAAAGAAAGCAGGAGGACCCATGCCGCCTCCTCCGCCACCTCCTCCGCCTGCAAGGGCGTCCAAAGCTACTGCCGCGAAGGTAAGGCGAGTGCCGGAGGTGGTGGAGCTTTACCATTCTCTGATGCGGAGGGACTCCAAGAGAGAGTCCAGTGCTAGTATTTCAGATGCTCCGGTGGTCGTGAACGCGCGCGACATGATAGGAGAAATTGAGAACCGCTCGGCTCACCTACTCGCTGTAAGTAAGAATGGTACATTGTCAGCATGCTTTCTTTGAATCCTCTGGAGTGGTTTAGTTCTGGATATGAATTATAACATAAGGGTTCATGGTAAATTTGGGAATTATGTAGTAGCTCAAATAAATGTTACTATTGCATGATGGTAAATGATAGGAGTAAAGACTGTGATTTTAGCTATCTAGGATTTGTATGAATTGGGACAGAAAGCTGAGATATCAGTTGGTCCTTTAAACTTGCAATCTAATGGGTGGAGTCATAAAAGCAGTCAGGTTTCAAGTATTTGTTTTTGAAATTAATAATGTAATGAAGATTTGCTAATTCCTGTTAGATTGTAAGGTGTGATTTGCATGAGATTTGTTAAGATGTCTTTTAAGTTTAAATTTGAATTTAAATAATGTTTAAATTAAGTTTTAGATAGGTATGAAATAGAGTTTTCATTAGATTTAGTTTCCTACTTCACTCTATGAATTGATGTTTGTGTTAATGAAAATGTGTACAGTTAGATCTATGAAAATGTAGCAGGTTATGGTCCTACCTCTTTTCACTAGAACGATAATCATAATTCTTTTTCTTTTAATCTCTCGTCCGCATATTCATCGAAGCGTGATCCTAATCATATGCTTTTGGAATAAATCATGCTAGATCTGATAGTGGGCCACCAGCTTATGCGAATTCGCTAGGGCTGATATCATCTGAGATCAAGGATTTGTATTTAATGTGACCGATCGCATGATCCTTTAGGGAAGGGACGATGAGATTGCAAGTAGATAATAGTTGTGTTAAAATATTATTAAGTTTAAATTAGAATTCGTAATAAGTATGAATTATGATTTGAATAGGTTTGAATTAGCACTTGGATTAGATTTAAATCTCCTACTTCATCTAATCTCTTCTCTATAAGTTGATGTTTTTGTTAGTGATGACATATGAAAATGCAGTCCTTAAAGTTTCTACATGGTATGAAAGGTATGGCGTGAAGCAAGCCTACAATCAGGATAGTCATGGTCCTGCCTCTTTTAGACTTTGCAATAATTTTACTACTTTTTTCTTTCTCTCTCATCCATATATTCATCCAACTGATCCAAGCCTCACCTTGTCATTTTTGTTAAGTTGCATTTGGAATGGATCCTGATAGATCCAATAGTGGGTCATCAGCTCTGACAAACTCAAAAGAGTGGGATGCAATAGTGATGATGGACATGTGTTGATGAGCATGATGGATACTTTGGCAAGATATCATCCAAGACTGAGGGATTATATTTAGTGCGACCAATCCCATGATCCTTTCATGAAAGGACGATGTGGTTGCAGGAGGGCATTGGATGTATATACAGAGATGATAGAAATCACGGTTGTGGCTGATATTTTATAGAGAGGAGGATCCCAGGGAGTCCTTGAAATCCCCCCAGCTCCATCCCCATGAGGGTCCCCAAGTGGGCCCCACCACACACTTGAGCTTAGAAGAGCTGGCCCCTATATATATATATGTATATTTATATATATATATGGGAGATGCTCCAATGAGAGATATCTCTCACCTTATATGAGAGATAGGGGTGCGGGCCTCACGTTCATATCCAATGCCTATATATATATATGAGAAATATTCAAGTGAGAACTAGTTCTCACCTATTACATGAGAACTTTTTTGCAGGGCCCAACTAGCAACCCATTCAAACCTAGCAACCAATAGGGAACCCCCTGATGGTCACTAATCCCAAGGATTGGCACACATTCGAATGGACTGAACCGTTGGATCGAGGGTTGTGTATTTTGTTGAATATGAAGCCATTAAACTTGTGAGTTACGGATGAAGGGGTTAGGGGCATGGGTTTGGGGTCAAACTTGATACTTGGGGTGGTCTCACATAGATCTTTCCATCCCCCCTAGTCCCATCCCCAAATGGGCCCTGAGCCCCAATTTGCATCCATTCCTTACCATATATATCCCCCTATATATATATGCTTGAATTAGAATTAAAACAAATTTAAATTTTGATTTGAATTGGAGTTTGGATTAGATTTATTTTCCTACAATATCTGATCACTACTCTATAAATTGATGTTTGTGTTAGCGAAAATGTATACCATTGATTTATGAAAATGTGGTCATTAAAGTTTCAACACAGTGTGAAAGCCATGGATGGAGGCAATCCTATGATCTGGCCGGTCATGGTCCCAACTCTTTTTCCTTTCTCGTTCTTTCTTCTCCGCACATTCATCCAATTCTCATGATCTCGTCATTTTTGTTAAGTTGTACGATCCTATTTCCTATGCTTTTAGAATGGATCATGATAGATCTAATCGAGTGGTCCATCCATCTAACAAACTCAAAAGAACATGATGTGATAGTGATGGACTCTACAAACATGCAGTGACCACCACCAAAGCATGATGGATGTTTTGACAATACATCATCTAAACATGAAGGGAAAGGATCAAACAAACATGTGGTGTGATGTATGATCCTTTCAGAAACGATGATGCCACTATGGGAAGCTATTAGATATGTGAAGATATATTCAAGTTCACGTCAGAATTTAAATTAGAATTAGAACTAAATAGGTTTGGACTAATTTTGGAGTTTCCTACTTTATCTAATCATTACCAATGAACACGGAAACTTCAAAATAACAATATATCATGCTGTTTACGAAGCTTCACTTTTTATGTGTAAAATCCTTGTCCCTCTCATATCCATAGTGTGTCAGCGGGGACAACATTTATTTCTCTGTGGTATGTCCATGGAGTTTTGGAAAATCCAAGCATCTCAGATATAGATATAGAGGTAGGAATTTGTAGAACAAACCGGACTCCTTTGTATACATTGGGAGTCCATTGATGAGAAGGTTTGGGGAATGCCTGAACCCAATTCCTATGGTGATGAATATAGGTGCAATGGAAATTCTTGGGGATTTATACATTTGTTTATTGATAAGACCATTCACTATTTCTTGAAGTCCCCATTTACATACCCCATTGGGTTCTTAGTACTCTGCCTAGTCATCTTTAACTAGCTTATTTGTACCCAACTAAATGATGGAACTCCCCTCGACCAATCGTCACTTGACAATGTAGTCCTTAGGAAAAAGATGTTTCGCCGAACCCCTATCTCTTGATTTGTCTGATCAAACACTTGCCTTGTCCAATGTACTTAGTACGGTTGATTAATGAAAGTATAATCCTTGAAGTTTCTACAGTTTGAAGATACGACCAGATTACTTCTAATTTACAGAGTGAGTTTGTCTTAATTGTATGACCACTTAAATAGGAATGCAAATATGTGATTTGATGAGAATGGTAGTTAATTGCATATCTCAAGAGAGGGAGACACACAGAGAAAATCAGAAATATTTTCTTGGAGGGTGGAGGAAGGGTCATCAATTGGTTTATAAGTGATGACCATCAATTCCATTCGAGTGAAATTCAATGGTTTGATATTTGATAGGGTCATCTATTAACTTGATGGTCGAAATCTAAGTATGTGGTGTACCACATAATCTCTAGAGGGACCTACAAACTCGTCAACTTGTACACCTAAGTGTGGGCGACTGTTGTGATGCATTTTTGTCAAATATGATATTACAAGTCACTCTCAATGAAACATCATCTTTGGGTAGAACTCAATATTTGTTGGTGGGGCCCACGACCAATCACGTCTTCTCAAGACTTAGTACGCATGGTGAGATTCTTATGCCTTAAAACTGGTACTTCTTGTTGTTGGGGGAGAAAGACAACTTTTTCTTCTCCTTAAGCCAAATCAATAAGAAGAGTTATTAATCACAATCTCAACTTGAATGTCAGTGGCCCACTAAATGAATATGGGATCTACCATAAGAAACCCACTTATCTAATCCATCCTTATACATGAGACCCATCACATCCAACCCGTCCGCCCTCTTGTAGAACCCACCATTCACGTATTTCACCAATGGGTCTCATAGGTGGACATTGAATCTAATGGGTATCATGTGGGTATGAGGATTTGGCATACGATAGATCAGAATGGAGAAACAAAATTCATGTAGCCGACCTTAACATAGTTTGGGATGAGGCTTTGATGATGATGATGATGATGAAGATCTGGGCTACTATAATTTACGAGAGCCCAGTATCATTTCACTATGTTTGTGATCCCACAATGATTATGTAATTATGGTGGGCACACCTTAAGATTTGATTTGATTAGTACTCAAGGAAATTTTGGTAATTCAGGTCATTTTATCATAAAGTAGACCATGTGGTCTATAAGTGAACATTTAACTACATATACTTAAAAAAGTTCATATTAAGATCAAATACCTGCATATTGTTGAGGCACTACATATGAATATCAGAACATCTTTTTAATTAATTATATATTCTGATGATTACGCATACATTTGTGATTCAATCAATTCATGTATTTTTAATTAATTAATACTTAATTTGAATATTAATTCTAATTTATTATTTGCCTGAACAAACACCTCCGTGGTTTCGAACTCGAGACCTCTGTCTCTGATACCATGAGAGAACCCAAAACCAATTGGTGATAGGAAACTGCATAAACAACTAGTTAACACACCTACAATGCAGCTCCGTGTGGGGCATAAAAACTCCTTATTCAACATACCTGATTCTTAGTCTAGTTGACCACTAGAAAATAATTAGCTTTGGCCCAAACATAGTTGAAAAGGACAAACTCCAAAGTAAGTCCTTCACAAAGCAGAGCACCGTGGATTATGTATTTTGATCACAACTTGTACCAAATTAGTAGTGCTTGATGTCAATTATGGGAACATTAGGCAGCCATTTGAATGAATCAATGTAGCCTCCTACATACTACAAGCCATTTAAGATTCTCCCTATGCCTAGATCTTGGCCAAATCTCACTCCAACCATAGGGGATCATTGATATAAGTTTGAGGCATGTGATTAATATATATATATATAAATGAATGAATTGACTATTTTACATGCAATCAAATCGCTAGTGAAGAACTTAATAGATTACAAATGCACAAATTGAATATAGCACGGATGAGAACGTTGAGATGAATGTGTGGTAGAACTAGGAAAGAGATAATTAGAAATGAATGCATGATGAAGCATTTATGGGTAGCATCAATATGTGGCGAATTAAGAGATACTCATTTGAGATGGTTTAGACATGTCCAACATGAGCAAGCAACGGCGACGGTGAGGAATAGCCTTTTTATGCAAATTGTTGTCCACCAAGGAAAATGTGTAGGCCAAAGAGGACATGGATGAAAGTATTAAAATTAGATCTGTAGAAATGCAACCTAGCCTAGGATTTGGTGTAGAGTAGATTGGAATGGAGAAGCACAATTCATGTGCCCACCCCCAACATAATTGGGACAAGGCCATGATGATGCTGGTGGTGGTGGTGACGATGATGATTTGAATAATCTTTGTATTGGCAATACCAAGATCTATTTATATAGTACAATTAGAGAAATAAGGAATCTTGATCCCATGACAATATCAATTTAATCTAATCACAACATTTAGATATTATATATTGATCTAATATAATCACACTAATCACAATATCAATGAAATTATCCTCTAATAAAATAACCTAATATCGTAGAAAATATTCTAAATATAGGTAACAATCCCTTGTTTCTTAATCTTTATCTCACAATTGCCCGGACCTTACAAGAAAGGAATCTTTTTCACATTAATGATTGAATGGCACACTAATCACAATATTTAGATATTGTTCACATTAATTTAATCTAATCACAATATTTAGATATCACACTAATCACAATATCACACTTTGTTCACATTAATTTCATTGATCCCATGACAATATCAATTTAATCTAATCACAACATTTAGATATTATATCTTGATCTAATATAATCACACTAATCACAATATCAATGAAATTATCCTCTAATAAATAACCTAATATATTAGAAAATATTCTAAATATTGGAAACAATCCCTTGTTTCTTAATCTTTATCTCACAATCGCCTGGTCCTTTCAAGAAAGGAATCTTTTTCAGATTAATGATTGAATACAACTGCTAAAATCAATGGATGATGTCTCCATCGGAACGTCCACACATCCACTGTGCTTCACTAGCTGACATTGCATATTTTTGGAGTCTCACTATCAGATCTTGCTCATTTCGAGTCTCTTGGATCTTATGGCCAACTGGATTAGATTTGTCAAGATCGCTTCCATAAACACATGAAGTAGGATCACTCGGCTTGAAGAAAATGTTGGGAAGTCCCACATCCCACACCGCTTAAGTAATAGGCTTGACATGTCTTAATATACCTGTATGGGGCTTCCACCTATCAACTTAAGCTTTTGGGTTGGTATATGGTTTATTACATAGTATTAGAGCCGGTTCACATTTGAGAGAGCTAATGAGAGGGGATTGTAGATGGATATGGGAAGGTTTGCTTTCTATTTAGATAGAGAAAAGAAACTATGCTAGTATATGAAAAACAGAAGATGAAAAATGGGGGTAGGAGAGAAGGAAGATGGTGTGATCGTCATTGTGGAAGCAAAAGAAGGTACAGCCATGGCTGGCCTCATCATAAGATCAAATCAGCCTATGTCTCTCATACCATGAAAAACTTTAGAGATGAAATCTAAATCTTTTTTTGAGAATTACAACCCTGTTTATATAGTACAATGGGATAAATAAGGAATCTTAGTCCCAATTTAGTTTCACTTTAAACTAATCACAGTATTGAGAGATTACCCGTCGCTAATCTAATCATAATATTAATGAGATTATCTTCTCTTTAATATCCTAATATATTACACAATATTCTAAACAATAACAACCACAATTTTCGTTATCGGTATTCTCTATCAGCTGGTAACAACAACCACATAGATGGGTTTGAAATTTGGTGAAATGCTATAATAAAACTACTATAATAGAGGAAAGTTTATTTTAGTGGTTCAGACTAAAAATGTGGGCCCCACCAATTGATTTAATATTTTAAATTGCTCCTTCTATGTGCAGTGCAGAGGCCATCTCACTTGATAAGCTCACCTTGCTCTTTTTTTTCTTTTTTCTTTTTTCTTTTTTCCTTCCTTCTTATCAATCTTCACTCACTTTTGAAAAAAAAAAAAACCTATTTAATATTAATGAGATTATCTGATATCTCAATGTAGTGAGTGAGCCCATATGGGTTGGGGGTATATAATATATATATATATATATGGTTAGAGAGAGAGAGGATTGAACTTATAGATCATATATTCTAAGGTTTAATCAGAAGAGCAATGGATTCTGAGCATCTTGAATTTGAATGCAAATACCTTCACTTTCAACCTGTAAGTAATTAGCATTTTGCAATTGCAGAAATTTATCTTTTGAAGTCCAAACTACGAATATTTTCTGTTACTTTTTTCTTTTTATCATTCATGAACCAGAATTGGGACCTTCTCAGTCAGGTTATATCCAACCCACACATTGGTTTAAAAAAAATGGTGCAAGCTGGTCAACCCTGTAAAAGCTGGTCAAAGACACTAAAAGCCTATTGCTGGACCATGTTAAACTGGATGGTTGAACCAGTTTGGACCGAACCATCCAGGCTGGTTCGCCCTTCAGTCTATTTTAAAACGCTATTCAAGGTCAACAGTCTGATTATCTAAGAGATCTAAACTCATAACTATGTCATTTTATATGAAAAGCAGTGGTATTCTATAACTTCATTTTTCTGATGAATTCTCCTCACGCATCTTCATTTGGTTGAATTCCACAGATTAAAACTGATGTGGAAAAACAGGGAGATTTTATTCGCTTCCTCATAAAAGAAGTGCAAGATGCAGCATTTACCAACATAGAAGATGTGGTGGCCTTTGTCAAGTGGCTGGATGAAGAGCTGTCCTTCCTTGTATGTTTCGACCACCCACAAGAAAATCTGAAAACTCTGAATTATTCTTTCATATTCTACAAAATGGCTGCTCTTCTATATGCAGGTGGATGAGCGAGCAGTGCTCAAGCACTTTGACTGGCCTGAGAGCAAGGCTGACGCGCTGCGAGAAGCAGCATTTGGATATTCTGATCTGAAGAAGCTTGAATCTGAAGTCTCTTCCTTCCATGATGACATTCGCCAGCCATGTGGTCCTGCCCTAAAGAAAATGCAGGCCTTGCTGGAAAAGTCAGTCCTCATCTTCGGCAGTAATTTTTTGGATATTTTGAATGTTATACTTATTTTTACAAGTGAATGATTATTATTGCATTTTGATGTTATTTTTTAGGTTAGAGCATGGTGTATACAACCTCTCCCGAATGAGAGAAGCCATGACAAAGCGATATAAAGGGTTTAAAATGCCATGGGAATGGATGCTGGAGACGGGGTTTGTTAGCCAGGTATTCTCTGTTTTATAATCTTCTCTTTATCTGAAGGCAATGGGAAATTTGGTTTTAGTTTTGTGGCCGGACTGTACCAAGGCCTCTCCAAGCCCAGACCAGCTAGTTATCAGGCCTAGTTTTCTAGCAAAAGTCCATCCAGTTGTCAAAATATTAGGTCCCCTGACATCTATTTGGGCACAACCTGTTTAACAGACAATCAAATGAATCAATAATGTTTTAGCTGGGTCCTACCCTTGGGCTAATATGCACAGCCAACATTAAGCTTAAAGTGAACTTGATGTTGCAGGTGTACAACCCTATGAATGGTTGAAACTGGTCTGTTTTCTTTCCCATTTGCTTAGGTGTTAGAATTAACACTACTGAAAAATATCATCAAACATCATTGCTCTAATTTCCATTATATAACCAGAAAATTTTCTATTATTGGTGCTAGAGGTTAGTTAAATCTGGGTGTTGCATTTAATTTTCTATTCTGTTTTAACTGGAGGGTTTGTGCCACAAAACTAGACAATGCAGGCTGCAGAACCCTGGTCCTGATGCTATGGTTTAGTTTCATATCTTGTGATGCTGAATTTTAACTATAGGGTATTGTGTATTTTATATTCATTTTCTGTTTTTAGCTTTTGGGTTTGTGCCACCAAAGCTATAGACATCAGGTTGTAGCAGTGGTCCCTCCTGGGTGCAGACCTTTCATCTTGTAGGTCTATGTGCATGGAACATTGGGCATAATTTCCAACTGCAATACAACTTAATAGATCCAATCAGTGTAGTTACAGTAGGATATATAGGTTCATAGCATGGGATCTTTTCCCAGAGAGCCTCACAAGTGTATGGTCTGATGACTGATCAGTTCTGCATGCGGTTATTGGTTGGTGCTGTAGAGATGTTGATGTAAATGTCCCCTATGTTAGACATGGATTGCCCTGAAGGCGTTCCTGAATGGCCCCTACTTTAGCCCCTGTTTTATTGAATGTCATGCATTAATCTTGTGTTTGTGTATATTCAAAAGGTTACATGGGTGTTTTTTTTTTTTTTCCCTAACATCTTACTTGGCTGAATCACTGGCACAATGGTTTATTGGGTTTTTTTTTTAATTATTTTAATCTGCTTAGCAAACCAGATCCAGCCACTTCTGGGATGTTTGAGATTCATGACTTTCAAAGTGCGATCTGCTTTATGAAACTAAATGCCTGCATCAATGGAACATGTTGTTGCAACTTGTCTTTGGTTCGCTTAAGCTAAAGAACTGTTTGGCAGGTTTTTTAACCCAATCAGTTGCTGGCGCAACTGAGAACACTTAGGACCATCAGGTTGGTATTTCTTTGGATTAGTGAAACCCCTTGGAGAGGGAGGTCATAGGATTTTTTTAGTGTCATCAATGTAACTTTTGGGGGGATGGGGGATGATGCATTGGGTGGCCAGCTGTGTTACAGAGATATTTTGAGTGGCCAGAGGTCATAGGATTTTTTTAGTGTCATCAATGTAACTTTTGGGGGGATGGGGGATGATGCATTGGGTGGACAGCTGTGTTACAGAGATATTTTGAGTGGTCAATGTAACTTTGAGTTGTGTGATCTTTTGGAGGACCAGCTATGATACCTGGATACTTGCATATGCCTAGCGTGCCCATATTTGCAGGATATGGTACTCACACTGGTACTTAATACTGCATGAATGCTCTTAGTGTACAGTTCTAGCGGGTCTTGCTATACTAAGTCCATTATTTTATTATGTTTTCTTACTTTTCAACATAATAATATTAGGAAGGAATGTAAGTAGTAATAACTTCATTACTTTTCTAAAAGAATGCTTGGCAATTGTTTAGTCGCATCCTCAATCTCTGCAATTGTTTCTTTATGATTATCTGTAAATGGGCATCATAAATGACCAGCTGAAATTAAACCTGATGAAAAGTGGCTGTATCATTGGACTCTTGTGAGTGTCCCTATTTTTCAAATCATAACAGTTGATTAAGCTTGTTGGTGGTTGGATTGGCATAAAAATTCATTCATTTCAGTTCTCCCTCAGATAATTCCTTATATTTACAAAAAAGAAAAATGTTAAGGACCTAAGCCCACCTATCTTGCAGATCAAGCTGGCGTCAGTGAAATTGGCAATGAAGTACTTAAAGAGAGTTTCTGCTGAGCTAGAAGCAGTTGGTGGTCCTGAAGAAGAGGAGCTGATGCTCCAGGGCGTGAGGTTCGCCTTCCGGGTGCATCAGGTAATTTCCTTTTTAGGATATATGTATACAAGGTTTGATCAAGCACTTCCTTGGTCCAACAAGTTTTAATTTGTAAATGCAGGTGCCATGTATTTTCTTTTGAAATCCTTCATGTTTCCATTGTGGAGTGAGAATGTGAGATAATGAAAAATCACGAAATTTTCTCTTGTGGGAATGTACACATGCTAACATCCCAATCCACCATGGAAGGGGTAGGGCCGGTAAAAAAACTGGGACTTAGAGGAATCAAGGGCACCCACCCAGATGTCTGCATGCCATGGCCTGTAGGAGAAAATTCTCTGCCAAAAATCTCACTCTATTAGTGGATCCTAGCTGTTGGGTTAGATCCTCTATTGTGTTGGATCCTCAATATATACATATCAGTTGTAAATTTTTGCATTGCATTAGAATGACTAAGGGCATCTAGGTGTCTGATAGGAGATGCATTTGGAAAAACAGTTCCTTTCCATGGTGTGGTTTCAGAAGGAATAGATGGTCAGGATAAAAGTTAGTTGATGGCTGGCAATCATCTCCTAGCTAGCTATGTATATGTATAACGTAGATGACTAATCCACAACCCTACATGTATGTGGTGGGGCAGATGCATTGACTTTTTCGAACTAATTACACCAACTCAGATAACAAAGAGTGTTCGTCGTGAGCTGCAGCTCAACTAGTTAGGGACATGGGCTGATAAGTATGGGGAGGTTTCAAGTGCATCCATCCCTCACCATAGGGTGAGGGACACTTCCATAATTGGGCATTTTCAAGTACAAAAGCTACTTTTCAAGTACATAGGGTGAGGTACACATCCTTGTCTTCATGTGCAAAAATGGGAAGTGTCTCTCACCCTATGATGAGGGATAGATGCACTTGAAACTTTCCCGATAAGTATAGACTATATGAGTTGATTGATGGCTGCTTCCCTAATTGACATCCCAGATTTTGATACCTTGAATTGACCCTTCCTCAAGTATGCTTTGGTTAATCATATAAGTACTCTTAACTAACAAAGAGAATGAAAAAATCTGTTTCCTTTTTCCCAAGTCTTTGACTTTATTTTGGGTTCTTTCTGATTCTTGCCAGTTCGCCGGAGGTTTTGACATGGAGACGATGCGGGCATTCCAGGAGCTGAAGAACAAAGCTCGTTCATTCCATATGCAGTGAAACCTGGATGAGGACTTGATTACATGCCAGATTCTAGGAGCTGTGAAACTCTTTTTGCAGGTCTACATCTTGCTAACCTTGCAAAGCCAACGGCTTCAACTGCGTGGCCGTCTGTAAAGATCAACAAGTCAATAACCTCAGCAAAAATGTAGCGTCCATTTCATTAAATCAGTTATCATCTCTCTCTCTCTCTCTCTCTCTCTCTCTCTCTCTCTCTCTCTCTCTCTCTGTATGGGGTTGTATAACAACCGCCATCATATTTAGCTAAACAGTGATTTACATTTGCCACCCTACTGGTTGGGATCAATCATATAAAAAAAATGGAAATAATTTCAATTCTTGGATAATGGCAGCATCCATAGAATCAACAGTGTATTAAAGTGAATGATTAAACCTTATTCCACTCCAATAGGAGTTGGTTCCATCTCGTCGGCGTCATTATCATCTTTTCCTTATTCCATCAATCTGAGCCCTGAGGTGAGTTAGCAGAGCTCTGCTAATAAATCAAGTACGACCAATAAGGGCACAAGGCTACAATGTGTTAGCTTCATTGAATTCTTGAAGAACCTCATAAAAATAGCTCTCGGATGTTTAGGGTTTGAAACTGTGTTACCATACTGTGGGGAATTTATTAACCCCTCTGGAACCGAGGGAATAGTCCAGCCCAAAGGAGTATCAAGAAAAAAAGAAAGAAAGAACAACCAGCTAAATGGTTAAATCAAGTTGTTCCAACAGTCAATTGTGTTTTACCAGAAAAAAAAAAAAAAAAAAAAAGTTTGTGAAAGTACCTCATGTTCATGACCTTGAAGGGGTGTCCACTTCTCTCTAGCTGGTGTACTTCCCCATATTACATGCCTTGGCTTCTTGTCTATAGATAGTGTTTTTAAGAAGGTTAAGAATATACGGTGTTTTGAAGAAATCAATCTCGACGATGTCTTCATGCAATCTCATTAGCCAACATCCGTCAATTAAGCACATCCTTATCAATCTCATCTATGATCATATCATCATCAAACCATCAAGATTTCAGGTATTTTATTTTTATTTTTATTTGCATGATCTTGGCCCATTTTGAGTCATCAATGTTTTTACTGCGGTGATCATTCAAGCTGCTAGATTGTGAAGCGTTATTTTGTGCAATTTATACGTTGTGTGAACGTATCATCGAACCACTCCATTCACTTGTTTCGGTTCCCCATTAAGTCCATTTGAAGATGTGTGGCTCGCTACTACTGCCAAGACCTAATGATCAAATATAAGACTTCTGGCTCAGCCAGGCGGGTTATGTTATATTAGAGCGTGATCCATCCAATTGAATAACAGTCAAATCCAGCCCAGTCCCATTAAAAAAAAACGGGGGGTTCTCTAATTGGGCCTTCATGCAAATTATGAGGCCCGGTCATTTAACTTCTCGTACTAAGGCCTCAGCCAAAATTCAGCTAAAAGCCTGATTCACACTACTTGGGCCTGGCTTTTCTTTTACAAAATACATTCAAAACTCACACTACTGTCATAACAAGGGGTTGCCTGGTTAGTTGGGTACGGCCTTCTCACTTAATTGCCCAGTGACCAATCCGTGATTCCTCCTCCCCATGAAACTAGGCTACTATTGCTGGGCCTCTCATTTTTGGGGAGCACACTTCTTTCCCATGACTGGCATCTCTCTGCAGTATACTTTGGAAGGACGGAGAGAAATGGGCTCAACATTACCCCATTATTTGAATCTCTTGACCCACCGGTCCTCTGAGAAAGGATGTAAATGAGCCTACATTTACCTAATTGTCTACATAACCAGACCCATTTGGATCGAGCCACGAGCCACGAGCCATGCCCATGACCAAAAACCAGTGCTCTATAAAAAGTAAAAAAAGAGAGCTCGAAAGAGCTGCAGAAGATGGCGTGCTCGAATCTTAACTCTCCATTTCCTGTTTATAAATGCCGGAATCTTAGCAAGAAGCAGTTTTTATCATACACATCTCGCTATATACCGCTGCCATCTTCTTCTCGACTCTTTTCATCACCAGCTCGCATAATTTCCTCCGCTTCCGCTGCAATGGAGAGAGCAGAAACAACAGAAGCTGCTGCAATGAAGCTTCTGTTCGTGGAGATGGGCGTCGGCTACGATCAACATGGGCAAGTACTCTCACCTTCATTTCTTTCCTTTTCCTTGCAACTCTGCAGGAAACAAAAATCTCTAAAAAGACTTCATCTTTGATGCTTTCTCTCTCTAACAGGCAAGATATTACGGTCGCAGCAATGCGGGCATGCAAGGATGCGATTTCTTCCAACTCGATTCCGGCTTTCCGAAGAGGTATGCGTCTAGGAATTTGGGTTTTTTTTTTTAAATCTATGTGGGGTGATTTCATGTGGATTTGGGTTTGATCAATTCTGCGGGATGAATTTTGGGGGATTGGGTTCGATAGAAAAGGGGTACTGAATTTGGGATTTTGAGTTTAGTTAATTTGCTTGTTGGATTTCCGAAGAGGTTTGAGGAACTTTGGGTTGAGTAGTTTGGAATTTTGAAGCCGATTGAATTTTTTGATGATTGGGTTTTGGGGAATGCCCCGGGAAATGGGATTGTTGATGTTGGGATTTACAATTTTGTTGAGTTTGCTCGATGAAGGGGTGTTGTTCTTTTCAGATGTAGATGAAGTCTTGTTTGATTGGTTTTGAAGCTTCTTTTGCTCCTTTTTTCCTGAACGGTTGAATCGATGTTACTTGATTGTTGGGTTTTGTTTGGGATTGGTAATTAAAGAGAGAGTTGGTGTTTATTTCTGTATTTTATTGATGAAATGATTTTTGAGGGAATTCAAAGTTAAAATGATGCAGGGTCAATACCTGGTGTTAGTTCAGAGCAGATGAAGCTTCAGATAAAGCTTGGTGTACCTCGACCTACCCAGCAGTATTTGGATATTGAGAGGGTGAAATCTGTCTTTCCTTAGTAAGTATTCAAAGTTTTTATATCTTGAATGTTTCTATTGTTCTTGATGTGGTTACAGTAACAGAGCCCACACACAAACCCCAAGGGGTTGGCCAAGTAGTCAGGACCACGGTTCCTCTCTCTTCCGGAGCTAGAGGTCCTGGTATCGACTCCCGGTTCCCCCCTCTTCAGGAACCGAAGGTTGAGTCCACTTGTGTTACCACCTTAGGGCCACACCTAGGGGCCACAGGGGTTTTACCCGGCTTCTCTCTGGGCCCGGAGGGATTAGTCCAGTCCAAAGGATTGGGAACCCTCCCTTAGCAAAAAAAAGGGAAAAACAGAGCCCACACAAAATGTTTGCTTTTATGTCCACTCCTTATGAATTACAACATTCTTTTTTCATTGTTCAGGCATTTATTGGAAATGTCAGAATAATCTCTACTGGTACACAGAAGATAAATTACATGCCGATCTTCTGATCAAAGTGCTTCTGTGGAGCTATAAGTCTATAATTCCAGATCATTACGTTAGCTTCCTAGTACAAGTCAAGATGACAAATCCCTGGTTATTTGAAACCACTTGTCTATGGTAATCACAAATATACTGTCACGACCCCCTACAACCGACAAAGCACACCAAGCCAATCGTGCTCCGTTTTCGTTTTCCAAAGTTGGTCCAAACCTAGGTTAGAAGTCCCCTTTCAAAAAGAGAACTGGGTAATTTCAGTCAGCCAAAGGTTGACCGAATTCATCCAAAGAGCAATCAGAATCCAGACCAACATTCTGTCAAAATACATCGTGCCATCTAGATTTTATCTTTTGGGTTTTTGGTATTTTGGAATTCTTGATTATATTCTGTATATCTTTTGTTTCAGGACCTAGGTTTTTGGGATGGTCGTGATGTGTATATAAACTTTATATGTCATTTACCTTTGAAACTTAAATATATAATGGTGATGAAATGCATAGTTGCTTTAATATCTCTACAGGATTATTGAATGTGATTAAAAGTTAAGTTCCGCAGGTTATTATAATTAATGAGGTTTAACCGCACAATCCTCACAGCGGACTTCAATCTTCGGGCCAACAGGGCAGAAAATTTTTAATTAGCCCTAATTTTCACACCCCCGGATCCGGTTTAGTCTCTAATCCGGTTCGGGGTCGTGACACATACCCTAAGGACTAAAATTTTCTTTGAGAAATCTTAATAGAAAATAGGATATAAGAGTTCCAATCAATCTACAATATCCCAATAAATATGTGTAGAGTTATCTATTTATAGGTAGGAGTTGAAAGACTAAAAAAAAACAAAAAAAAGCACCAATGTCATTTTTCCTCCTATGTTATGCTTCACCATGTGCCAAATAAATGCACCATCAACTCGATGGGTGTGCATGGGAAATGTGGACTTGGTATTAGTTAAAGCTTGAGGTGTGCGTAAACAACACTATGAAACACAATGGCAGGGTAAGGCTTTTTAGAGTCAGATGCACCATGACCATCCAAGTGGTGGGACACACATGAGATAGGATGGATGGGAGGATACAGGCTGGTCAATGGAGATGTTGAAGGTTGCAAAATAATCTTGAAGCTCTAGGGTGATCTGGAATTATTGAATTGGGTAGAATTATCTAGGGTGCACTTGGAAATATGTAAAAATTTTGTGGATTATTGTAGAGATTTGTGGATAAGTCTTAGAAATAGCATAGAAGTTTCTCGAGAAAGGTCTAGAAGGTTCCCATCCATTGAATGAAAGACGTGTGATAAATCTAGGACATTCAATTTTTTTAGCATAAAATTATAAATAGGAGTCTTTGGCATTTATTTGTAAATGAGCAAACACGAGAAAGCTAATAGATTTTTTTTTTTTTCCTAGTGGTGTGAGGATAAGTGTGCTCTTGCACAAGTGCTGAATGTGCTTGAATCAAGCAGATAGGAGATTATAACTAAAATTGAAGTAGTGGGAGCGATTGAGAGGGGGTTGTTATAACTTTTTATGGCCCAAGCAGCTTAGTCTAATATGAAGTTTTATGGGCCAAGGACTGGTATGAAGTTTTGTGTGCCAAATCTAAACCAGCACCAAAAGGGTCGCCCAAAGGAGCCTTTTTAAATTGCGCTGCCTGATCTATAAGGGACACAACCAGCACAACCAATCTCTCAACGATATCAAGTTTTATATAAAAAATGTATTGTTATTTTTTTCTATCTCTTATGGTGAGGGGCGGACCCAAGAATTCTTCATTTGGGGGCAACTATGTAGAAATAAAATTTTGGGAGGGCCATATATAAAAAATTGTATATAATTTTTAAAACATATAAGGATTTTTTTTTTAAACTTTGGGGCATTAAAAAAAATCACAAAATTAACCTCAAGGGGTTTTCTAGGGCCATGCCTCTGCTAGCCCCTGTAGTTCCGCCATTGCTTATGGTGTGTAGTCGATGTGTTGTTTATATTATTATATGTGTTATTGTGTTTTCCTCTTTATCTTGATATCCAGTTGATGTTATGGGATTGGGAAGACTCTCTGGAGGTCATCTGGGTTGATTGATGTATCTTGTTCTAAATACTAACTAACTGGGCCTATTTTATTCTTCTTAATTTCAATAATAATTAAAATTAGGATTAACCCCACACTTTCTGTAAATTAATTGTGCATTTATGTTTGTTTGCAGTGGTCAGATTGTGAGTGTGGAGGTTGTAGATGGTGGATTAATATGTTCAAGTGGCGTTTGTTTAGAAGCAATGGGTGATAAAAATGATGACTGCTATGTTGTCAATGCCGCAATTTATGTTGGTTACTAGTACCTCTTTTTTCCACACTTTTCTATTTTAATTTGACAAAGAGATTCTAAAATGGATTTGTACTGTATTGGTGACTCCATTTTGTGTTGCTTAACATAATTTGATAATTTATGAAATTCAGTTTAGATCCTTTTCTTTCAATATCACTTTACAATTTTTGTACAGTAATTTTCATTAGTTGTTTGTCTCCGGTTAGCGCGGGCATCTTTTGCGAGTGTGGATAAATGAGCCTAGTCAATTTAATGGTTTCGATGTCTTTCTTTGCCACTCCTTAGCAGTTAGCCTTATACTAAATTTTACAAAAGAAAAAAATATATTAATTGAGGAAGTTTGCATTATTTTAAAATTTGAAATTTCAAATGCCTATTTTTCTACATCCCCATTTCAACAGAGGAGAGCCATTGGTCCAGACATGCATTGCAAAAGTCTTTTTTTGAACTCTAAGGCAAAATCTTAATCTGAAAAATGTGATAGAACCTCTCTCTGCATAAGGAATACTTGAACCATCTCTTTCTCAAACTGGTATTTACTTTGTTTTCTCATTCCTTCTCCAAGCAACGCTGTAGCTCAAATCCAATACAGGAAACTGATGGTTTAACCAATGCTAGAAACCATTGTTTTAATCAATTTGGATTTGACCTTTTCGTCACTGTTGGTCAGTGGATGTTGAGTACATAGTTTATAACGACCAAAAGCACAGCTTACTATGGTTGACAAGAAAAGCAGCAGTTCAGGTAAAACTCATAGAAAGATAAGTATTCATATAAATCTGTTTGCTACAAGACCAAAACTGGTTTTTCTGAAACCTTGGTACCCTCTGGTTATGTGATGAAATCAACTCAGAGGTCTCACTGGGCCAGGTCCGTGCCTAGGTCTGTCAGTTGGCAGGATGCGATGGACTTACAGGGCTTGTTTAGGTTATGTGAGGTCTCTCTGATTCTTGATTCTGACAAATACTAGAGACCAATAGAGGCCTAAGTTCGTTAAAGGTCCAAGTCCCATGCATCCAAGAGTTGAACTTAGGATCCGTTCATAACGATAATGGTTAGGGGACCCAACACTTCAGCTCAGGTCAAAAGCTTGACCCACATAACACACAAGTCAAGGCCCAAATACCTATTATTGGTGTGAGCGTCCAACAGTGTTGACTTTGGACCATTTGCAGGCCCACCAATCAAAGAGTTAGGCTTAATTTGTACAACCTGCAAATGGTGGTCAGCAGGCTATGAGACTAGCCTCCATGTGTACAATTAAAGTTTACTATTTATTGAATATGCAACATTTTTAGGTCTTGTGTGTAATGCCTTTACAAACGTGCCCTTTTACATGGACCATGCAAATTTTCAATTGGCCAATGCCAACCATGAGTCACGGGCAGTTTGTGAAGTACTTGATTCACATGCAATGAAATGATGAATGATATGGGGACATTCTCCAAAGTTGGACGGCAGAAACTCCTCTAAATGGTTAAATTCAAACCCTGCACGCCTTTATATTCAGTAACCATGTTAGCTGAGGATCATTCCACACACCAAAGCATTGTGAAAAAAAAGAAAAAACCAACCTTGAATTTCAAAAATAATTAAAAATCGTGGCTTCTTGTTGATCGCAAATTGACAATAAATAATTCAATCTCCTACAAGTCTTCAAAGTAGGAGAGCTGCATACAGGAGCTGGTTCCAGGTATCTGGGACTCCTGCGAGGCACCAATGGCTGCAATCTGAGCTCGGTTTGCTCGGGTTCAACCCACTGTATTTAGAGGGGTGGCCATCCTTCCTGAGCTGCGAGAGTGTGGTGATATCCAGCAAATAGACAGGCTTTGTCATGTTGCTCAGCACGCTCTTTACCACTCCATCCTCCTGTAGCGAACCACCTGGGTATGTGCTTCCACTCACTGGTTGCGTCTGCCCCATGCAGTTTGCCCCCCTTTCATTCCACTCTTTTCCTCTGTGAATTTTTTTTTTAATAGATCCAATCCAATCGAATCCAATCAAACAAGATTTCAATTACAAACTCATTTGATCAAGAAGGGTGAGGTCAGTTGGAGGGGAACTTACTGGTAATGGGTTGGAGAAATCCCTTGGAAAAAGACCTTTGTCTTGGCAAGGTCGATGTTAGACTCCACCCATCTGGCCCAAGTATTTAGACCCTTTCCAAATGCCTGTAAACGGTCCATGTCATTGTAATAGACGTTTCCCTCTTCCATGTAGGTCCATCTGCATCAAAACCGATTCCTTTTGCTTGCATTTGATCTGGGTGATTTGATAATTTAATTGATTAGACATGGGTTTCTGTAGAGAGCTACTTACGGTTGATCATTTCCTCTGTGTAACCACCAATGCCATGTATTGAATATCAACATGTCCGTGCCCTTCCATGCATCGCCGGCTTGGATTGAGTCGAGTTTAAGGACTATGCTGTTGTTTACCTTCACCATATCCACTAGATATGGGCTGCGATAGTACATCAATGACACCCCATAGTCCTGCAAAATTCATGCCTTCATTTAGCCCATTCAAACAAGTACGACTTGGTAGTTTTTATGTTTTTTTTTATTTTTTTTATTTTTTTCACTTGTGTGGGTGAAAGCTGGCAACATCATGATTCATGAGTATGAGAAGAAGAACAAAAAAACCAGAAACAGATAGAATCGTCCACCAACCCATGCGATTTTGTCCTGCAGCTCGTGAAGCGCAGGTGGTGGGACCCTATTCTTTACTGTCATCAGCCCACTGCCACATGGTCATTGCAATGTGCATATAGTATGTACAGTATTCTTTTATGGCGCACATGATCCTTAAATTATAAAAAATTTAAGTAAAGATCCTCATGTGGCGTTTCACACCCCCAACAACAGGAGTGCCCCCACTACATCTAGCATACTCTGTAGAGCCTGTTGGGCCTACTTGGACAACTTATAAACGTGGACCTGCAAGTTAACCCAAGTAGGCCCACAGGCTCATGCAAGTGGGTCACATGAACTCTTATGCATTCATCCATCATACAAATGATTCGGCCCAAAAGTCTGATGGGACCATTCAAGAGAGCTCAGAGCGTGAACGTCTTAAACTTCCTATGTCCATGTAGATTATTACTGCTTTTACGACCCTCCAACTAAAACGAAAAGTAGTCCACGTCTCTACTTTCTTTGGAAGTTGGAAGATAGTGACTTGGGTCATCTGCACCTGTCATCCACTGGTGAACAACCCCACCATGCAATATCGTGAAGGTTGCGGGATAAAAGTAGCACTCACGGGAGAATGATAATGTGAAATCTGACTGGTAGAAGCTGGGACCATCCTGACTGCACCTTTTAGGCTATGGCATTTCCAAGGTGGGATTCATTTTACCAGGGGCAATAAGCCAGACCATGCGCATTTCACGTATGTCAGTAGTGGTACTGGTGGGTCTAACCAAACGTGTCCTTTGACAGTTGACACCCACCTAATCATGAGCGTGTGGGGATCTCTGATAAGATTTTAGAATCCAGATTCTCCATGACATCGATAAGGTACTGCAGCAGGGAACTCTTGGAATTACTATGGTCGCGTTTGTTTTCAGGATATAAGAATTTCTGCTAAGGATATCTGAATTCCTCAAATGATGAGGCCAATATGGTTGACATGCTGAAGGTGGTGGTCTGCAGCGCTTTGAAAGCTAAAAGTTTGGAAAAGTCTTGAAAGTCAAAAGTGTTAATTTACGAAGTTTAATTTTTACAAACTCATAAATGAAATAAAAAATTTTAAATGCTTAACAGCGATTTCAAACTGCAAAAATCTTTGATAGAAATTCTTCCAAAACAGACGCCCTCATCTGCCAAAGTTCTTTAGGTGGTTAATCTTGAAATATCTGTTGTATAGAGGCTCTCCAGGAAACAGAGGATCCAATCCAAATCCATTTAGCAGCTGCACCCACTGTACGCACGCCAATGGGAATCTCAGGTCTACTATAATGGCTGACAATCAGAACCCCCCATCACGGGTGAGTTTGGGACTTGGGTCTTGTCCCCCCGTGAAGGCCATGGAGGAAACCAACGCTAGGCTCTCTTCTTCCCAAAAATTAATGTTAGGCTCCCTTCCCATGTTGCCCTAGTGGTCACCCAATTCTCAAACCGCTTAGTAATCCACCTCCAAGTGGGCAACATGCAAAGCTTTCCTATCCTCATGGCCAATGATGAGGCCCACTACAAGATGTGTGGGTGGGTCTCACCTAAAGCCCGACAACAGAAGACACTAGCTAGATGGGATGGATAGATTTGGAAATGGATACAGGATGGATCGGTTATCGTCCACTCCCTTAATATTTAGGCCTGAGAGTTTAATAATAATTTCTTTGTTTAAGGTAAACTTCTGCAATTAAAACTAACGATGTATAATGATGTGTCAAATTGGAATTATCACTCGTTCTGGAAAGGTGGATGTTTACCAAGCATGGCAGTTGTTTTGGTGAATGTATTGCCAAGAAATGTCTAAGTAGTGGGGCCTACAATGAGCTGTGTAAATCACGTTGTAGCTTGTAATCATGAATTATGAAAGATAAGACCCACAATAATAGAGAGAGAGAGAGGAAAATTAATATCAAAACAAAGAGAGAGAGAGAGAGAATTATTAGAGTTCAAAAGTAGTGGTTGTACATCCACTAAAAATGAAATGAACATGTGCCTCTACCATTAACAGAGACTTGTTTTCTAATCAAAGCAACCGCAGTTCTCATTGGGAGAGCTTCTTGGCATATGTGAGTTATTAACTCATGTGTGAGTCGAGAGTTGTGTCTCCTCGTATGTATGTATGTGTGAGTTCACATCACCTCACATTTGTGAGTTAGATCTCCTATGTATGAGTTCTCATTGCATCACATATATGAGTTTTCATTATTCTGCATGTGCTAGTCTCTCAGGACCCGCCCCTCAGTTGGGAAACCAAAAACAGGAAGGAAGAAACAGACAGTCCCAACACACAACAGGGGCTTTTACCACAAAAAATAAATAAATAAATAAATAAAAACACGACAGGGGGAGAGAGATATACAGCACCCACCTTTGTCACGCAGATCGATGCTTAAATTCTTAAAATGGTGCAGAAGAGGGTGAATTTGAAAGCTAGTGGAGAAAGGTTAGGTTTTGAAATGCGTCGAAATGCTACATGCAATGAAGCATATGAAATTCCATAAATTAGATAATTTCAAAGGTTTAATGAGTCATTTCACACCCTTGACACTCGAAGAAGATTTCTAAGAAAGATGCTCTGAAAAATCTTTTCTGGAATTCCTTGTGATAAAATCCCAACAGACCCAATCCTAACACGAGAGAGAGAGAGAGAGAGAGAGAGAGAGAGAGAGATGCAAACATGAGCAGAGTGGTGCTTCAAACAGTGTTGAGAGGGTGAATTTGAAATGTAGAGAAAAAGAAAGATCAGGCTAAGAAGTTGGAATCTTCCTTAATGATTTCTCCAACACATTCCTCAAAAGACGTAGTGTAAAGTACAAGTTGTGGAATTGGGAGGCTGAAAAGACTACATCTCTAACATTTGAAATCCTTCCCGCAAATATTGACACTGGGTATTTGAAAAAACAAATGCTTACTGGCACCTTTTGAAATTCCTGATCCTACCCAGAAACGTTTGTAACTAAACAGGTAAGGAGCAGAGAAGAGGATTGAAACCAACCATAGTTAATAATAATTTATTAATGGTTGTTGGATCATGGATGGGTTCTGTATTCTGTACAAATAATCAATGGGAAAGGCCAACCAACCCAAAACTTCTTAACTCAGTCACAAAGCGTGTCCTCGTCGAGCAAGACAAATTGCAAAAAACGAGACTCCTCAATTGTCATGGCATCACGCATTTATGTTCATGTTTGTATGTAACCCAACAGTCCAATCTCCTTGGCCTAAAAAAATCTGGTATATACCAATGTAGCTATCTAAATGCAAGTGGGTGCATATGGAAATTTTATGGTTATCGAAACAAAAGCAGAGTACAAACCTACCACAAATGTCAATGACGATAAATCTCCTATTTTCATGCTACTGGTTTTAGCCATCGGCACTGCAGAATGAAGCAAGCATGTCATCGATTGCCATTGATTTAAGCTCAAAGAGTCCCCCACAAACATGATCTTCTGCCCTCTCACTCTCCTTAAGAAATCCTCACCATTGAATCTGCACCAATCCATAACAATTTAAACTTTTAGAACAGTTTATCTCAAAATCACATTTAAGAATAAGAGTCTTAAATTTACTATCGAAGCTTTAGTAGAGGCAACGAAAATACTTTTTAACAAAGATAAATCCGTTAAAATGATAGCTACCTTGGAAGCTCGCAGGCGCTTGGCTTCCATCTGTATTTCAAGTAGAGTGTATCCGGTCGACCGTATTTCAGGCAATCGAATTCTGGGTCGATGTAAGGACAGGTTGAAGAATCATAAAGAGGATACGAATCGTCAAACACCCAGCTCCCTATGAAAAAATTACAATTGCTTAATTGCTTCCGATTCCTCAATCCTCCGGTGTACCTGATAGAAAGACTGGGTTTTGATTGCTGAAAAAAGATAAGCAGTACTAATAGAATGGTTAAGAAAGAAGATCCACGAAATCTGGAATCACCCATCTCGTCTTCTGTCCTCTGAGGGGAAGAAAAAACGAGAAAGATGAAAGCAGATGAGCAGAGCAACAGGGAGATGGAGACTGGAGAGGCAGATTTGATGTCAACAGAGGTGTAAGAAGATTTCTGGGTTCACATGCTTTGCCATAGAAACTTTCTCTTTTTTTTTCCCTTCTGTCCAAATTGGATGGGTTTGAATGGAAATCTTGGATAGATTCGTGTATGTGAGAGAGCAGAAGAGGATAGATTCTTGTATGAGAGAGAGAGCAGAGGGAGTGGGGAGTTTTATGTTGGGCTAATGACCAGGCAATTGTTGCGGTGGGACCCGATTCTCTCGTCGGTCTCATGTCAATTCAGCCTCTCATCTTAGATTTCATTACTTAATTTCCGTCCAAGTAGTTGATTGGGCTCGTGTGGGATTTCCTCTGCCATTGCTGGCATTTTTCTACAGAGAGAAGGTGCATCTGTCCCACTGCTACAATTTTCTTTTGTACAAGTGGACCAGGCCTGTAGTTCTTTAATCATCTTATGCCTCTGGCGTTATGCACCAAAGTCTTCCTACGTCAAGCAATCCATTGCATGTGAATGGTTGTTTATTATTAATCTGTAACCACCCACAGGAATGCCCAAAATATAGATGGGCTTAGGCCACGCTTGTGAGGAGAATGTTTTATTA
Source organism: Cinnamomum chago (assembly GCA_038049695.1). NCBI lineage: Eukaryota > Viridiplantae > Streptophyta > Magnoliopsida > Laurales > Lauraceae > Cinnamomum > Cinnamomum chago. Next base: position 53,670,106 of record CP142457.1, on the reverse strand, counting down.
GTTTATTTCAACATGAAAGGAAAGCTAGAAAACAAATGGCGTTGTTCATTTTGCAGACAAAGAAAAATGGGAGTTTTGCTGTGTGATTATGGCAAAGAGGTTAATCAGTAGAGAACCTTTGTTTTTTTTGGGGTGTTGGGGTGCAATCAAAATGTATTTGGGGAGGCTGCCATGAGCTTAATGTTGAATTAATGGCGAGGATTTATTCTTTAAATCATGTTTAACTTATATTACAAGCATAAAAATATATAAATACATATCAAGTGACTTTAACTTATCCTCATTTTGAACAACTATACACCTTCTCACTTTCAAATATAATACTTTAGAGAAGCCTTGCACTATGTGTAACAGGAGCACGAGGAGCCAGAGGCATTTTACAGAATTCAATTCGACCCAAGGGCATGCATTTTCAGGAAATCAAGCTTATAATGCAAAATCAATCAGGACGGAAACAAAAAAGAAAGAAAGAAAGAAGCGAAATGCTGCAATACTTGGAGCAAAGTGAGCTGAAGAATTAGATCATTTGAGGAAAAGAAATCTTAAAGAGTCCTTGAAGTTGTTTGAGAAATGAAAGAATGTTGTTGTAAGTGCTGAAAATATTGACTCACAAGATTCGGGGGAGCCTTAAAGGACTTATCCAAGTGACCAGAGAGAGCTGAGGCCTTTTTCTGGTACTTGAAAGGAGAGAAGAAGAGGTCAGAGGACCCTGGTTGTGGGCGGCATAGGGCTCTTCGATGCCAAAGTTAGTGCGAGGAAGCTGGTCGGAGAATAAAGAGCAGTCGATGGTTCCATGCATGTAAACATGCATACCTTACTTTGGGTACTGGATCCTTTTATACGAGGAAAGCCTTTTAGATGTCTGTTAATGGGCATCATGATTTGACTGTTATGGATACTTTAGCCCATAGAGTCGTCAATGGGGGTCCAACATAGCTCACATTCCATTAAATGAGGGTCCAATTAGCCCATGCTACATTAAATGTTAGTCACGTTGGGCCTGATCTCGCCTTAATTTGTTGGCGGCTGGAGTCCCATCGGATCCTTTTTTGGACCCTGCCCCAATATGGCTGCAACCATCGGATATGGCTTTGTCAGAGATTTGGTGAAAGTGGATGGCTTGGATGGTGTATATGTCCCATCAGCACGTGCCCAAACCCTGTCATGTGTCTGGACGTCAGGTGTGGTTGTCTATGCCCGTCTTGGGCAGAACTTATCACCTCGGCTGTGGCCGAGATGAGCATCCATTTCTAACACTGACACAGCTTCTTGCCGAGACGGGGAGCGTCAGTGGCGGTCTCGACAAGCACTCCAATTTTCCGTGCCGAGACGCCTGCAGCCGAAACGGAACTCCAGCAAGGATTATCGCCGGCCTTTACTTAACTTGCGCATTAAGAGACGCCCCACACAGTTGCGCTCTACATATTTTTGTTCTCATAGGAGAGAAATTCTGTTTTCTTATTTTCATAAGAAATCAAAATATTCTCTATTGAGGACAAAAACTCATTTTTATTAAAAAAATTGTTTCGCCAAAAAACTAACAAGTGATTGCATGAACAACCATTATAATTTTCCTTTCCATTGTATAGATTCCACTTGGAACGTGTTTGTGTAAGGGCAATCCCATGGAAAAGGAGGGCATGAGGAACCGGAACCGTATTCTACACTCCCCTTCTTCACATTTGGTGCAGCTCCATTTTGGCATTTCCCCATGTAAATAAAATGTTCAAAAAAGTGCCTCTTTTTCAGAGAAATAAGATTTGCATTGCTGCTAAAGAGTACTTACGACTTTGCAGTTTGCACAATTAGTCCTTAAGCCAAAATGACTAGTTAATGGTTCTACACATTTTTTGGGTGTTTCCTTTAAGCCCATGAAACACACCACAACTTACAACTTACAAGTTACAAAAATACGGGGCCCTTTACTCTAAGACAACGAAATCTTTGCCCCCATACACACGAAAATGTAGCTCACAAGTAGGAAGGAGACTCGCACGAGCAAAATGAAACCCCACACAGGTGGGAAAAGAGCCCACATAAATCAAAAGAGGTCACGTATCCAAAATTCAAACCCCGTACAGTTAGATAAGAACTGTGGAATAAAGCCAAGTCTTAAGCCTTCTTTATAGACCGTGATCAAACCAATCACACTTTCACGGATTGTTAGCTTCGAATACAGGTTATATACGGCTCTGGCATAATCATTTTATGGCAAAATAAAAACTATTTAGATGCCATCTCGAGGATGGCGCCCACTACATGTGTTTACATATATCTAGAGTGTTGGACCATCTGAAAATAATAACAATTAACAAACTGCCAACTAACTCTAGTGAGTCGACTATATAAATTTGAGGCAAGTGCCAAGTAATGAGGATAGGTGTGTAAGGGTATTGATTGATCATGACCACCCATTTTCTAAGAAGAGAAATGAGTCGAAGTAAAATCAGAGATGAAAATGGGTTCACGAAGATTCTGAAATTGAAAATATTGGGTACGAATCTAAAATTTGGAGCCACTTTTAATTTGGATCCAGGTACAGGTATACACAACAGACATGAATAAAATTTGAGTCCGAGACATATTGTGGTTCATGAGTTTGATATTTGACCTAGGAGGTTGGGGTATCCATATTGGCGGATCTATACAATGCCTGATGCGGATACCTGTTCGGATTCTGTCTAAAGATCCAAATCATCAATAATTGACATTTTCCTCATTGAAATGTTTCCCTCTGAGCCTCACAATGAGAAATTCATTTACAAATTACCAAAAACTCTCAAAATTAAATAAGAAGTAGATTAGCAAGCAATCAATTCTTAAATAGTGTATACAGTACATCTTTAACCCCAAAGGTTTGGCCGAGTGGTAAAGATCACGGTTCCTCTCTCTTTCGGATTTAGAGGTCATAGTGTCAACCTCCGGTTCCCCCCTCTTCAGGAACCGAAAGTTGAGTCTACTAGTACTACCACCTAGGGGCTAGAGGAGTTTTACCCGGTTTCTCTTTAGGCCCAGAGAGACTAGTTCAATCAAAGGGAAATAAATAAATAAATAAAAATAAGAATACAGTACATCTTGGCTCCAACTTATATTGGTGTGAAATTTTGAGCAACTGTTAAAATTGAGCTCGGCGTGTGTATGTATGAATGGTTAAGATGGACCAATAAGGTCGGCCCACGGGAAGTTCTCACGATAACAATGTGAGAAGTTTACACAGAAAGATTTACCTGTATGTATGTCAAGAAAGATGCATTGGCACGACCCCACCGAAAGACGACATGAGTAAATATATTCCATTTAGGATTTAAGCAAATGCTACATCCAGTGGCGGATCCAAGATTTTAGTTTGATGGGTGCGGACCTTAATAGGTAGTTTGGTTTAAGTGCCAAATCGAGGATTTTCATGTGGATTTTGAAGGTGGACTTGTAATTTTTTGTGAAAATTTTGAAGCGCACGCGGTTTAACGGGTACGACCGCACCCACATGATTGTATTTGGATCCGCCGCTGGCTACATCCACAATAAACCAGTGTTTGAATTTAAGTGTATACTTATACACTGTTCTTATCATTGAAATATGAGCTTTACTTAACTGGGGAGGCATTGACATTGTGTTTAGTTTGGATTAATGGGTCAATCTAAATGAGTACGTATAACCGGCCTTTGACACACCCTACTCAGGCGATTGTGGGATAAAGAGTTCAAGTGATTAAGATCGAATATGGGTTAGATTAGATCAAACCAGTGTCAGCTTAGATGAACCTCTTTCAACCGTCCATTTTATTAGAGCTAGAAAATAAAACACTAATAACTCCTATGAGAAAAAATAAAAACATTGTCATTGTCAAAACTCGGAGCAGAATTTTGTAATATTATCAATTCCATTATCCAATACATAGTAAAATAGGGAAATACATCTGACATCTCGTTTTGTTCCTTTTGTCACGAACCTTTGCCTATTGCCAGTGTATCAAATGGAAAAGACACAGTAGAATGTCGTTACATGGGGACTCATGGTCCATTATATATTATTTACAAACCCATGCTGCTTGGTTTCATTCATAATATATATGTATGCATGCCCCTGCCACTTGCTAGAGGGATGACTTTTGATCAGCTGTGGGGCCTAGCACCAGCTAGAGAGAGGGTTCGATCTGCCAACCTGAACGAGCTAGGACTAGAGAGTCTGAGTAGGCAGTGGGTCCTGTACTATGTCTGATCAAATTCTAAATGCGAATGAAGTACATTGAGATGAATTGTAACCAACACTCACCAGTTGGAGGAGGTTGTGGGGTAGATACAACAACTCTTGCCATAACATGGGTATAATCTTCTCCAGTTCACAATGTTGGGAGAATGTTGGATTTGAGGGACAATAAAGGCGTTGAGGGAGGGTGTTGTTAGTGGTAGAGGGAGGTGAGTTGTTGGTTTGATATTTACTTGAGCCAGAAGTATCTGATAAATGAAGAGTTAAATAGAAACTCATTCCTCTACTTGTATTGGTAGGTACATATTTTTGTTTGTATGGAATTGAGTTGTTAGAAAATCATAGTAAGGAGATCAACAATGAAATGATTGAAAGGTGTGGGGTATATAGATGGACTTTGACTTTCCTCAGATTTATTTACTATGGTGCATTTTGCACTTGTCTGATCGGCATTTGCAGATTTATACTTTGTTTCTTTAATTTAAGTAAGTACGGTAGAAATACATTTCTTAGAAGTAGTGAGAATTCAATTATGTGCAAATAAATTGGCCCTCTAAGAAATTCCAATTCTCTACATTTCTAAATATCATATAATTTTTTTTAATGGTATCATATGGTTGGTTCAGGACTCGTAACAAATGCACAAATAGTTAAGAGTTGCTGAATAGCAACACATTCAAACCATGTATAAATAGGAAAACCCCTATAAGATATATAGTCACTAATCGTGATGTTTGGCGGCCATCCAAATGGACTGTGGGCTACGGATGAAGGGATTAGGGATATGGGATTGAGTCATAGTTGATACGTGGGGTGGTACCACATAGATCTTTTCATCCCCCAGTCCCATCCCCAGATGAGACCCACTGTTATGCGTATATATATCACCACTGATCTTTATCCATTACACATTTAATGACTTTCAAGTGAGTGCGTGATTCATCTACATCAATTCTCTTATCTCCCTACACCTGTCATTGCACCCACATAACAGGCCCATCCACCAAATAATCCATCTACATTACTATAATTGAGTTAGTGAGGAAATGATAAGGTTGATCATGCCTTTCTCAACCAAAAAGCAACCTAGGCTGTGCTCCCAACCCTACGCTTTTGGACTACGGAATCGGGAGCCATACTCCGCTTCCAAGCTAACCCAATGGCTGACGTGAGAGTGCTGACTAACTCCACAAGGGATCCCCACAAATCAAAACAGGGCTCTATCCCAGTTAGACTTGGAAAGCTCTCTTGTAACAAACCCAACGAATGGTGGTTAAATGACATTGAGTATCTATCAGACACTAGAGTTTTAAGACACGCATGAAATAATGGGAAAAGCCCAAAACAAGGAAGAAACCATATACATGACCACCAAAATTGCTGCAATACCGCAGTGGGACCCATGCGATGAATGAAGGTCGGATTTGATCGGGTCCATACTATCACCGGACCCAATCATGAACCACTATCTGAACTCATTCTCGAACCCCTATCTTGTTCGCGCCTGTGTTTACAGGACCCAAATTTAAATTTAAGGCCCAAATTGATATCCCTGCGGGGCTATTTGTTTGTATTAGAATAATATACAGAAATTAAATACATAGGCTAGTTAAAAAAGAATTTCAAAGGCGGGTTTCAAAAAATGAACATCAAGTAACATTTTTTTAACCTATTCATTTTTAACCATCTTATATATATATATATATATAGATTCAATTTTCATGTATTTTAATGCAAATAAATAGCCCATAGAGGATTTGCACACGAGCCCAAATCAAGCTCTGAATACTTGCATTATACACTTATATGTGTTGAAATACATGTCCATTGAATTGGGCCTTCGGGTCAGAGGTATAAAATTCAGTGACCCGAGCCAAGACTAATTAAAACGGATCCAAATATTTCAATTTTCAATCTGGCTCTTAGGGGTATTCTCAATACTGTAACATCCTACATTGTGGTTTTGATTTCAGACTTGGAGCTGGAGGCCCATTCCCTTTCGACCCCAAATTTTATATATTTTCAAAGAGTAGAGACTAGATAGAGAGTGGTCAGCTGAGAACTACAACACACTTTTCCCTACCCCCCAACCTCTCTCCCCCCAATGCAATTGAGGAACACTTGCAGGTTCTTTTTCGGGCGCTTAGCCCATCAACCTACATAAATGAAGAAACCCAAAGCAGCCGATCGCTGGATTCTAATCATCTTCCCTTTTCTTCTTGTTTCTATGCTCTTCGTTGGAATTTCACGCCTAGTCATTGAGAATTCTCATCTGGGCAGTGTCCGAGCTACTCGCCGACAACACTCTCCAGCCATTTCCAGGACACAAATCCTTGATGGCAGATTTTTCATGAATGCTTTCGGCAATGGATCGAGCATTGATGGGTGCGATGTTTTCGATGGAAAATGGATGTTGGATGGTGCCTCTCGTCCATTGTATGCAGAAGAGAGCTGCCCTTACTTGACTAAACAAGTGACTTGCCAGAGGAATGGAAGACCAGATTCACTCTATCAGAATTGGAAGTGGAAGCCTCATGGATGCGAGTTGCCAAGGTACATGAGAAATGGTTGTGGTAAGAATTTAAGGAGAAATTTTCTCCTACAGACGTCTATAGCAGATGGAATGTGTGAAAATGCATCCTCGCCTTCAATGCACAGAGGCCTGCATGCCATGCATTGAAGGGCAAGATGCATTTTCCCACAGGACGTGTGATTCGGATGCATTGTGTAGGTAGTAAAAAAACTGTTATTGGTAAATTAATTTCCCAAATTAAAAGGCAAAGGGAAATGAATATCAGACATAAAAAAAAAATTCTTAATCACCTTATCATTTATATCTATAATTTATATCATCACCCCTCGCCTCTTTAATAATCATTTATTATTATAGTTGAGCTATGAATTTTTTTATATTTAATTTCATGCAAACAAATAGACCATGGGAACAATAGTGACACTAAAAAAAAGTGACCTTTAACGGCGGAAAATTTCTCGTCTAATTCAAGTTTGTCTGCCACTAAAGGTCACTTTTTTTTTAGTGTGATATTTTAGACTTGGTTGGGTGCGTTGCCTTCGATAAACATTAATCCGATATGGTTCTACTCTCTCCCTCTCTCTTTCTATCAATTTCTTGGCACCCTATTTAGGTGTTTTTTTTTTGTTTTCCCCCTGTTTTTCCCCAGTCCAGCTAGAGTGATCATATGCTGAATAAAGACTTTTATCTACATAAAATGCTTGCATATAAGTTTCCCATTTTGCGGGTTTATCTTTATGTGTGTGAAATCATAGGCAAAGTGGGACGGATATGGTGAATCCTCAGGTTTGATGCATTGAAGTTGTTGGAGTTATTGAGGGGCAAAAGGATCATGTTCATAGGTGATTCACTTCAGAGAACTCAGTGGGAGTCGATGGTGTGTCTCATTCAATCCGTCATTCCCGAAGGAAAGAAGTCAGTACACAGAAACCCGCCCTTGAAGATTTTCAGAGCCGAGGTATTTTATTCATCTACTACTACAATTACAGTTGGGCTTACATGCATGATGATTCCTTTGCTTATAAGCTAGTTTTGTTAGTTTTACCCCACAAGGCATTAATGATCTTCAAACCCACCTACAGCATTCCCTATCAGTTATTCATTTTATGATTGTGGGATGAAGTGTTGCTGACGCCGAAAATTGCTTGAGTTTGAAGGGTGCAACCCGTTTGGGTCCACTTACATCTCTGTTCGATTCCTTCATAAAATTTGCCCACTTCTATGGTGTCAACAAAGCTCTTAAATATGAAGTGTAGTTAAAAAAACAAGTAAAAATAATTTTAATTTATAATTAAATGTAAAGTCCCTCATCCTATCTCTCATAGTAAGATGAGATATGCTCTCATGTGTGTGTGTGTCTATATATATATATATATATATATATATATATATATATATGGGATTAAATAAGGATATGTTGGAGAAATATTCTCTATTGAGCAACCATATATTCAGTGCATCTCCATGCTATTTGGGCCAACCTTTCCTTTCACACTCCTATCTCCCCTATGATTTAGCGCCAGCTCCAATCTCACTCTCATCAGACAATTGTTCACCTTTTGATTGAGTCTCAAAGAAATATATGTGATAAAGACCACTAAATTTTATGGCTAGTTTGGGTAATTTGAAGGCGTTGATCTCATTTTATTTTTTTGTTAACTCTTATCTATAAGAAGACAGTTCCATATACCCGATCACGATAGATAAGCGCATATATATATATATATATAAGTGGGCCCCACAACATAGGCCACAAATAAGAAGTATGTGGTCCGCTTGTTGAAGAACATTGGTCGGTTAATAGTTTTTGTTATTGTTTGCGCCAGCAGTCCAAATCCTTTCCTCTCCGCATTGCTAATAGGAAACACAAACACAAGGAAGGTTTGTGTCCCACTACCCTCATCAGATTGGCCTATTTTGTTCCAAGTATCTCTAATAGGACTTATCATTGTGTAGAATTATCGTCGGTATTGCAAGTGTTGTCTCCTTTTAATCCAAGCGTTTCATTAGGATAATTCTTTAAACTAATATTCTAGAAGACAATTTTTTACATAGAATTCTCAAATCTCAATTTTTCGGAATGCTAATCAGCCCAGCATTCTAGAATTCCACTTGAGGGGATAACACTCGGAATGCTCCGAGACAAGGAGTACTAGATTGCTGATAACTAAGCAGGCCCAAAAGAAGTGAATTGTGGATTTGCCATCTCAAAAGTTAAACCCAACAGATGTTTTCATTCATCAATATGTACTATTAAAATAGAAACTCATCCTCTATGTAGAGGCCATCTATACAATCACCTTGACTCAGTTCACCTGTCAATATTCACTTAATATGATACGGTCTAATCTATTAAATTCCTTCTCTAACTAGTCCTACCAAACTCTTGAGGCATTTGTAGATGCTGTGGAAATACTTTTCAAAACTCTCTCAGAGGTGGAATCTGGTTTGCGCACATTTCGTGGCATTCACAGCAATGTTTATAATATAAAGCTTATAAGTTTGCTCCTTCAATCAAAGAGTGACACAATGCAAAATTCCTCTATTTAAGGAATGATCGTATACAAAGGAATAAGTCAAGATTTTGACACATGAATCTTCAAAAGATTGTATCTCTATGTGCTGATCTTGTGGGAATGAGTTTGCTTAGAATCTCTACAAATCTGAGAATACGTTAGCTGAGATATAGATGGGTTAATATAATCCACAAACCCACCTCTTACCTAACCTGGACCATGAGCTCCACTAGCCACCATTTGTCCTATTTTCAATTTACGAACAAAGAATCGAAAAGGTCCAGTCCAGACTCTATGGATCGATTTTACATGTAAATTGAGTCGTCAAATTAAATCTGCATCAGCGTGTTGTTCTTATAGTCATTGGTCCATCAATTTGACTGTGAGATCTTGGCTTTCAGGAATATGAAGCCTCCATCGAGTTTTATTGGGCCCCATTTATCGTCGAGTCCAATTCGGATCATGCTACAAGGCATACAGTGCTTAAAAGGCTGGTTAAGCTCGACTCCATTGCCAGACATGGCCAACAGTGGAAAGGAGCTCATGTGTTGGTCTTTGACAGCTACGTTTGGTGGATGTACAAGCCTATCATCAATGCCACGTTAGTGTCCTAATATCAAACATCTCTACTCTCTAACTATTATTACCTTGTCAATCATTTGTTAATGATTTAATTTGGCTCATGGCGATTGCTCGGCCAGAAGCCCATGGGTGAAGAAAGTGAGGCCTAGCTAGGTCTTCAGGTGCTCATTGGTCTGACCGGACCAAGCCCATTCCGCATGGAGCTGGATTGGTCCAAACCCATTTAACTGCTGAGCCGAAAAGTTACACCCCCTGGCCCAACGCATTTTACACAATGACTTACATATTTTGAAAATGGGCTGGGAAAGAGCCTGAGGTCCAGGCCCATTGGTCGATCCAGACCTGCACATCAAGCCTGATATGGTATTTGTGGTCATTGATTGTTTCCACATGGCTTTTCTGCAGTAGACTCAAATGCTCCCTTTTATATTACTAACTGTTTGAATATTTTCTTATGATTGCTATGCAGAATGGGGCCAGTTGAAAATGTACAAGAATATAATGTTACCACTGCTTACAGATTAGCACTGCAAACTTGGTCCAATTGGTTAGAGTCCAACATCGATCCTCTCACTCAAAAGGTTTTCTTTATGAGCATGTCTCCAACACATCTGTGGTAAGTGCGTTCTATCAACTGACTCCTGAAAAAGACAGCAAAACATTTTCAGTTTGGTTGAGTGAAGCTTTAATATGAGTTATACATAAACAGGAACTGGGAATGGAGTAGCAGAAATGATGGAAACTGCTTCAATGAAACGTATCCAATTGAACGTCCATACTGGGGAACTGGCTCTAATCTTGAGATCATGAAAATATTAAGAGACACATTGCAAGAGACAGCGATCGACGTCACTCTCTTAAACATCACCCAACTCTCTGAATTTCGCAAGGATGCACATACATCCGTTTACACAGAAAGACGAGGCAAGCTCTTAACAAAAGAACAGAAATCAGACCCAAACACTTATGCTGATTGCATCCATTGGTGTCTTCCTGGAGTTCCTGATACTTGGAATGAAATACTATACGCTTACTTGCTATATGATTTGGGTATGAGTTGAACATTCTTTTTTTTTTAGCTAAATAGATATGGTGAATGAGAAGTAAATATGAACATATTTTGTCTCTTTCTCTCGCAATTTTTATTATAATATAGAGCTTATTAGCTACAAAGGGGCCAAATCTAATGACCAAAATCTGAAGACGAACGAAGGACTGATCCAATGTAGGTGGAAGAAAAATCTTATTTATGTTTGTAATTGAATTTGGTGAACAAGCTAGGATGGATGTGAAACAGGAGAGTTTCTGAGAATAAAAAGGTAAGAGGTTTCAATTAAAAATGATTTCTCAGGGTTTGTTCACTAATGGGGAAAAAGACAAGGTAAGTGCAAAGGAACGCCAGTTTAAAATAAAAAATGCAAACATGATTCAACAATAGACTACATTGTATAGGGGCTCAGCATTATTTGTCAGGGTCATCCAACTTGGACTGTCTTTTGGGCCACTGTACATTCCATTCATTTGCTAATGCAAGCCGTCCCCTGCAATGTTCTCGAAGATTCTGCAAATGCTCTCCTCGAGAAGAATCATCACCATCCGAGATTCTGCAGATGCTCTTGGTTAGGAATTATCATCATTGAAGCCTAATCTCATAGGTTCTTGTTTTTCAGGACTATGAGAGAGGGAGACCACTAATCCTACATTCTGACTATCCCTGATCAGCATCCAAATGGACAAAATAAATTTTGTTCAACTTTTAGAGGGAGGAAAAACTGATATTTCATACACGGCATTTTTTTGGTAGGGATCATTTGTATAAACGGAGTCCTTGTGATGTAGACAGGGCAGTTTCAGGTTGGGTGGTCCATGACTGACTATTTCAGGTGAGGCCCTACAGTAGTCATTTAAACAGGACCCATTTCAAATCCTACAAACAAGTCACTGCTCGTATGGTCAAAGTCACTGGTGCAGAACTTCAAACCATTTTATATCGGCGGTGGGGTAGATCTTGTTGACAACATTGATGATCAGCCAGAGTGCCAAGATAATTTACGACTTGGGCATTCATCAGTCATGCTGATTACCAAATTTATATTCTTCCCTCAAAACTTAACTAGCAAAATAAATAAATAAATAACCATGGTATTCTACCACAGTTTAACTACTCTGGTAAGCAAAGGGTAAATCGTGGTGGTTGACTGTAGTTAAAGAGCATTTTTGTCCTTCATGAGTGGGTTTTAATGAAAACCCATCAGAGCTGGTCAGAAGAACTTTTTTTTTTTTTTTACCTCTAGCCATCGAGTAAAAGAGGCTGATAAAAAAATTTATCAGTGTAGTTTAGGTGGTGGTATGTACAAGTCAAAACTAGAGATGGTTGTTTGCAAAATACTGAAAAAGGCAGGTGGCTGAATGTAAAATCTCCTCAATTAAAATTTTAAAATGGTGAACCTCATCAAGGTGTGGTAGCAGAAGAAAACGGTCAACAATCGCCTGCTCTTGTTTGATCCTTTGGACAATCATGGCAGTGAACGGCCCCAAAGGCAGAGTGAGAGTATTCTTTGATCAAATCAGCTAGAGCTTTGATTAGTGACTTGGGATTGAAGATGACCCCTACTTTGGAATCATGAATAGTGTCCACAGTGATCTGCAAGAGCCAAATGCTAGATAAACATGGAGACCTCAAAAAATACGGAGAGAGTACATCAGCATCACATAGAAAGAGACTGAATTATTAAATAAATTTGATATAACAACTCTATGAATCCGAAAAATGTGCTTCAGTACAAAATTTGTTGTAGGAAATTAAGAATCATGAAGATCAAAATGGTAAGAGATGATTTCTCTCTCTTAGATTGGAACAAGTTCCATGGTTGGTGATGCATCCCATGAAGGGGTGATGAGAAAGGTAGATCCAAGGGTGGAGGGAGGAAGTTTTCTTTGAGGGAGCCACTATATTAAAGATAAATAAAAAGCAAATAAAAATTCCCAAAAATAAAAGGCGGCCATATGTAAAAGGTAAATAAGGTTTTCAAAAGAACTTGGCAGAGGGCAGGCCGCCCCGTGAACCCCACCTGGTTCCGCCCTTGGGCTGATCATGCTGGGCTATTATTTGGATGAACTGGCTTGATCAAGCTGTTGGATAATGTTATACATTTATCCAGTCCGTGAAAGGACTGACAGTTCAGCAAAAAATAACAGCAACAGTAAACATCCAACATAACTACATAGGTTGATTAGAATAATCAACTATTACTACTTTGGCAGATGCATCATTCCCATGGAGGCCCACCATATAAAAAGTCCAATACACCTTATATTTTGGAATTGTGCATTTGATAGAGCTTTCATAACGCATGATTCAGGCTAAATTGGTTAATTTTGATGTGCCATGCACTCTAGTAAGAAGGGCAAGTTGAATAAGAACATTTTTTATTAAACAATTAAAAGCAAATGTCTTAAGAGCTGGTTAAGAAAGACAATACCACGCGAAAAATTCCTTGGGCAGCCAAAGATTGAACATCTACTGGAATTTGACCATCCTTGGGCACCAACAAGGCATTGATGTACTCACTGGGCTGCATACAAAGACAGAATTCCTTGATATAAGAGGATTTCTTTTTTAATGATAGAGATAAGACATGTTTCCAAAAAAGAAGGATGCCATGCATTCTAAAGATCCAATTTACAACCTTTTTTTTTTTTACTTAGGGCAGGGTTGGGGGCTTCTATAGTTTTTCCCCCAAAAATGGCATCACGATGAACAGTTGTATTTAGAAGCAATGTTGAATGCATAATTACACAATATAACTAATCCAAAATTATAAACATTCAAAAAAATCCAAAATTATATTTATAGATGGTACAAAAAAAAAACCCTAGAAAGCATAAAAATCCGAGGATTTGAACAAAATCTAACCACTAATAAGAAAAACCTATGAGAATTTACTCCAAAAATTACATTCCATAATTTGTTGGGATCTACAAAGAATTTTCAGCATTTAAAGTCCCAAAATTAAGTAAATAGATTCACGTACAAGGTTCTTGAGACAATTGTCTGGATCTCCATATGTTCGATTTAGAGCGTCTGTGATGGCAGTTACAAAGCAAGAAGCAGATAAGCCAGCAGTTTCTCTGTCATGCGAACCATTTAACAAAAAGACCTGCATTTTACATGAGTAAACACATCAAAGTAACCAATAATACTATAGGTTCTAGGTTGAGGCATTGTATCTATCACTAAATTAATAGAAATCACCAAATCTCAATCCAATATCTAAACAGTTCCACTATTTAAACCAGTGGCCGGAATGTTAAAGAACAACAATCAGAGCCTCTGAGTCATCAGATGTATTGGGACTTCATAGAACAAGCTAACTGTGCACAATTATCTATGCACCAGTTTCTCGTTTAGAAACACTTTCACAGGTTCAAGCATCAGTGTCACACCCCATATCGCCCAGTGAAAAACTGATCGATACCAGCCATATGGGTGTTACGGAATGGTGTATTGGCCATACTGATGTGATCTTTATTTTAACTGAAAAATAAGAAAACTAATCTGTATCAGCCCATAGTGGTTATACAGGTGTGGATTGGGTATCACAGCAGTACTTTATCAGTTTCTTGGAAACCGAAGTGCATCTGCAAATATGGCACATCTAGAACCAAGTGTACTTCATAGTTTTGATTAGGCAATACCTTGGGACAGGATCTGGTAGAAATACTCTCTCCAATTCCAAGCAATACCTAGAAACAACATGATGTTAATAACAGAAACTTTCCAAATACTCATCTTCGCAAGAAAAAGGAACCAGATCGATGAAATCAAAATCCCACGCAAATTATATTTCATCAAATTTCTACACCTAAAAGAAAAAACAAAATGTATGGTGACCAATGCTTAACACTTACCAGGGTGAAATAACTACACTACTGTATTTTAGATATAACACTGTACAACTGCAGCATTCTTAAACTGCAGTAAAAGCTAGGCAAACCAATTTCCAGGAATAAGCATATGACAGATGCAAAGGTAAACTGAGAGAAATGTTACCAATGAAGGACAGACAGAAGTGAAAAGTGAGCCCATTGCATATACGATGCAGTCCACTTTGCCCAACTGCTCCAAGGCTATAGGATTAACTATGGGGAAGACCTATACAGCAGACAGTGAAAGTACAAAGGATATTAGTGTTTGACAAGTAATTAGCTATTCCAGAAGTGGTAACAGACTTCCTATTATCAATCCAAGTAATTTTAAAAAATAGCATTATCAGACACCGGCTGTATAATTATCCATGAAACTATGATTCATCGAATCGAGCTACAACCTTACGTCTCAACAACCACTTAGTTTTGGATATATGCATATTACTAACTACTTGTAGACACAAAGATCAATGAACAGGACTCCAACTTCAGTAAACAACCATGAAAAAAATCAGAGCTTTAGTTGAGCTAGGAGCAGGAGGAGGTTCAGCAAGAGATGCACCTAGGGCATAAATCTTAAATGGAGCACATTTTCTAGTTGACAACCAATTAGTAACAGTTCTAGAGCTGACATGTGATCAACACAACCTACTCAGAGCATCAGCCTACCCCCAACAGATAACCCCAACCCACCCTACGCTCCTCAACACCACTCACCTCAAATTTGTCGCTGTTCCAACTGATATCCACCATTTGATTGAATTATAAAAGAACTGCATATTTTTTAACCAACTTATACACAAGTATACCAACACAAAGAATAAATGAATTTGAAATAACATCAGCATAAACATTACAGAAACAAAGGTGTCTTCAACTAGTATTTTCTTTTATTGCCTTTTAACTCTTTTTTTTTTAATATGCTTGAGCACTTACAACAATAGTGAACTTATATACAAGAGAAGATGCTTCATTCACCTCATGTAACAAGTTCCTACCCTCGCTTGACATGTAGAACACCCGCTTTATTCTTGAAGGCAGTGTTTGAACATAAGAGCATCCCTGTCCAGTACAATCAAATTAGTAGAAACATAAAACTGAGATACCAATAGGCTTGTTCTTACTGGATTATCCATTACAATCCATTCAAAAGCATACAGAGAAAACAATAAGAATTAACGAGCAGGAAAGGAATGAATTAACAGACCCAAATAGCCCATTAGTCCAAAAAACAGACAAGAAAAGCCATCCAGAACCAACTGAAGAGCCAAAAATCATTCACGGTCCAACCTGAACACCACATCCACCAACAGTGGACCAAACAAAAAGAACAGAGTTTTCAAGATACAGGAACATTAGGAGTATATGGTTCAAAACTACCTAGAAGAAAGTGAAACAAGTACATGTAACTCTCTGCACCACTGGTCCAGCCAAAAAGAATCACACGACCTCTCCCCACTCAGGATCACATTACCCCCAAAGTTGTCACCAATTTAGGCAGAAAAGTACACCATTTTCTTGAACATCAGCACCACCGTAAATAAGGTTCAAATTTTCAACATAAATGCATGTGCCTACCGGCTCCATACAGATCATCATCATCATTGAAGCATACCAGATCCATGACAGAATTGTATCATAAAAATGAATATAAATTACAGGTGTACATGGGATAGAAGGGAATAAAGTGGGCCCAGCTGAGACCAGCCAGTGTTGTCCACGGGCTGGGTCTGAGATTTTAGCCAAATAGCTACCTAAACCTGTCTGCCAAAGGCCCAGCCCAATAGTTCAACAAAAATCCGCCCAATATTTCACTCAAGGGGCAGGTCCAGACCTGACTTTTTGACCCATTGGCTTGATCCAAGCCTAATATTAGGCCCAGTGACTAAATGGGCTGGGATTGAACCAGCTTTGACCTGTTCTTCATTTTGTGCAAATCTAGTAAGTAATGTCGGTAATAGCACTGCATATCTTCTGTAATATTGATGTGCGCTCTGACAAATTTAGAGCCTATGTAATGTCAGTAATAGCACTGCATATCTTCTGTAATTTTGATGTGCACTCTGACAAACTTAGAGGCCATTAGCCAAATACATACAAAAGACTAATACAGAGCTATATAATAAACAATTGTGGCAGAGTGGCAGGCAAACAACTAGTATCAGATGATATTCTTAAACCATGATAATGAATCATCTTAACTTCATAAAATCAAATAAAAATGGTATTTTAAGGTCATCAGAATGGAACATCTTCAGCTGACTGAATACTGTCTGCATTTTCAGGCACTAGAGACGGAAAAAATTCAATGAGAATCTCATGCGATCAACACAAACATTTCATAATATTTAATACTTAATACTTTATAGTAATAAGAGGGGAAAAGCCAATGATAATAAATTCAGTGAGAAAAATATACAAAGCTTTGATAGCATACCTTATTAATAGGTTCCATGAAACGACCAGTTGGATGAGATATTTCATTTTGGCCACGTATTATAGTTCCATCCTGAAAGTAAAATGCTCCCATTACAGAAAAGCTAAAAAAGGGTAAATGAAGTCACTATCAGCATTTAGACCATTTGAAATTATCATTCTATATGGTTAAAAATTATCATTCCTTTTTTTTATCAAACATTTGAAAGATATGCTCAATTTGTAAACAAGGAACAGTCACTTCAAGATGAACGACATCAATTAATTAACAAAGATAATGCCAATAAAGATGATCCAACTTTTATTTAAGAGAAACAATACAGGTTATAGTTCATAATACTAATACATGTTAAACCAAAATGAAACAATAAACTTATTGGCAAAAGAGGAATTCTAGCTTCTGAAGATGATCCAGACCATAGACCTGACGGGCAATCTTTAAGGGGTACATCTTGGAATCCAGATTAGAAGATCATAGCCAATCTTTGGCCAAAGTAATATAGTAAAAAGAAAAAAGTCCAGAAAAAGATCCTAGCTGGATGGCATGAATCTTCTAATCTCATATATGAAGGGCATCCAACATCAATGGTTGGAACTAAGACAAGGACCCTGCTTAGACAGAAAGGTCACATCAGGACACTGCAAAGGTGGACTCAAACTAACTTATAATTCCACTTTAACAATGAACGCATCAAGTAATGATAACTTGCGAGGTAATTAAAACAACAAAGAAAATGTTTACAATGTCAATTCAAAAATACAACTATGTTTGGTAAAAGTTAGAGGTGAAGACAAGTTATCCTACAGGTAGGAGTTCTGACAACTAACTTCTTACTGCATCGCAAAAGCTCAGAGAATGTGAAAAACACAAAAAATCAGTGAGTTGATGGAGCAAAATATTAGGCTTATATCCATGGAGCAAAATCGGTGAGCCAGCAGACATAGCCTACAACATTCATAAACTTCAAAATGCAATCAATAAATCTAGGATACTTCTAAAAGAAGGTTACAAATTTTATTATATTATACTAAAATAAATTAAAACAAAGGATAAGTGCTTCCAAAGACAATTTTGTTTCCGTAGACACCTTCATTCACTGAAAAGTCAGCCCGAGATATCAGAAATTGAGATAATATCAAAGGAAAGACAGGCTTCTTTGATTTCTTCCACACAGTTTGCCAACAGCCATAGGATAGGATGATTTGTCAACATCCAAGAGATCAAAAGTTACAACACAGCACCCTTTTTTATCACCCTAAAATGTGAAGTGCTCACAGCTCCTTACATCTAAAAACAACATAGACCTCTCCCTGAATTGCTGAACATATGCCTACCAGTCTGGACTCTGGAGTACGATCTTATGATATGGCTGGAAGAATATGAATAATCCCTCCAATACTGGTTGACCTGGATGGTCTCAAGCAACCATCAAAAATCAGCTTGATCAATCCCAAAGGCAGAGGGACCAAATAACATGAAGGCTAGAGGGAGGATGAACCCAGACAAGGATCGTTTTCATTACATACGGAAGGATAAAGTAATAGAAGCAATCTCCTTCAAAACTGTAGCCCACAAGATTGCCTCTTTTTTTTCAAGATTTACAGAATACCCAATTGTTTCACGCCTTCCAGATTGCCCAAATAGCATCCATCAGACTTAACTTCCACATGGTTCTCAAACACCATGAAACCAAACCCAATCACTAAGCAGCTAGTATACCTTGCACAGTATTTAGCATTATTACCCTGCAACTCTAACAGATTGAATATCCCCTGCCAGATTTTATAGCAAAACTACATTGTTGAAATAAATGATTCACTGTTTCACGATCACAGGGACATAAAACACAGCCATTGATGATTGCACCTTGTTGATTCTAGAGATGGTTCAATTCAAAATCTTGTCCTTGCAAAACCAACAGAGAGCTATAACCTGGGGTGAAGCCAGCTTTTGTCAAATGTAAGAGGGAACAACTAACAAGTAGTCCACAGGGTTCCATGGATTTTGCTAACTTTCAGTCATTGTGTAAAATTCTAGAAACTCAATGATTTCTGTCAATAGAATGTGGCGGCTGGAAAACCCTAATTTCTAAACCAATGTAGTCGTTCCAGCAGTATACAGGAATCAAGGTATATACCTGCAGTCTGCACCAACCCAGGCCCATAAAGTTCAGTTGTATTCAATGAGATTTTTTCTTCAACGAGAGAATTCATTTTAATCTTTAACCAGATAAAGATAAAACTAGTCCTTGCAGTAACAGATGGTCCATTACCTGTACTACAAGGACGACAATTTTTATTTATTTATTTATTTATTCTGAAATGGTGACCATATTATATTCAGTAAAGGGTGACTATTCCTTTTCGCTTCAGTGTGTTGTTGTTTCCTTTTGGCAGGCAAGTCGGGCTCAACCTTGAACAGCAAGCTCTAGTGGACCAGGCAGCAACACTGATATGAACGTCTATTTGTTATATAAGATTAGGTAACTCTCCATTATTGAGTGGATAACTTTTCTTGGATGAAGGCAATAAGGATGTGGTGCATCAGTTATAGGAAAAAGCAATCCTGACTACATTCATGTAAAATTTAAAACAGCTCCCTTGATAATTCTCTTTTATTCATTCAAACTTAAAATGCTGTCTACCTTTCCATGGTTTCCTGAGCAACATCCATCCACAAAATATCAGTGTAATACTAGTTTCAAGTCACTGGGAAGAAGGGTGAGTGGGGAGAGGTTGGGATGCTTTGCTGTTTGTAAACAAAAATGGCGCCCTAAATAACACTAATAGTAGTAAAAAATAAATAAAGGTAGAATCATGACCACTACTTACAGAACTACATAAATAAGAAATTCTAAAGCAGCAAAGGTACCCATAATTCGCAACCCAATGTAAGCCTGTCATTGGTGGAAACCACAGGGAGAACAAGGCTCTCAGAAGGAATATCGGAAACACGTGAAAATAAAAATATTGCAGCATCTAAAGACTGAAAGAATATGCGTGCACCTGCAAAGAAGAAATTACCAATGCTGCAAGTGCAATGGAAGTCAGTTAGGAATATGTTTTTATCTGTGAAACCTACATGATACTATCATATGATGTGCAAACTGGAGTAATGAACGATAGTCTAACTTTCTTGATTCAAATTGGAAAACAAAAGGATGGTGGAAGTGTATCTACTTTATTTGTGCATATCCAAAAGGTGTCCTTGGCTAAGCAGCATACTGGGTGAGCCACATATTTGAGTGATTGTTAATTTGCTTATTTCGCAAATTTAGCACATGTCATTTACTGACTTGAAAGATTCATATAAAATGAATAAAATTTTTGAGAAAAACAGTTCATGCTATAAAATAGTTGTGTGGCTCCGCTTTGAGGCCATGCTCTCAATTTCTCAACATAATGACCTGTCTTTCCTCACTACTTAATGCCAATTTTGGTCTCCCTCTTCTACGTTTCTTTAATATTCTTTTTTCCCCTTCTACATTAAAGGCCTGAGCATGTATGTTGAGGAGGAAAACTGAACAAAACAAATTTCATCAGTTCACATCCATTATAATCATCAGAGCCTTATCCCCTGAATTTGGGGTCAGCTAAAAGAATCCACTCTAAAATTGAGGGTCAGCTAAAAGAATTCCACTCTAAAATTGAGTCAAGCTGAGACCACAGTACCTACCTTTATAATAAGAACAAAAAGGTAAGCTTTATGTCCCACTCTCTTCTAGTGTATGAATGGGATATTCTTTGTATCTAGTATATGATACGTGTTGGGTACCCAACATTCTCATTTACATTGTTGCAAAGCCTATCATCTGTGAGTTTATGCTCGTTTACACTGTTGCAAAGTCGATCATCTGTGAGTTCTTCTCTTCCACCTGACCCCTTTCAAAGCCATGCTCAATTTCTCAACATAATGACATGTCTTTCCTCACTACTTAAAGTCAAATTTGGTCTCCCTCTTCTGCATTGCTTACCCATACATTTCCTCCAATCCATAACCTTAGTTCTATGAGTGTTTTTTTTTTTTAAATGGTCACTTCTATTAGTTCTAGTAACTACATACATTCTTCTAGGCATGTGTATTTCCACAAGAGCTTTAGTTTCTTCATATTTCTTCGGTGTGGAACCATACAACACACTAGGACTAATTGTTGTCCTACAAAAATGCCCATTTAATCTAACCAGCACTCAGCATAGCGTAATTCTCGAGTAGTTTGTTTCACTTTGCGATCCTTTGCTCGTGCTACTAGTCGTATCTTACTCAAACCCACCATTTTCATAGAAGTAGATTGTAAGTATCAAAATCCATCACAAGGTGGTACTAGCTTGTTTTCAACTTTAACCATCTCTTTTTCTCCACTCTCCGATCCATTAAATTTGCATTCCATTTACTTTTGTCTTAGATCTACTAATTTTCAACTTATTTGACTTGAACTCCTTTCTCCAAAGTTCAAACTTAACATTCACCTACTTTCTCGTTTGACTCATCTACAAATAATGTATACCATGAAACTCCATCAAGAATATCGGCCATTAAGTTGTCCATAGGCAAGTCAAATAAATAGGGACCTAAAGTGTACCCCTGGTATAAACCAACTCTTTAGAAGTGGCCCCACATACCATTCTCACACTCCCAACTGCCCCCTTGTAAATGTCTTGTATGTTTTCAATATAGGCATTGGGGATGACTTACTTTTTAATGTCTGCCAAATTAACTGCCTCAACACTTCGTCATACTGATACACTTCAATTTTCTACACCACCTGCGCCAACTTAGAATCCATGCAACTGTTCGTCTGTACATTCAAACATGCAAATGTGGGTCGGTTGGGTCAGTTTCTATGTCAGTTTTGAGTTAGGCTTTGTTTCTATTAAGTCAATCCACTATAGTAGGGACTGGATGTCTAGTTTGTTTAGAATAAGTAATAGAGTTCTGCAAGTTGACAGTTTATTGGAACAACTCAGTAGAATAGAACAGGTCTTAGGGAGTAATATGACCGTTGGAAATGTATTCATTGAGTCTTGGCAATAAAATGATATCATTGAATTTTCTGCAATTAACTGGTGCAATCTCCCATCTGAGATTCTATCACTTTGAAACTCCTCTTTGAGCGGTGACTTAGCTTTAAGCACGATAGCTCAGGGACATAAAAAAGTTCATATCAGATACACATTCTCTAAATCCATAAAAATCATGTGTAAATTTTTCTCTTGCATCTAAACTTTTCCATGAGCTATCTTAGAAGGAAATGGTTAATGTAATGTACCTACCTAGCATAAAGACAAACTAATTCTCTAAAATACTTGATTCTTTCCATAGGGTAATCAAAACATGAAAGTTCAAACTCTGGCTTGATGCATTTATTTCTTTTTCTTTTCTTTTGTTTTTTTTTTTTTCATGGTTGGGGTTTTGGAAGAGAACTCTAGCTTGAGACTTGAACATCCATGTTGAGGTCGAAAACTAATAAAACAAACATCATCAGTACACACTTATCTATCCCAAAATGCATCACAGTGGGACCATTACAACCCAAACTGTCACACTCAATTGTGTTGAGTGCAAAATATAAGTATGATTTCTATCTACTGCACATAGAAGTACCTCCCATTGCTGAAACAAAATGATTCACTTGATCTCCTGAGTATCTGTACAACAAAACAATCATAATATAAATTTGTGAAACAAACCATCCCAACAATATGGACTTCAAAGAGGATATATACTAGATTAAATTATACTTCAACAAGTACACATCAAATTGAAGAAATATCATAGATGAACTCAGACAAAGACAATCTTATTTTGTGGTTGTCAAATTCATTAACATGCATAACACCAACACCACACACACTTCTCTCTCTTCCCCATTCCCCCTTCCAAGTCTCCTCTCCCACACCTTTAAATTTCTTCTCAATTAAAAGGATTAACTAAAATCAAACCCGACCCAACCCGTCTATCATGGGGCAGGTTTAGTATCATAAAACCTAAACTCGTCATGGGACAGAGTACAGGGTTATCCAAACCTGTAGAAAACCGGACCCATTGCTATCCCACTGTTTTATTTATTTATTTATTTTATTTGTCTAGGGCAATCTGAGTCACACTTCTTTAAAAAGTTTCCCATCTATTCCTAACCCATAATGGCTGTAAGATGCAAGTACATGTGACTCTAAATAGGGTAGCAAACAAAAGAGAGAAAGACAGGGAAGGGCTGAGAACAGACCAAGATGTTTCACACTGAAAAAACAAATATAAGACAGAGAAAAAAGACGGAAAGGGAGGGAGTGCATTTACTTAGGTATTAAAAGGTAAAGAATTGTCAACAAGAATAAACTCACAATGAAAAACTACATACCTGGTTTTGAAAGTAAATCAGAAAGGCAAGGATTGTTTCCCTGTATGGTAGTGATACACCTTTCCACAGAGAATGATTTCCTTCAACAATGTCATACCTGGCAAAATTTCAACTCAGCAAACAGCATTCAATAACCCCATGATATATCACCAGCATACCAGTAAGAGGATTTACTATAAATAGTGGTCAACAAGAAGAAATCATATATGTATGCATATTAGTATGTGGACCTGAATGATTTAAACTAAAATTGAAGAGAGGAGGGAGCTTCTTTCTTTATTTCATTTTTTTTAGAGAGAGAGAGGTATGAAATATGCCTATCTCTACCTTGGCACAATGGTTTAAACCAATTGTTTGGATCATTAGGTCATGTGTTCGAGACATGGCACCAACGGATTAAGAGATATATGAAATATTTAATACCCACTTGCCTAACTGCAGCTGCAAATATTACATAATACGCTATATCACTTGCTGCTCCAGTAATTAGAACAATCAAATGAAAAGGTTCGCTCGGGTATACAAGTATACAGACCTTTTTTTCCTAATTAAGATAGGATCATAGGACAAAGTAAGCAGTCACAGGTAATCTCAGATACAGAGACTAAAATTTATGTCGAAGACACACAATCTATGAAAAGACATCTCAAACCAATTGATCTTCCTTCATAAGGGTATTCCTAAACTTTTAACTAATACATAATCTGAATCACAAATTTACACTTAGCGCGCTTACCATTCTGATTTTGCTTGCAACGCATCAATAGGTAAACGGTGACCAAGCAGTCTCTTCACAGCAAGAGCTTCAGCAGTGCTTTCATCAGACAATCGCAAACATCTAGATCGAATGTCTCCCACTGCTGGACCACCTATTATGACATTTGCACCCAATCCCACTTAATCTTGACAAAAACCAAATGCTTGCATTAAGTTAATGAACTAAACACAAGTGTCTAAATTGGGGATTTTATTCACCGAGGACACGAACAATCTCAGCCGTGCTTCCACCATCATCAGAAACAGGGAGCACATGTGCAACCCGAGTTGTTAACTTCTTTAGTTCTTCCACAACACCATTAAATGCAGTTCCACCTAAAACAACACAAAAACACTAAATTCTCTCTAATTGTACGAATCATCATCATCATTACAATGAGCCCTAATTGTACGAATCATCGTCATTACAATGCCTGCGATGGTGGAATCCGAGTTCCAAGAGGAAATTCAATGTAGGAATGAATGAAGAAGATCAAATGAGAGGGAGAAAACCTGAGAAAACGAGCAACGATGGATGGCTAGGATTCGGTGCAGCCATGGAGATGAAGAGGAATCTTTTTCTGGAATGGGAAGAGGTTTTCAAGCGGGATGGAGATGAAATAGGTGAAGCATGAGGTTTACGTATGGGTACCAAAACCACACCACCAAAGCAACTGTCCGCCATACCATCTCTTTCGTGTTTTTTTTTTTGCTCTCCCGGGCGAAGTCAAGACTCTAAAGAGTCCCACACTGCAAGCACCACAGGGCGTCCTCTGGTTATATGGTTGCAACTGGCTTCTCATCCATCCAAAACCAACACTTGGCTTCAATCTGATTCGCGCCATTTCCATTCTTAGTGACCCATAGAGTTCAATTGGGGCAGGTTGCAAACAGGACGGTTGCAAATAGTGAATTCGGATTTGGACCGAATCTAAATAATAGTTTCGATTCCGGATCCGGTTTTGACTTCAACCCGTTTTGTTGGTTCCATATTCGGTTCCGGAATGGAGTCTACTTAGAGGATTGAAATCTAGTTCTAAGATCAATTTTAATTTCTCTTTATTCTTCAATTTTCTTAGAATAAACATATTATTCAACTTATAATGGTGCATCATGTCTACTACATACAATATTATACATAAAAATGTTAATTTTCAGGTACAATTTGCAACATCAAAGGCTCATGCCGGGTCTCGGGTCCACGGGTCGGAACCTATATGGACATGGAACCAGACCTATTTATCAATTGAAACCTAAATTGGTTCCGGACCCGAACACGTTTATGAATTAGAACCTAAGATCGGTTATATATATAGATCCAGTTTTTTGCGGGTCGGAACTTCCGGATAATCGGAAAATTAGATATCCATTTGCAACCCTAGTTGGGGATTGGCTCTGGAGTCTTATCCCCATCCGACGGGTTTTTAATACGACACGTGGTGAATTGCTGGGGCCTGCTTGGCCAGCATCTATCAAAAATCACATCCTCTGGAGCTGTTGGATGTGAAGTCATGAAATGGACGTTGGGGCTCTTGTGGGCATGAGAAAGGAACGTTTCTTTAGTTTTTTTCCAGGAAGAGGAACGATTTGTATTAGCCGTCGCTGCTACCATCACAGAAGTGATGAATAATCTAAGTGTACTAGCTATTTATCTAAGCCTGTGTATTTAATAAGAGTTCACTACATTGGGGTGATTTATATATTCTTGGATTTGGATGTTTGCAATAATTATGTTTTGTGTGCATTATTAAAGCAAAGATGTAGAATGGGGGTAAAATTTGAGTAGGGTCTCATTCTAACGGAGACGTTATTTTGACCAAATTAAATTATGACCTATGCTGATGCAATTTATTTGAGATTGGGGTCAATCTCTAATGAAGCAACCGAAGCTCAGTACTTTTTTTTTTTTTTTTTTTTGCTAACGGATGGTTCCCAACCCTTTGGGCTGGACTATTCCCTCCGGGCCCAGAGAGAAGCCGGGTAAAACCCCTGAGGCCCCTAGGTGGGAGCACAAGTAAACTCAACATTCGGCTCCTGAAAAGGTGGGAACCGGGAGTCGATACCAAAACCTCTAGCTCCGGAAGAGGGAGGAACCGTGGTCCTGACTACTCGGCCAACCCCTTGGGATTACCGAAGCTCAATACAAACCTTTAACAAGCCGAACTTAGGTTGAATTCAGCCTAAGATTCTAGCTCAAGCAGTTAGCGAGCCCGTCAAGCTATAGCTCAATCTGAGTGATAGTTGAGGAAATTACCATTCACATTGGTTGTGTTGATGATGAAAGAGGTTTTATTTATATATGGAAAAGAACTGGGTATCATGCAAAATCAAAAATCTTTTTCCAAACATATGAAACCCTCTATCATTTTGTTTCCCTCGTAGAACTCATGAAGAATTTGAGGTTATGCAATTTCGATCACTCATTTAAAATATGAAGTGCTCAATTGTGTGGATGTGTCAAATCTCACTCCATATTTAGGGTCCACAATCACATTTATTGATCAATCAGAATACCCTCAACTAAAGATGTTATAAAATTTTCATATGCTTATATGGTGAAGCAAAACTATTTAAAGTTTTAATGGCTCATATTAAATATCTCTCTCTTATATGGAATATAGCAAGTTTTCTTGCCAACTCAAAATAGATCATATATAACATATAGGGAAATTTTCAAATAAGGCCTTAGGTTTTTACCTTTTTTTTTTATAAATGACACAAGTTTCAAAACTTTTTAAATTAGTTCCTAAGTTCTTAAAAAAATACCTTTAATTAAGGACATCTGTTCATTTAAAGGTATTTTTATGGCATTTTCTCTCAATTTTTTAAAAATACACAGAGCACATTCATTTAAAGTCATGACATAGTTTTGGCATCATCTACATTTAGTAGAAGTGCCTAGTTTTTCTCGATCATTATAAGGTTGCCAGTGAAAAAAATGAAAAAAATATAGAGGAAGTGAATGGGGGTTTTATTCTATTTAAGGATAATTTGGGTAGTTTAAAAAAAATGAAGAAAAAAGTTCCATAAAAATAACTTTAATTGGATGAATGTCCTTAATTGAAAACTTTATGGAAAACTTAGAGATTAATTTGAAAAGTTTTAAAACTTGTGTCCCTTTTTAAAATAATACAAAAACTTAAGGACTTATTTGAAAATTTTCCTTTTATATATTACAAAGAAGTTATGTATTCAAATCAAAATTAATAGTCTAGCGACTTTTTTTTATCTCGAATCACTATGAAACATGGCAAGGGCTTATATGAGAAACATTTATTTTGAGGGAGAGGGAGAGGGATCATGACTGGTATAATGTTTTACCTTTTATTTATTTATTTAATATAGCTTGTTTAATCAACACCAAGATTAATAGCACAAGATTTGGTTTTAAGGAACTAAATAGATGACCATGTTTTACTTTTGTTCATATCACCAATCTACATTCAAGAAAATGGTAACAATAATCAGTAGAAATTAACTTGAATAATTACACATGGTGTATCCATTCATTCTAAAATGCACAAATAAATTTATCTATTCTAAAACATTAGCACACTTAATGCCATTTTCAAATATTCAAACTTTTCAAACCATTTTCACCTTATCCATTGTCTCTCTATAAATCAATTTTATTTAGCATTTATCTAACAAAGAATATATTCACTCGTGCAAACTCTACATTTGGACCCTGCATCATGCCATGCGTATTCTAAAGGGGTTGGGGTTACCCCTTTTGGGACAAAGTTAATGCACAGTGCGTAGGTAAACATTTTCCATCTTTTCAACTACTGTTCTTACGCATTTCAAAAATAATTTTATTTTTCTCGACATTTTCCCCGATAAAACCCTTGCAAATCCCAAAATTTAAAAGATACAAACATCTCGAGATAATAAATTATCCGAAAATCCATTGGATTTATGTAATGTAACTCGAGTTAAATCGGATTTATTTATTGGGTTAGCCGGGATTTGACTTTGAATTAAGGACGTAAGATCTTATACCCCATCGAGCTACCACTTATTACAAAAAATCAATTGGTGATAAGAAATGACACAACAATAGTTTTTTTATGGTGACTTAGTTAAGAGCGATGGTGGCCGTTGACCTCAACAAACGATATTTTAGTAATTATAATAAATTTTCTTAGCAGTTAAGAAAGAGTAGTTAATAAATATGATGCAACTAGCACATCGCCTAACCACACATTAATCTTTATTGTTTCTCTTTTCTCGCGATTGATTGGCCCACCAGAGAACGAGACACAGGCCCGTAATCTCGCAGTAAAAATCCCACTTCCTTCACGTTGTTTTACTTCTACCTTTTTACGGTCGCGCCCTTCTTCAACCCGCCCGAACCGGGTGTGGACTGTGACTCGACTATACTGCTCTCTTCCACGTTCTCATCGTTCTGCTCTGCCTGCAGCTTCTCACCCAAATCTTCTTCCATAAACCCTTTTTAGGGTTTGATTTCTCCTCTTCTACTTCATCTCGACCGTAGCAATTTCGATCACTGCTATCATGGCTACTGCAAACGCACCGATCACGATGAAAGAAGCCGTTACGGTGTGTATTCCCTTCGTATTGCTACTATTCTCGAATCTCTGCGTTGATTGAATGCTTGAGTTCTGTTTTCTGTTCGTGCTCGATCATCTCCCGATTGTTTGAGCACGGTTGACTTTTCATTAGTTCGTAATCTGATGGTTGGTTTTACAACAGATTGTGTGATGCTTGATTTTATCTTTTCTGATTGTGATATGCTATTTTGTTAGTATGTGTGTTTGGATTTGAGGTTGAAATGCCTACTAATGCTCGGTTCTAGTCTGTTTCTGTACTTTTTATTTTCGATTCGGATATTGGATGTGTTTGAAAATTCAATATCGTACGTTTGGGAATTCAATTTGGTAGGTATTCTTTGCTTGTGATGGTGTTCTGTTTCGTTGACGATCATTTGTTTCTCTCGTTGTTTTGTTTTCCAATCTATTATGCGTTTGTAGTTACAGTAATTCAACTGTAATTCAAGGGAAGGTATGAGTTTTTGGAGAAAAATCTATCGTGATCACATTTATGTGAATTTATGACAACTCTCTCTGTCTCTCTCTGTCATACGTGTCTCAGTCATGTATGGACCATCTTTGGCTCTCTCTCTTAGATAGTCGCGTGTCAAGTATGGACCCGCACACCATTCTTTGGTAGTCGAGCCCCGAAGATATAGTTGGAAGGTCTGGGGCATGATTGTTGATTTGATGCGGCAAACCTGGGGTCTAGGATATTGTTCTAGCCTATAGAACCCATGCATTTACTTAATTTACAATGACACCCTCACCTTTTTGTATAAATGAAGAGAATCCTAGAGTCATTTGGAATCTTCTAGATCCTTCAAGATCTCTGTTGGGACATTAAGATCTGTCCGTCCATATCGCACGTGTCCCCCCACTTGGACGATCATGATGCTCGTGTGACTTTAGGAAGTTTCGAAACCTGCCATCATGCATATTAAGCCTTGCCTTCCTATTAATTTTCCCTTCTGATTGATTACCCAAAACTCCTCTCTTATCAACACTCCATCACTGATTCTGAAATTTTGTGGATTTAGTTGACACAACTTGTTTTTGCTTTTTATTCTTTTTTTTTTTAATTGGTGGAACCAAAAATGAATTGGAACTCCATTATTTACACCTTTATATTTGATATATTGTCTTTATTTGCATCCAGACATCCTAATGCACTTTACAGTCAAATTTCACATTTCTTCTATCTTTTGATGTTTTTATTTTTGTTTAGAAAATGGCTGAAATAAGCCAAACCATCAGCCTACCACCAACATAATGGCTGATATGTGAGGCTTTCGACTGTGGCTGATACATTGTACACCTCATTTGTTTTAAAACATTATTATCTAGAACACCCGCAATTTAAATGACGATTCACATTTTTTTAATTTTCTAATGATTTATTATAGTTTTCTTATAAAAAAGGGCCAGAACAAAACAAAATATCTATCCAGCTCCAAGCCTCCAACATTTTTTGGCCAGCACACAAAGGTATCGACTTTGGCCTGTGGGTTCGAAATCAATGACATTCACACAAACCTACCTAATGGTTGCTGCTTTTAGGAAAAGCCCATCCAACAAGTGGGTGAAAATTTTCCAATGAGTGACTAGGATTTCCCTAATTCTTAGAATTTTTTTTATTTGGTGTGTTCCATCCATGGTAGCCCCAACAGAAGGATGATCCAGACACTTCACATGGCTTTCATGTGTGTAAATTGGATGTTTGATAACTAACACTAAAGCCAATATGGAGTTTTGACTGACTTTTTGTTTTTTTTCCTTTCCTTTTTGAGTAGAATTCGAAAGGACGGGAAGGGAATTGCCTTTTTTTTTAATTAGCATTGTGTCAATTTCATTTCATGATGTACACTGGTACACAGTTGTGGAAGATTGCTTCTAATTTATTAATTAATAAGAAATAAAAGCAAGCTGAGGAATTTGGGGGTGTCTCTCTCTCTCTCTCTCTCTCTTCTTTTTTTTGCTGTGAGGAATTTGTTTCTTGTGGATGCTTAAAAACTAATGGAGGAATGGATGTCTTGAAAGAGAGAAAGAAAGGAAAGTCTGTTCCCCTCTTACCTTTTTGGCCACTTATATCGGCTGCAGTGTTGGTTTACTTTCATTTTCTTTTCTCAGTTAGTCTACTAGAGACTCCTATGTGTTGCATTCAACACAAAAGTAGTGTGGTGACAGAATGAGAAAACGACCTCCTTTTTTCTCTCTATAGTTATCACCCTTTGCCTTCTTTTGATTATACTTAGGAGTTTTCTTACCTATTGCATAAGTTCATCCATTAAAAAAAATATTCCATCATCCAAATAGTGTTTTTTTTATTATTATTTTAAATTGTCTGATTTACTTGCAGCTCCCGAGCTTGGGGATCAACCCACAATTCATTACCTTCACTCATGTGACAATGGAATCTGACAAGTATATATGCGTGCGGGAAACTTCTCCGCAGAACAGTATTGTTATTGTGGATATGAATATACCCATGCAGCCATTGAGGAGGCCCATTACTGCAGATTCTGCTTTAATGAATCCTAACAGCAAAATACTAGCATTGAAAGGTAACAGTACATTCTTCATCATGTGGTCTTTCTATTATTAGTGCATAAATCATAGCTTCCTTCCATCTTTCTTGGGTACTGCACAGAGTTTATATTGAGGTCCTGCAAATTTGGGGAGCTTATGTAGCTCTTTACATTTGTTCATGGTGCAAAAAATGTGGCACTTTCTTTCATAGACTGACAATTATATGCATCAATTGAAGCTCAACTTCCGGGAACTACTCAAGATCATCTCCAAATATTCAATATTGAGATGAAAGCTAAAGTAAAATCCCATCAGATGCCTGAGCAGGTAATTATTTGGTTATTTTTCAAGTTTCAAGTCAGGTAGTCTATTCAGAGGTCAGGCTATTCTTTTAATTTGTATTTCGGCTTTGAAGATACTTTGGTTGATCTATGTAGGTTGTGTTTTGGAAATGGATCACTCTGAAGTTATTGGGATTGGTCACACAAACTTCTGTTTATCATTGGTCCATAGAAGGTAGATGGGAATATGTTCTCTATGTTCAATCGTTTATGTCCTATGTGTTCTGACTGCATGCACTTGCTCTTCATTCCTACATTGTGCTTTTGCTACTGAAAGATTGCCTTTCCGTTATTCATAAAGGTGATTGTTTATTGTTTTCTTTATGAAGTTATGGTCATGAATTGTAATTCTCATTGCAGGTGATTCAGAGCCCATAAAAATATTTGAACGGACGATTAATTTGTCTAACAACCAAATCATCAATTACCGTTGCGATCCTTCTGAGAAATGGCTTGTTTTGATTGGCATTGCTCCTGGTCCACCTGAGGTGTGTCTGGTAGAATGTGTACTTACGTTGTTCACAATTTATATTTGAGGAAACACAGTACAAACTTGCAATTTCACTTGGTATGCTTCTTTTCACATTTCATATTTATGCTCGAATTTGGCTTAGAAGTTGGGACACTCTGAATTTGAATCCGGTGACGTCTGGTAGTGATGATATCAACAGTTGCAACCTTCTTATTTTACAACGTTTAACTTCTCAAGCACTTATGTCTTCCCTTTTTTTTTTCCGGAAAAATACCACATTTCTGCCTAATTTTCTTTGGATTATGAAACTCCCATTTTGAACCACACAAATGCACATACATCCACACAGTTGTGATCTCCCAGGCAACGTCTGCTACGAAGATCATGGACAAGCGTCCCATGGAACTCCTATATGTACGTATGTGGGTTTTTTTTTTTTTTTTTTTTTTGTTGGGGGGGGGGGGGGGGGGGGGGGGGGGGTGGGGTTTCATTCTTTATATCCTGCAATTTTATCATTATCTTGTCATGGGCCATGCAAAATAACGGTCCGGAATCCCTTCATCTCAGATCCAATGATGGGGTGAGTTTGTATGGTGTTCAAACTTCAAAATGAGTCTAGTGGCCGTACGGGGGGAACTCTTTTCGTCTGGCTAGAGAGGGCCCAGAAGTGGGTTCCACAAAAGTGTTGCTTTGAGGACGACATCACCCAGGCGATTGTGACTGTGTTTTTGTGTGAGAGCCCAGCTAGGTCTGCCTGGGGTGGGCCCTACTTGGCAGAAAAGCGATATTCAAATCAAATTAAAAGTGAATAAATCTATAGCAAATAGAGTTTATAGTAGATTGTGATTTCTTGTATGGTGATGTCCACCTTTTCGGGAATGAAACATCCATGTGACATGCAATTGGTTCCTCAAAACTGATTAAAATATCACTTCGATTGAAGTTATGCTCACCTTTTTTGTTTTTTGCCACAAACATGATTTTGACCATGTCTTTCAATGTATCTTATCCAAAAGTGTGAATGAATGAAATTTGGGGCATCCACCTTCTATGGCGGTTTGAATTGGATAGGTAGATTGCAATAGGTGGTATTAACGCTGTGTTATGAGATTCAGTTACTTTTTATATTTTTTTAATGATTTTTTTTCCATCCAAAGGTGATGGTTGAATTGAAACTCTGACCCATATATGTAATTCTATCTTTTGAACTATTTGGATATTTGAAAAATGAGAAGTGAGCTTGCTCCAATCAAATGAGACAGCTTCAGCTTCTAACTCATCTATTATTTTCAATATATCTAACAGCAATACCATGGTAATCCACTGAATCAAATAAAGGTTAAGCTCCATGTTCATAATCCATCCAAAAGACATGCTCCTTCCTTTTTGAGATATAGTGAGTAGAATGATCATCCGGCCTTGACTTAAGGGACAGCTTATAATAGAAGGGGCTGGGAGCTGGTTGTTTGCCAATACTCATCTCAGTGAAAGAACTACTCTCAACTCATACCCAATCATTGGCCTTAACTAGATTAGTCTATATCTCTCCTAGTTTCTTTGGAGATGGAAAGTAATGACCTGAATGATTGATTGAGCTTGCTTCCCGAATCTGGCACGGCAAAATGAGGGAGTAGGTTGATGTTAAAGAAGGGAATAGCTCTCCTGCTTCTAACTTTCCCTGTAACTCCCTTCCATTGCTACATACCCTGTTCATTGATTTATTTATTTTATTTATTGTTGAATTCTGAGAGATTGGCTGAAAAACAAACAAACAAACAAAAAAAAAGAGGGAGATTTTGTCCTAATTGGGCAAACCAATCCGTATGTGCTTTTGGGCCTGGACACCTGCAAGGCTGCAATCCTGCAACAGATAAAGGAATCCCCATTGGCAGTTGTTGAGCCCTCTCCTTTAGTCACTACTAAGAAAAAAGTAGTTATTTGTCATTCGATGAATCAGTTAGGAATTCTCATTTGGATCGAATGAAATGAGACTACTCAATATGTACCTTTGACCAATCTGTTCAACATTTGAAACCATGATTAGGAAATAGGAATCAGATCAACCTGCTTCACACGTTTGCAGCTGCCCATCTCAGAACCTTTGGAAGCATCATCTCGTGTTTATAACTTTTGGAGCCATCCTATGGCGGAGTAAGTGTGCAGGTATCAGAAGCTGCACACGAGTTGCACAGCAGTTCAAAATCCTATACATATTGCCACTTTTTGTGGGGCTGTGTTTCCTCTTCGATGATTTAGTTTGTCACCATTTGGTCCTTGTCTTGACTGCTAAATAGCAGTTATGTTATAGTTCAACGTGTTTGTCATGCTGCATATAGCACCTGATGCTTTTGTTGAACTAGTTGTCTGATTTCCTTCCATCTTTGGACTTGTGTTACTTGAATTAATGTTTACAAACTAGCAGCAACAGTGACCATTAGGCATGTTTGTTGTTTGTTTGTTTGTTTGTTGCTATTGTTATTAAGTTTATTGCTGATGTGTTGGATATGCTTACGATGTTACACATTGATATTTTTATTCTCACAGAGGCCACAACTTGTCAGGGGAAACATGCAACTATTTTCAGTCGACCAGCAGCGAAGTCAGGCTTTAGAAAGTCATGCTGCTGCATTTGCATCACTTAAAGTGAGAGCTAAATCCTCCTTTCACATTTGAAAAGATAGCTCTTTTAACCTTTTTTTTCCTGTTGGTTTATTATAATTAGCCTCCTTATTTTTGAGGTTGCAGTCGCTTAGTATATCTCATTCTTCTTTATACAGGTTGCAGGAAATGAAAACCCTTCTACTCTTATTTGCTTTGCATCAAAGACCGAAAATGCTGGCCAAATTGTTTCAAAATTGCATGTCATTGAACTTGGTGCTCAACCAGGTATTTTTCTGTATTATTCCTTTGTTGAGGTCTGCATCTCTGTCTCTCTCTCTCTCTCATGTTTCATTGAATACTGCTCAGTGGATAGGTTACTCACAAATATATTGTTAATTTTGTGTTATATTCCATATAACACAAAATATGGGAATTGCATAAAATCTGCCATACCCTCGTAGAGGGAGGGCTTTGCATTTATAATAATATTTACATAGTACAATTACATTAATACCCCTTTAAAAGGGTTTAAAGGGAGGATATGTACATGGTATTTTGGGAACAACCACTCACAAGTAGTAATCTAGAGGAACTCAGTTTAGTAGGATTATCATGCTCCACAGGGGAACCAGAATCAGCACTCTCTTCACAGGTACAACGGATAGCATGTTGTCCTCATGCAATGCCTCTATTCTATTCCTCACAAGCTCGAAAGAATGGTTTTGGTGTATTAGAAAGTACCTTTGAGAGTAGCTAGTTATTGAACTCATTTTCTATGCTCTATTTTGTATTGTGTTTTCCTATATCAGTGATCTATGCATCATCCCATTTTCTGTTAACTCAACTGTAAAGTGGGTTCACCAGGGAAGACAAGCTTTACGAAGAAGCAGGCAGACCTTTTCTTCCCACCAGATTTTGCTGATGACTTTCCGGTGTCAATGCAGGTACACATAATTCCAGTAAATTGTCATCTTCTGCTCAATATATGATACAATTGGTATTGATAATTCCATTATTGTACAGATATCACACAAGTACAGCTTGATATATGTGATCACGAAACTTGGCCTTCTTTTTGTTTATGACCTCGAGACTGCTACTGCATTGTATCGCAATCGAATCAGTCCAGATCCTATATTTTTAACAGTGGAAGCTTCATCTGTGGGGGGATTCTATGCTGTTAACAGGCGAGGACAAGTTCTGCTTGCGACTGTTAATGAAGCAACAATTGTTCCTTTTGTCAGTGGTCAGGTATACCATGAAGTTCTTATATACATACATACATACAAACATACATACATACATCCTTTTAGCTGACAACATTTCTGATTGCTAAATGTTTGGGTGTTTATATAGCTTAACAATTTGGAACTGGCTGTTAACCTTGCAAAGAGAGGAAATCTTCCAGGAGCAGAAAATTTGGTGAGGTTTCAATCATGCCTCAATTATAATAACCCCCTAATAATGATTAATGACAACATATCTAAATTGATTTCATATTGGAGTTTGGATAGAAGCTTGTTTATTTCAATTAGAATGTAATGCAGTCTGCTATTGCACTACTTCAGTGTTCATGTTTCCTCATTTCTGAGTTTTGATTTTAATTTAACTAAGCGCTTTTCTTAGCATATAGCAGTAATTGGTTGTGATCACATCACATGATGAACCTTCTCTACCTGTTTGGTTGTATCTGAATCAGGCTGCTGGATTCCTTTTGTATTTTATTTTTTGATCGGCATATAGCAACTTGTTAGGAAAGGTAAGAAAACCACAAGTACAACCTCAACAGTTACAAACAGGAGGCAAGAGCCCAAAACACAGTTAGAAGAAGGCGCTCATCATTGTAACCACAACCACAAGGCTGCACATTCAAGTCATGCCACCTATCAGAAAAAAAAAAAGGGAAAGTCATACAATGCTTCTAGGAAAATCTAGCTGTTTCTTGCTGATGAGAGATTCACCTAAAGAAGGAACACATGCGTGTTGGTATCAAATACCCAAAGAATGTTGTTTATTAAAAGGGATAATTTTAAAAAAGGCCTTAAGTTTCTGCCTTATTTCAAAAAAGGACACAAGTTTCAAACCTTTTCAAATTAGTCCCTAAGTTTTCTAGGAAGTTTTCAATTAAGATATCCGTCCATTTAAATCTATTTTCCGGCAACTTTTTTCCCATTTTTTCAAAATACCCAAATTGACCTTCATTGAAATAAAATTCTCCATTTTCTCTATATTCTCCCGATTTCCTTCACTGGCATCCTCACAGTGAACAAGGACAACCAGTGTTCCCATAGCGATTGGCTGAATGTAGTGGCTGCCGAAATTGTCATGGCTTTAAATGAAGGGTAATTTGGGTATTTTCAGAATTTTGATGGAACAGTTCGTCAGAAAATACCTTTAAATGGTTGGATGTCCTTCATTGAAAATTTACAGGAAAACTTAGGAACTAATTTGAATTTTTTTGAAACTTGTGTCCTTTTTTGAAATAAGGCAAAAATTTAAGTCCTTATTTGAAATTTTCCCTTATTAAAATTCAACTTTATATATAGCTCTCCTTTTGGGGCACCCACACGGCAAATAGGCCTACGCTTTGACAGGGCATAGCGTTTCATCTCTCAAAATGGAAGAGAGGCCACAAATAAGATGAATGTCCTGCAACTGCAATACTGCCAACCCTTTAGCCAGATCCATATGGGTTTCAACATCTCTAGAAGTCTCTGATGCAGGATAGAGTCTGTGGGAGTTGGCACCTAGACAATCTTGGTAGTATCATCATCAAGGGTTGAAGGAGTCTTTACCCAGTCAGGTTGTTTGGAGTCATGAGTCACCTCCAATTAATTAGAGATCAAACACCCTACACTCTTAATCAGATTTTTCTTCGTCGGATAATAGGGCTGTCACAAGTTACAAAAATGTATAGGCCTTTTGGGCTTTGTGCAAGCCAGGACTAGGAATCTTAGTTAAAACAATTTCATCCAGTTTCCTTTTTAAATTTAACTCCCTAACTTAACAACTAAACTAACTAATGACCAACAACTTAAAATGACATGATTAGCAATGACTATAATGTAAGAAATACTAGCAAATAAACCTGTGTGATGTGTAAAGTTTAAGAAAGCATCACATGAAGTGGGAACACATTGTTCTGGTAGTCCCTCCGACAATTGTAATTATATTGTTATTGGCTTTGTAATATCTTAGACAGGCCTTGTAATCTTGTAGATAGGCCCCATCTTGGTGATGAACATTCACAAGGTTATTTCACTTTTTGAACTTACCAAATCTGTATCTAAAATCAAGTATAAATATGGCATCGTAGTGCCACAATGACACAGTCTTCTACAATTTTCCTTCCTTTTTTTTTATTTACGTTCGCATGATGCATAGGCCTGCTAATAATAAGTAGTTAAAGAACTATTAAAAAATAAAAATTAACAAGTACAATATTTTTACTACAGTACACTTTTCAGACATTTAAAACTGGTATCAACTGCGGTTAATTAAAAAAAAAACTGGTAATCGTGCACAGTAGTTAGTTTTGATATTATTTTTATGTTACGTGGGATCTCCAGGTTGTCCAGCGATTTCAGGAGCTATTCTCCCAGGCAAAATACAAGGAGGCTGCTGAGCTTGCTGCTGAATCTCCCCAAGGAATTCTTCGCACCCCTGACACCATTTCAAAATTCCAGGTATTATATACTCTTCTGCTATAATCAATTGAAGCACTATTAACTTGGCTTATTGTTCAAAGACTAATTATGCATGCCAATGAATGTTAGTGTAACACATTAAACCATCTTATGAGGAATAAACTTCTATTTTTAAGTGGTGTAATGTTTGCTGTTTTGTCGTTTGGCTTCTTACTATGGGTCCAGAACTAGTAATGTTAACCTTCTTTTGAATGTATGCTATGTGGTTAAACAGGTGACCTGCCCTGACTGGCTCTTATTTGGTTTGGGTTTGGTCGTGGATTTTTCAGGGTTGGGGCGGGTATGAAGTTCAAGTTGGGTTCACTCTTGTGGGTTCAAAACCTCCCTTTATACACGAGAAAATATATACTTTATTTTTTATTAATAATATTGTAAAACAAATTTCTAGTATCAAACCTGACCTATACCTCATCATAGGGAAGGTTTGGTATGACATAGCATAGAACCGTCAGGGGTCAGGTCATGTACAGGGCAGTGCAGGTGTAAGTGGGGAGGTACGGTTTAGCCTGACCCTTACAAAACCCGTCCGATTGCCATCTGACCCTTTCTAATGGGATAATATTTTGGTGATTTGAGAATGGAAATTTTTTAATTTCTTTTTCTGTTTCTATTTCTGTTGCAGAGTGTACCTGTGCAAACTGGACAAACACCACCTCTGTTGCAGTACTTCGGGACATTGCTTACGAGGGGGAAACTTAATGTGCTTGAATCTCTTGAACTATCTCGTCTGGTTGTGAACCAGAACAAAAAGAGCCTTCTGGACGATTGGCTTGCTGAGGATAAGCTAGAATGCAGCGAAGAGCTGGGTGATCTTGCCAAGGTGTTACTGAGCTTAAATATGTTGTTTTATACTGATTGTGGATGTAGCATTTGATCCGAACCTCATTTTTAATGTTTTATCTTTATAATTATGTAGGTACTAGGTTCATATTGATGCTTTATAATTAAGTAGGTACTAGGTTCATATTGATGCTTTGTTGTTCCTCTGCTTCTTGATGCAACCCAAGAGGGGGGCTTCCCTTCCCTTACGCTGCAAGCAATGAGATCCCACCATTGTTATGGGAAGGATGGAAAATGTGCTGTGCTAGGCTGAGATGAAGCTTACTCAAGCACAACCTGTTCTGTTGTTTGGCCTAATCTTCAGACTTGGATCCAGATGCCATCTAGGAAGTTAGACCTGGGCCCGCTCATTTGCAAAATATTATGCCCACTTATGTCAGATATGTTGATCCATGCTGGTCGATCTACTTTCCCATAGGGGCATATTTATAAAGGCCCATGCCCTCACCACAGCCTGTTCAGTTATCAGACCTGGAAAATTGACCAGGGTTCAAAGCGAAAGCCTAAATCCAGCGTAAAGTGTCGTGGACTTGGTCTTGGCCTCTCCCACCCTAATTAAAAGGATAGGGTAAAAAGGATTTCAAAACCCAATTTATGTTAACCGTGGTTTTGCCATTTCTCAAACCTGAAGTCCATAACTTTATGTTAGCACATTAAGAGTCTTATTTGAACTAAAATAGTAAAGTTTGATTGAATAGGGATTAGGATTTGAGTTTTTATAAATGTGTAGCAGTCAACCAGTGTATAAAATTTCAGAATTGTGTTCTGAGTTAAAACCCCCTCTCTGTTCACATGTGTGAGGTTGTCTGGGTTCTTAATTCAGATTGCTTATAACTCCAGATTTTCTGGTCAGGTGAAGCACTCCATTCTTGTCACTGCTGTTCAAGATTCTGCCATCTTCATTTCTTGTTGATTTCAGTCTTTTGTTGCTGCAGTTGGAGCTGCAGGAACATAGCATGCAGTGTTGTGTAACATTTCAGTCAAGATCTGGTGTAAACAGGAAGAACATTCAGATTTGTTAAAGACTGTTGCTTAATTACAGAATACTAAGTTACAAATGGACATGGGATATCTTTATTACCTTGTGTTTTAAAACTCATCCAAGTCAGGTTGTAAGAGACTCAGCAGTCCTATGGAATGGCTTTTGAGGGAGAGAATGATCAAGTCCCCTTCTTCTTCTTCTTCTTCCTCTCTATATGTATTTTATTAAAAATCCATCTCCCAAACCAAACCCCTCACCTCCATTTACTTCTTCTTCTTCTTCTAACTTATCTTATCCATTTACCAAACTGTTACTTTACTGGTAAGAGAAATTGCATACTCCTTGTGAACAATTCATCGAATATTGTTAGTGTTCATCGAGGATGGTCTGTGGCTTTCCTGATAAGACTCTCCCTCCCTCTCTCTCTCTCTATATATATATATATATGTGTGTGTGTGTAAGAAATCCATCTCATTCCCAAAATTGGGTAAGAAAGCAATACTCTTTTCCATTTTAGAGACTCATCTCCTTTCTAAAATTGGGTAAGAAATCAAATATTCATTTCTACTTAAGAAACGCATCTCCTTCCTAAAATGGGTAAGAAATCAATACTATTTTCCATTTACCTATCTCCTAATTCACATACCAAAGCCCTAAGACCATTTCTCTATCTCATTAGCAGAGAAAAATGGAAAACCTGGACCGGACTGGCCTCGACTTGACCATGGCTGAGTCGGGGGGCTGAATCTGAATTTTGAAGCTCTGTTGCTACAATGGATCTTGGGATGGATCTGGCACGTTTCCAAAAGCCCATTTTGTGACAACCCCTCTTGGGCTGCATCACATCCAGATACTTCAAAGCAGGCAGCCTGTGCATGCGTATATTGTATCATATCCAATACTTCAAGTTCATGT
This sequence comes from Cinnamomum chago, assembly GCA_038049695.1. Lineage (NCBI taxonomy): Eukaryota > Viridiplantae > Streptophyta > Magnoliopsida > Laurales > Lauraceae > Cinnamomum > Cinnamomum chago. The sequence continues at coordinate 53,628,851 of CP142457.1, read as the reverse complement.
GTAAATTCTGTGCCTCCACTGTTTCAATGCTGTATTTGGGCATCATAAATTGTGATGTTTTATGATGCTGTACATTGTGATATCAAGAGTTGGTCTATTCTCTTTCATGTGGTGGTGATGAAAGTATTTCATACTTCCTCATTTGTCATATTCGGTATTTCTTGAATGTTCCTGGCAGAGTTTAGTAAACAAAATGTTTTGATCCTTTGCTAAAGATTTGATACATTGCTTTTGCCAGTCTTTAAGTTATTATCTTTTACTAAGTTTCTTGCTGATTAATTGCTTCTCATGTTGCTTTTCTGTAGACTGTGGACAATGATCTTGCACTAAAAATATACATAAAGGCAAGGGCCACCCCAAAAGTTGTTGCATCTTTTGCAGAGAGGAGGGAGTTCGATAAGATACTTACTTACTCTAAGCAGGTTATCTGAAGCATGCTTTTCCTTTTCTTTGTGCATTATGATATCTTGAAGTAAACATAAGTTATCATTTTTTTTTTCATTCATTACCAGTAGGGACAAACTCGAAAGGACAATTTTTATCCTCTTTTATTTATTTTTTCAGGTTGGATATACACCGGATTATCTGTTTCTTCTGCAAAGTATTTTGAGATCTGATCCTCAGGTATTCTTCTCTTGCTTTTGTATTAAGTTGTGTTAGTCTATCCATGCACACTTAACTGCACATTGTGATATTAATTTTTGGCTTTTAATGCCCGTAAAGGATTGCCTTTTAAAAAAAAAAATTCTTGTAAAGGATTGCTGATAATGTTATATACGTTGGTTCAGTATAATGTTATACATTATGATGTGGGTTATTTACAAATATGTAATCTTTCATAAAAGTTGGGCCTTTGCGCTATGTTTCAGTTGTTGAACTCTGAGGTAAGGGGTTCAAACTTCATCATTATCGATCCTAGAAAAAGAAAAAGAAGAAAAGGCACACTTTTTGACCCAGACTTCTGTTGCAACATCATATGCCACATTTAGGTTCTCTTTTTACATCATATGTTCTCCTCAAGTTTCCTTATGATCCTAACATTACAGGGTGCTGTTAATTTTGCTCTTATGATGTCTCAAATGGAGGGAGGCTGTCCAGTTGATTACAACACGATCACAGATCTGTTCCTTCAGGTTTGAATAAGTTACTTTATGTTGCAATTGTTTAATTTGTTGTGGTGAAATGAATAAAGAACTTCCCATTTGAGCACACACAAGCTTCAGAAACGTCGCTGGTATTTTCTGAATCTAGGCCTCTTTAGCTCCTTTCAAGAGTTAAAGCTTGCTATTGCAACCAATCAAATTTTGACCCTGGATCGTCTTGAAAATTGTAGTTCTCATTCGCTTAATGTATGTTTTGTGTTATGGTAAAAAAAACAGTCATCTTGTAAAAAAAGAAGCTGGTTAATAAGCCTTTTTTCATTGTGATATTTCTTTGAAACTTGATATTCCTTATGTCGTTCCAAACATCATCTCTTGGTTTCTTCAGTATTGCTGAGTGGTGCTCGGGCCTGTCCAAACTAGGGATCCAAATATTTCAGTAGATGCTTCCAGATGCATATTTCATGGTGTTTGGAAAGTGTGCAACACTTAATCCTTCTGTTGTTGCAAATCTTGTATATTCTGTCATCATTTTTTTCCGGGAGCAATTTGTCTTTTGTTCTTTTTTTTTTCCCATAAAGTCTTCACATTACTAATCAAAACACATGCACACGCACGCGCGCACAGTCTTCACATGAAGGCAATGTTAATTGATTGAGGCCATCTTCTAAGAAGTTCGTTGACATCTCTGTATATGTCCTACGTAGAGATTGGTAAACTGACCCCAGCATATTGTAAGCCTAAAAGATAATATTCTCATTGACACTTACCTCGGGAGGGTTGTGGAAATTAAATGGAACCTTGATAGAAAATATCGAGTCCCCCAGGTATCGTGGTTGTTGTCAGGATCTGCAAGAAATTGGTATTTTGACCTTTCCCAGCCCTACAGTGTAGGAAATTTAAACTGAGCAAAGCTTTTGGTGATTAAGGCTGAATGAATGTTTTCTAAGGATCAAGTCCTTGCATGGTCACCTAACCCACCAGGATTACCTTACTCATCCAGTCCCCCGCCTGCATCATGGATCACAGTGTTAAAGACTGCAGCTTGGTTTGCTATGGATCATGATATGCGAGTTATCAACTTGATTATGCATTGTCGTGGTTTCTGGAATCGGCATTTCCTTTTCTTCTTGAGATGATTGTGCCACAAACCTGCAGGTTGAACTTCATGCCATTTTATCTGCTTAGCCACGAGAGGTTCTATCATGGGATGTTCAAGTCTTCAAGATTCATTGAAGTTGGGTCCAGTTCAACTGCCCTTCTCTTTTGAAATCTGCTCCTGTGCAAAAGTATTTGAATTGCTTTCTCATGCTTTTTGTAGTAGATCTTCAAGTTTAACTTCTCAATTCTCATGCCTTCATCAGTTCTGTGCCAGAGTTCAACTACTATTGATGATGATGAGTGATGTTAAATTCATCATTCATCAATAGGGGGCCCAATAGTTGTTTTTGGCAGTTCTTGTTGCTTCACTTGGGTAGATACTATATAATTATTTATATTTCCAAAGTTCTCATAGTTTACAGACCAACATTCAATTTCTAAATAACATGCTTGCCTATGGTGTTCCTGCAGAGAAACTTAATACGGGAAGCCACTGCATTTTTATTAGATGTATTGAAGCCAAACCTGCCAGAACATGCTTATCTTCAGACAAAGGTAACATTTTTAGTGGACAAATGATGCAGTGCTTATTCATTTGTTCATTAACTGTCTTTCCATCCAGGTTTTGGAAATCAATCTAGTCACCTTTCCAAATGTTGCTGATGCCATTTTAGCAAATGGAATGTTCAGTCACTATGACAGACCTAAGATTGCCCAACTTTGTGAAAAGGCTGGACTTTTTGTGCGTGCTCTTCAGGTAAGACCACGAGTTTATTGTTTTATGTTCTTCTCATGATATTCTTGTATTGTGTTAGTAATTAGTTGCTAAGTGCTTGACTTGTTCAGTTGTTCTTCTAGAAATTTCTTTACCAGACTTTTTGTTGGAGTTTGGTTGGTGTTTATTACTCAGAATAATATTAATGGGGGCATGGAAAGAACTTGTTGTACCATTCTCCTTCTTAGGCGTTAATTGTATGTTTATCATTATTTACAAAATATTTGCATATGTCCATTTAATATTATAGATGAACTTACTGTGATAAAGTAGTGATTGATATTATAATATGATCGGTTGGCATTTCCAGTATTCTAGGTTTTCCAGGTCTCATGGTGTCCTTGCCCAAGTTATGTGGTTCAGAGTCAATTCATACCGTACATGCATAGATGGATTGTAACGACCCGGAATCCGGGGCCCTTCGAATTCCATGCCGAGACCCGTAAGTATTACACTCATAGGTTAAATCAAAGATCACATAAAGATTCAGGCATTTACTAGCTTAAACCAACTTGTATTAAAAGTCCAAATCTAATAAACATATGTAACATTGACGAATAAAAAAAAAAACCGCAATGTCTTCCAAATGAAATAATCTAAACAATCTATTAAATCTATTTCTTCTTCATCTATGTGGATTCGACACTCAAGTGCACGTCCCAAAGTTTATCTCCCGGTCACCAAGATTTTCTTGAGTTGCTAAGTTCTGGTTACCTGGATTGGGGCAAATCCACAAAATATCAGTACAACTGAGTGAATAGATATTCTAATCTATTTGTGCATTAAAACATATACTTAGATAAGATTACACAACAAATTAAAGTAACATCCAAAGTCTCATTCAAGCCAAGGCTGGAATCGGGTCATACAAACAACAACCTCTTAGCCACCTGATAGCACTAGCCCAAAGTTTATGTTCCACAAAGATATCACATGTACGTAGAGTTCCCAAAACTCATTCATGCACATCTCAAAATCATTCTTTTCTGTCCCAAACAAAATTGACCACCAAGGTCCAAAATAAAACCGACCACCAAGGTCCAAAACTAGTAAACTGGTACCACAAAATCGATCTTTTCCAAAAATGTCCAACATCAACAATCCTCACAAAATCGGCTATACATGCTCGTGGTATAGGGGTGTCCAAAAGGTTCCTCCAAACAAACAAAGTCATCGTATCTCAGTTTTCCAATCAAATAGCAAATATGTCTCATAAAAAATATGATATTTAACATGTCCTCAACATTAATAATGGGAAAATTCCATAATCAACCCCTTTTCAAATTATGTGAATTTAATCTGCCACAGTCTGAATCAAAATTGGTGTACGAGATGAGAAAGGTCAATTACATAACTCACCCTTTACAGTTTTGAGGGAATTATTCAATTACCAAATTAACCACAACATATACATGTACAAACCACACAATCTACCATGTGAGATCCCCAAATAACAAAGACATAAGCATATTAATCCACATACATATTTCAAGTCACTACATTTTCAAATAACTGTGTCCAAAATACAGATTTGACAAATCAAGAACTAAAGGAAACCATTCAAACAATTTGCAAATAATAACAATGAATAACAAGCCTTTGTTTGCAATTTCAGAAAACTTAGGACTCATATATAGCATTCTCCTCATTCAACAATTTATTTAAATAAGCCAAAGGGTTTAATCATAATTTCTTAAGACCGGAAGGACCTTCGTGCAATTTCAGAATTCATATAAGGCTTAAATCTCCCTACACAGAACCCTATCGTTGGGACAGAAAAGGGCTCATGCCTGGAAATTATTGGGTTAACTAGATAGTGGGTCCCACTGGTCCAAACCTAAGATGGACCTAATGATCATGGTCGCCCAACAGTCCTTTATCCTTTGACTGGACCTGATCTCTAATCAGGTGGGCCAGGGGGTCCTACTAAGGCTGTTGACCAAAACAGATTTCTTCCTCCTCACTCACGCCTCCAGGTTTTAAGGTATTTGGAACTTTGAATGGGTCCAGCACTACCCTGGTCGACCATGGGTCCCCTTTCAGATCCATGGTCCAGATTTATGATCAGGTGGGCCATGTGGTCCCACAACCACAAATGACTTATATTGGGTTTTGTCGTGCTGGAACTGTAAAGTCCAGTTTGACTGATTCCTCTCTTGCTGATCCCACTCTTTTCATCTAGTAAACATGGGTTAAGGAGCATATTAATTATAGAAATCATATTACAGCATCAGAACCTGAATTTTATTCCATCAAACATCTAATCCAGTGTCTGAATTGTATTAAAGCATCACCGAACAGTTGGTAAATTCAGATTTAGCAGTCATCTAATTCATATTTTGGAACCGAAACAACATTGCAATAAGATTAGAGATTTGTAGCCAAGAATATCAACCATAACATCAATTCCAAGAAGATGCAGAATTCTACTCACCATAAAATGGAGGAAATAAAAATATACACGAGCAAAACCAGAAATTCATAACCACACCATTAGATCAGAATTTCTACTCACCTGTTATGGCTTGATGGAAAAGAAAGTAGAAAAGAGAGAGAGAGATAATAGCTTGAGAGAGGCTTGGGGTCGATCAATATATAAAAGCTAGAAGTTAGAATCCTTCCCAAAGTCCTCTTCCTAATTTTATTATTTTTCTCACATGCCAATCCTATTCCTAACAATACTAGGAGTCTGGTATAACCAATGCAAGTCCCACTCAAATTCCTCCATCAAACTATGGGTCCCAATAATTCTAAGAAAAAATCAAGATAATTAAATATTAAATATCAGAAAATAATCTAGCCCTTATACTGGGCCCGGGGTATTATATGGATTGCTGGAGTTCTTATACTCAGTTCCTCTGTGGATTTGGATTTTTTCCCCCTCACATTTCTCTTGGTGATTCAACAGTCAAGAAGGAAAAAAAAAAAAAAAAAAGTCATCTTTCCAAGTCACATTGTTAAAGTTGTCTCATTGTCATTTTTCTGAGTAAATGGCATGTAAATGACTTAAATGTTATTATTTTTTCTATGTGGTTCTTTAATAGTTACGGAAGCTTGTTGGTAATTCATCTAAGTAGAAACAATCTTTCCTTAGCCAAATATAGTTCCTAACAGGTGATCTCAGGGGAGGCTGGCGTGCTGGACATTTTCATCTTTGTCTGCAGGTTTATTTATGTAAATTGAATTTTTGCTTTTTATGCAGCACTACACTGAGCTACCAGATATAAAGCGTGTTATTGTGAACACTAATGCAATTGAGCCACAGGTTTGTATGAGCTCACTTGCCATCTAACATTCTGGCACTTCTTTTTGAATGATGCAATTTATTGATTTCTTGAAGAATTTTGTAGTCACTGGTAGAGTTCTTTGGAACTCTGTCTGGAGAGTGGGCACTGGAATGCATGAAAGATCTTCTGTTGGTTAATCTGAGGGGAAACCTTCAGATAATTGTTCAGGTAAGTGCTCCTTCATTGCTGATCTCTTTCCTTTTCAAGTACCATTGTGATTTACAGCTGAGTTTTTAAGACAGACTGTAAAAGAATACTCGGATCAGTTGGGAGTGGATGCATGCATCAAGCTCTTTGAGCAGTTTAAATCCTATGAAGGGCTTTACTTTTTCCTGGGTTCATATTTGAGCTCCAGGTATTTTGCTTTTCTTTGTGTGAGGAGCTCTTGCATTTACAGCTATCCCATTTATCATATTTTGTTTCCTTCAACATTGTTTTGCATGCATTTGCAGCGAGGATCCTGATATACATTTCAAATATATAGAGGCAGCCTCTAAAACTGGTCAAATCAAAGAGGTTGAACGTGTAACAAGAGAATCAAATTTCTATGACCCTGAGAAAACAAAGAATTTCTTGATGGAAGCCAACCTTCCTGATGCACGACCATTGATTAATGTGTGTGATCGTTTTGGATTTGTACCTGATCTCACCCACTATTTATATTCAAGCAATATGCTGCGATATATTGAAGGTTACGTGCAGAAGGTAAGATCCTTGAGAACACCATATGACTGTCATTATGATGTTCATTTCCTTATCCGTTTTGAGGAATTGCAGTCTCATTTTGCTTTTATGATCAGCATTGCTAAATCCTAAGGGTATTTTGTGTTAGTGGTTTTCTCATAGCATGGTTTCACAGGTCAATCCAGGCAATGCTCCTTTAGTAGTGGGGCAGCTACTAGACGATGAATGTCCTGAAGATTTTATTAAAGGCTTAATTCTTTCTGTTCGCTCTCTGCTCCCTGTTGAGCCTCTAGTGGATGAGTGTGAGAAGAGGTTTGTTTTATAGCAGTGACCTTAGACTGATCATGATTTACCTTTAGGCACATATGCATGTAGCAGACTCTTTCATTCTTGAACTGTGCCTATTTACATGCATGTTGCACATGATTCTGCATCTCTGGCTTTGAAGGTGTGCTTGGTCAGTCACCAATTCATGTGGGTTTGTTAAAAATTCAGAAACTAGACTATCCTCATTTTGTGAATTTCAGGAATCGTCTGCAATTGCTCACACAGTTCTTAGAGCATCTAGTGAGTGAAGGTAGCCAAGATGTCCATGTGCACAATGCTCTTGGAAAGATTATCATTGACAGCAATAATAACCCGGAACACTTCCTCACCACCAATCCTTACTATGATTCACATGTTGTTGGTAAGTATTGTGAGAAGAAAGATCCAACTCTTGCAGTTGTTGCTTATAGGCGAGGCCAGTGTGATGATGAACTTATCAATGTTACCAATAAAAATTCTCTATTCAAGCTTCAGGCTAGGTATGCCTATATATTTGACTTTTGGTAAACTTGAAAGGCACTTCCGTTTGAGAACTTTACATATTTGACATTTTGATTCTTGTTAGATATGTGGTGGAGAGGATGGATGATGAGTTGTGGGAAAAGGTTTTAAATCCTGAAAATGAATATCGACGGCAGCTTATTGATCAAGTTGTGTCGACAGCATTATCTGAAAGCAAGAGCCCAGAGCAAGTATCTGCGACAGTAAAAGCTTTTATGACTGCCGATCTTCCACATGAGTTGATTGAGCTCCTTGAGAAGATTGTGCTTCAAGATTCTGCTTTCAGTGGGAACTCCAACCTGCAGAACTTGCTAATTCTCACGGCTATTAGAGCAGACAAGTCAAGGGTCATGGACTATGTGAACCGACTTGACAAATTTGATGGTCCTGCAGTTGGTGAGATTGCTGTTGAGGGAGAACTATATGAAGAGGCATTTGCAATATTCAGAAAGTTCAATTTGAATGTACAAGCAGTCAATGTGCTATTGGATAATATCCGGAGCATTGAACGTGCAGTTGAGTTTGCATTTCGAGTTGAGGAGGATGCTGTATGGAGCCAAGTGGCCAAAGCCCAACTCAGGGAGGGACTAGTAAATGATGCAATTGAGTCATTTATCCGTGCAGATGATGCTACTCAATTCCTTGATGTCATTAGGGAAGCTGAGGCAGCGAGTGCATACCATGACTTGGTGAAGTACCTGATTATGGTTCGTCAAAAGATAAAAGAGCCTAAGGTGGATGGCGAACTCATATATTCATATGCGAAGATTGATAGGCTTGCTGAAATTGAAGATTTTATCCTCACACCGAATTCTGCAAGTCTTCAAAATGTGGGGGATCGCCTCTATGATGAAGCCCTTTATGAAGCGGCAAAGATCATATTTACATTTATTTCAAATTGGTCCAGACTTGCCAGTACTCTAGTGAAATTGAGACAGTTCCAAGGTGCAGTTGATGCAGCTCGTAAGGCCAACAGCTCAAAAACATGGAAGGAAGTTTGCTTTGCTTGTGTTGATGCTGAAGAGTTTCGCTTGGCGCAAATTTGCGGTCTCAATATAATTGTACAAGTAAGCATGGATTTACTTTTCTTGGTTGAGTTTGCTTGGAGTCTTGCTAGTACTGAGGAACAAAAAAAAAAAAAAAGAACTGGTTTATTTTTTTTATTCTCAGTGTTCCCTTGTTGACTGTTGTACTTTTGATGTAAATTAACATGTACATTTCAGGTGGATGATCTGGAAGAAGTTAGTGATTACTATCAAAACAGAGGGTGCTTTTATGAACTGATCTCCCTTATGGAGAGCGGTTTGGGACTGGAACGGGCTCACATGGGAATTTTTACAGAATTGGGGATCTTGTATGCAAGATATCGTCCCGACAGGCTTATGGAACATATCAAATTGTTTTCCACACGTCTGAACATACCAAAGCTTATCCGTGTCTGTGATGAACAGCAGCAGTGGGAGGAGCTTACTTTTCTATATATTCAATATGGTGAATTTGACAATGCTGCCACAACGATTATGAACCACTCACCTAAAGCATGGGACCATCTGCAGTTTAAGGATGTTGCTGATAAGGTGGCTAATGTGGAACTTTACTACAAGGCAGTGTGCTTCTACTTACAAGAGCACCCAGACCTTATCAATGATCTCCTCCATGTTCTTGCAACTAAAGTGGACTCCAGCCGTGTGGTTGATATCATGCGCAAGGTGCACATCTTTTTTCCTATAGATGGAAGATTGATCTTTTGGTCTAGTTGACAATGGTCAGTGTTTTTCTCTCGACCTGTATTGTGGGAGCTGTTTATTCTGCTAGCATCATTTGAATAGTGAAAAGCCTGCATTTGAGCTGCACATTTACTTAAATGTGCATGCCTTAGATGCAGGTAACATCTATACCTAATAGCAGTAAACTTGATCTTTATTTTGATTCAGAGGCAAGACAGCTAAGGCTTACTGAGATATATCAACATCCTGTTTTTAAACGAATTTTCTGAAGTGTCCATATATAACTTGACTGTCTATAGAAAAAAGGGTAATCTTTCACAAAAAAATAGAAAAATGATAGCAATTTTCATCTAAAGGCAATTTCTACATACATTTGCAAAGTCAAGCTAGCCTGCAATAGACACCTTATGACATTTTGAACATGTGTTGATTTGGATGAACAATTTACATCATGAAGTTTAGAGGACTCAGTGCTGTGGTTTTGCCAGCCTAATGTGCTGGTTTTCTGTTGGTTGTTGGATTCTAAATTTATGATGCACAATAATCATGTTTGCTTCTCTTGTTATGGGAATGGTTGGATTTTGCAGGCAGGGGCTTTGCAGCTTGTGAAGCCATACATGGTTGCAGTACAGAGCAACAATGTGGCTGCCGTGAATGAGGCTCTGAATGAGATCTATGTTGAAGAGGAAGATTATGAAAGATTACGGGAATCAATTGATATGCATGATAATTTTGATCAGATAGGCCTTGCACAGAAGGTATTTGTACCCTTTTTTTTTTTCTCCTTTTCTTTTCTTTTCTGTTTCACTTTTATGTATGCTCATCCATGGGAACTTCATCTCTGATTATGAACAAACAGGTTGAAAAACATGAACTACTTGAAATGAGAAGGATAGCTGCTTATATATACAAGAAGGCAGGTAGATGGAGGCAATCAGTTGCATTATCAAAGAAGGAAAATCTCTTCAGAGATGCGATGGAGACTTGCTCTCAGTCTGGTGATCGGGAGTTATCTGAGGAATTGCTGGTGTATTTTGTTGAGCAGGTATTTTAATAATTGCAATAATTTTATTCCTCATTTCACATGAATTTTCTACAGTAATAATGCTGTTGATGGAACTTTAGTCAAATTATTTTTACTGTTATATTTTGAGTTTTATCTTATTTTCTTTTAATTTATCACTCATTATTTTTTACTTGACTTTCATCGTTCTTGCTTTGTTACTGTTGAAAATATCCTCTTCTTCATTCTAGAATGTCAATTTTTCATTGTTTTTCACCAATTTGTGCTTTTAGTACCTGTTGTCATGTTTCTCACCATGGTGATTTATTGAGATAAGAAGTGCATTTCTGACGTATGTGTGCAGGGAAAGAAGGAATGCTTTGCTTCATGCTTGTTCACGTGCTATGATTTGATCCGGCCTGATATTGCACTCGAGCTTGCTTGGATGAACAACATGATCGACTTTGCTTTCCCATATCTCCTGCAGGTGAGTGACACTGGATTGCTCATGGATGTGACCCCTCTGTGACTTATGTTTCATTGACTCACCAATTATTCTGTGAATGGAATGCAGTTTATCCGCGAGCATACAAGCAAAGTAGATGAGCTTGTGAAGGATAAGCTTGATGCATTTCAAGAGGAGAAAAGCAAAGAGAAAGAAGAGAAGAATGTAGTGGCCCAACAGGTAGCCTCAGAACCCTACATCACAGGGATGGGTCAGATGCCCACATCCATGCACAATTTCACTGCACCCACCTGCATGTTGGCACTTGCAAATCAGTTGGACTATTAACTCCTGAAGTCCTTGCCTGTGAATGTGAGCCACTGGCTTGATTCTTGAGGTTTGCAAAGCCATGGGTGGCTTTTGCTTCATAGCACTCCACTGACACCCAAACGTGTGGATGTGCACATGAACAATGTTTAAGCCCTGTAAATTAGGAGAGTTGCATTGGTTGGCTCATCAGGTAGACAGGTAGGCTCTTGTGTGCATTTAGAGTGAACTGCTGGAGCCTTTTTAATTATCCATTGGATCCTATACATGTAGCTACCCTGTTCTTACTCTTCTACGCAGACATGAGCTCTGGGAACCTTGACTGATACAATATCATCAGGAGATTTCGTATCCACAATTCCACGTCATTTCCATATATGTTTCTAGACTTGTATGAAGCTCTTACTGAACAAAATCCCACAAAATATCACATTTTATCATGTCGACGCATTTATTATGTGTCTCCTTAATCTCTTGCATGGCCTAATTCAATGAATAAAGACCGGTTTTATCATGCATATCCCCTTTTTGGTCTTCCCAACCATTGAGAGGATACCCTTATCTACACACTCCGTGGTTTTGCTTTCCATTCTATGCATGATTTTCCACTGAACTGGAGCTAAAAGAGGGTAGAGGCTTTACTTTTGATTAAAAAAGGGGTGGTGCTGTTTTTATTGTGGTTATGAATATTGCGGCGGTAATAATTTGTTTCTGGATCACTTTGCAGAACATGTATGCCCAATTGCTTCCGCTTGCTTTGCCTGCTCCACCGGTAGGGGGCTTGGGTGTGGGATTCCAGCCCCCACCCCCGATGGGTATGGGGATGCCACCCATGCCAGCTCCTTATGGTACGCCACCCATGGGGGGTTACTAGAATTTTTGTATGCCGGTTCATTTCTTCCGGAGGTTTTGAAAAGTCAAGCGGTCATTTTCTCCATTACGGTGCTTGTATTTTTCTTCCTTTTCTCGTTTTTCCACAATAATGATGTGACTGTCTGTATTATATTTAGAAATTTATAGCTTGTCTCCTTGAAGAGATGGTTGATGGAATTTTGCAAGGCTCTGTGATAGTTAGAAACCCTTTTTTTTTTTTTGTGTGTTTTTTTTTAATGGTACCAGTTAGAAACCTTATTCACAGATCCTTCTCTTTGTAAATTTCAGAATTGCTTGATGCCAGGAATGCAGTATTTCCTGGGCCTCTTGAAATTTGAGGAAGACCAATGAGTTAATTTCTCACTTTCTGTGCGCCACAAAGTTGCCTCAGTATTATATATTGACTTTCATCAGGCCCACTTCATACCTGGGTGAGGTTTGTCCAGGACCATCTAGTCTGCTTATCAAAACTTTGGAATTGATGAGTTTGCATGGATTAAAACTGGAATCCTCCGATGACTCAACAAGGTCATTGAGTGGAGCAACTTGGATGAGGTTGGCCGAGTTTCTGGTAGACCGTCTGACTCTGATTCTGTGCCTAGTTGAGTGTACTCTAATGAGTCATGTCGTGGTGTTCGAGTTTCTGAACTTAACGGGCTTGTTGATGTGGGCTGCATGATTTGGTGTTCATGTTGAGTAAACGATGGAAACATGGCCGAAGTAGAAATAACCGACAATGCCTTCCCATCCAAGAGAAATTAATTTTCTCATACTAGTGGGCTGCAAGTGCAGTCCAGCTCCATGGCCACTACCCTCCAACTGGCATCAGGTTCAATTTAATACCATCCTTTAGATGGCATTAGAATGAATGTTGAAAGAATCGGTGACCCCATGGATCTCGCCTGTTGATGGCTAAACATGTATTTCTGATGACACAGATTTTTTAAATTCTTAGGAGCCTTTGATCATCAAAGAAGTGACCATATACTTGATGCATCAGCGAATTAATGGTGCTAAATCCTCTAGAACAAAAATTGTCTTTTTTGATGGGGGTAATAATGACAATTGGATCTTATAGACAACTATTCCATTGAAAATTTGTATGGTTAAAGATTTTAAATTGATAATTGATGCGTATTAGTGCATTAGTTGGGAAAAATTGGCTTTGGTGTGTAAACTAAAAGAAAAATCCATATCGTATGAGAGAGAGGCTCGGATGTGAAATCTTAAACAATATGGATTCCCACTAGCCCGAAAACTCAGAGGTTTACAATTACCAAAAATGCATTTTCCAAAGAGGAATTCACCAGAATTTGATTGACTCACGTAGGAGTCTCTAAAAAGGAGGCCCCCCACTGCTTATAGACTCACGATAGGCCGATATAGTGCGGAAACGCAATAGCTGGAGCGCGACTCCCTGATTTCTCTTCGCAGTTAGCTCCGAAAACATGAACAGGAAGGAACCACGACTCTGCCTTCTGTGAATTCCAATAGGTGCAGACCCGCAGATTTGATTTCCAGGTAAATTCAAAGCAAATATCCAAACAAAGGATGTCTCTTGATATTCTTAGAGAGATTTTCAGGGAAATATCCATCTATGTAAATGCTTTCCCCAGTTGGAGGCAACTGATTCCTGAAATTGAGAGATTTTGTTTGCATGAATCGGAAAAAAGGGACTATTATTTTCCGACATTTATGGTACCAAACATACCCTAAAATGCCTTTTCCTCAAAATTGACCCCTAGGGCATGTTTATGCCTGATATATTTCCACCTCATTTATTTCCACAATGATTTCATTTTCCACGGAAAACAGAAACTGGAGACTTTCATTCTCTACATTTTTTTTTTCAGTCTCTCTAGTTTGGTGTGGTGGAATTTTTTCCCTTGTGAAAGGTGATTCTATTTATATCTTGTGTGAGACTGCAGAAATGGTTCTCTACCTCGTGGAGATGAGCATGCTTTCCACAAAATTTGAGGAAAATGCTTTTGCCTCAAACGTGGAAACTGCAAATAATGTCAATAAGGAACAAGAAAAACACATTTTGCCCCCTCGGGATCCTTTTTTTTTTTTTTTTTTGTCGACAATGCTATGCATAGTAGGGTTTTCTGTAAGCTTTGAAACCAGTAAGTGACCACCTCTCTTTTTTGGGCATTCAACAAGTCACACAGTTCCTTACAAAAACAGAAAAAAAAAAAAGAAGGCAAGTCACACATTTGAGAACATAGGGATACCAGTTGATTGGATATCCCATTTCTCACCTCACTGTCCATGTTCAATCCCTGGCTTCTCTCCTTGGGCCCTGTGGCACGACCTCTCATGGTCCCAGCACTCTTGGCAAGGTACCCAAAATTAGAGAAAAAAAAAAAAAAAGCTGTCTCGTACACTCATTTAAAAAAAAAAAAAAAAACAGGCTATCTGTCGCCCCACCCCAGGAGCCATTGGCCCCAAGGGACGCTTGATTCTGGATAGCTGGGGGCCCAACTCAGCCCAGGAGCCTTTGACCCCAAGCGACACTCGATTTTGGATAGGGATTAAGTTGTAATATAATGATTCTGTACGGGCCAACCATGATTTAGAACCATGCAAGAAACTCCAAGGTTGAAAATCTTAGATCATTATTATTATTATTGTTTTGAAAATGATAATGATGATATATATTATAATGAAAAGTTAGTACGACCACGAATACACAGAGCAACTATACATAGGAATGCCAGCATAAGAGATATATACCAGAAACCTACCAAAATTACATTATAGCTGTGCTTAGATTACAAGAATGATCAACCCCTTGCTTTGCTAAAGAATCTGCTATCACATTAGCAACCCCACTGATGTGTTGAAAGGAAACCCACGATCTTGACGCTAAGCGTTGAATCTCATTAAAGTGGAACTGCATCTTCTAAGGGCAAGGAATTTACCTAGTAGATCGCATTGAAGGAGTTGGTTTCCATGATAAGGCCTTTATAGTAATTTACCCAGGAATTAGTTCAAAATCAAAGTGCACATCTTTTAGGAGTAGTTGGTTTTATCTTTACAAAACTCTATAGATAGGCTGCATTAAGGAACATATCAAAGGCAAAGAGCCCGAGTCATTTCAAAATCAAGATAAACATCTCTTTGGAGGATTTGGTTGTCTATACAAAGTTACAAACCCAATGGATGGCCTTGTGAAGGCATTATGCTTTGTTTTCCTTGTAGTAAATATTAGTTTCCCTCTCTATTGTTTTACCATTGGGTAGATACCCATTTTGGATTTGTGCTTTCTTTTTGAGTCATCTTCTTTCTAAACTTTGTGCATTTTAAGCTATTCTTTGTGTTATTCTTGACCAAAATGTTCAAAGTTCAAACAAACATTATGTTTTGGTATACATCTTAAAGCAGCTTTAATCCCACCATGATGTCTTCATGTGCTGGTCATCTGCTTCAGTTGAAATATGAGTTACAATATACACCAGTTGATTCATGGATGGGGATCTTACTTTTTTTTTTTCTTATAAGGTCTCGAGGTTATGCCCTACATAGACAGACCAGTTTTATTTCGTCCAACTTTTGCATTAGCACTCCTTTTCCTGAAGATGTAGCTGAAGTTATGAAGCATAACTCAATTTCAGCTAAAATTTTCATTTCATTTTATAATTGGAGAATACATTTATCATTCTGGAGCTCCTCTATCATGTCAAGCATTAGTGATGAAACCATTCAAATCGTATCTTATCTGGCCTCTCCATTATGCTAATGCAGAGTAGACTGTACATCTTATAAATGCTCATTTCTATGGAAGCTTCAGAGTTTTTGCGCGTGGTTGTTTAGAAATTGATTTGAATCTTTAGATCATGAATTATTTTAGATTCTTTTCAAATAATACAAATCCTTTTGTTTATCCATCATTGGACTTACAAGATAAAGTTGTGTTTTCTTGGCAGCATATGTGAGAGATATCTGTTTTCTTTAATCCATGGAAGTCAATAACACGAATTCAGTAACTGATTCAAAACCAGAAATTATATATCGCTGTAAAAAGTGTCGAAGAATCGTTGCTACACAAGAGAATGTTGTAACCCATCAGCAGGGCGAGGGTGAACAATGCTTTAAATGGAAGAAAAGAAGCAACTCCTTGGAAAACGATAGCAAGCCCGTGTGCTCCTCAATATTTGTTGAACCAATGAAGTGGATGCAAGCAGGTAACTGTTAATTACCACTTCAATTTAACTCATGAGCTTTGGGTCATTTGGATTTACCCCAAATGACAATTGATTTTACTACTATGGCAGAACTCATATGATTGATTCTACTTTTGGAGCTGTGGGACAACAGAGTAGTAGAAATTGTATTGGGTTAAATACTGCTTTTCTAGCTTTGGGACAACAGAGAAGTAGAAATTGTATTGGGTTGTCAATGAGTGCCTGCGAGTAAATCGAAACTTGAAGGGGTGAGGAACAGTATCCCACTGTATGCAATTCTAGATTTCCACTCTGTCAGACATCGGTGGAATGGATGACCATCCATTCTGCTGACAATTCAATGACCTCACTTTTGGGGTTACATTCTAAAATAGATAGCCATCCATTCCACTGAAAAATGCACTTTGGATACATCTTAACATGCTTCCATTTATTTATATTGATTTATTTATTTAAGAAACATGCTTCTAATCATTAGCTCACCACAACAAACAAACTCTTATCAGTTGAAGATGGTGGCGTTGAAGAGAAACTTTTGTGCTTGGGTTGCAAGGCTCGCCTGGGGTCCTTCAATTGGGCTGGTATGCAATGCAGCTGTGGAACTTGGGTGAACCCCGCTTTTCAGCTACACAAGAGTCGCATTGATGAATCCAGTATTTGAAATGTGTTCTTATGGCAGAATCGAAGGTGCTCACTGTTGCAACCTCATATTGCGGGTCCAATCATGCAACAGAATCAAAGAAAAAAGAGAGGAAAGAAAGCGTTCCTCCTGAAGTGTTGCATGCTATTTTGTTAAATCTGTTCCTCTGCTCAGTTAAATATGGTATGCAAAAAGATTGTACCTGTCCACTTTGTGGTAACTATAGTGGACCATTCCATGTAGCTAATCACTGGTTAATAAATTTTGTCACAGTGAATCAATTTTTATTTTAGTCTCAATCTCGAGGTTCTAGATCTGATGGTTAAAAATGTCAAATGTTGCAGGAGATGGCTAGTCTACTCCCTTGTATCTTGTGGCCCAGACCTGAAAATTCTCTGAAAGATTTGCATCCGTCGGTGGTAGGTTTTTACCCTGTTGTGAGGACAGTCATGAGAGGAAAAACAAGTAGTCCATAGTCACTGTAGGAGAAGCCAAACAAAGAATGGTAAGATCCTAAAAACCTGGGGATTCTTAGGGTGTCCTATTCACTGGGGTCCATTTAGATATAATGGTTTTCTCTGTGGTGTGTATCTTAAGCTCCCTACAGGCTACAGCCGCATGTCTATTAAGACCTTCGTTCTCTTGGGTGAGGAACAAGAAACAGACATAGTTCATCTTCTTGAGGCACAAGGCATCGTTTGAATGATATTAACCAATAATATATGATCTCATCTTTGGGATACAGCTTATGCCATGATTTTTTTAACGGAAATGATAACTGTGGTTGAAAAGACATTTGCCAGGATCAGAAAAAGTAGACAAGGAAATGAATAAATTACGAAGGACCAAGTTTTGGCGTAAGATAATCTCCCAATGTCCAACAGGTTTGCCTTATTCTGGAAAAGTATGGGAAAAACTATAATTAACTCGTGTGGATGTACCTTTTTTGTGTTCCTCTCAATTTTCTGAGGTGAGGCCCACCTGAGATTATGATCACAACCTGCGCATGATTCGAGTGTCATTACATTGATATGATCGGTTGGATTGAATCTCCAAAAGGCATGACGCCCTTGGAAATCCAAGATGATGAGATTTTCCTCTCTGACTCTGCTGGTTGGGTTCAAGTGTGGCCCTACTAAGGGGCCCACCAAAAGGTTTTATGATCTGGATCGTTTAGAGCTTAGGCAGATAGGTCTCTAAATTCAAAATGAGAAATGTGTCAGAGTTGTGATCTATTATGCACGGATATTTTAAAATGGACTATCGTGTTGTATCGTATCCGATAGTTCACTTTTTTTTGTGTAAAATTCACGTCCCTTCCGTATCCATGCCGTATCCGGGGCATCATAGGTTGTGATTCATTTGCTATGTTGAGTGAAAAAAGGGTTTGAAGATACCGAACTGTGAAAAACTAAATTATTTGTTTTTATCTAAAGTTGTGAAACGAATGATCGTCAGCCACTCGTTTCATGAGTCATGAGGTTCAGGCCTGCTTGTTTTGGGGAATTCTTCTTCTCTAAACATCATACTTTATGAAGTGTCACTTTGAGGTTTAAAATTCTTCAAATTTTAGCCTTTCCAATCCTGACTTGAAATCTCCTTAGGGCAAGAGAGTTAGTGTATCTCCTCATAAGGAATTCAATCTAAATGATACTTTTCTTAATTGGGAAGCTTGTATGGGGGTGTGGCTACACCTAAGTTGAGGAGATCTCTTCTTTGTTCTCCCCTTATTTGGATTTTGAAATTCAACATGGATAGAGTTTGAAGGGAAACCTAGGGCCTGCAAGAGAGTTGGTGGGGTCCTTTGTAAAAGTCTAGGTGAGGTTTTACTATTGTTCTTAAAGTCCATAGGTATTTGTGACTCTAACAAAATGGAGGTGTTAACTATTCTGGAACCCTTTCATTGTCTATAAGAAATTTTATTAGTACCCTTATTCTGAAATGTGACTCTTCTAACTTGATTGATTTGGGCGTCTAACCGTAAAGCTTGTCCTAGGAGATTTCAGTTTCATTTTAATGAAATTAAGGAGCTACTAGAGATGTCGTTTTCCATCATGATGTTAGGTCAACTAATTCCATGGAGGGTACATCTCCTGGGGTGGGTCTTGTCATGTAATTTGGGGTTGGGTGGGACTTTTTGTTATGCTCTTTCATTTTTAATTTTTAAATTTTTTTGTTTCTTTGCTTGTTTTTTTATAAAAACTTTGATAAAAATAAAATTTTTTACAACTGACAACATCTAATGAGTAAGATAAATGTATGAATGCAACCATTAGCCCCATCAACACTGGGCTCTCTGACCCACTTTTGGAAAGAACAGAAGCTGAGAGGATCCAATCTATGTAATTACTGCATTGATGCTAGTTTGTATTATTGAAAAAAATATATAGCTCACCCACTGCACTCTCAAGGGCGACAGTACACAGAAGTGACATTTTAATGATATATCCAAAGGTGGACTCAGTCAAAATGTCGGTACAGCTATTACAAAATTAGAAATCGGGTGACAATCCGACGGTTTTGATTTCTTCTTCTAACCCTTTTTCTTTTTACTCTGTATATCATGTCGGATGAGTTGGATTGTCGGTCAAAAGGTTGGCGTGTGTTCGTCCTTTCATTTTTTTTTACCTTTTACCCCCCACTTCCATTTTCATACCATTCATGACATGCATTCACTTTCATAAGATAAATTCTCAAAAAGGTACCAGTGCAATGTCCTTTTTTTTTTTATATATTTCTGAAGCCCATCCATCTCCCAATCCCAACCACTACCTTCAATAATGAAATGGTTAAAATTTGAAACCCTAAAATCAAGGAGGATGATATGATTAGATTAGAGTAAATTTTGGCTGATCTTCAAGCCATAACACATACTTTTGAGTGACAATTCAAGGCAAACACAGCTTCTTTATAATACACCATACGTACCTTTGCCATCCCCAACCACTCATGTGGGCCCAATATGAAGGGACATTGTAGGAAAAAAAAGGCTCAGGCCACAGGAGTTGTCCACTTTTCACAGATGGATTGGTGAAGTGGGGAAGGAATGTAAACATTAACATAATACAAATAAGGAATAACCTACCAGTTACCACAGATGAGCCAAAAGTATGTAGACTGAATTATCAAAACCATCCTCATCATCAAAGCTTATGGGGTCCGTCAGCATTTTTTTTTTCCAGTCTAATCATGGAATATTGTCATCTCAAATTTCATGCTTGAATGGGGCAAAATTTTATGATAGCTGTCAACCTAATGGAACCGCCAGGAAGGCCTTTGTTTCAATAGGCTTGCAAGATACTAGAAAATTCACCCAGCTCCGGCACGAGAAAAAAAACCCTAAATCTTTTGTTTTTTGGGAAATTTTATCAAAAAAATCCCCCTAAATTTGGTGAAGACCAAAAAAGCTATCAAATATCAATATCAATAAAGAAAATCCCTCAAATAGTCAAATCTCAATATTAATAAAAAGGCACTGAACGGAGATATCTCCACTCATTTTTATTCGTTTAAGAAAAAAAGTAATGATCGGGGATATTTTCTTTCAAGGCCTTTTTTAGTTGATATTAAGTGCCGTTTTGGTCTTCCCAAAGTCTGAAGGGTAAAATTCTCTAATCTTTCTTTGGAAATTGAATCTTTTATACTTTAAAAGGCAGGGAATGATACATCTACAGCTCTATAGATCTTACTTTCCAAGAAAGAAAAATTGTTTTGTTCTTCAATCCAGAGACCTAACAGAGAAGTTTTATTATTTTCAGTATTCATTTTAGCACACCCTAGATGAAAAAAAAGATGACATGAGACATCATCCTTTACTTCCCATTGAATGATTATACCCTGGTAAATCAAATCAAATGATAAAGAATAACGTCTCTCATTTACATCTATCTCCACACCTGCGTTACCATTTACTCTCAGAAATTCAATACAAAGATACAAAACAAGACCTCTACTATACCAGACATCCTATTATTCCTTTCTATCTGCTTCTTTTACTATTGATCATACTCAAAAAGTCCTGTTCAGTTTTCTCTCTCTAGTCTAATCCCTCGTTGAAAAAGCAAGGATGAAGGGAGAATTGAGAATAAACCAAGGGTAGACATCGCTGGAACAAGACTGTAGAGAGAGAG
Organism: Cinnamomum chago; assembly: GCA_038049695.1. Classification (NCBI taxonomy): domain Eukaryota; kingdom Viridiplantae; phylum Streptophyta; class Magnoliopsida; order Laurales; family Lauraceae; genus Cinnamomum; species Cinnamomum chago. Next base: position 53,607,744 of record CP142457.1, on the reverse strand, counting down.
AGAGAGAGAGTGAGGAGAATAGTTGAAGACGCGTCGGCGTCTGTTCTCTCGTGAAACATATCATGTCAAAAGGAAATTAAAAAAGAGAGCAAGTTTCTCTCTTTTTCCTCTCTCTCTCTCTCCTCTCCATCACACACAGCCAAAGGCCAGTCATTCCTTGCTTCCTTCTTACCAATCACAAGATCTCCATCTGTTTCTCTTCTAGTTTTGTTACTGTGTGCTGTGCATTTCTCTTACTGATACACTTCATCAGTTCTTGGGGCATTGTCATTGTTCTTGCAGCTATTGATTTGAAGGGGGAGTCGCTGATTGCAGCAAGAGAAAGGAAAAGGGGGAAAGATCCAAACTTTTCTGTTGGGTGTCCTTGTTCTAATGGAAATGTCGCATTCCAGTGACATTGCTCGAAAACCCATCAATGAAACAGGGTCAGATTCCTTATCCTCTCGTTTCCACAGTGCATTGAGCTGCGAAAGCAGCAACAAGCCGGATTTCAAAGAGCTCGATCTGGGTTCTCCCATTTCGCTGCTGAGAGCCGCAACAGCCCTTTCTTCTTCATCCACTTTGCTCACCACAAGCAGCTCCAGCTCTTCTGGGTCCGTTGCAGGAAGGGCTGGAAGCAATGCCTCGGCCATCAAACGATCCCATGGAAATCACTCGGGCGAGCTATTGGGCTCGTTTGACGGCACCCCAAGCGCTCGGAACCCCAAGCCCGGCCACCGGAGATCGAGTTCCACCGGGGCCCCATTGATTTTCTCTGGTGGGAGTTCTGCGAATTCCCCAAATGGGCCTAATTTACTCCCTAATGGGAACATCTGTCCGTCGGGGAAGATTGGGAAGCCGGGGATGGCGTGCCGGAGCTCTTCGAGGAGCGATGTTTTGGGCACGGGGACGTGCAATTACGGGCTTGGGAACGTAATAAGGGGTGGCGGAGGTGGAAAATTGGGGGGAGAGGCGGTGGGGAATATACAAGTTGCAGGAGAAGCAGTGATGGTGAAGAGGGCAATGGCGAGCTTGGATGCAGAAGAGGTGAGGAGGGCTGGTAATGAGCAGTATAAAAGAGGGAATTTTGTGGAGGCATTGTGCTTGTATGACCGGGCCATTGCCATCTCGCCGGATAATGCAGCTTGCAGGGGAAACAGGGCAGCTGCGCTCATGGGTCTTGGGCGGTTGGACGAGGCGGTAAGGGAGTGTGAGGAGGCTGTGAAGTTGGATCCTGGATATGAGAGGGCACATCAGAGGCTGGGGTCGTTGTATTTACGGTGAGGGAGATTGGTAATTCATTTCAGTTTAGTCTTATAATAGATGCTGTTATGCTTGCTCTTTGATGCTTCATTGAAATCATGAAATCTGTTTTTGTATTGTGTTTGGAGTTCTGTAGCATTTGTGGTGGTGATGAAAAGATCTGGCATTGAAGGTGACCCCTTGTTGGGTTCTTGTTCTTCTGTTTCTATTGCTATTTTCTTTTTGTTTTAAGTTATTTGGTTTCTATGTTTTGCCTATTTTCATTTTCTTTTAATACTTTCTAATTTACATATAAGGAAATCTGCCAGAGGCCCAGGACATAGGATTTCCCCCCCTTTTTCCTTTGGGATTCATGAGGATAGGATGAGACATAAAAAGATCTCTGGTGAAATCTCACGTCCAAGTGAAAGATGGAGGGAATTCCTAAGGTTGTGTGTGCTGTGAGTCTTTTGATCATTGCATTCTGTTTCTTTTCTTCCCTTGTTGATAACTCTGATCATTGACCATTGTAACTGCGGTGGTGGTCAATGACATGAACAAGGGGTTCATGTTGATGACATTGGGTCAATAATTTGCTTTTGGTTTTTGCATTTTGGGAGGTTCTTGGGTTTCAAGTGGCTTGGTCCTTGCTTTTATGAAGAGAGATGTATAATACCGCAGAATATTGCAGTTTTGATTGTTAGCCTGTCTTCAATTTGTTGGTTTGTGTTGGGTTCTTTATGTTGCAGATGCTATTTAAGATGTGGTTATGATTTCATCAAATGAACTTTGGGGATTTTGAGGAGAAAAAATAGAAACCTTTGAACTGTCCGTTTTGCTACATGTAAAATCACCTTTGTGTGCATTTGACACATTACAGTGATTGATATTCACATCAGTAAATGAGGAAAATAGATGCATGCATCAAGGATAGTTGGTGTAAATTTTATATATCAGCTCTTTGTAAATGCATTTTGTTTAATGGAGCTTTTGTGTTTATGTTATTTCTTGTAGATATTCTGGTTTACAATTATGGTTTTAGTGCATGTATTTTGATGAAAATACTTTTTGTTGAATGGTATTTGATGAAAATATAAACTCAAGTGACTTGTCCAGTTGTTCCTATGCCTTTTGGTATATTTATTTTCATGCATATTATTTCCTTTATATGATTTCTTTTTTTTTTCTTTACTTGGATTTTACTTTTCAAGCTGAACCTAAAAAGAAGTCTCATACATGAATAGCAGTGTTTTGTTTGTTGCCGTTTCTGTCCTTGATTGCCATTTGTTCCAACTATTCTATCTTCAGGTAGACTTTTTCAAAAAAAAAAAAAAATGTTTGATCAGTATGAAGGTTAAAAGCTCCAGACATGCAAGATGAACTTCCATCCAGAAGTGCTGTCAACATATTATTCACTTTATTCACTTACAGTTTTAAAAATGATCATATTGTTCGTTCTTGAAATGAATCTTTCTTGGTGTGGACTGGCTAGTTAGTTGAATCTTATCGGCTGTTTTTTTTTTCCGGAAATCTGCTTGTATAGGGTGTTTTTTATTTTTTATTTTAAAGAGGGCACACACTCACACACACCAATGTCCCTAACTGGCTGAGCTACAGTGGGGGACATTTATATAGGGTCTGTGTTGTGTTTATATGCACATATCATGGCATGGTTGTCATTAAGGTATCTTATCTGTGGAAGGCAGAAAAAGAATTATCATTCTTTAGTAATATAGGCCTATTATTGAGTGGAACTCAGCATGTTGTGGGTTACATAAACACAAGGGGGATAAGCTAATGTGTTATAAAAATGAAAAAAAAAAAAATCAAATTCCAAATGTCCTATTTGATATCCAAAAGTAGCTATCTAGGTCATTACCTAGTGCAAGTCTTGTCGAAGCAGAGTCCTGGGAGGGTCTAGATTGGAGACGGACCAAACCTTTGGCAATTTTGCACAAAGTGGCTGCTCGCAGGTCTCGTACCCACGTTATCACACATGGCACCCAAGAGTTTTACCATTGCTTTAAAGCAATAACCCTATCCAAAAGTAGCTATAAAAATTCTTTTTTTCTTTTATTAGTATTATTATTAATTTGCAGATTCTTTGATGTCTAGGAATTCTTTGATTCCTGAGATATTACAAGAGCTATTCCAACTAGAATCATCTTCACACCAAGATTTGAGATCTTTAGACGTCTATGGATTCGGTATTTCCATATTTTATTACAGACAAACTAGCCCTTTGATTCGTACGTAATTTTTTTTTATTCAATAGAGGATTGATGGATTTTCTTTCATTGGGGGTCTTTCCTCCTTCGTTATCGGTGTGATCATGGCTGTGGGTTTCTCCTTATCTTTTTTTTTTCTGCAGAAAAGCTTCATCTTTTCTTTGTTGTTTGACTGATACATGTTGTCTCTCTATTTATGCTTTAACTATGGATGGGAATTCTTTATGGATTGTTGTGCCCAATGGTGGAATGGATCTGTTTTTGCCACTTAACTGAATAGAGCATCGAAATGACCTTTTTTCATTTTTGAGTGAGAATACATTTGCCTCCAATTTTAGTATGCAAGCTCCTCAAACAACATGCAACCGTTAGTTATGTTTCTCTTCTTTGCCAACATTCCTGGCGGAAACAGGCCTTTCTTTTATGCATTTGCAGTTTGAGTGACTGGAAGATTCAGGGCTTTTCTTTGTTCTTCCTTTTCTTTTGATGTTTGATCATTTTGGATTCATTGGTCACTACTTTGATAGTATTGCATTCTTGTCTGATTGATTTACATTTTGTAGCTGGTTTATTTTTAGTTTCGTGTTACTGCTGAAGGGACTCAGAACCATGTGCTTATTGGGTGATCTAAACTTTTTGCTCCCCAACATTCTTCTATATTGATATTTTGGCAGGTTAGGGAAGGTTGAAAATGCTCGAAGGCACCTCTTTACTTGCCAGCAGCCAGATCCTGGTGAGTTGCAGAAGTTGCAGGCAGTAGAGATGCATTTGATGAGATGCACAGATGCTAGGAAAGTTGGAGATTGGAAGAGTGCATTGATGGAAGGTGATGCTGCTATTGTGGCTGGAGCAGATTCTTCTCCTCAGGTAAACTTGCAGAACCAAATTTCTTAATCCCAGATTTCCCTATCCTGCCAGTTATTTAGAAAAGTTAATTAATAATGGGTATGATATGGTTTAAATTTGTAGCTTTTTGCATCCCGGGTAGAATCCCTGCTCAAGCTTCGTCAACTCGAAGAGGCCGATTCCGCCCTATCAAACATACCCAAATTTGGACCATCTCCACCATCCTGCTCACAGACCAAGTTCTTTGGAATACTCTGTGATTCTTACCCATTCTTTGTACGGGCCCAAGTTGATATGGCACTGGGAAGGTGAGCTGAGCAATTTATAGTTACAAGAGGAAATAGCTAATGCCTTCGGAGAGTGAGAATCGAGTATGGATGTTTTGCAGGTTTGAGAATGCTGTTGCAGCTGCTGAGAAAGCCGGGCAGATTGATCCTAGAAATGTTGAAGTTGTGTTAATGCTGGACAATATGAGATCAGTAGCAAGAGCTCGGGCTCGTGGTAATGATCTCTTTAACACAGGCAAGTTTGTGGAAGCCTATGCAGCCTATGGGGATGGTCTCAAGTTTGACCCCTCCAACCCTATTCTCCACTGCAATAGAGCGGCTTGCAGGTCCAAACTTGGGCAATGGGAGAGATCCATCGAGGACTGTAACAAAGCTCTGAAAATCCATCCCAATTACACCAAAGCCCTTCTTCGACGTGCAGCCGCCAATGACAAGGTAAATAAGCTTTATCTTTTCACTGTCTTTTTTCCTTGCTGGTGTGGTTTTGGGATATTGCTGTTGATTAATTATGTCTTTTGCCTATCAGCTTGAACGGTGGGCTGAATCTGTGCGAGATTATGAGGTCCTGCAGAAGGAACTTCCAGGTGACAAAGAAGTGGCTGAAGCTTTGTTCCACGTGCAAGTTGCATTGAAAAAGTCACGTGGGGAGGAAGTTCATAATATGAAGTTCGGTGGTGAAGTTGAGGATATTTATGGGGTCGATCAATTTAGGGCAGTAATATCATCTCCTGGTGAGCCATTACCCCTTAGCTTCTCTTTGGTTCTAAATTGACAATGCTAATTACCTCTTGGTTTTGGTTATGTGATGTTGATTGGTTTCAGATGTGCGTATGCCTTTGATGTGTTCAATTAAACTAATATGAATTGGATATACCCAAAAATCAACCTTATGGCCCTCACTGTCCTGTTGGCCCCATTAATTGTGGATGATTGTTGGGATTATCCCTCTTTGTCTTACGGCTGGGATCATCCAATGACAATAGATGCATGGTCCATGGGGCCCACCACATTGTTGCTGAATTCAACAAAGGAGCACTGTTTCTTTTGACCAAGCTGCATATATTAGTATATATACGTTTGCTTTCGATGCTTTTCTGTTCTAAGAATTTTTTCAACACCCCACACCTGTGGAGTGATGTATAGTCTTTATACATGGTTATTTGATGATTATCTCAATCAAGGCTCTCCTCCTCCTCATCTAGTTTAGACTGTTAACTGATTTTTCAGGAGTTTCAGTGGTCCATTTCATGGTGGCATCTAACCAGCAAAGCAAGCAGATATCCCCTTTTGTTGACATGCTGTGTGCCAGATGCCCATCTGTGAATTTTGTCAAGGTAAGTGTAAAATGAAAGAACTATAAGATCCTTATACTTATTTTGTCCCATCTATCCATGTGACTGAATTTTACATCTTGTTTGTTGTATTTTGATGGATCAATGACATTTACTGAAGGTGGACATGGATGAAAGCCCGGCAGTAGCTGAAGTCGAGAATGTAAGGATCGTTCCAACATTCAAGATTTACAAAAATGGGGCCCAGATGAAAGAGTTGATCTGCCCAAGCCAACAGGTATTGGAGCACTCAGTTAGGCATTACAGCTAGAATAATTCCCCCTTTTTTAACTTTTTCCTTGCTCTAGCTTCCCCTATAAAAATTTGATTACCATCACCAATCATTGACAATAATTTCATTGGGCCAGGACCCGAACCAGAGGGACGGCCAGATTTTTCTTTCTTTGCCTTATTTATTCTTTCCATTTTTGACGTTCTGTTTCTATTATTTTTCATCATCCTCTATTTATAACGTGTAGCTGGTGTTCTTGTACTCCTCTACCCGCTATCCTCATCTTGAAAGAGAATTTTAGGTTTATATGGCCTTATAATGCTCCACAGCCCACCTTCATAGAAAAATAGGCATTTATGCTGGAATTTCAGAGATAGTTCATTTTTCTGTGAATGATGGATCATGAGTCTGTGAACATGTATATAAAAATTATTTACCAATTTTGTACCCACAAGTGATTAGATTGTTTTTGTGTGTAAAGTGGTTAGTGGGAGGATGATGTATTATTGATATTTCTCATGATAATACCATTTTATCAACAAAAAGGAGCCGATTTACTTGGTCATATTAGTTGAACAATCTGAAGCAGTGTTTGTAGTATTGTGGTATCTGAGACAATGTGGGAGTGTAGTGGAGTGGATTCTTGTTTCCTAAGGAAATAATATTTCATTGTCTAATGTAAAATGAATGGATTGAATGTTTCTATTGTCTTAGAATGTACTGTCAGCCATGCTGTCACTGATAAATGAAAATTTCTGTATATTTCCCTATTCCAGCATTTTCTCAATTGTATTGTCCTAAGAGTGGCATGACATGTGTAAGGTAAGGGTACATGCTCTCTTATCCATAAACAGTGTGCAAGTGTACCAGTTTGTACATATAACAGGGGTACGATGTAGAGATATTGGCTAACATGCCTTATATCTCTCAATTCAGTTCTGAGAATAACAGGCATGTTAGCCTAATCGTTCATTCATTCCCTCTGAGTTCTTGACTCCCTGTGAGAGCTGGGAGTGGGATGTACCTCCCTCAAATTTTCTTTTCTTTTTACCATCTCTCTTGGCACATTTCTGGATATTGAAATGCAGAGTGTGTGCAAGTTGATACAGCTAAGCTAACCATATGGTTCCAATTTTAGGGCCCGTTTGGTATTGTATTTCTATGAGTGGTTAAAAAGAGCCAAGAATGAATATGAAAAAAGGACCATCAATAACCTTCCCTTTAATGGAAATTGAATCAAGGGGGGATGGAAATTAAATATCCAGCCATCATTTCACCATGAATTCCCATGTATTTTATGCAAACAATTGGGCACTTAATGCTTGCACAAAAGTAAGTTGGGGCAAGCAAACCATTAAAGGGTCTGTTATCACAGAAACATGGAATGAGCTTTAAGGGTTTTATTGGAAATCAATGTGTCCTTGTGTTTCCAAATTTAGGGCCTTTTAGTTTGCATGGAACTGAGTTCCTAAAATCCATGGTGAAATGGGTTTCCAAAAGGGATAATTAAAGAGTTTAGGGGTGAAGGATAGACCCCATAATAGATGAAGATGGATGCTGACTTTATTAGAATTTGATTTACTAGTAATGACTGGGTATTCATTTCTCATCTCTCCATCATTATCCATCAGTGGATGAGCATCTGATGAAGTTTCATATTAGTTTCTTTACTATATTTCGATTTACATCTTCTAATGGGGCTGATGGGGCCATCGTTGAATGGATCATATATGCACAAAAGAGTTGAGACTTGGTCAGCTCTAAACTTTTTGGTCAGTAGGTAAGGGGTTTAACAGTTTAAATATAGGAAAGGTGGCCCCTTCCCTGTTATTGGATGACAGGAAAGGTGTCTCCTAGTGCTGCGGTCAAAGAAATACTCCCTGAGCATAGAATGGCATAGCCTGTGGGGCCATCCTCAGATCAATCTAAAGTCTTTTTAACTCCTCAGTCTCTCTCTCACACACACTACTATTCTCCACCTGACAAATTAACAATCACCTGAATTTACTACGGCTCTTAAGATTGATCATTTCAATTTGACACCCATCTAGCTTTATCCAATGGTTAGCCTATGGAGAACTTGAGCTCTAGAAAATCTAACCCTCCTGATAAGATGGCTATAATCTTTGTCACCAAAGGTAGGGCATTATCAGACCATTCACTCCAGACCTTCTACACCAATTTGTACATTATGGCGAATCCATTTTCTTCATATCACAGGCCTCTGGCCAGCATTACCATTTGTCTCTCAAAGTTGTTGGGTGTGAAGTCATGGAAGGAGGCCCTAGACCTACCCACTTGGATTCCAAGTCATGGTGGGGCCAATTAATGAATAGTCAATGCGTATAAAACAAACCGTCCACCGTCTCCTTTGGTTCTCCCATTAAACTTTGACTTTGACTGCCGCTGCCGTGCGACTCTACCTGCAGCTTTATTCTACATGGTCAGTGAGTAATTTGAATCTGGACTCTCTACCTGGTGGGCCACAACGTTGATGAGTTGTTACCCAGTTAGACTGAATTCGACCAATGATTATGAGACTGCCATAGCAAATTACCAAATGCTAAAGTAGGATGTAAATGGGTTGGGTTGGATGCCATACCTGAAAAATTAACAGATGCTATAAGGTTCAAGTTTAGATTGGGTCCTGGTCTAGATTTTGGAACCCGACAGTTAATCAGATTGAATCAGTTAATCAATAACATAAATTTCTACAAATATTTTGAGTTATATAATTTGAACCCAAACGGACCGGGTGATTAGGGGTGCTCAAGTACGAGCTTCACCATACCCATTTTTGGTATGAATCGGGATCTTCTAAGGGATTTTATCCATGGTGACTGTGAGTGGACCAATCACGATTTGTCACATCACCGTGGGCAACTTTTGTCTTTAATAGGTTAGGCTGCCTGTAGTGACGTGGTGGACGGTGATTTGTGGGGGTAAAGTCGCACCATATCCAGATTCTTTTGGTATGGGTACTGATCCAGTGCTTGGGCAACACAACCTGGACGAGGTTCCCAACACAGTCCAAGACAATTACATGTAAATTGGTCGGGTCCTCTCTCATTTAGTCCCATACTGTCACAGAATATTCAAGCCTTGGCCTACGCATGTAGGTTCTTCAGACAAAGTCATGTCACTAATTCTTCACAAATAACAAGAACAAACCAGAGATTTTGAGATCACATGGATAATAGAAGAGAACATGGAAAATAGATCCATGATACGGATTCAATGGCAAGCTTTATTCTCTTGTCACAGTGTTATATTGTTTTGAATACAACATATGCAAAGAATTCAGTGAGAAACCGTGTATGATGTTTCCTTGAAATCTTCAAAAACAATTACAAAGTTTAAGTCAGTATCAACACAACCTCCCTCTCCAGTCCTCAACGCAAAGGGTATTTACAAAACGTCTCATTTCTGATGCATAGGAACAATCTCTCATATGCCAATGCCATCTTACGTGCTGTAAACATAGACGAAGCATATTCCCTACAAGCCCTTCCTCTCATAGCTAACCTCTCTGGCCCTTCCTTCACCACCACCTCCAAGGACTCCAACAAGGACTCAATGTTGGGCGCGAACATATGACCGAATTCATCATCCACAACTATGCTTCCTTTGATGCTTGGAAACCTAGTGGCCAGAATAGGTTTTCCACACTGCATGGCTTCCATAAGAGTAAGATCAAGGCCCTGGGGCCTAAGTGTTGGGTTAACAAAAATATCAAGGGAATTGTAGAAGGACCTTAGTTGGGCAGGAGAAATGGCCCCCAAGGCAATGACCCTGGATCCCAGATCTTTATATCTCTCCTTCCACGGGCCGGCACCTGCAACGATCAGGTAAACATGGGGATACTTAACCATAAGCTTGGAGAAGGCTTCATGGAGCAAGGGGTGGCCCTTGTCCTTGACCAGTCTCCCGGACACACCCATCACAAGGCTTGCGTTCTGGGGCACACCATGTTGGGCTCTAAATTCTTTGCCTAGCTTCACATCTGGTGCGAACTCTTCTTCATCCACACCATTGAGAATCACATGAACTCTACCACTGGGAATTTGATAAACATCCCTAAGCATCTCCCCACTACTATCACTAATAGCAACATGGTGGGCGTAGCTATGAAAGAAGCGAATTTCATTCAAAATCTTTATTACCACACCGCTCATGCTCTCTTTGAAAGATGGCGACATGGGTTCATTAGGCCTACGGGCTAAGTCCTGGTATATGCTGGATTGAAGGCTCTCAAGGGCGATTCCATGCCATGACACGGCTAGATTGGAAACATTGCGAGCGAGCCAGTGAGGGAGGGCCACGCTCTCAGAGTGGACTACATCAAATGGTTCACGTCGGTTTTCTTCTTCGAATTGTGCCCATGCGTCATTGTGGCGCCACCGTCCTGGTGGGCCGTCATGGAAGTGGAGTTGTGGGTAGCCGGAGGCGCTTCCAGCGGGGGCAGTGAGCCCTTCAGGTGTGGTTGTGGTGGCGGGGTCCTGTTGGGGTGGGGAGGTGAACACATGGACCCGGTGGCCGCGGTGCGCTAGAGCGGTGTGTAAGGTGAGAGCGTGCCGCTCCATACCGCCCGGGGCGGCACTGTCCGGCCATTTCCTAGAGAAGACGGCAATTTTGAGGGAGGCAGCCGGGGCTTCTTTATCCATAAAGGAGAGGTGATTCCATGCAAATTGTGTTGTAAGGAGGTCGCCCGGCCATCGTTTTGTGGTGGTTTTGGAAGTGGTGGTGGCACAAGAAGGGGTTGAGGAAGAAGGATTGTTGAAGAAGAGTAGAGCAGGAATTGTAAAGATGAAGATGAAGAGGAGGGTGGTATGGAGATAGGTGAGGGAGGGGAACATGGGTTTTTTGGTCTTGGTGTTTGATGCCTTAGGCCTTGGGCTAGGGATGGTGGAAATGGAAGGATACATGGTGGGGTGATGGTGGTGTTTGGGAGTCTACTTTGTTGAGGTTCATGCGTTGATAAAGGATGGAAGGTCAAGGAAGGATAAAGAAAGGGAGAAAAGAAGACTTTTAGTGGAAGGTGGGCACAATTTTAGGCAGGTTTTGGAGAGTAGTTTTGGGCGGCTAGTGCTTTTCTCACGCCTTCACCATGCACCTTCTTTGCTCACTTTTCTTGAGTTGTTTCCTTTGGACTATTTCAAAAAAAAAAATTATTTTATTTTGAAGCTTTCTGTTTCAACGAATATTCGAATTCCTATTCATATTCACATGTGATTTACTTGGAAAGCAAGAGAATGAATGGACGTTGATTGAAATGAACAATATTGTGTTACAAGGGAAAGTAATTATATAGAAATTGGATCTACCAGGACTAGGCGGGATGAAAATCAGGAAGTCAAAGCACAAGAATTGCTCTTTTGAATGATGATTAAATCATTTAATTAAATTTTTAACCAAATTTGATGTGTATTGGTTGCATTTAGAAAACATGAATCAGTCATGGGAGGCAATTGCTTTATTCTTTTCTGCAATCAATTTTAGGTGAATAAAAGTTGTGGGCCTGAGAATTAACAATTTGAATGTCTTTGCTTGCTTGAGTTTTCGTCCCCCCACCCCAACCCAAAAAAAAAAGGAAAAGAAAACAACTGCAGTTTGCAATTTGGATCCAACCAATCCATAAGGAGGCTTGGATCCATTTAGATCTTCATAAATCAAGTAGTACGTAACTTGGTTCAGTGAAAATGAACGTTTCTCCATGATATTTCCAAACATAGTTACCTAATAATGGTTTGCCTAAGTCTTATTTGAGTTCTCAATTCACAATTTGGCACCTTCCATTATTCACTAATTGATTGGGGTAGGTTCATTAAGCTCAATTTTATGATTACCGAATTTTGTAATTCGAGTGCACCAACTTTGTGAATGAATTTGAATTTTCTATTCTATGATCTAAATAATTCAATTGGTGAGGTTCATAAGTCCAATTCTACTAATTTATAGGTAGGCCTTTTATGTGTTATGTTGGACCTTAAATGACCTTGTCAAAGCTTTGACGTTGAAGTTATGGTATAGAAATTGCAATTGGTCTCTCTTAATTATAGTGATAGAACAGAATCCCTTACAAAAGAGAGTTTATAATAAGGTACATAGAAAAGATAATTATACTTACAAAATGCATTCACTATAAATTAAGTAGAATTTGTGATATTACAAATGATTATTATACTTACCGAATGCAATCACTATAAATTAATTGATGTACACAGAAAAGATGATTATACTTCCTGAATGCATTCACTATATACTAGTTCAACCCAATTCGGGAACTAGATCGAACCAGTATTGAATTGCAAACCATCTAAAAAGATCTCTAAGTTGCTGTTCAAACACAGTTAACACAAATAGGCATTTGATCTCAGGCTTTGTTGAGATGTGATTCTTCAACCCAGCTGACTCACCTCGCTCGTGTCGCCTCATTTTTAACTCGCTTAGATCCATAGTCTCACTGGACCTACTTGTAGAAATGATTTTGTATTTAGATAGAGTGAGGCTCACGGGTCAAAACTTGCTTGTTTAATCCATATTACCTTCCTTGTAAAACACGCGTAAATTGGCTTTACTCCAACAGGAATGGAAGTCAATGGGGATGCATCCGATCCAATGCAGAATAAGCTAAATACAAAACCCAAGATGTCAATGATGGATTTCAAATCTTTGCTGTAGGGTATTAGAGTCTTGGTTAGAGCCATGAGCGCCTGTCGAAGACACATGACTGTTAAGGACGCATGCATGTCTCTACAGCAGTGGCCCAACCAGAAAAGGGTCCTTGTGGCTTTGTGGGCTAGCTACAAGTGCAATCATTTGGTGTGGATGGCCAGGCCCAAAAACACTAGGAGCCTGCTCATCAGGTGGGCCGTATAGTCATTTGAAAATGGAACGTTAGATAACAGATGGGCCCATAAATTTTACTCTATATTGCTTTTAGATTCATCGTATGCAAAGCAGCAGAAACTGACATGTCAAAAAGGGCCAATACACAATGAAAAGTTGGAGCCCAAATTTCTTTGGTTGGGTCCATTGACATCCGTACTCAGGATCCTGTAGTTAGATCAGATTGGAATAGGCAACCTGCTCGTATCACAATTTTTAAAGGAAATCATATTACTTGTTAACTGACCTGAATCAGATCCAAGCAGTTGAATTCAACAGAAACTAGGAATCTTAACAACCTGTACACTACTCTCTCATCGCAAGAAAGGAAGCAGCTACCCTCCCACTTTTCATCTTTTCAAGGGAGAAACAGCACCACCCTCGGATAGAGACAGCAGATAGACATAGATATGCTCTCTCTAAAGCTTGTTCGTTCTCTGGTTTTGCGAGGAACAATCGACCACCCTTTTCATCAAAACAACAAAAGTACCCATGACAGCGACGAAGACGAAGAAGAAGACCATCAATATCCATGCCTCGTCTTCCTCCCCACGCGAGAAACCATCCATGAGACATACAAGCTTGCCATCATCGCCAGAGACATGGGCTTGAACTTCTCTCCAGACCCCTCCCTGTCCAACATCATCTTCTCATTCCCTTCATCTCCCAACAAGCCTATCATCTCCCTCCCCTTTCCATTTCTCTCCTCTGCTCCCCTCCCTCATCTTCGCAGGATCGTCCGTTTCTCTAGAGGACTCTTCAAGCTGGCATCTCATAGACCTGGTCCGAACATCCGCCATAGCCGCTCTCTTTCTCTGTTTTCAAGAGTTACTCGGCAATGCATCGAGGATGTTGACGCCTTCTCTCGCGTGCTAATGAGCAGTGGTTGGAGTCTCTTCAAGGCTAACAACAATAGATGTGCGAGTGATAGCAGCAGCAGCAGCTCATCTGAGTCATCGTCATCCAATGGTGTTGATATGGGGTACTATGTTTTCAGGAAGGTGGAGGCTAATAGAGTGAGAGTTGGGTTGTGGAAATCGAAAGGCGGGGATGGAGATTTCGATAGAGTTAGAGAGCTGAGGCTGCCTAGTTTGGATTTTCGGAATGTGCCTCTCAAGGTTCTGCATTACATCCTTCTCATGACCGATGACCTCTTCTATCTCGCCTGAATGTGATCCATGTTCTCTATACGAGGCTCTTTTTCCTCTCCTCTTGTTTGCTTTGGTTTTTTTCTTTTTTTGACAAGGGTAATAATAAGAGTTTTTCCATTTTTTTACAACTATAAGGTATGGCTAAAATATGGATGACTTCTAAGGAATAATGAATACTCTATCGAGTGTAAGAACTCATTGCATCAGTGATTTTGATCACCATGTTACTAATGATATAGAGAAGCAGAAGCATAGGACCCTGTTGCATCCTCTGCTCTGGTGGCCAGGACAAAGTGTCTTAGCCAGGCCTCAAAAGAGTTCCAGACTGTCTGTTTTTTTTTTATCAGTAACAATAACTTTTATTGAAAGAGGAGATAACAAAGAGAAAATACAAGAAGAGAAGAAGAAAGGGCGAAGGAGTTCCTGACTGTCTGTTGAAAGGCTGAAATGGATATCAATATGAGCTCATCCCTACGGCCCAACATATTACAAGTAGTTTTATGAACTCTACCTTGCAAAACAAAAAAGCAAGCAATGTTCATTTGCAAGATGAGGAGCCTGTTAGGATTTGGGGCGTGCTTGATGGCCAGAACTTGAAAGTGAGCTCAGTAATTAGGTGATTAACCATCTATAAAAGACAGTCACCATTGAGGTTTAATAAAGTTGAGAATCACCCTAGGTATAAGATCCAAAGAAATCTGAAAAAATAAGGGCACCCTCCTTGGTTGGTTTGTCTAACAATGACATCCGCGGACAGGGATGAGGGTACATAATTCATAATTGAATAGTTTTGTAATGTGTTTTTTTTTTTTTTGGGCTAAGTTGGGCTACTGGTACAAGTGTGATGAGGACCCTGGATCGATCTGTGGACTTGGCTGTGAGACAAAGGTTTGAGACTTAAGTGCCAACACCACTACTCAACTATGTGTTGGCAGCAATGCGTGATTCCTACTTATGTGAGAGGAAAGTTTAATAGATTTACAGTCATGAAGATTGATTAATAACAGAGAGAGGATTTACCTAGATTTCCTAAATCAATTATTTATATTAATAATCCTTTAAAAATATAGAGGTTGATGAAAACTACTCATAACAAATCACAATAGGCTCATTTTCATTGGGATGACAGATTTGATGGACCCAGATGACTGGATAAATGGTCGGTAAAATTTCCTTCCTTTAATAAGATTTTCACGTTTTCATAGGGGTAAATTAAAGATGCGATGTGAATTTGACATTTAAGATGAGTCTCTTGATACTAAAGAAACGACACCATGAATTAAAAATGCTCCCGGGTTGACAAGAGTACAACCCACATATAAAAGAGTAATGCTACTTGGACAAACTTTTTGGCCAGAATTTTGGCCAACCCATATGGTTTCCATTGAATATCACTATGATATTCAATGGAAACCATATGGGTTGGCCAAAATTCTGGCCAAAAAGTTTGTCCAAGTAGACTTTTTGCATATAAAATAGGCTCCTTTCTTGGAGGTCTCAAAACCTGCAGCAGAAATAATGGCCTCCCCCATCTCTGACTCTGCAACTCCATTCTCCTGTGCCTACCAAATTGCACCTCCAAATCTAGCTTTACCCAAATCCATCACCAATCAAGCTTCTTTCCTCAACAAGCATTATTACACCTTTTAAACCAAGTTTTATAAAAAGTTCTTTTAATATACGGAAGCAAGAGCCTCCTCTCCCTTCAACCACCTGGGCGAGTCCCTCCAAACATTGTCTGACAAACAACCATAGCAAGTTGAGATCATTGGGTTTAGAAAATTTGCTCAGTTCATTGAGCAGGCATCGGGGCCCACATTGTTCTTGCACCAGTCTCATCTGAATTCTGATTGTACTAATTGTGAAGAACATAACTAAAAAGAGATAACCTTCTAAACCACAAACATGGATGAATAGCAAGGCAGTCCCTTCCAAACGAAAGAGAAGAAAAATATGCACGGAAACAACATTTCTAATTAAAAAGAGATCACAAGAAGGCCTCCATCAAACAAGGGGTATAGGCAGCATATAATTGAAGAACTTCTAATGATTTATATTGAGTATTAAAACATTTAACACTTTGATTTCCAGTAGGAAGGACTTGAACTCATACACTCTCACCCCCGAAAAGGGGATGTTCGGCATCCCAAACCAGCCAAGCTACATCCAATGATGGCCACATAACTTACATAGTACACATGTTATTTGCCAAATCAGCATTCATGTTCATCATGCCCCACTTGCATATAAACGGGTCCACTCTTTTGCTGCAACACCAAGCAAACGGTCATCACTAAGGCACAATATAGCAAAGGACAATGGAAAAACAAAGATAAAAAAGCAGTAGAGAAAATTCTTAATGTTGCCACTATCACCTGTTGCCACAGCTTCAGTTTCATTCGACTTCCAATGCTTTGCTATGTTGTCAGAAAGTGGGTCATCTGGGTTTGGTGCACTCAGTAGAGCTTGAATGCTAATCAAAACAGTGACAGAAATACATACAAACTTATTTTTCCATTTACAATGATATGAAACATGTTTGAAGTTAGAGAAAAAAAAAAGTTGCTTTGTTCTCATCATGCTTTCAAAAATTATATTTAAAATGACATAATCTGCTGTTTGAATTCTTTAAATCAAACCTTATTTTAGTAACTTCCTTCACAGATAGTAATTCCAATTTTACAAACCAATAAACAACTCTCACAAAGACAAGGGAACCTACACCAATTTAAATCGTTACACAGAAAATCAAACAAGATAGAAGTCACATTACCTCAGAAGTACAGTACGGATCTGAAGAGCTGGACTCCATTTGTCTTTCAAGATATCAAGGCATATTCTGCCAAGCTGCATATGCCAAATCTTTACTTTTTACAGGAAAAGCACAGTTCGAAATTTATTGATGATATAAATATATAGATAGCTAGATGAATTGAGGAAGAGGACACTTGCCTTGTCAATGTTAGGATGGTAAATCTTCGTGAGAAAGCGAACCTATTGCAATGATCATAAAAACAAATTATAAAAGAATAAAATAAAGCATAAGTACAAACAAAAATGGCAAAGACTTGCCTTCTGAACTCACTACAATGGAAATTTGACTAAAGCTTCATTTGGTATTCTGAGTAAAGGGGTTGTATTGAGAGGACACATGGGAGAGAAATTATGCAGTCCCCAATTTTCCACATCATCAAAAGGGCTCTTTTTCCTGGGTCCAGATGTTCTACCACTTAAGCAAGATGCTGAACTCTATAGTTTTTAAAATTATGATATGTGGAAGAGGTTGTGGGGCTCACTGGCCATACCAGAAGCAAGAGAGGTTTGGACCTAGACATACACAAAAATCAGATCCATTAGGCAATGCCAGCAGAGTCCCATTTGAGGCCATGAAACTCGGCCCCCTTCATCTGTCCAACATCCATTTCATACTCTTAGATTGGACAAACTAAAAGGCCTATTGAAACTGGTTTTGCATATGGCGATACCTAATCCCTCTTTCATCTGGTATGACTAGTGGACCCACAAACTAGCCACATGTCCTATTTTAAAAAGCTGTATAGTGCTGAAACAGTAGAGGATCTGCATCCCCTTTTCCCTTGTGTGTGAAGAAATTATCTTTTTGCTGCAAACTACAAATTTGATGCAGCCTGCAGAATAGGTGGGCTAATTCCATTTATTCTTCTAAGAACTATCCTATCTGCTCCTTCAAAACATTGATAGTTACAAGAGCTATATAGGAAGCAAGATAAGAATCCCATAGTTTTGGATAAAAGCCCCAGTAGAGGAACCACATGAATATTGGAGGCAAACCAAAACATGGCTGAAATTTACTCAGAGGATTTGGTGATAGCCCAAAAACATCTTCCAAAGCCATGAAATATCAAATTAAAAAAAAAATGTAAGACATTTTCTCTTTTTTATTGGTAAGACCCCTAATCAACTTAAATTCCCGTAGTAAATTGGCTAGACCCATTGGGCCCAGTAGGCTTGGTAGACCCATAGATCATGGGTCTGGCCTGCATCAACTAATACAAGCAAGATGTATAACTCACAAAAGCTAAATACCCAGAGAAGTTTTGAATATGTTATGCAAGAATGTAAGAGGTGGATACTCATGTTATAATACCAAGTCTATCTTAAAAGAATAAACATAATGCACCACAATCCAAGCAAGCCTCCTAAATGTGAAGAACAACTGTCCAAATTCAGATGCTGATATTCTTTACTTAACATAACCCACTTACCAATTCTTAAACAAACCACATCTAATAGGTCATCCAAAGACGCCACAACCCGGTTGAAGATCCTATAATTCCTCTCTTTCCATGTGGAGTAAGAATAGCAAAGGGAATGAGTCCCCACAGCACCAAACCATACCCACGAAAAGGACCCATAATTTTTTGTCAAAACATTCTTGGCACCACTATAAAAACCAAAGAAAATGATAACCCATCCTTTTCTGTCTACCCTTACCATTTTGAAATGAGGCAGTACTACAAGAAAACAATGCAATTTAATAATAAACAGGTGATATTCACTTCATCATCATTCAGTTTACAATGAAAAAGAAAATCTGACAGTACAGCTTTTCGGTTAACAAAAAAAAAAAATTTCTGTCAGTCCAGCTTTTCGGTTTAGGATATTTATAGACAACAAGAACTATTGGTATTGCACTTCTGAAGACCATTTTAAGCATCCTTAGATTAGAACCCGCATGAAGTCATAGGCATATGCTCTGCTTGAAAAAGTAACAGAACCACATTGTACCAAAAATAAGAACTGAAAATCATGACCAGAATACTAGAAGATGATTGCTCACATCTATTTACTGTTGCTACATACCTTTGGAGCAGCCATTGGATATTCTTCAGGCAAAAATAGTTCCAATTTGAAAACTCCTCCTATACAGTGACCAAAAGAGAATGTCAACATCAGAACTGAACAAACTTAAAAACAAAGCAATGGATTAAAGACAAAAAGTGAAAATAAAGCAATTGTACCATCACATTTTAAATTATTAACCAAAAACAGAATTGAAAGTTGTTTCTAGATTGAAACTCCTAAACAGACGGATGGAGTAACTATGCGGACAAAAAATTGTAGACAATAAGTAAACAGATGGAGTAACTATGCAGTGTATGTCAAAATCAGCAGTCGACTAAAAATCTTGCCATGATTAACGATGAGTCAGCAGACCCTAGATTCTTGGGACAAGGCGATAAGGCTCTGATGATGATGATCATGATTCTTGCAAATCTAATGCTCCACCAAGTTATGAGGATAGCTTAATTGCAACATATCCACCGCGGTGACAGCATTTTGCGTACCAATGAGTATAAGGATTCAAAATTTGGGTATCACAAACAGGCCTGCTTCCATATACAGCTAGTACATATTTTCATTTCCCCCTAACTATGCATATTCTTTCATTTAAAACAAACTAGTGAAATTGTTATCGAACTCCCAAATCCGAACCTGCCGAAATATTGTAGACCCCGCCGAAATAGAACTGAAACAATATTTGAATCGAAATTGAGAACTAAGTGGATTTCTCAAAGACAAAAAGAAACAAAATGTCTGTACTAAGCGAATGTTAGAAATTTTTCTTTCAATTTGCAGACAATTCAATAGTCAAGATGGGAAGAAAAAAGAAAAAAAAGTTACCTTCATAAGGAGACTGTGTTGGACCGAGAATCATAACGTTAAAATATCGCATATTCTCTTCTGAAGGAGAAGCACTAATACCCGGAGCTGCACCCCATTTGTCAAATTAATTAAAAAAAAAAAAAAACAAGAGTAAACACCGTCTCCATCAAACCAATTAGAATGTTTCCAGTGGATGCAATTTTACAAACAAACAGCAGAAAAACAAACTAAAAGAGCTTAAAAGCCTTAACCAAACACATTTAAACGAAACAGTTATAAATAAAAAGAGGAATCAGAACCGAATCAGTTAGAAGGAAAAAAAAAAAAAAAGTAATACCTGGTTCGCTTAGGAGCCGCTGCGTTTCCTGTTGGAGCAGAGAAAAAGTAAAATCAGAACCGAATCAAGAAACCCTAAAAGAGAGAAAAGCTGAGAATTCTAGAAAGGAAAGAAGAAAAAGGGGATAAATTGATGATGAAAGAGATGGAGATCGAAGGAATTAGAAGAGGGATCAAGAAAGTAAGAGAGTAAAGTATGTATGTATGCATGCCTTGATAATCCTTCGAGGGAGATTGCTGTTGGCCATTGAAGTTGGAATCAGATCTAAACAAGAAGAAGAAAAAAAAAACCCCTTCCCAATCACAATCTCAATCTCAATCTCAGCTGCTTGAAAACCAAGAAGAGTCTCTCGGATGATGAGAAGGTCGTGCGATGGATGGAAGTCGGTGGAAAGAGATACGAAATGGGTCGGTCTATCGATTCTCTCGCTTTTTGGAGTTGCGAGGAAATTGGAGTGCCCTCTTTTTATGGGTCAGTGAAAGCAATGCTTGATCCATCATTTATTGTAGGGGTGAAATTATGGACTTGCCCCTGTGTTTGTGTTAAGAGGGGCCTTTTCTTTTTGTTTTGTCGAATTCCGAGTTACATAGATAGATATTTTAATTTTTTTTGAAAAAATTTCTGGCTTTTGGACTGGTACTTTCAACATTTTAAGGGCTTGTTTCTACGAAGAAAAATAAATTTATAAAGTAGATGTCGGACTCCACTTTATTCTCTCGCAAAGAAAAAGTATTTAAATTTCATTGTACAAACATGCATCAATTGTTAGAATATTGTCGATGATTTAAGAAATTGCTTGAGGATGGTGTTAGGAGAGTTTAGCCTTTTTCCTCATAAAGTTTTTCTTATATTTTAGAAAATAAAAAGCCTTTTTATTCTCCCTACAGGCTGTAATCTGTCGATCCTAATTTTAAGACCTATTGTTATACTCAAATATTGTTTTCAAAAAATTATGGTGTGACGATGGGGTGTTTTAAATTTTGAGGTTCTTTAGAGATAATATTAAAATATGTCATAAAATAAATTTAATTATTAATAATTAATTATGCACTTAGAGATTGGTGGAGTGGCATAAGGTATGATTATCTCCCCACGTCTTGTGCTTGAATTTTGAAACTGCGTAGAATTGTCTGGTGTGTGTGTGGGTTTAGAAGGTGCCAATTAGGAGATTAGTCCTGTTGGGTCAAAGGCTTCGGAGATACCCACGTCATAAAAAATAATTATAAATAATAAAATAAAATTATTATAATTTTCTGTTTTTAGCATTTCTAGGGTTTTTGCATATTTATTTTCATTTTCTCATATTTTTTCACATGATGTTTTTTTTTTCCTAGCATTACTTTGAATATATCAAAATATTTTCATAAGAATACCATTTCAAATATAGATATATCACAATATTTTCTAAGATATAGATGATATTTATGAAAGTGCCTGGACTTGTGCCTAGTGGTGTGGGGGAATTCTAAAACTATTTCTCCTTGCTCTGAACCTAAAAGTCCGAAGGCTGTAGAGAGGTGCACCAAGGAAAGGACAAGTCGGGTTGATTTGGGATTGGCTTGACCAAAAATTGGATTATGAACCCAATGAAAACCTGAACTCAAGCCAAATGGTACCTAACTAAATCCCCACAGGAGGGTAAATCAGCTTTGGCCAACTTTGGTGGGTCGGTGCTCAAATGTTGTTTGACTTTTTTTAGTAGATTTATAATCTACGATTCATTTGAAAGTGATGGTGCTAGTTGGGCCTAACTAGCATGCCATGTCTAATATATTGTTGTTGGTTCCTTCCTTGCATGTCCAAAGTGTAACAGAAATTACCAACCCACAATATTTCCTAGCATTGATACAACTGTAACTACTCTATCAATACAGGTGTGCTGACTATTGCTTTTGGCCAAAGCATACCTAAAATTTGGTTAGGCTAGATATAGTTTTATGATTGGCTATCTATCCTGCCAACCTTTCTCCTTTTTAATCTTTTAACTTGAAGAGTAGCACCATGCAATAATAAATGGTGAAGCAAAAAACCTGTTGTTCCAGTAGCTTTCAAATGGTGTAATATTGAGACTTAAAAATCAAGGAGGAGAAGGCAAAAAAGAAAAGTTGTAGATAGAGTAACACCAAAAGCTTCAAATGATCAAATATTAAGACTTCAAAATCAACATTCAAAAGAGGGTCCTCTGAATCATGGACTTGGCTTCTTAGGGCTTGTTTTGATAACACTACTTTTTCGAAGGTTTGTTAGAAAAAGGCTGTCGCATCTAATTTCCAAGGAGTTTTGAGTCTGGATTCTCTAAGGTTTCTGATTTGAAGAAATCCTAAGTTGAGACGGTGGAACTTTGCAATATGCGCATCTATTGAAAATATGAGTCTTCAAAATAAACATCTTCCAATTTATGTGGTGTCTCTAATTTTGAGTTTGTCCTACTGTAAGATTGACCTTTGATAAAAATTTCGATGGCACAAACCTACGCATTATTTATTAATCATATTTTTATTAAATGATCAATCCCATGATGGGACCAACTCTCGTTGGGGTAAAATTTAGATATATCCCCAATATTGAAAAAACATTTATTTTGAATGTTGAGTCTTTGGGCACCACCGCGGAGTTTCACTCCAACTCATGATTTCTCTACCGGCCTCGGAGGATTCGAGCTCCAGGGAGTTCTCCAGCAAGCCAAAAAAAGAGGCCAGGCGGCATGAAGGTGAGCCACTAGATCCACCAACCAGAAGGACATCCTATAAGTGAGGCCATATGGGATAATGTTCTCGGACGACTAGACTGCATATTAGCAGCAGCTTTGTTCGTGGGGGCAACTTAGATAGATGTCTAACAATGGGAGGAGGGAAGATTATGCAAAAGGGGGAGCAAAAAAAAGCAAGCCCACCAAATAATCCTAGCCCTTGATTTAACAGCCTTAACTTATGAGATTATATCCAAACGTGCGTGAAGGTTCAATGAGTGCATAAAATTGGTCCTAATGGCAGAACATGGAATGAAAATAGTAACAAAAGGGCTGTGAAGATCAAAGGTGGGCCCAAAATGGACCCCACAATTGTTGGACTGCTGACCAAAGCTAGACATTAAGTTATTTTTAATCATCTAATCAAAGATAAACAAATAGATAGAATAATATTTAATTCAAAGTAGATTCATCTCCATTGTCTCATATTGAAAGGTAAGAGTGACTCGAGGAATGAGTTTTGCCAAATGGCTTCCCTACAACCTGCCCTTCTACTTGATTGGGCACATGAACCTCCCCTTAAATGTAATGCCATCTGGTCCTTGACAGACCGTAGGAATTTCGATTAGGTAGTCTTTGGAAGGTGAGAGCTGCTGTCCAGAAGACCACCAACACTTTTTTAAAAGTGCATAGAATCAATCCATGATGAGGCCTTATGTAACCACACTTTTTCAAGCTGGACCGTCCACTTCAATTTATCAATGGATTTCGGCCAACCTCAATTATAATAATTGCGAGGGTTGGGTTCAAGTCTGAACTGGAACTGGCCAATGAAATTCTGACTTGGGTCGAATTTTAGGCTCACAAGTTGGTTCCTTTTAACCTGTAAATGCTCACAGCTAAGAACAAAGCAATTACAACTTACAATTAACTCAGGTTATCTAAATGCAACAATTCTCATTTGCATGCATAATTGCCTGCAATTGCTTTACAGTGATCCAAACGGGCCCTCGCCCCTTATAGATTTGGGCCCAATACTTGTATCCAGGTAGTGTGATATAACCCTGATATTGTAATCATATAATATTATTGCTGTGGCAAAATTTCTCCAAGTCCTTTTGTGGGGCTCAACAAATTGCCAATTCAAGCCCTTCAAATTAACCTACTTACCCCATCTTTTTACAAGATACCAATCATTGATACTTCTGCTGTTAGATCTCATCAAAAACTTCAGTTTATCAAGTTGTTACAGTATGATAACTAGGTCCATCCATACCTGGGTTTGACCCTTACAAGATTTAACTTGTTACTGGTTCAACTTGGTTTGAAATCATTAGATTCATACAAATATGGTTAGATTGGAGTATGGCAGGATTCATAGTATTCAGGTCAATTGAACCTCAGTTCCCAGATACTTCATACAAAACCAAATTCACCTGTCTCTTAGCTTGATACTTTGTGTGTAAACATGGGCACCACAATGGAATCAATGAAATTTTTTTTTTTTTTTTTTTTTGTTTTTTGTTTTGTTTTTGTGTGTGTGTGTGTAGGAGGACTCATTGAAATGATGGCGTTGGTCTAAAGCTAAGAAACAGATGTGTGGGATGGTGGAGAAGACATGGAATAATACAAAATCCACCCATGGTCATATATCTGTGCTATGAAGTCCAAACATTATCATGTCATGGTCCCACACGTCATGAATGTTAGAAAGATTTATGTAAGATCATGGGCATTTCTTTCTAATGCAACTCCAACAGACTCAACCTGTGTCATCATAGGCCAGAATATTTTCCTCTAATAGTCTTGAGTATACTAATTTTATTTAAATTAGAATGAAAATATGGTTTGACAAGCAATAGAAATGATCACCAACTAACCTTCAGTTTGATTCAGAGAAATTCTCTCTCAGGATCCGGATGTTACAGAGGCGAGGCCCCGTCAAACAGCCGGGATTCCCATGAATTTCACAGCACCAAGCGTGATAATCAACGTTCGAGTATGGGAACTTCCGCTGGAGAAAATTTTCTATTTAGATTCAAACCTCTCTTATATTAGATATCCCTCAATGTGCATAGGTGTTGGCTCGAATTTCGCTTTAATAGAGTGATTTGTATCGTGGGGCTCACCAGGTGTGGAATATATAGATATTTTTGTCAGACAGGATCAAGTCTGCAGTGTATAAGGAATCCCTTTGAAGTTTGATTTGGATATAATTTCCTATACAAGGGATTTCTGTGATAGAACGGATTCAAGCATTAAAGCATACAAATGTGAGCACCATGAAGTTTAAATAGATCAGTAGCAGACTGTGTGGGGCAATCCTTAGTGCGCAAGTTATGTTAGGGCCAGCACTGACGCCCTCTCTTGTGCTCCATTTCGGCTGTGTGCGTCTCGGCACGAACGCTGATGCATTGTCGAGACCAGCACAGCTCGCCACGATCTCGGCCACATGCCTCGTTGAACAAGTAGTGCATCTCGGCTACAGCCGAGGTGACGAGCTGCTATTCGAGACAGGTACTGACAGCCACGCCTTACATAAGAACACGTGGCAGGGTACAGGCACGCTCCGATGAGACAGATACACCATCCAAGCCGTCCGCCCTCATCAAATCCTTGTCAGAGCCACATCCAGTGGCTGCAGCCATATCAGGTTAGGGCCCAAAAAAGGATCCGATGGGACCTTAGCCGCCAACAGATCAAGAAGAGATCAGGCCCAACGTGACTAGCATTTAATGTGGCATGAGCTGATCGGACCCTCATTTAATGCAATGTGGGCTATGATGGATCCTCATTAATTACACTATGGGCTAATGAGACCCTAACAGTCAAAACATTATGCCCACTAACAACAGGAATCTAGGATTTTTCTCATATAAGGTGATTTACTATCCAAAACCATGTACGCATACATGCATGCAATTTCCTAGTCGTTACTCTGCCTCTCTTCTTCTCCTACCTTTGTCCCTACACTAACTTAGGCATCGAAGAGCCCTGTGCTACCCACAGCCAGGGTCCTTTGACTGCTTCTTCTTCCCTTTCAGGTCTCTGAAGCGGATAGCTTTCTCCAGTCATTTGGATAAGTCCTCAAAGGCTCCCCCTAATCTTGTGAGTTAATATCTTTAGCACTTACACAGACAGTGCCCATTTTCCTGCATTAGTTCAGTCTCTAAGATATATCATCAATCTAAAAGAAGGGAAAAAAAAGAAAGACATGACTGCAGCTCTGATACTCGGATTCGCCCCCATTCGATTGCAAGGCCATCTATTCAAATTCAAGTAACTAGGGCATGTTTAGCCTTGTTCTCAAGAGCCTTTTTTTTCACCCCAGCCAAGGGGGCTAGGAGGCCACACCCGCTTAAGAGAACACCTCTATTACATGGGGAGGAGGCACCCATATATGAAGAGAAAGAGAGAGAGAGTATATCTAAAGATCAAACCTGGGCAGCTAAGTGAGAAGTGGGATTCCCAGCCAACTGGGCAACCCCATGATCTCACATGAGACTTATTCGACTTGATGCCCCAACTCATCGAATCAGAGCAAACATTAGGTCGCAATATAAATTTCATAAGGGCAGGTTAGCTGGGCCTGGCTGAGGTCTGCATACTTTAAGATGAAGTTTGAGTAGACTTTAAAGCTTGAGGGAGGCCAACTGCTTTGGCTTGATAGGTAACGGAACCGGATTCCCTGTTTGGACCAAACAGAGAAAGCCACATCAGGGGGCGGGTGTGGGGGCGGAGGAAAGAGAATCCCACTACGTGTCAACCCCCGTTTGGACCAAACAGGGAATCCGTTTCCGATAACATGCAGGGTTTGAACCAAGGACTGACTGATGGCACAATAAGAAATTCATCACAAGGAGGCTTCTTCATTATGTTGGGACTAGGCTTGGTTTGAGGCCCAGGTGGTTAACCAGGCTGAATATTAAGCTACCTCAATAAACATGCTAGGTTTCTTGTTAAAGCTTCAACTGACTTGAACCACCCAATCAACAGATGAAACTGTATTGTGGGATACACATCTTCCAGTAATCAGTCTGTTGGGCATTGCTTGCTGTTTGATTTCTGTCCCTTTTCATTCCTGATCATCTATTTCATTGCCTTAAATGGGTGTTTTTCAATGACTAATCTAGCTTTCGAAGACCTTTAGGCTGAAAACTGTCTCTTTTTGGTGAATTCACCGGATGGTCTGACCATCGTGTTTTGTAAAATTTAACTAGTTGTGAGTTTTTCTGAGAAATTCGGACTTATAGTAGTAGCAGCATATTCCCAAAAGCAATTGTCACGACTCGGGCCCGAATTACGATATTCCTGAGCCGTGAGCCCATACTTACTCCCGTAAACTCCGAATTAACCGAAGTTAAAACGGAATCCACAAGGGATAACATCCTCAATAAACCTGTCAAATACACAATATTGCGGAAACATGTATATTTGACAATATCAAATTTCGATTTACATGTATAAAAAAAGAATAAAGTCTTTATACGTGTATCATTCCCATCATTTTCTTGTCAATCGGTGT
Organism: Cinnamomum chago; assembly: GCA_038049695.1. Classification (NCBI taxonomy): domain Eukaryota; kingdom Viridiplantae; phylum Streptophyta; class Magnoliopsida; order Laurales; family Lauraceae; genus Cinnamomum; species Cinnamomum chago. The sequence continues at coordinate 53,580,363 of CP142457.1, read as the reverse complement.
GTACCCAAAACACCATGAAGTAACAATTAATTACATCTCAAATGGCTAAACAAAATAACTTTTCAAAACGTTTCTCAAAATACTATAGTTCTTTCTCGCGCTCGAATACCCATATCAAATGGTATTCCTTCTGTTCCATTCGTTTAATCCTCCTGGAGGAACCGGAGCGGTCTCCTCCGCTGCCACCGGAGGCGCTGCGGCACCGGCAGGGGCAAACGGGCCTATAATGTCATCAATAATACTAATGAACACGACGGTTCAACAATGTATAAATAGATCTTGTAATAGCACATGTTAATACATATACTGAATTCATTAAATCCTTTTGGTAACAAATAACATTCTAGACAAATCTAGATAATTTCTACAATGACAGTAGGTAAACTTAAGAGTTAATCAATAGTCATATACAAGATAGTCATTACCATAGCTTTCATTCATTCATTTCATTTCATTTAATTTACCATCTTCCCTCAAGGGAATGATTCATCTTCCGAATGGAAGGCATCGATCAATACCCATAGATATGATCGGAATATGTGAGACTTACTAGTGTCCGGGCCAGGGACAACTAACATCACCACGGAGCTCCGGAACGCCCCCAAATTCATTTGCTGCAGCAGGATTAGTCATTTGTTTCATCTATTAATTCATTGAACTCATTTAAAGTTCTAATACCATAGCTAGGAAGTGTCAAACTCAACAGTTAATGCTCTCCAATAACTAATTAATTACTGGATGCAATTCAATTCCATAATTCTCTTCGTGACAAGAGAAGCGAATAGTAGTGATACCGATCTCACTAGATCGGAGCCCAACAATGTGGTGTACGATACAATGAGAAAACTTACTAACCATTCATGGTTCTACTTAACTCTGTCTCAAATCTAAACAACAATTTGGGTGTAACCATTGGTTTCCAAATGCACGTGTTATTTCCGATGGACATCACAATTATATATTCAATGTGTGCATTGTATAGTCCCTGTAATTATCACCCATGAAGTTTAGCCTTAAAACTAATTTTTAAGGAATACTTATACTTACAAGAAATACTCCAAGCTTATGCAAAAATTCAAATTCACTTACTATGAATAATTTGGTCAGGTTTGGTTACCCTGGCAGCTACCAGGCGGTTAACCGAAACTGCACTGGCGGTTAGCCGAAGCCTCGTTGGCGGCGAGCCGAACCAAGTTTGGTTAGCTTACTATCATCTTTTCAGAAGCTGATTTTCTGACAGGGATTTCTGACTCAATTTCGGTCAACCCAGTGGTCACCTTTCGGCTAGCCGCAATGCCAATTTCGGTTAACCGAAATTTGGCGGTTAGCTTTCCAGAGGCTGATCAAGTTGGGGTTTTCTGGCGGTTAGCCTTGCGGTTAGCGCAGGGCTAGCCGAAATTCACCCAGAACGACATTTCTGAGCTTCTGATTTCTGAAGCTAATTTCTGTACATTGAATCCATTGAACTCCAAACACTTCAATAACACACAAAATCACAAGCAGATGTTTATACTTGCCTCTCTTGAAGCTTAGTGGCAAAATTCCTCTTTTCCTTAGCTTGGGTTGAGATTAAAATAATCCTCAAATTTCAAGCCCTAACTCCATGAAAAACATAAAAACACATCTCATAAGCTATTTATGCTAATAACCATGCCTAATCACTCATTACAACTTGAAAACTCATTAAAAGTTCCAAGTACTTACTTGGAGCTCAATGAGAGAAATCTTGAGATCTTTCTCAAGCTCTACACTTCAACAATGGGGAGGATGGCTTGGGGAAGATGATGAAGATGAAAACACACTCCTCACAAACTACTTGGTTCACTCCTAGCTTCTCTCTTGAGGAAGGAGATTGGAAGGGGAAAAGGAGAGAATGAGTCAAGGGTTTTGCTTGAAGTGAAAATGAATGAATGATTCATTTCATTCTAATATAGGGTTCCTTCACACAAAAACCCCCTCCTAATAAGCTTTATTACATATTGAGTCAAATGAAGCTTCACTTGGTCCATTTGAGGTCAAATTGAATCACTTATATTATGAAAGTTAACGTATTATTCGAGATATAATCGCTGGTATCAAGAATTTCCGTATTTGACTAAATACGTAGAAACCCGTATTTATGAAAAAGTCCTTAGTCTACCTTGTTTGAGTCTAAACTCACTTTAACCAATTCAATTTCATCTTTAGTCCATTCCATTATGCTTAATGCACATTTGAGACTAATTTCTCTCTCTTCGGTCATTATCTTTCATTAATCCAATTATTCATGCTTAATTAGCATTAATCTAAATTAATTAGCCTTAATTGTGAGTAGCTTGGGTCGGGGTGTAACACAATTTCAATTGGAAATTGAGATTTTAGATTCCATAGGAGTCCTTTTGGTTGGAACCACCTGCCCTCATCATCTGATTGATACAGCAACCGCACTTGGATCTTTGTAAATGAAGTGCAGGTAAATCAGTTAAATCAGTTTTAAGTTATCTCCAGCAGTTGCTTTATTTCTATGTTTCTTGTTACACTCCAACCCGAGTTAATTACGATTAACTCTAATTAATTGAGATTTAACATGGTTTAAACGTGATTAATCAAATTAAGAGTGATTAAGGACTAAAATGGATTGGACTAGTTTCGTTTGAGGGACTTAGACATAATGGAATGGATTTAATAGGAATTCATTTGATTGAGTTGAATTTACACTCAAATTAATGAAAGTAAGGAGTTTTTCGTAAATATGAATTTGTGCGTATTTTGTCAAATGAGGTGAGATTTGATACCATCGTGTGTATCTCGATGAGTACCATAACTTTCATAATATACACACTTTTGTTTGGCTTAAAATGGATCACATAAGTCTTGAATTGACTTAACTTGGTAATATGCATAAGACTTAAGGTTCATATGCAACTTGTATATGTTATGTGTCAAGACCTCCAGTTGCATGTAGTTGCATGTGGTGAAGTGTATTCATTTCAACAACTTGGAGAAAGAGAGAAACACAGCAGCTGGTTTTCTTCTTCACTTCCTCTTCGTGTGATCAAACCAAGTGAAGTTTCCAAGTGCATATTGACAAGGAAGAAGTGCTTTCATCTTCTCCTTCACCTTCTTCTCCAAGTGGGTTGTTGTTTTCTTAAAGATTGGTGCTTTTGAATCAAATAAAGGTTGAAACAGAGAGGTTTTGTGTTAAAGCACAACAAAAAGGCAAGTATAAACACTGATTTGTATTTATATGCTATAAGTTTAGTTTTTGTTGAGTTTTCTTGTCATAACCATATGTATAGAATTTTGTTTGAGTGGTGGATTGTTTAAGTGGATTGTGTAAGTGGATTGCATGGCAATAGTAGTGTAATTTTGATGTGTATGGAGATGATTATTGATGGGGGAACAGGAGGTTCCATTTTGCCTATGCAGGTTATGAAGAAAATGTAAAGAAAGAGGGAAAGAAAACGATCGGTTTCAGGTTCTGCAACTGGGTTCGTTGCAGGTCCGATTGATCGGACTGTCATTTAACTGTGACAGAATTTGGGCCGATCGGTGAAAATTGGTCATCTTTTGAATTCGAATTTGGTTTAGGATCATAAATGGCCTATAAAAAGTAGGTTAATGACTAATTCTAGTACAATTAGTGAAGAAGGAATTTGTTAATATTTCATAAAACATTATTCTTGGATTTTGATCCAAAGAACGTATATGTTAACCAGAAGTTAACCAAGGTCATGGTAAGTTTATACGGAGTTATTATAAATGCATAATGGTTTTCTGAAATTGAGGATAAAGCCTATTGAGTGTTTCAAGGCTGTTTAAGTCCTTTATACCTCCATTAGTGTGGATTCAGGGAATTTCAATGTACAACCTCCATATATCTGTAATGTTCATCGAGAATAACATGTACATTGAACAACTGGGATTACACATGCATGGATGATATTAGTAACTGAATTATTTAATTGCTTAGTAAATTGTATTCGTTAAATGAAAGGAAATAACATGAAATGAATCCTTCTTGAGGCTTGGGTCATGAACAGTGCGCCCTTCCGCCCTATGCCAAAGAGGATAATAATATCAAATGAAAATGAATTGATAATTGAATTAATCAGTGAGTCTGGCACTACATAGTGATTTCTATAAGCTCATTGAGCTGATTCTGCTGCAGCAAATTATTTGGGAGTGCTCCGGAGCTCCGTGGTGATATCAATTGTCCCTGGCCTGGACTCTGATAATTTCCACAATAAATGAATCCTTCCGTATGGAAGAGAAAATCCTTTCCTTTGAGGGAGATGGAAATTGAATTGAAATTGAAATGCTATTGTAGTTTGTCAAATAAAGAGACTCTTATTGATTATGAGTTGGAATTGGAATTGAACCAATCTAACACAAAATGAAAAGAATGAAGTGTATCGTTAGCATGTTAAAAGATGAAATTGTTTATACATTGCTGAATTGTGAAATTCATAGTGTTATTGATGGCATTATAGGCACAGCTGCCCATGCCGGTCCTTCTGAGACCACAACACCACCGGAGACGTCCGGCACGGTTCCTCCAGGAGGACTAGTTGAATGGAAGTAAAACTTTGAGTTGTGATGAGTTGAAACGTTTCACAATTTTGATCTTTACATTGTATTTAAATATGCAAGTGATGGAGTTGTAAATAGTGTAAATGAGTTTTGTTTATTACATGAGCAATGTATACTTTTGTTATTCCGCATAATATGTATAATCGATATCCCTTGTGAATTTTAATACATTGAGATTCACGGGAGTAAGTATGCGACACGACTCGGGAGTAGCTCGGATTAGTTCTAATCTCGGGCTCGGGTCGTGTCATTTCTTCACAGTCAAATACAGAAAGGTAAACAGAGACACAGATGACTAGATTTACAGGGCAAACTGAGAGAAAGGCAACCAAAAGTCCAAGAATCATAACAGGATCAATGGTGTAGACTACAATATTGAACTTGCTCATTCCATATTCATCTGTTTGAATAGCATTTTTGCATTTAAATCCCTCAAATATCAATACTGTTATTATTATTTTCCGCCCGAATTTGGAATTACAATCATTGAAGAAAATAAAATAAAACAAAACAAAACAAACTACAGGAACGTATAGAAAGAAAATGATAGTAAGCCACACACACCATCTTATACATACAGCAGTTTTTTATGTGACATTTGAATTGAATGGCAACTTATTAAAGTAGGAGGTGCTGCAACATTTGCAATCAGTCATCACACATCAAGCAAGTTCTAATTCCTTGAGAACGTCCCCACAGGCTGGCAAAGGGTCTTTGATGGCGAATCCAAGCGGATTTATCAGGCGGTTATTGGAGGAAATGCCGACGTTATAGGTGATGAGAATCCGGGAGCTGTCAGCACCGCGGTTGGGGCTATCACAATCTTTCCTGGGGCTTTCCACCAGCTTTACTTGGCAATTCTCTTCTTCATGATCCCCTGCAACTGGAATCCTATACCAACCTGTGGAGTTGGTGACGCCCGCAACGTTCAATTTGAGCTCTTTTGTTTCTGGGTCATGGCAGTCAATCTCCACTTTTGCACCTGCAAACATTGTGAAATTAGTTTTCCATAAGTATCGAATAAGAATATGGAATTGACTATGAAGAGAATATTGTAATTACCAGCTATCCATTCTGAAACACGCGTGGGGAATCCAATGCGGCATGTGTCACAGTACACTTGGCCTTCCATGTACAGGAATTTTTCACTGGAGGCGACCCCCAAGAGGGACAGAAGGAAGATGGCTGGAAGCATTGACATGTTTTGTTTTTGTTGGTAAGATTGGAGTGTTTTGAAATGAATTTTGTGAATGGGTGGATTGCCGTGCTAAAGAGAGGTCAGTGGGAAGCAGTATAAATAAGAAGAGGGTTGCAACGGCTGTTGTTAGAAACAGTTAAAAAACCTTCTTTTGAGGGGAATGAGAGGAGGTTTTTTCGCAAAGTGGTTGGTGTCTGTTGGTTGCCTTGACCGATCCAGTTCAAAAAATGAATGGACCACAAGCCAAATTCAGGAGGGGAGACTCAATTCATCAACTGCCAAAATCACAACTCTTGAATTAACAGTAAAAATTTAAAAAAATGGTAAAGAGGTTGCAATTATTTTCTTGAATTAATATGACTATCAATGATCAATAAAATTCTTATATGATAGATATGTTTTTTTTTTTTTTTTTTTTATGCAGGGACCCCATTTATTGAATTTTATTCTATTAGAGATCGCAATTCAAAGGAACTATTGGTAGCCATGATTCATCGACCCAAACCATTTGTATGATTTTGGGGGGTCATGGTTGAAATGGTTGACACAGAAAAATCAAGCACTGGGATGCTCGGGCCTCCTAGTGGGGCCCACCTGAATGGGCCACACATGTCTCTCCCTGTCACCGGATCCATGGGTTTGCAGTTTTGCACTCATCCGAATGAACTACGTGGTTGGATTGACTAACACTTGTTTTAATATAAAACCGATAAACTTGTGGGCTATGGATAAGGGATTATGATGATTTATTTGATGGGCCTGAAATTTTGTATAGTGGTCGAGAATATCTTTCCATCCTCCCTTCCGGCACCGGTTAGTCTCAGAGTGTGCGTGCATCAAGTCGCGCAGGGGATCCCTTAAGATCATCCTATGTGAATGATTCAAGTTGGCCTCATCTCATCAATGTCTTCGTATAACCAAATCATGAGCCCCAGTCTCAGCAATAGCTGCTGGTGAAAGTTTTTTTCAAAATTTCGAGTTTTTTTTTTCCAGGTTATTAATAAGCATATACTTGGAATGTTAGAATAATTAAATATATTTATTTTATTTTATTTTTTGATAACTCAGGGTATCTCCCATCTAGCCCAGCCTAGGAACCCTTAGCCCTGAGCCTAAGGGACATGGGTGGCGCCACATTGTCTGAGATTTGAAAAAATATTTGAAAGTAAAAGTGTTTGTTATGAATTGAATTTATAGGAAGCTTTTGACTCCACTCAATTTAAGAGTTTCACCCCACATTAGCTAACTTTACACCTTTTCTTTGTTGCTGTGATAGTGAACAAAAGTCACCATAAAATACCCACCGCCTAAGTTAATGGGCGAATTGTATATCAAAATATATAGAAAAATTAATGGGCCATATTGCCGATATGCGCTCCGAGTTTTTAGAACTTAAAGAAATTGTTAACATTGCTAGAAAATTAGTGGAGACAAAGAAGGATATTATATACCAATTGGTTTATTTGCTTCTAAAATTAGGGTTAATTTTACCAATAGCGTCTGCAACGTAGAAAGAGTCTTTTCAGCAACGAAGTATTTAAATTATGGATATAAATGGGTACCCGATTTTTCAATTACCCGGAGGTTCCGACCGATTAAAAACCGGATCTGGGTCCTTATTTAGGCCTCGATAAGTAAATGAGTCTGAGTTCACCTTGGTTCAGACCTATGGACCAGAGACCCGACATGTTACCTCAAGTTTTGAAATTTATTCCAAAAACCATGCTCTTTTAATATGATTCTCTACCTAAACCCAAACCCAGATTCAGACTCGTCTCATATATGGTTCTGGTTCCGATTTCGGAGCCAAGAAACAGGTTCCAAAACAGTTGTGGATCTGGATCTGGTTCCACTTTCTCCTTAACGGTTTCGGTTTCGGGTCTACCATGGACCCGGACTAGAATCGACCCGTTTACAACCCTATTGTAAATAACAGGTTGCATAATTGAATGAGAGATCAATGGATAAACGATTGTTTGGTCACATATATTGAAGAGGATGTAGTTGCTAGTATTGATAATGAAGTTATTATGCAACGATTTCAATACATGAAAACCTATTAACAGCAGCTGTAGAAGTTTATATATTTGGATTTTCTTTTTAGATTAAAAACTATTGGTAACAATGCATTAAAAAAAATCTTTTTTTTTTAGAATTCAATATTATCTTTGTCGGATTATCGAAAATAAATTATTTGAGAAAATTTATATTATATTTCTCAAATTATTGAAAGTAGATGACAAATATTGATAAAAGGAAAAAAAATTTATTCGATTTGCGGAAGGTAAGTCTTTTGTTGACCCCGCGGACTCGAATTCTTGGAATCGCCACTGCTGAGGGACACTCGATTTTGAATAGCCAAGAACTAATTCCCAGGGGCACAGGCAAACCCTCTCAATTTACATGGATAAAAAAAAAAAAACCCTTAAATAAGAATTAATTAATTAATAAAAAAAACCTCCCTAATAATGGAAACCATCCTACGGCGCAGTCACATTCGATCAGTGACTCATGGAAGCCAACGCCCAAGTCAGTGTTTAACTATAACTCTACAAGGACGCCGGGGAGACAGAGTATTGACATTGGTGTTAGAATCCCTCCTGGAATGTCGGTTGTGTACTATATTAGAAATTGTGGTTTCCTGAAAGTGATTAATTATTATTAATTTATTTTTTAACCAATAGTAAATTTTGCAAGATAGAAATGAGTAATAGTATCATGTCAATGGTCTAGATCTTTGGATGGTGGTCCCGAATAGGTTGATTTCACTTGAGCTTATTTGACCTTTATAGTAATAAAGTTAACCTTGTCTAATCACTCATCTTAGTTATAGATAATCTTACTAATGCGTAACACACTGATCAACATACAATTTTTAATTGGTTGAAATGAAATCATCCTATATCAGGCTAAAATGTTCATGTTGATTATGCGTCTTCGAAGATCCACAATTCAATTCACAGCCCAACATTTTATATTGTAGCAGTTACTGAAGCCCAAAATGGCACGTGTTCCGACTGAAAATCACCAGCTCTGCCAGTGACCAACCAACTGCTTTCATCCTTACGCGTCCATCTCATTAAACAGATTTCAAACTTTGGGATTCTCTCGTGCACCTGATGGATCAGAATTCAAAACCCAAAAAAGTGCATGTTACCATGGATCCATCAACATGTAACAACAGTTCATACTGGATAAGATAATTCCCACTTAACCGTCAACTATAATCATCCAACTCATGGATCACCAACCATTCTGCAATTTGGCCAGGTAGAATAGATAGTTAACAAGGCCTCCCATATTTGTGACAGATGAAAAAAACAGTCGCCCACTGCACCACCGAGGCCTCAATGATCCAAGATCTGGAAACTGAAACCCAGTGTCAGGACAAATCAGCATCATTTGATCATTCAACATCAAGCATCAAACTCAACCTTCAAATATCGAATTAATCGTATGCATTAAAGCAAGTACTGCGACCAGGGGATAAAGTAAGTAGGCTAATATGATAGATGGCTGTTCTGTTCCGACATTAGGGAAAAATTAAAAAAGAAAGAAGAAAAGAAAACCAGACAAAAGAGGTGTAATCATCAGCTTTCTTGAAATCATCCAAAACCACTAAAAGCAATCAAATGAAGATCTTAGAAAGCTAAGATGCAATGGACTATTTCAGAATCCCATGTGGGATTGACCATGTCCAAATATTAACTAAAGAGCCCCATAGCTACAATAAACCACACAAGAATAAATGATACGAACATTTGATATTCAATATCCAAACAAACAGAGGATATTCAACATCCCTCTTGTTTGCGCATGGCAAGCTCCAAACCCGTCAGCTTCACTGCAACAGAGGAAAGGTACAAAATAATGTCTGTTTGATTATAATAGCATAAACTGATATAAAAAAAATATGGATAAATGATCTAAAATAAAATGATAAGTGGGATTCAGATGACATAATCCACAACCCACCTCTGCATCTTCACCTCCACCAGCTCTTGAGGTGCTGCTCTCCATCTTCTGAGGGTCTTCTGTCAACAAATATTGTGCTAAAAATCAGGGAAGAAATAGGAATTGTACTTTTCCAGAATAAAAAACAGTATTGGAAGATTGGGATTAACAAGGATCTTCACTGCAGGATGCAGAAAATGTGGTGCAATCACATAATCATGGCTCTTATCTCTCACACTGCATTTTCATTAAAATTGCAAAAATCAAAACCTCATTCTTGACATTCCAATCAATGAATGAAAATTTCACTCGACTGTAGTCCTAGAACGTCGCACCTACATATGCACAATTTCAGTAGATGCCATTGTTGTTTTTATATGGAATCAGTTACTCCAAAATCCCATCAATGTGAATGAGAATATTTTCTATTATCAGTTTATCACCCACTGAAATTTCATACTCAACCCCAATGCTAGAATGGTACTATGTACCACAATTTCAGGGGGATGTCACTGAAGTGCTGTGTGAATCAGTAACCCCAAATTTCCATGTATGTGAATGAGCATATTTGTTGAGAAATGATTAATTGATATACATACAAATTATCCTTCACTACATGCCACGTGGTTCAGATTCTGCTAAATGAGACTGCAGTGAATCATCAATCAAATAGAAGCAACAAGTCGAACTTCAAGGCACAAAAGACTAAACCCCTAAGTCGTCTGCTCCGACAAGCTTGCAAGTTGAACACCAATAACTTGCACACTGACCCTTGGATCTGATGCTTAAGAATGTCCAATGGAGCTGTGTTTTGGTAGGTGCCCATCTACATGCCACTTTTTAAAGTTCTATCGTCAGTAAACTCGTCATCATGTACATCATAATCTCGCTCTGGTCACTTATCATTGTTGTAGCCAAGATGGTCTCTTAAGTGCAGTTCTTAAAAGAATCAACTAAAACGGCTCAAGGTCATATTGTAATGGCTCTGTTCCATTACTATATTGAAAAAACAAGATTGTCCAAGGAGGAGGCAGATATAAGATACCCATCAACATAAACAAACGCCACTTTCGGCAATGACGGTAAGGAAATACCAAGCAGGACTGGCAGACATTCGTAGAAAAAAAAAAAGGAACCAACTTGTCAAACAAGACCCAAAAAGAGAAGGGGGACAAAATTGACTTGGCCAAAGGTACTCAGTCAACTTGTCTAGAACTTGATCAAGACAAGCCTCTCTTTAAGGCCTTTCCATTCAGTTATTAATGGACTTGAGATAATATACATAGCTCAAGAGCAAGTAAGGAAAAAAACTACAATGATATAAATAAAAAGAAACTCAAAAATTGGAAATCAACACACAAAAATTGGTGGTCCCTTCCCTTTCTATTCTCTTCTCGGGAGCAACTGGGTGACACTAATGAGTCTCCGAGTTCGAGCAACTGCAAGTTTTAAGTCCTTTTTATGTGAAAACACGCGCAAACTACACACAAAGAAGTGAGGCTTTGGGGGATTTGTCCCCTGCATTTAGATCACTATGATGCATTTGAGGTTTAGACCATCAAATAAAAGCTCATGTTGAGAAAATACACAGAAATATATGGAAAAAATCAACCCAAGAAAAATAAAAGAAAAAACAACAACAAAAAACAGCAAAATAAAGCAAATAATGCTCAAATCTTATATGAACTGGCAATCTGAAGTGATTTTGGATAATAATGAACTGATTCCCCAAGAATTTACAAGAAATAGGATTTAACCTCATAAAGCATTTCCCAATATCCAGGGAAGTCCTGGCATGTTAGTAAGTAGTAACTGCGATCCTCTGATTGGAGCTCCAATATTTTCGTTTAAAGTGTGACACAGATATGAATAGCTCCGAAATAGTTTGCATTAACAAAAAAGAAGGGAAAAAATGGCTTCAGCTGCATTTTACGGCAGTGTATGATACTTCGGCGTCACCCATTAAGATTCAATTATCCAAGTAAGCCGCTCCGCACCACTCAACTAATTGGTTGATATTTAAACCACGATTATCACGGTTTACTTAAAAAAATGATTTGCAACAAACAATATATAACTCGTCTCAAAATTCAATTACCTATATCATTTTCATAGCTAGTGTATGATCATTTTCTCTTCTTTTCATTCTTAAAACCAACTTTCAGTTGGAGACACATCTCATCTCTATACAGCCAAGAGCCTCAGTGGTTATATTTGAGTTATCAAATGTTAAATTGTTTCAAATCCAATCATGTCCTTCAGTCTTTTTTTTATTACATCATCTTTTTACTTTCTTTAATTTCAGAACATTACACCTAACTCATGTCCATCACAGGGTCCAAGCTTTAGGGAAACAACCATAGAATATTTTTGCCCTATTTATTTGATTTTCGGGGGTTGGGAGTAGGTTCTATTAGAGGGAGGATCATGTGCAGACTCTTTTTGTCGGCAATTTGGTCTATTTGGAATGAAAGAAGCAAGAGGTGCTTTGAAGGCGTTTCTTCAAATGATTCCCCGCTAGTGGATAGAGTGAAATATTTAGTGGCACACTGGTCTTCTGTTTTTCCTCAATTCCAATCCTTCCCTCTGACTATGATCTTGCACAGCAGGAAGGAAGTGGCCTTTTCCTATCCAATGGCATCAAGCATCAATCCCAGATGGAGTCTCCCCTCCTTTAGGAACCTCAAAGCTGAATTTTGATGGGAGTTCTTCAGGAAATCAGGGCTGGGGTGGGAGGCGTGAGTGATCCATAACAATGGAGGATCTGTCCTGCTATCCTACTCCGGACCAGCTGGTGTTTGCTCTATAAACAAATAAGAGTTTTTGACAATGTTGATTGGTTTGCCTGAAGCAAGGTAGTTAAACTTTCAGCATCTTTACATTGAAGGTGTTACATTTTGTGTTGTTCAATGGGCTGCTGAGAAAGCTAATCCTCCGTGGTACTTATTCTAGAAGAGGTGGTAGATCTTTCTAGAAGTATGGAAGTTTCATTCCATCAAATAAAGTGCAGTGCTAATGGGATGGTGGGTCTTTTGGCCAGAGAGGGAGTGTGTAGACAATCTTTGGATATATATTTTGTATTTAACTTGTTTTTTTTTTTTTTTCTGCCTTAGCCCAGTTTTTTCTAGAGGTTTTGGTTCAGACTTCAGTGTAGTTCTCTTATACTGTACAGTCCTTTTTTGAGATATGAATATAGTCACCAACTCACCATTCAAAAAAAGAATGAAACATCTGATGTATGGACCATAAACTAAATGCATAAACCCAAAAGTGCAAAAGGAAGTGTGTGTGTGTGGGTGGGGGGCGGGGGGGTAGATTGGTCTTCCACTTCCTACGAACGCAATGAACAACTAAACCTGCGTTTTTTGTAAGTCTAAGATATGGGCTTGTGCATAATAAAAATAAATGTAAATCAACAGGTTATTCAACAAATTACCTCCATCCTCAGGGATGTCAGAAGTCCACAAGGTGAGATTATCTCTCAAAAGTTGCATGATCAAAGTACTATCCTTGTAAGATTCTTCACTCAGGCTATCGAGCTCTGATATGGCTTCATCAAAAGCTTGCTTGGCTAGATGGCAAGCCCTGAAATATATATTGCATGACATCATCAAGTTCCACAGAATTTGGATTGAAATAGCAGCAACCCATCGCTCAGGCATAACATGCATACCTTTCAGGTGAATTCATAATCTCATAATAAAAGACAGAGAAGTTTAATGCCAAGCCCAATCGGATAGGATGAGTGGGAGACAGATCAGTCTCAGCTGTACTGGAAGCTGTCTGCAAGTAGGTGGTGGGAACATAATTTCAAAAACTTTTCATTTATTCATTTTATGAATAAATCACAGTATTATATTTATATGGAAACCAGGCTCTTCCTAATTTCTATTAAGTTTTAACCATTAATGCAGGTTAAATGCATATTAAACAATTAATAGACATACTACAATAAACTGCATGCAAAAGATGTATAATTAAAGAATAGGGGGATGATCCAAATTCCAAAGCGACCAAGTCAAATGTAAGCATGTGATCCCTACTGAGGAGCCCACCATCAAATAGGGTGAAGGTAAGTTTCTGTCATGGATTACAGATGACCAGAGTTGCACATGAGCTGGGTAAGGTAGGTCCCATTTTGCACCCCTTCATCTCTGGGCAAAAAATAGGCCTACTGACCAGGGCTGTAGCAAAATGCTTATCTCCAGGACAAGATACTGAACAGGTATGTGAATAGGAGGCGAAAGTGGTACTAGGATGAGTGACCTCCTCTCCTTCTCTATCCCCCAGTTCAAAAGGCATCCATTTTCAGACCACGGGATCAATCATCAAACTGATTTATGTTTAAATTTTTGGAGCAGTTCACTTCATTTCAGGTCCTGTTATTAAACAGGTATGAGAAATATAGTGATTTCCTTTCTTTTCCATTGCCAAATTTGTTTGAGCACCATAGTAGGCGACCACCTTTCCCACATTTGTAACTCTGTGTTGAGCAGAATTAACCTTAGAATGCAACTTTTAAAATTGTGAACCCCTCTGTTGGGCCTACCTCGATGCATGCCAATCACAAGTAAAGCTAGAACAGAAAGGTCAAAACATAAATTAAAGGTGGCCAACTATCAGTACCATCTGATGATAGTGACCATCTATGCAAGGGCCCTAAATCTAGCACTTATACACATGCACTCGTAGAGCCGTTAAACTCAGTGTCCCTTTAAATAGATAGTGTGATCATCAGATCATGCTAACTTGTACAAATCCCTAATTTGGGTAAAAAAATTCCAATCCGAGCCTTACCCATGATTGGCATACATCAAGGCAGGGCCCACATAAGGGGTTCACAACTTTAAATTTTGTGGTTGGTTAGACAAATTCTCCCCTTCAAAATTTTCATTGCCGCCTTTTCACACTGAAATCTGCAAAATTAGAATACCCTAAACCCTAAACCCTGTGCACACACTGAAACCAGTAAAAGACCGAGCAAAGTTATACAGCATTGCTTGATCTCCAAAACTGCAATCTAAAAACAAACCCACTAGCTAAAATAATTGGATTCAAGGATCAACTCAGATTTCCTTTTTTCCAAGTTGAATTTCGGGAAGATAGGAAAGTACACTTTACTGTACAGTGTTCCCTTTTTCACTGAGAGTCTTAGTAATCTGAATAGCAGAAGAGAAAATTAAATGTATATGAAAGAGAATATAACCGAATCCAAATTTAGATACTGTCCTGCAAATCAGGTCACATCTATCCATCCAGTGAACAAGCGGGAAACACATTATCTCTTTAACTAGTAACTACAACCAGTCACCAAGAGGAAAAAGATCAGATCCACTTCGGCTTGTGGTAAAACAAGCAAGCATTAATATAAAAAGAAGAAAAAATCATACTGCATTCAGGAACAAGGCACTAAGACAAATCAGATACCTGGTAAGCTTTCAGCGATTGATCAGCAGCTTCTTTCTTCTCAATACCCGCCTTGAACTCCGCCAAATAACGGTAATAATCCCCTTTCCTACAACCAAAATCACATAACAAAAAAAGAACCCCATCCTTACAAACTCTAGATTTCAACCAAATCCAGAAACACACGACAAGTACAACTCACTCACATCTTGTAGTAAAAGACGGTAGATTCCCCCGCAGAAGATGAAGGGATGAGATGCTCGTCGATCACCATCATGATATCATGACAGATGTCGGAGAGCTCGGATTCCACCTTATGCCGATACTCCTTGATCCGCTTCGCATGGTGATCGTTCCCCTTCCCCTCCTCCTTCTGCTCGATAGACGAGAGGATCCGCCACGAGGCCCGACGCGCTCCGATCACGTTCTTGTAGCCGACAGAGAGGAGGTTCCTTTCCTCCACTGTCATTTCCACATCAAGCTTCGCCAGTTTCTTCATCGACTCCACCATCTCTGCAACACAAAGGAGCGACGATCCGTCGTCAGAAACCCTAGAAGTCGAGGGAAATGAAAAAAAAAAAAAAAAACACCCTAGCTTTCTCATTCTAACACTAGAGAAGAGATCGAAAACCCTAGAAACGGAGCGAGTGAGAGAGAGAGAGAGAGAGAGAGAGAGAGAGAGAGAGAGAGAGAGAGAGAGAGAGAGAGAGGATACCATCGTAGCGCTCTGCCTGCTCTGCGAGCTTCGCGACGTAGACGAAGTTCTCGCGATCTTTCTGCGACGCCATGTGAGTTGCAGAAGAAGATCGAAATCGAAATCGAGATCGAGAGATTGAGAGAGTGTGGATCGAGAGAGGAGGATCGGCAGTGGGTATTTGGAGCAGAAATGGAGTGAGAGGTCGTGGCCACGGACTAGATATGCGGGGCCCACGGGCCATAGCTCTCGTCTTGGCTAATGGGCCAATAAGAGTTCGTGCTGGTAATTTGGTATTGTTCGTTACGAATGGACAAGAGTACAGTTGAACTGTTTGCAGTTACTACTTACCATATACTACAAAACACCGTGTCGTGATGCAGTCAAGTCGGACTGAGTGGGGCCCCTTTTTCGGTGGTGGATTCTTTATAGTTGAGACCGTTGCTTTTAAAAGCTTCTGTTTTATAATTGATAAAGAGGGTTAGAAGGTTGAAGACTGCTAGTTGGGTGGATTGTTGGGGAATTATTGAACTTGGCCTTGAGAGTAACGACCTCCCAGTAATAATGAAGATGCTGAACAATGAATGGATGGTTGAAATATGTCACTAGTAATAATGTCTGACTTTGGGCCCTGTTTTTGTTTTTTATTTTAGCATGAGGGGGCTAGAAATGATCTTTTTTTACTCTCTTCCATCAGCACTAATTCGAATTTGGCATGATCTAGATGTTAACTACCATTATATTTTGTTATAATTTTTTTTTTGCGGAGTACAGAGTAGTCAAGCTTTAAAAATTTATCTAGCTCTTGTGGCAACGCATCTCCCATCCACCACAAATAGAAGCGGGGATTGATTCTCCCCTACTAGAACTTCGATGGTGAGACTATGTGGGCGGGTGGGAGTGTAGGTAAGCATAAAAGTCAAAAAGAAAAAACAAAAGTTTGAGGATTTAAATGTAAAGAGTTAATTATTTATACCTTACAAATAAATGATATACATGTGTGATGTTTATGCATGCATACATCTATTTGCACTCATTTACGTATCACATATATAAGTTTTGGGTGTAAATGAGATCAATGATATGTACTTGTGTTTGTATTCCACCTTTATATCTCTTAAATCCTCTTGAAATTTTAAATAATGTTACACATGTCCGAAAAGTCTAACTAATAAATCTTATTTTTCTATACTTTTGTGGCTTCAAATCAGGACCCAACCTGCTCAATATTTTGGTAAGATATATAAAACTAAGTCAAGCTTCATATCTTAGATCCTCAAGGTTTTTTGAGAAAAGCAAAAAAAAAAAAAAAAAAAAAAACAGAAACCACAAAACAACCTAATTTTACTTTCTTTTTGCACTTGTGGGCCTTGAATTCATGTTTAGCACGAGTCACTATGTTTGAGACCCGTTATTTCCTCTGTGGAAGAGTTTTTGGAGTTGTGGAGCCCACTAAATTATATAAAAATTAATGTAGATCTTTTCTTGTACTTTCTACGCCACTAATCATTTATTAATATGAAAATGGAGCTCGAAAACAAACATGCCAGTACATTTCAAATATATAAATTACATTTTACAAATCCAATGCGTAAAAGATGAATGACACCTAAAGGCTGGATCTTTTTATTGGCATTTTTAAAAATATGCATTGATTAGAAAATTCTCAATACTCTTTAAATGATTAAACAAAAAGTGCATAGTTATGAAGACATACTTGAGCTCAAAAGATTCAATATACAAAGTAATGCACCTCACTATAAAATAAGACAAAATTAATAGCTCCCTGTGCTTAAAAACACAATAAATTAATCTAGTCTAAAGTGTGTTTTTTTTTTTTTGCGCTATCGGAAGGTTCTCAATCCTTTAGGCTGGACTAATTCCTCCGGGTCCATAGGGAAGCCGGGTAAACTCGTCTGTAGCCTCAGTGTGGTAGTGCAATTTTGAACCTACAACCTCGGAGTGCAAACCATGGTCCTAGGCCAATTGAACTACTCCTCCCCTTAGAGTTTTGACATTTACACATGTATGATTGAAAGCAAATCCTCTAGTAGTGCCAAGATTGATATGTGAAGAAATGAGCTAGATAATCTCTAAAAATCACAAATTATAGTGATTTTCATTTCCTTGAGAATTTAGAGATTTTTTTTTTGTTCTCTCTCTCTCTCTTTTTTTTTTTTTTTTTTAATTCATTTTAGTACGTAGCATGTTGATATGGGTCTGGTACTGATAAAGTATCACGAATATGACCACGATGTTATCAGTTTTTACCTAATCGATTCAGAGGTCCAACAGTGAGGCTTGAAACCATAATGAATTACATGTGTGAGGCCTAAATTTGTTCCATGGAAATTATTATGTATTTCACCATGAACTATTATGTATTTAATTTCACAATGGTATTAAATACAAATTCTCACTAAAATTTATTGTGTATTTAATTTTATGGAAACAAATGGGCCCTTAACTTTTTCTTCAATGGTACGTGATCACACACTTGCTTGGAAGTGTAGCACCTAAATCATTTCACTTTTTTTTTTTTTTTTGGTTTTTTGTGTTTATTCACGCAATTTAAATATGATAATTCTAATAACTTCCTTTGTGTGTCTGTTGTCAAGGGCTAGTTGATTCCTCGCATTTCAATGGCTCTGACCTAGCTGAGAATAAGGGGTTGCCTAATTGATATATTAGGGGATCTCATTCTCATCAAATAGCCCAGGGTTTGCTAGGTTTAGGAACGAGCTTCTTCCCGTATGGTGTCGAACCATCTTAAGTTTGGGTATTAAGAAAAAGAAAGACTTTGACCTATATATCTACATTGCCTCCCATGCACAACTTTGATGCCCTGACCAGTTGACCCCGTAGAGCTACCATGCATTGTGTTGTTGCACTGTCGTATGGTGTAGCGCATTGGTGGTGCACATGGATGGAGCCCACTTGTGAGAATCTTAACCGTTTATCAGCTTTTTGTCCTTTCACATCCATGCTATTCTTTGCATATAAAATTTTGAAGTTAATTTTCGTGAGCCAACCATTAGACTTGACTATTCGAATTTAGACCTGTGCCCTCTCCTCTTTCTATCCAGGACACAGTAAAGTAGAGGAAGTTGAATCACACGCTTATAATCTAGCTAATCCAACGGTATCCACTTTACTGATTAAAACAACAATTTAGTTTTGATCACTAGAGTGGCTGTTGGGGCTAATAGATGGGTTGGGTTTTTTAAAGATTCTCCCCATCCTTATCCCAAGTGCTGATTATACTACAATGCTTATGATAGATGCTAGCAATAGGCATGGCAATAAAAAGGTGAGTCTGGATCGCTTGTTTCGTACAAACAGAGAAATACTGTTTCATCCAAATTACATTCGCCATCTCTATAAAATTTTATACAAGCTAATGCACCTTTTCGATTGCTTCCTTGAATGAAAAAAAGATCAAAAAAGAAATTTTGTATAGATGGAGAAACTGTGGGTTGGATGAAACGGTATCTTGTTCCGGACTGAAAAAAAGATAGTATATTTGAGGGTTTTAATTAGATAGAGGCGGGGCTGCATATTTGAGGGTTTTAATTAGATAGAGGCGGGGCTGCTTTGTACATCATAAATCCCTTTGTATATTGTGGGCCCAGAAGAAATAACCAAGAAGAGAATGAGGGAACTCTCTCAGAATCCGGACTACACAAACATTAACAGCAACATCCCAAATTCCCACCAAGACCAAAGAGAACACATACTTGTGGAAACAGAGGAGATACCAAATCATAGGTATCAGATACCAACTAAACTCCACCTGGCACACATGTACAAGATTATCGATCCTTATAGCTGAATAGTTCACAACAAAAAGTCGCACTTATTAGATCTTCCTTATGAGGATTAAACCAATTACCCTCCTTTTTCGTGTTTTTTTTATAGTTAATGTTAACTTTCATTAGATGAAAAGACTTAACAGTACGAGAGGGGTATATCAAAAAGCCAATAAAAAAAGAGAAGGGAAAAACAAAGCCCACGGAGAAAAACGAACACAAAACAAAGCTACAATTAAACCAATTACCCTCCTTTTCAAACAACACAATACAAATAAATCAAGTACCACATTTCGTTTACACAAAGAAGAAGAACGAAAAGGGCAAAGGAAATGCACGATATAATTAACATGTCTGTCACGTGATTCGATTCTTCAACTCACATTATAGAACGTGCATGTGGGTTCTCATCGCTGAACATAGCACCAGCCCTTTCATCCACGATGGTAGAATGGGCAGGACGATGGTAATAACCATAGCCATGGTCATCATAACCATGCTTGTAATAGTTGTAGGAAGAGGAAGGCCGAGGAGCAGTGTAGGTTTGGTGATGACTCTGATGCTGTTGATGGTAGTACTGTTGGGTGTATGGATGGTGTTTTGGTTGGTAAGGGAATGGCCATAGCTCTGCTCTTCTTCCTGTCTTTCTCACGGTTTTAAGAACCTTCTTTTGGTCTGCCCATCCAGTCACAGTCACCTTCTGCATGGCCATGTCCAGGGCCGGCTCACCCCATAAGCTGCGGAAGCAGGTGGTGGGGGCCTCACCATGAGGGGGGCCTCAAAATTTTGTAAATCAGGCTAAGGCTAATCCCAATTTTCAAGCCTCATTCATCGGTAAATAAGTTAACCAACCAAAAGCCTCATCATTCTCTACCAACGGTAAATACATTAACCATTAACCAACCAACGCCCAATCGAAAGAAAGCATTAACCCCCAACTCTTCGTTTTCCACGGACTGCCAAACCCACGGTGCAACGTTTTCCACAGACTCCCCAACCCACTCTGCTCTATTTATCTCCTCCACCCAAACCCAAAACCCATTGTTTTATTCTTCATAATCTAGCAAACAACAACAACAACAAAAAAAAAAAAAAAAATTGTGTCCCCCAATTCCAGCCGCCCCCAAATCGAGCTCTTCCATCCATCCCAAATCCGATCTCAGCCCCTCTTCTCTGATTGAATCAAGCAGAGAAAAAAGAAAAAAAAACAAGCAAAGAAGAAGAAGCAGCAGCGAGGCACCGAGGTGGAGATTCGGTACCTGGCACTGGACCATCATCGCATCAGCCCCTCTTCTCTTCTCAGCCGATCTTAGCCAATCTCAGGCCCTCTTCTCTTCTCTTCTCATCATCTCGCCGATCTCAGACTCAGCCCTCCAGGCTCCAGCCCTTCTTCTCTCAGCCGCTTCTTCTCCATCATCATCATCACGCGATCGGCGATTCACGCAATCACGCCCTGGGCCCCCCGCCCCTGGCAGCAAGCCATCAACGGTTCAACACCATCTCGCAGTCGCCGATTTCACTATTTCAGCAGGTAGCAGTCAGTCCCTCTTCTCTGATTGATTCATTGAATCAAACTGAAAAAAAAAAAAAGAAAGGAAAGAAGAAGAAGAAGCACCGCCTCCTGGGAGTTCCGTATGTCAAATTGACATAGAGCATCAGAAGCAGAAAGCTTTAATAAGGGTTATCAGCTTTGACCTCGCACAGTACAAAACACGCACGAGTGGGCCGAGCGGTGGAGTGGGCCTGGTGGCGAGTGGCAGGCTGGCAGCTGCATCATCATCACTTATTCACTTCATTGGAGTGGGCTTACATCAGTAGATCCGGACTTGGACTGCGCTTGCTCTTTTGGAACAGGTTCTTGGCTTTTTTTCTTCTTCTTTTTTTTAATCAAATCTGCATCTAATATACTGTTACAATATAGGTGATATTTATCTATTTGTTATTACTATGAAACGTAAGTTTGAATCTGGTGCTCAAAAACGTCAACGGAAAAAAAAAGAACAAGAGTTGATTCAATCTCAAAAAGATGCGATGTATAAATTTATTAAAAGAAATAAAGAAGATGAGATAGTGAACCCACCTATAGAGAATGAACAGCTAGAGGGTAATGACGAACATAAATTAGATGATATTGAAACCATTAGAGAAAACGATGAAATTGAACATGAACTCGATGATAATGAAAGAATTAGACAAAATGATAAAATTGAACATGTTCTTCCTAGCATAGAACCTAATGAAAGTGCTGAGCTGAATGAGAATAGGAAAATAAACTTAAACTCAGCGGAAGTTTCGTCATTTGAGGAGAACCCTGGTGAACCATCTAACACTCTACTTGCAGATATATATGACCCGGGACAATGGAATAATGTTGATATAAAACTAAGAGATTTATTAGTAGAAAAAGGTCCAGTTAGGGAAATCGGTTTAAAATATCCAGTCGGTGAAAAGTCAAGGAGATTTTCAATTAGACATTATACTCAAATAGCGCCAAATGGAGAAAAGTTTGATAGAAAATGGTTGGTATATTCAAAACATTGTGATAAGGTTTTTTGTTTCTGCTGCAAGTTATTTTCAAAGTCTAAGAAAAGTCAATTGAGTAATGAAGGATGCAAAGATTGGAGAAATATTAGTCTTAAACTAAAACGTCATGAGAACTCAACTGGACATGCTAAAAACATGCTTTTGTGGATTGATTTAAAACAAAGGTTATTAAATAATAAGACAATTGATAAAGATATCCAAGAACAAATTGATAAGGAAAAAAAACATTGGAAAAATGTACTGGTAAGAATTATTGCTGTGATTAAAACCATTTCTAAGAATAACATGGCATTTCGTGGAAGCAATGAGAAGCTTTATGAAGAGAATAATGGGATTTTCTTAAGTATTATTGAAATGATTGCTGAATTCGATCTAGTAATGCAAGAACATGTTCGGCGTATCAAACAAGGTGTAATTAATAATCACTATCTTGGGCACATAATCCAAAATGAATTGATACAATTGTTGGCAACTGAAGTAAGAAATTTCATAATTACAAAACTTCGAGAAGCAAAATACTTTTCTGTTATCCTTGATTGCACTCCGGATATAAGTCATCATGAACAAATGACCCTCGTTTTACGATTTGTAAATGTTTCAATAAGCCCAGTACAAATTGAAGAATATTTTCTGGATTTTATAAAAGTTGATGATACATCAGGAAAAGGACTTTTTGAGGAACTCATCAAAGTTTTAGAACTATTTAATCTAGATATTAATGATGTAAGAGGGCAGGGATATGACAATGGATCGAATATGAAAGGTAAGCAACAAGGTGTGCAAAAACGATTGTTAGATTTGAATCCTAGAGCATTTTATACACCTTGTGGATGTCATAGTCTTAACTTAGTTATTAGTGATATGGCAAGCTCTTGTATAAAAGCGGTGTCTTTTTTTGGAGTAGTCCAACGTATCTATTGTTTATTTTCTTCATCAACTAAGCGGTGGAAAATCTTTACAGACAATGTGAAAAAGCTTACTGTTAAGACATTATCAATAACACGTTGGGAGAGTCGAGAAGAAAGTGTTAGAGCAATAAGGTATCAAGCTCCAGAAATAAGAGATGCATTACTTGAGTTAGCAAATAGTAGTGACGATCCAAAAGTAAAAAGTGAAGCTGAAAGTTTAGCTATACATGATATAGGAAATTATGAGTTTTTATTAGGTATGGTTATTTGGTATGAAATATTATTTTCTGTTAATTTGGTTAGTAAAAGTTTACAATCTAAAAAAATGCATATTGATGGTGCCATTAGTGAATTAAAAGGTCTTGTTACATTCTTTGAAAAGTTTAGAGAAAACGGATTTGAGAAATCTATAGATATTGCAAAATGTATAGCACGTGAAATGAATGTTGAACCAATATTTCATGAAAGACGTATAATCCGAAGGAAAAAACAATTTGATGAGAGTGCCGATAACGAGGTGACTCAATCCCCAGAAGAGTCTTTCAGAACTACTTATTTTTTATGTATTGTGGATCAAGCACTTTCATCTATTAGAAATAGGTTTGAACAACTTAAGAGCTACGAAGAAATGTTTGGATTTTTATTTGATATCAAAAGGTTGAAGTTATTAGATGATGATGATTTGAAACAGAGTTGTCTTAATCTTGAGCAATTCCTAAAACATGGGGAGCATTCTGACATTGAAGGTATAGACTTGTTTGGAGAACTAAAAGTATTAAGAGAAGCTTTGCCAACAGGAACTCAAAGTGCACTTCAAGTATTAGATTATTTAAATAAAATTGAGTCTTTTCCAAATTCATATATTTCTTATAGAATACTATTAACAGTACCTGTTACGGTTGCTTCCGCCGAAAGAAGTTTCTCGAAATTAAAGTTAATAAAATCTTATCTGCGATCAACCATGTCACAAGAGAGATTAAGCGGGCTAGCCATTTTATCTATTGAGAAGAAAATTTTGGAAAACCTTGAATACAAAAACTTGATCAATAAATTTGCATCACAAAAGGCAAGAAAGGTTAAATTCACTTAAAAAAATGAATCCCTTAACAAGTTCCAAAAAAAAAAAAAACTAAAAAAGAAAAAACAATTTTTTTGCACTTTTGCCTGGAGCCACAAATTTTGGGGCCTCATTTATAGTTTCGCCTGGGGCCACATATTGTCTTGAGACGGCCCTGGCCATGTCTATGTCTATCTCATCCACACCTGAAAACCCCTCAAAGACAGAAGCATATACCAAGTTAGAGAATATCGGTTATTCATGCAAGGGAAAGAGACGTTTGTAAGAAATCGTATGGCCCGTTTGCCACGGGATCCACGTCAGATTAACCAATTGGCTAACTGTCACGACCCGAACCCGAGATCAGAGTCATTAGGGTTAACCCCCGGGTCGCGATGTTCATACTTACTCCCGTAGATCCGAAATAACCGAAGTTAAAACGAATCTACAAGGGATCTTGCATAATACCTGTCAATGTACAGTTGTGCGGAATATACAAATAAAATACATTGACAATTATTTAATACAATGAATCAAACACTTTACTTTAAAACTGTACAGTCCATTTACATCATTCATTTATCAACCACTGCATATTTAAATACAATGCAGGGGACATCATTCAACACTTACAATACCAAAATGACTATATAAAATAGTTTATCAAAAGTTCCCAAAACATTCCAAGGAACCCGCTCTCTGCTCACGTCCATTCGGCTAAACCTCCTGGAGGTAGCGAATGGGCCTCCTGCGCTGGCGGGACGGTCTCGGAAGGACCGGCACGGGTAACTGAGCCTGTAATATCATCAGTAATACCGTGAACACGACGGTTCAACAAGGTATATATATATTTATAACATTTCATAATTCCTAACAATTCACATAGTGCTAAACAATTCATAATGACTACCATTAATCATAATAATATACTGGCAACTACACTAGTAGGGGTTTCAACTCCATTCTATTCATTTAATCTTCCAAAAGGAAGCATTTCATATTCATTTATGCATAATGTTCAATATTTATTAATGGCTTTTCAGTGTATGACTTTTCAGTCAATGACCTTTCGGTCCAGTGTGGTGAGATCTCCCAGCGTCTTGATCAGAGATCACTGGTGTCCCACGGAGCTTCGGACGCTCCCAGTCTCATCTACTGCAGTAGGCATAGTCTTTCATTCAATTCATTTCTCATTTCATTCGATTCCATTCAATAATGAGTTCGGAAACCACTAGGTAGTGCCAGGCCTGTTAACAAGTCCTATTCATAAGTCCTATTAATCTCAAACTCATTCTAAACCAATTCTCTAACCAATTCTTAAGTGAACGGGGATTATTCATGCATGTATTACTGTCGATGATATTACTTTTAGTGAAATTAATGCATCAGAATAACCTTAATTAGCACTTATGGAGGTTTAGATATCACTAATATGAGTCATACTTACCACATGACTCATAAACGGTCCTCGCGATTGGCCTAATTTTTCTCACTATGAATAATCGGGTCAATCTCTAAGCTTAATTCCGGAAATTCGACCATTAGAGGTACTTTCTAGACATTTTTCAGTGGGCCGGGTCAAACGGAATTGTAAAGAAATAAAAAGGGTGAACAGTACTTTGGTCAGGCCATTTCGGGCCTGACCCAGTGTTCCCGGTCGACCGGGCCCTGTCAGGCCGGTCGATCGGCGACACGGCTGTAACAGAACAGAGGTTCTGTTACAGGCAGTGCGGGGAAGGGCTTTTCAGCCCTTCACTTCCTGATTTCTACTGATCCTAATTAGCAATTAAAACATGCATTTAAGAAGGAAACTCAAGATCAATAATCCCAACTAATTTAAACTTATCTTAAGCTCTTACACAACTTAATTAAGGTTCTAAAATCCATAACTTAGCCTCATAACTCAAACTAATAGCTGAATTAGTATTTCCTTTCCATTAAAAACCATGCAAACTCCTTCATAATCACAAACATATGTAAGTACTTACCTCAAAATGAAGTTCCAAGTCCTTGTTTAGCTTGGTTTGGAGATGAAATCCTCTCTTTGAGCTTGATTCCCAAGAATAATTCCAAGAAGATGCTCAAGAAGACAAAGAAGATGAAGTAGAGCAACTTCTCTTCAATTCAATCACTTCAACTCAAACTTAAAACGGAAGAAAGAGAGGAAGAAAACCAAAAGGAAACGGCTGCAGTGAAGTTGCCTAGGGTTTGATTCAAATGAATCAACTCATTTGCTTATATAAGCTCTCAAATTGCATTTAAGCCCATTAATTCCCATTAATTCCATTTCAAGTCAAATGAAGTCCCATTTGATTCCTTCCTCGCCGAATCAATTCAAGTCTTATACGAAAGTTATCGTACTCGTCGAGATACACATGTTGGTATCAAGACTTTCCGTATTCGGTCAAATACGTATAATCCGTATTTATACGCAATTCCTTCAATTGGCTCATTTGAGCTTCATTTTCACTCAATTCATTTCATTAAGCTTACATGAATCACATTAGGCTCATTCAATTTCTTTCGGTGCTAACTCACCATTAAGTTAATTAAATCGGCTCACTTAATCTTAATCTTAATTAATTAAAGCTAATCGGGATTAGCTCGGGACGGAGCCTAACACTAACACCAAGGCTAATCTCATGATAAATTCTAGGTATGCGACAATCCATCTAACTCGTGTGGATTATCTCCCTGCTAATCACGGGTGAGGTCCAGGATAGCTGTGACTCTTCGGCGAGTTCATAGAATCTACCTCACACGGAAAAGCACAAAATATTGGAATAGATTTGTATCTAAAACCATCTGGACTAACAACATTCACTGATACTTTAATTTTTTTTTTTTTGAACAGTACTGATACATGTGTTTGATAGGGGAGTATTTAAACATACCTTCCAATTTTCCAAGAACTTTCTTTATCTTGCTTTCACATCCAGCACAATCCATATGGACTCTCATCTCCACTATCTGAATACCAATGTCCAAGAACCATCAATGTCAGTGGTAGCTAGATTAACAATAGCATGTGGACATGGATGGATTTTATAAGAGAACTGTCTGTTTATATGCATGACAAAGATATTGGAAATGGCTTTTAAGGGAAGAAGAGAGGCTTACGTACTGTCATGTAGTTTTCCAACTGCTATTGATTCCAAAGTATTTCTAATGTTTGCTATGTGCTTTTGGCTTGAAACTTGATTGATGAATGTCAATGAAATGGTGGAGTTTAGACTTCAGAGTTCAGACCCTTCTACATATATACAGAGATTTCCTCTCTGGAAAAAGAAATTGGTGGGTTTATTTTATTATTTCCTTGCACCGACTTTCTCTATTCTCAATTGGTTGCCTGTGGAGACACCGCGTTTGGAGGAAGCCCCAATGCAAACTTATTTTCATTGAAAGTCACATGTACTAGAATGAATTTAAATAAAGAAAGTACTCATGACCTATTAGATTAAAAAACAAGGCACATGTACATCCAATAGAAATCTGCCACATACTCATCAATGTCCATGACTAATAGTCATTAGCTCAATAAATCTCCATGCACTCTGCAAAATAAATAATTACATATTAAAAAAATACCTCTTTCCATAAGACAAGTTATATAAAATAGAAATATAAAAATTAAAGTAAAAATGGTCTAGTTAAGTAGGAACAACTGAAATATGAATGGTTTGATGGAAAAATAAGTGAGTAGTTGAATTAGTAGTTATATTCTGTTGGTCAAAATTAAAATTGACAGTCAAAATCAAATCCAAAACCTCCTACCTTAATTTATTATAATGGGTGAAGATCAAGTGTGTCGCAGGACATTTTTTAATTTATACTCCCTCAATAATGGCTTCCCAAGGTGGACCCCGGATTTAAAAGTATGAATGGTTAGGTACTTAGGTTGGTTGTCTGTATTTAATGTTGGTAGTCTTGACCACCAAATTGACTATCCAAATCATTGGTGGATGAGGACTCCTAAAAACGATCTTTTAAGTTTGTTGTTGGTGCGGATTCCTCTTTGAAAATCAAAATATTCAGTTGTATTTTATGACGATTTGAAGAAAACACAAAAACAATCAAATTTCTCTTAGCAATGTTTTCTTTAAGGATAGCTTTATTAATAACCTAAGCTAGGCATGAGTAAAATGACTATCATTTATTTAAGTATTCCCACAAATCGAGAAAGGGATTACATGTAAAATCAAAACAATTTTCTGTTCTAACACATATCCCTCTAATCACAAAAATACACCCTAACTATTGATATGATTCGGCTAAATCACATTCTATTAAAGCAAATAAATAAGTTTTCATGTTTATAATAGGCAGCAAGTGAAGTTTCAACTTTAAATATATACTCTACTTCATTGGATTAACCAGAAGTTGTAATCATCAAGTGAAAAAAAAAATGGAAGTTGAAATATGTAATAAACTTGGTTCTTATTTTTATTTATTTTTTTTCAAAATAGAAATCAATATGTTCTTGAATCTGAAGTTTAGGAGGCTTCATGACTCTGACACATCTAATAATATTTTAAAAAGCTGTATTTTGATGCTTCAATAATACACAGTAGAGAATTAAGTTGCAAG
This sequence comes from Cinnamomum chago, assembly GCA_038049695.1. Lineage (NCBI taxonomy): Eukaryota > Viridiplantae > Streptophyta > Magnoliopsida > Laurales > Lauraceae > Cinnamomum > Cinnamomum chago. The sequence continues at coordinate 53,551,634 of CP142457.1, read as the reverse complement.
TACGAAATGAAGAGGCATGGAGCAGGCGTCGGAACATGGCGAGAAATGAAAGCTGTTGGTGGCCGTTGGAACGGGCGATCCTACCGGATCTTCTCTCTCTCTCTCCATCAAATATACGTTATGTACTAATGTTACGTTACGTTAGTGCACATGCCCATGGGCATTCGATATCAAGTCATGCGGCACTTGGACTGGATGCCTTGAGTTTGATTTAGGAATCCTCACGTACTAGGAGCTCGGATCCTTTGAGAGTTTACCTCATGGTGAGTGGATCAATCATGATCCGCCACATTACTATGAGCAACATATGGCAGATTGTGATTGATCAACTCACGTTCACTGTGGGTCAAAATGTTCAAATGATCCCAATCCCCATACAAGCTCGATCAAGTCAAAGCAGTGGAACTCTAGACTGGGGCTGACTGTTGAAAAATACTATGAAGTTGTACATAAAAATTTTCAGTAAATCGAGTTTGTTCCACTTTTCAATCCACTTTTTGATGAAAAATGTCAAACTCGAAATTAAAGTATAACTAGCATAATAACCTGTGCAACTTGCTAAATACGGGCATAACTCGTGTGGTTATGGCCCCCATTCCATGTACCTACTTTTGAGACTTTTTTTTTTTAATAAATAATTACATATAAGTATTGTGATGTAGTGGTTATATTGGTTTTTTTATTTAAAAGGCTAAGAGGTCGTGAGAGTGAGGTTAAAGACTTATGGTATTCGGATTCTATTTTGGGAAACCTTGACAGGAGCATGAGTCTTCAGAGAGAGGAAGCTGAGGAGATGTCTTTCTTCATCCTCTGATAAATTGCAGGCGATTGGCCCCACAAATACATTCAACCATTTGATACTCTCTTTATTTAATACAAGTTTAGATCCTGGCCAACGTACAAAGGAGAGTTTGATCCAACAGCTTTGACTCTACAAACCATGGCAGTGTTTAGAAAAATAAAACATCCAATTCAAGTTCAAGATCAGAAGAAGAGGGCTCATATGAGCACACTCAATTTGGTTACAAAAAATATCAATTATGCAAGTAAGGCTCGGTAAAGCTCTAAGAATTAAAAACAACAACAATATGATTCAGACTTTATAAGCAAAATATGGAAAAAATATGACCAAAGCTTTGTGGAGTACTCTCTCTGTTTTGTTAGATGGATGTTCATGTACCCATTGGAGATCTGGATCCTTAGGCCCAAAGAGGTCGGATCGAGATCCACATCCAAAACCTCTTAAGAGTCTTATACACAAATCCCAATGGGTTTCCAAATTACTCGGTTCCAAATCTTAAGTTCCATAACCATCCTCTCGGATGGGAGACTTCATACATTAGGATAATATTTGGAAAAACAGATACCAAGCAAGCATGAAAATGCATTCCCCATATGAATTTCAGATACTAGACTAGATACCACACACAGGCACGAGGGGAGTCCCAGTTACAATTGATCCTGATAGACAAATATTTCAGAAAAGCATATTAAAATTCTTCAAGATCCTACCTGCTTAGTCTCTTATGATAAGTTTTGAGCACTAGATCGACTCATTAACAGGTTAAAGCAAGAGTCAGAGAGAGATGAGTAATCAAACTTGCATAATTCTCTGTGCAATTTATTTATTTATTTATTTATTATGATGGTAACAGTAACTTATATTAAAAGAGAAAAAAAATACAAATAAAGAGTACATGAAGAAAAGAAAAAGGGAAAAGAAAACAGAGGTACAAGAGAAATGTGCAAATCATGCACTTTATAAGAGAGCATTACTAACATCACAGATTTTTAAATCAGAAAATTTAAGCATAAGCAAATTTTGCTGCCATGACCAAAGATCTATTGGCATGTTTCACAATAAGCAGTGGTCTACGGCTAATCTGCTCATGAGAATGTAATTATAGATAATGTCTCTAAACTATTACACAGATGCGATAAACACAGGAGAGTTCCAGGTGCGCATTTTACATACAGCAGCATTTCTTGGCTAAGATAACTTCTAATGTATAATTAAACATGTCTTTGGGATATGGAGATGACTTCTAATGTATAATTAAACAAAATGTCTTTGGTATATAGTTTGTTGAATGGAACTGCTTTAACCTGTATTCTGCATGCCAGCAGCAATGCCCTTCATAGTCAGGATGAGGGTGTCCTCCAGCCCAGGTGCATACTCACTTGTTGGATTTAACTTTACTAATTCGTCAGCTGGCCTTCTTGTTTCCATATACTCCCTTGACAAATGGGGCCTCAGCTTCACATCGTAATTGGGGTCCCTTATCCTCTTCAGTGTATATGCTTGACACACATTAAGAGTTGTGATGTATGAATCACGCAGCCGGAGCCTTTGCTTCAAGTAGGGGTCACCTTCAAGAAGATCTTTGTGGCCTGCAACCTACATATAAGCTCAAAATTTTATATTCCAGCTACCATATTATTGGAGAGTCCAAACTTCATTTTAGAAAAGAAAAATAAGCACGCAGGAATTTAAGACAGCGTATTTTTTAGGCTTGAAGATACATATATATATGTGTGTGTACGTGCGCGCGCGTCTCTGAAGACTAGATTGACTCAATATGGGTCCTGTGACAAGGAAAAAAAAAAGAGGGATGGAAAAGGAGCATTTTTTAAAATGGGGGCATTCTTGAGAATTTCCATATATATATAATATAATATATATATATAGGACCATAACAAGAGTCCCGGTTTTTGTAAGTAAAGCTTCAGAATAAAATTATGCATAATGGCTACCTAAGAATAGGAAAAGAGACATACAATGGCTTAAGGTCCTTTTTGGACTAAAAACTTTTGGAAAATCCCCTCTTAAAATTTCAGTAATTGGGAAACCTGGACTGAGAAATCAGCATTGGCGACCATGTTATTTTGCTGGTTGTCAATGTTTCTTGTCAAGATGAAACCTCTTATCTCATTCTGTTTGAAGTGAATTGTGTACTTGAGGACGATATACCATGATTTTCAATTTTAGTGAAAGTGATACTAGTTGCATATCTATTTCATGCACCTTGATTCATATCTCAAACAGTATTCAACTTAAAATAGATGCTTTGAAATGGACAATGCATTTGATAGAGTAGGAAACCATCACCAAGTAAAGCTTAGGCCCAAAAAAATAACTTAAAACAAAACAAATGGATATTAACAAGATCCAAGGGACCATGAAAGAAAGATGAAGTATAAGATCATCCACCATAGTTACAATCTGTAAATGTCAAAGCATGTTTTGTTGATCTATAAATAATATAGTGGGCACCTGGGAAGCACGGACACCTCTCTGGGGGCCGTGGTGTCTGTGTCTGACACGACACGTGTCGGATACTCTCCAAAAAGAGTATCTTATTTTTTTTTTTATATTTTATATTCCGAACACGCTGGGGACATGCTTGGGACACGCTGGGACACGTTAGGGACACTAGGGGACATGCTGGCCTCTTTTAATTGGAAAAATAAAAATAAAATTAGAGTTTAAAAAGAAAAGAAAAGGGGGCTGTTTATAAAAAGTTATAACTTAAGAGGAAAATGAGGCTCTTTTAATTCGTCCATCCAGCCCTAAACGAAAAAGAAAAAACCCCATTCATCCGTCCAGCCCTAACGAAAGAAGAAGAAGAAGAAGGAAGAAGAAGAAAGAACAGGAAGAAGGAAGAAGAAGAAAATAAAAGAAGAAGATTTGCTGCTGTTCTTTCTGATTATTAGACATTCTGTTTTTGCTGTTTTCTTCTTTGCTGTGTTGTTGTTGCAAACCTCCTTGATGCTTTTTTTTTTCACTGCAAATATGCAAATCTGCAAATGTCCTTGTTGCTGATGTTCTTTATTTTTTACTATTGTCTTTATATCAAATAATTCTTTTTTTTATTTATCAGTTGCTTCTTCACCTCTGGAATTTAGGAATATGAGTTCCATTCTTGGCTCGAGCTCACACCCCTCCAATGAAGAAGATATATAAGCCTCTGTGGAAATATATAAACAAGTTTGAGAAACTTAATGAAGGAGAGGGAAATATTACAGTGGTACACTGGTACTTGGATTTTTATTTATTTAATTGCTAAATTGATTACAAAGTTATAATGATATTATCTTTTAGTATATGATTAGATTTATTATTATTATTATTATTAATTATTAACGTGTTCCCGACGTGTCCGTGTCCTACTTTTTTGAGAAATGTCGTGTCGGCATGTCTGTTTCGTGTCTGTGTCCGTGCTTCTTAGGTGGGCACCATCATGAATAGAACATGCCCTAAAAGTGCTCATTCTGGGTCATCCTGACAACTGAACCAGTACCATGTAGATAGAAGGTTGCGGATGGAAAATAGATAAGTCACATTCAGAACTAAAAGGTAGGACATTGATAAGAACGAATCTTCTAATCTGGGCTGGGCTATTTCTATTGCACAATCCATCCATGGGGACACGCAAGATCAACCATTTGGATAATCGGTCTATTGTACTGATATGAACAAAATGAAGAACCAAATACTATGCATAATATCATAACAATAATGATACCATTTAAAAAGTATATATATCGTTCCAATAACCATATGATAATTTAGCAGAAATATGTTGTCCTCCTTCCCCTCTATAGTTGAATTTTAGAATGTATCCAAGGGAACCATATCTCATACCTTACAGCATCCAAATGTTTGCCATCAACAAGTAAATCATATCATGATCAGTCAAAAGTAAAGTGCAGTGCAAGTGATCTTACCTGTAGGAGGAGGCTCTTTGTTTCGTCGTAGTTAGCTCTCAAGCGCTCTCCAAATGACCATAAATCTTCTGACACCAGCAACTTATCATATAAACAAGCTATGGCTGGGTTTCCCTTAGCAAAAACCATCTCAACCAGGTCAATTGTAACCCTGAAAAATGGCCATTCACTGTACATTTCATGTAGCAAGTGGAGATTCCTAAAATCCTTCTCCATGACATGCTTCAGTGCAGCGCCAAAGCCAAGCCACACAGGAAGGTGAAACCTTGTCTGTGTCCATGCAAAGATCCATGGGATTGCTCGAAGTGATTCTATACCACCACTTGGTTTCCGTTTCGGTGGGCGGCTTCCTATGTTCATCCGCCCATACTCCAACTCTGGTGTTGCCTGTCAGGTAAGGTAAATTATTCATTTTCCCCATTTGTCAATTTAATATTTACAAAGTACCACTGGTATGCATTAAATGGGCCAAAATATGATGCTCTTAAATTATACAAACGTAAAAGAAACCCTTTCTGTAACATATGAAGGATGTCACCAAGTCCTGCAACATCTAAAAAAAATCCTTATTTACATGGTTGAAAATCATACTTAAGGGGGGAGACAAATTCAGCATTAACAGACAGGTACCTTTAAATTTCCCAAAATTAGAGTACTAACTAGAAAAAGCAAACAAAACATCCAACAGATTCTGAAACAAACATTTTCAATCTGATGATCTAAGAATAAATAAATATAGACTCCCTAGATTCTGAAACAAACAGTTTCAATCTTTGGCATTTCTGAAAACAAGTCGCTCCTTTATCGCTCAGAAAATAAAGAACATTTTGCCAACCTGTTACTTCTAATAGTCCAGAAGACTAAGTGATTTAGAGTGCTCTTGGATGTACATCAGAATGAATGCTTATTCAGCACGCATTTGCAGCAGTGCATAAATCACAGTAGGTGGAATACTGCTTCTAGCTTCGCTAATCCTTACAAATACTGTTAATTTACATTAAATAGTAATCTAGGGTGGAGAAATGCATAAGAATATCAATATTGCACCTAATGTGGTTCAGATGTATGCAGAGTCCGATACACATTAAAAGGGATAAACATCATGAACATCAGCCCTCAGACTCAACCAGAAGCATATTTCATTATCATCGTCATCATTATCCAAGCCTTGTCCCAATTACGTTGCGATCAACTACATGAATTCTATTTTTCCAATCAGAAGCATAATTATTATCTTCAAAATTGTAAAGATACCACTCATTCAGAATCTTTGAAGATATGATATCATATTTGATGATTCCACATAAGCTACATCAATTCATAGTCCAGAGGCAAATACTTAATAGAAAGAAGATAGAAGAACCAGACTACTTACAAGGCGGAAATACTCGACAAATCGTGGTTCTTGGAAGACAATTGACCGGTACTCCTTTGCAGCCACAACAGCCATCTCATCCATCAGTGAACGCCATTCTGGCTTTGGTGAGACTGGGGGATGCATCCCATGTTCAAGTGTGGCTGCAGTGAAGCGCTGGAGTGTTCTGAAACACAAGTGTTCCTCCCCAAATGATCGCTCGATAACTTCACCCTGAATCGTCACCCGTAGTGATCCATGGATTGTGTCTGGCGGTTGAGACAATATGGCAAGATGAGTAGGACCACCACCTCTTCCAACAGTCCCACCTCGGCCATGGAACATTGTCAACTTCACTCCATATTTCTTAGCAACCTTTATAAGCTCCTCTTGAGTTTTATACAATTGCCAAGCAGCTGAAAGACGCCCTGCATCCTTCCCAGAATCTGAGTACCCAATCATTACTTCCTGCTTTCCATCAATTCTGTTTCGATACCAATCTATTGAGAACAGTCGAGCTACGGCTGCAGGAGCAGCCTCAAGATCTGCGAGCTTCTCAAACAATGGAACAACTCTTAGTGGCTTCTTCACATGGCATTCGCGCTGTAAAAGTTCAACAGCTAGCACATCAGATGGAGCAGTCGCCATCGAGATGATGTAAGCTCCAAAATTATCCGAAGGCAATTCAGAGATGACACGAAGTGTTTCCAACACATCTGCTATTTCTTCAGTTTTGGGAAGATCAGTGCCAAACAATGGGCGCTTGCCTCTAAGTTCAGACAACAACCATTCCTGGCGTTTTTCCTCAGGCCAATCACGGTATGATCCAATACCAAGATGCTTTGTAATAGCATGTAAAACATCGGTATGCCTGTCGGATTCTTGCCTGATATCAAGTCTTACTAATGAGAGTCCAAAGATTGAAACTTGCCGTAAGAAATCAAGAAGGACTCCATCTGCAATTGGTTGATCACCACAACAGCAGAGTGACCTGTAACAAAGCTCCAGAGGCTCCAGGAGCTGCAGAACATAGAAGGCCAATCAGTAGTCAGCCCAAGATAAACATGGAAGGGTGGGAAACATCATAACTGAACATTAGTTTTTATTACTGAGATCATTATGCTGCCCAATCACGAGAACCTACTCCTAACAAACAAAGGGAAAGGGAGAGGAGAAGTTGCTAAGGAACAATTTTTTTCTAGTGGAAAACGAACAATAAAATATTTTCCATCAGGTATACAGTAGGCATGAAGTTGGGATGAATGATGATTAGTGAGAGGTGAGAAAACTGATGTTGCAAAGAACCCAAGTTTTCTGGCCTGAAGTTTTAATCCAACACTGAGAGTACCTGGCACATGTGTTTCAGAAATTTCAACAATTGACATTTTTTTTTATCTTTCATAAAATGCTGATTCTAGGTGCCAGCCCATGCGATTTTGAGAGGAACATGCTTGTTCCAAAAATTCAGAGGAAAAAAATTGTTGTTCTAAATTAAGCAAGAGTTACCAATTTCATTCATTACTCTTTTAGTACAGGAACTGATAAAGGTTAAGAGATGAGACCTGCTCAACACTGGTGAAAGTTGCTTCCTCAGGAACGTTGGAGAACCCATTGGCTAATAAATGGTGGGAACGCTCACGAGTATGATATAGCTTATCTCTCACATCACCAAGTATGACACGGTAAGGTTCATTTGGTGGAATTTTCTTCCAAAATTCTGAATTCACAGAAAAAAAAAATTAATGTCTACCGGATCCAGAGTCAAATCATAGGTTTAGACTGAGATACTCCTACAGAATTGTATAATCATTTTACTGACACAAAGGATTATTATGGAAACAAGAGATACAAGTTGATGACATTGTTAGTAGACACGAAAGAAAACGAAAACAGAGGGTACCAATTGCTCTTCAGGGTTGAAACTATGGAACATTTTATAGCAGTGACAATGATGTTCTTGAACAGGCTTGAGAAAAAAAAGAGAAGAAAATATATATAAGAAACAAAGAAAGCACATTAATGTTTTTTTTTTTTTTTTTTTGGAAGGAAAAAATTATATTGTAAGATGGTGAATGTAGTATGGTTTCTATAACTCAAATACTGCCTCGTACTTCCATAAATTCAGAGAAAAGGGTTGTTTCAAATTATGAGCTTCTGATACCCATAGAGAGTAACCTAACTTTGAAAAAGCAAATAACTTGAATTAAGTTCTCATAATTCCTATCCTTCCTAAATAAAACGCTTTCCATTTGTAGAGGAATTTATCAAGCAACTGTTGAACTGCTACATTGGAACAATGACCAACAGATAACAGAAAACTGCTTCCATTCATCTTAACTTGGACTTCACAACATGAAAAACCATCAAATACCTATGAAGTGTTTTGCATCTTTCTTTGACGACCTGTGTAGTTCATCTGCACGTACACGAAGCTCATCACTGCAACGCCACATAGACAACTGTAGGAAGATTTAGACAAATTGTAAGATGTAGCTATACACTGCACAAGTCATAATAAAAAGTAACTTTCCAGGGAGCAAATGATGCTCTTGAAGAAAAAAGGGGAGTTATAAGAGAAGAATGAAGCTTTTGACACCTCGAACATTAGATCCTCTATCTGGGAAAAGTATAAGGTTGCAGCCATCATTCTAGCCAACAAGCAGACATCCCTTGTAACTTCAGGAGTAACTCTAGGATTTCCTACATTCCATGTACTGGTATTAGGAAATTAAAATGAAACAATAAAAAAAAAGATTGCTTTCTAGACCAAAATCTTCCACTTCAGAAAATGCACATACATAAAAAAAATAATTAAAACCATATTCCATTGCAGAACTCAGAATGCATCACTCCAGTATTCGGTATCTAGCTTGTATCATCAAGAAGCCAAGGATGAAGTTGGATCCCCCTAGATATCAATAGCTCGAAAATTTTGGCCAAACATTTGGTTATCCATTTTTCTCAATCTGGGAAAAGTCCAGAAACTGGAAACAATGCTATGGGGATGTTTTTTACCCGATAATCATTGTGACTGAGAAGATCATGAACAATAGTGTCATACTGTACCATACGTGGTTTTGAATTTCTGAGGTGCCCAAAATTCTTAGAGGAATAGGTAACAGTCCGAATGGATAGAATTTCCTTACTATGATTTGGCTTACATTTAAGTAAAATCTATATTACCCTAAGGCCTAAGTATTTCCAACGATACTGAATATGTTTTAGTTTGTAATGCAGGCAAGAGGTTGAGACGATCTAAACCAGGCTAGGTTGGTCGCTCTAGATCTCAATCAAGGATAGTTATTGATAACTTCAAGAAATGAACCAGCAATGATTATCACTATCATTAATAGTCCCTTTAAATCATAGGTAAACAGGAGCAATTATTCGGCTATATAGGTATACATTCAGCATTGAGAAATCTCAGTGCGTTACTTGTGAAGTTATGAGGGGAGTCTGGTATATTACTCTTATACCAGCTTTCCTTTTTCCTTTTGATCTAGTGTGGTTATACTATCTTTTCATTTTAATACAATTCATCATTACTGATATAAAAAACATCAGCATTGATTTCCTAAGTTCAGATCTCCTACATAGACTGCAAAGAAAATATGCAATAGCATGTAATGCTGAACTCCATGCCATTGAACATCTAGCAAGAAGAAAGTAATTCTAGCCAATAGTAGTAAAGGAAGGGGAGATAGAAGAAGACAAGGTCTCACGCTTACCCTACGATCAGATTGGATCCATGGGGATGAAGGATCTCACACCCATTTTCACACACCAACAACTCGAATTCTTCACAAAGAAAACCAACTTATAGATTCATTTAACTTCAAAACCAAATTTCCAAAATTGTTTTGGCCAATTGACTTATATGGGTATTTAATAAAAATTCAACAATAATCTTTGACTAATCCTTAAATTAAAGATGTTTTAATCCACTTATTTTTAATTTTAAAGAATCCTAAAATGAAACATATAAACAAAGAGGAAACTAACCTAAATATTAGGTAAATGTTGAAGAGACATAATAGTTTAGGGAACTCAATAACTCCACCGGAATGTGGAATTTGTGGACCCCACAGCCCATGGCACAATGGAAGGTGCTTACTATTGCAACCTAGAGGTTGCAGGTTCAAGTCATGTTACCGATTTGCCCACCTTTTAGTGTGGGGCCCACCTAGGGATGGGGTTGGGTGGATTTGGAAGATCTGGAAGGCCCTACCTCTGTACAAGATGTAAGACCCACCTGATCATCCTAGCCCCTTGATCAACGACCAACAAGTTTCACCCCTTAGAAAAATGGACTTCCAATCCAATAGTATAGTCCATTCCGATGGGTGATCCCCACTAGGGGGTGTGTACAATAACACCCAAAAAAGGTGTGCTACTGAATATCTCTGTGCCTTTTTTTTTTTTAGGGGGTGGGGGTTAACCGGAAACACCAAAAGCTCGAGCTATCAGTGAACGGCACAATAATATATATCTACACCCCACCCCCCACCCTCGAATGGGAAGCCGTTCGAATTCAAAACCCAATAGACAGATGGAGGTAACATGCCTCCCAGGGTTTTCAAACTCATGACATTTGGCTCCGATACCACATTAAACCAGAAATACCAAAAGCTCGAGTTATTAGTGAACGGCACAATAATGTATATCAACATACATGTGCATCCATCCCTCATCATATGGTGAGGGACAAAATTAATGGGGCCCACCTAGGGACCCATTGATCACAGGACTTAGGGGGATGGAAAGAGACATCTTGGACGGTCCAGTCCAATTGGATCGGTGAAAACCAGATGGATCTAATGCAATTCAGGGGTCCCACGTGTGTTGATGGATCATAAAGTTGGCCCCACTATATTGCCCTCACCGTAATATGGTGAGGGATGGATGCACATGAATATTTAATATATATATATATATATACATACACACGCTCGCACACACACAACCCTCATACTTTGCACACCTCATAGTGAGCCCCACCTGATGATCCATCCGGATGGAAAGAGCCATGACAATTTAGGAATCTCCAATAAGTCCATCCAAATGTTGGATTTGCACATGTATTTTCCTTCTTTGATTAAATTGTTACCATAAACTTTCAAGAATCACTACATTTCCTTTATAGAATTAGAAGAGAGTAACTGATAAAGAATAATTCAAATTCAAATGCTCAAACTAACCCTATCTCTAACAAACTATTCTAGGTATCCTTTAATACCCTCCCACAATCGCATTGTCATTTCATGAAAGGATTATGTGATACGATAATAAAAGAACACAACCGTTGATCTTTCTTGATATCTTGCATGACCATTTCTTTGCTAGTGATCATTGTCCGTCTGTAGAGTCCATCACTATGCAACCCACTATTATTTACTTTGTCGGTGTCTATGGCCCATTAGATCAGATATGTTTTGATTCTTCCAGCGGTGTTCATGGTGCAACTTGATGAACATGGCAAATATTGTAAGGTCTAGATGATGCGCGACGAGGGAGGATGCTTGATTTTATTCATTAAAAAAATGACGATGAGATTATCGCAGAAGCATAAGAGCAAGGACCTTGGCCAGCTGGATCATAAGATCACCCCCGGTCCAAAACTCTGATATCATGTAGACTTTCAAGAATCACAACATTCCCACAAAGTCACTGTAACTTTATTACAAAAAAATGTTCAAACTATTACTATCTCTAACAACGGGATATCCCTATTATTTACATCAATTTATAACTTATTGCTAAAATAGCCACGTGCTCCTTGAAAATTATATAGTCCAAAAAACAAGTAAACCTTTTAATAATAAGAAGGTAACAAAGGAGATGTAAGAAGACTCAAATCAATCAGAGACTGAAAAAGGAACAAAGTATCATACCATCACGGTCCCCACCCATCCAAGAAGAGAACTGAATAAGAGGGGCATTGTAAGGAACACGCTCGTTCATTCCTATATTCTTTAAAGCTGTATCAATTCGTCGTAAAAACTTAGGGACGCCTTTCCAGATTGTTTCATGAAAGTAACTCATTCCTGCCCGCATTTCATCCTGTGGAGTTGGAGGCGTCCTACGGATTTCATCAGTACGAAATGCAGCTTGAATCTACATTAACAAGAAAAAGGAGAAAAACAAAATAAAAAATAATGTATATTGTCTAAAAATATGAATAAATAATAAAAAGTAAGCCCTGCAACATCTGAAACCTATTTAATTTATAAATTCTATAAAAAAGAATGGACATTTGGCAATCACCAAATGTAAATATCAAATCGCAATAAAAGCTTTGCAATGTTTTAAAGCTTCTATATATCCCAATTTAAGCCAAAACATTTTTCTATATATATTTTTTTCTATGTTATTTCCAACAAGACGAACCAAGTATCAATAAGAAATTTACTTAAATTATTGTATACAAGTTTTCATAATAGCAGATTATGTGCATTCGAAAGAGGAAAAAAAGCCTCTTTGTTCATCATATCTCCAGATAATATATGAAATATGATGAGAACAATATTTAGGGATGAACAACAGTAAAATGATTTTGGAAACCCATTTCCTATTAAGTAGTTGCTTGTTTAGTTTCCTATCACCAATTGGTTTTAGGATTACTGGCTAGCAACCTTGATATTTCCATCTGGCATAAAACATCCAAGAATAGAAATTTTCAAATAATGACTAGATAGGATGCAGTCTAGAGGAATATATGGATCGAACTAACCTCCCGCTGTAGAGCCTCATCGAGCTCCTGCTTTTCATCAGGAGATATGTCCATTGCATACAACTGAGCCAAACAATTCCTTATCCTGCAAATAAAAACATTTTACAGGAAAAAATGGCTAACAATTTAATCAAATAAGTCTTCATCCTATGACATATACACAAGGCCTGATGCCATTAGAGTTCATATGTGCTCAAGAGGCTATAGGTGACACTAAAAACGGGGAAGATCAAAACAAAAAACACAAAAGGAATAGGTGATTTAAATTAAAAACTTAGACAAAATCTAATGAATGAAATAGGAAAAGTCCAAACAAGCCGACATTCATTTTAAAAAAAGAAGATTTTGGTCGGCAAACCTTGCATGCTTCTGAAGCAATGATCTTCGAATTGATTGAGTTGGATGAGCAGTAAACACTAGATCCACAGTTTGGTTCTTCAGAGCATCGAATACTTCTTCAGGAGACTTCTTACATTGCACCACAAGCCTCTTGAGAGTCTCTTCAATGTCTGATTCAGTGGTTGCAGAATTTTCATCAGCAAAATCTCCCTTCTTTTTCTTTATCCGTCGCCGATGAACAATCTGAACCTCCTCAGCCAAGTTAGCCAGGTTAAGCATGTGAGAGAAGGAGCTAGCAACAACAATAGAATCCCCAGGATCCAAACTTGTTAATACATTCCCAAGCTCTTCGAGATGCTGAGGATCATGCTGCCTCTCGTACTCAGCAGAAAGCTCATAACACTCTTGAACCTAAGAAAATTAGTGGAGTAATAACATCTCTCATTCACTTCTTGAACATGTAAATCACGCGAAAAAGCGGGGACTCCAAAGCAAATAAAACTGTCTACACAGATCAGATCAGTCTTTTTTCCTTGATCATCAAGGAGAATCAGTTTGAATCACGATATAAAAAAGTGGATGAATTTTTTTTTTTAAGAAGGTCATATAGCAATGTGTTTTAGTCTTTCATGATTGTTCATTTGCAGGAATTTGCTTTAAACAGGGCATGCTAACATATTGTCTAATGTTTTGTTGTATTGAGCCCCACCCACGAAATCTAGATCATTGAAAAGGCTTTTAACTAAATACGATAAGGGTGTTTGGATGTATTTCAAATTGCAATTACTTTAAAATAATTTGGCTATTGTCAACAACAAACAATCTATTTTTCCAAATTATTCGATCCCGTCATCCATTCTACCATCAACTTTTCAAAAAAAATAAAAATAAATTCCAGTTGGGGTACACATCCAAACCAGCCAACAAGAATAAAAAATCACAAGTCATACAGAAACAGAGCTTTCCTTTATCACTAAACATAACTGAATAAGAAACACCAATCAGCATCAAGCAAACCAATATTGAAACTGACATTGAGAAAACGAATCTTCATCAAATAAATCTACAGGCCAATAGAAGTACAGGAATTCAACTAAAGAAAGAAGGAAAGAAAGGGGAGAAAAAAGAGCCCGGAACTCATTAGAAAACTCCAAACCAATCCAATACAGAGAAAAAACTGTTTTCATTACTACAACTTACTTCCCTCATTTCTACAAAATGGGTTCCCACCATAAGCTTAAATCAGACCGAAATGAAGATCAAAAAATAAAAAAGAACCCCAAATCCGCACCGTTTCCTTAAGTTCATTGCCATGCAAGCCCTGAAGAATGTCGAGAAACCGATCCAACAGAAGCGCATCATACTCCACCAGGTTATCATCCTCAGAGACCTTGCTCGGAACCAGAAGCCTCAGTTGCGCATCAATGGATGCCATCTTCTCCAACGTAGACATCTCTCCTTAAAACAACTTCAGTTTCAGAGCAATCAACTTCATAAATATATATATAACAACAACAACAAATCAGAACAATAAACAAATAAATAAAAATCACAGCAGTAAAAAGTGGACATGGATTTCATGCTCGTGAAAAGCAGATGAGAAAGACGTGAGGAATAAAGTAGAAGAATCAGAAAACCAGAAAGAGATTCGGCACTTGAGAGTCCAGAAAGAGATCAGAATATGAGAAGAGAAGAAAGCAAGAGAGAGAGGGAGAACTTACAAGTGTGCGAAATGAAAAGGCATTTCTCAGTTTCTGTATTTATAGGAAGGAGTTGGACAGAAACGTAGTCTGCCGCTTTCTCTTTCTGTCGCTTTCCGATTTCTCTCTCTCACACACATGTCTCGCTCTCTGTATCCCCCGTGCGAGGTTTTGCATCCGTTTTGTGGGGATATTAATGAAGAGGTTAAAGCAGTCTTGATAATGATTAATTCATGTAGAAGAGAGTAGAGGTCATTCAATAAATAATGATGTGGAAGACATGCAATTAAAGTGAAGAAAATTAATGGGAGTGAATAGCTTCTAAAATTAATTGGGCCACATAGAGATAATCCAGATTGATCAAGTTCGTTTGGTTTTAGATAGTCAGGTTTTAATTCAATAAGAGTGGGTCATATCATCTAATTGAGCACTTGATGAAAATGTGATTAACGGTACATCAGCAGTGATACCTTGTCTGCTAAGGTTTTTATCGCTTGGTTTCTCTTTAGACCAAGTTTCTTTTGTTTCTCTTTAGACCAAGTTTCTTTTGGGCAGCTTTTTCCTTTTTTTTTTTGGCATTCTCATGACATTTGCCCTTAAACTTTGCTAATCTGGGCCCGATGGGATCACAGGTTGTCTCATGAAACTTACATCTTGCCTATGTGGAAATTAAAGAGGCACTATAATTGCAATGAATTCATCATCTGGCATGATCTCTTCTTGAAACTTTCAATCATGCAAAGGGCCTAGATAGATGGATAAATAAGAGAGAATGCTTCATTTCATTGAAAAAATAAACTACAGTGAGATCAGTATTACAGAGCAGGACCATGGCCGGCTTGATCACAAAATCACCCCTAGGACATGGCCCTAATAACATGTGAAAATTCATGAGGCTCAGTATGGTCGCAATAAATTCAGTGTGCTTTATTTATGAGAAAAGATCCCCATTTATAGAAATGAAATACAAAAGCAATTTCAAATTCAAGCTACGCTTTATCCTTATCTATAAATAAAGATAAGGGTATCCCTGAGGTCTTTTACCATCAAGACTATTCCTCAAGGTGGCGCCCGATAAATCCACACAAACACATACCCACGGATTTCAAACATAAGAAATGGGAGCAAAACCAGCCTCATTATAAAAAAAAAGTATGAGGGGCTCCCTTCATAGAAATGTGCTATATCAATCATTATGAAAGAAGATTGGCAATTCTAGAAAAAAAAGAAACTGTCAGTGTCCATTTAGATTCGGCATCCAATATCGCCAGTGACTACAAGAGGGGGCGGTCCTGAGCATATAATATAAGAATGCTGCTGGTACCAAGACCCAGCCAAATGCTGAATACTTGGCTTAAAGAAGGGTGAAGCCAGAGATACGTGCAATGCTCGCCCTTTATATCATCCAACAAGGGGCGAAACTCCATAGTGGTTCCCACCTACTTCAATCCTAGTGGCTTAAAATAATAAACTACTATCATTGGATCGACAATTTGACGGAAAAAAAAAAAACGTGATTAATACAATCTTATTCATATTCTTATCACGTTTCATCCAAACATGGGATAAATTATGTAAAATTCGAGTATGTCACTACACTTGGAGAGAGTTTGTTTTTTGCTTTTTGGATTTCATTAGATAGGCCCCAGTGTGGAGTTTCACTCCTTTTTAACTCTGGATTTATCTAGGTGAAAGCCTCAAAGGATCTAGGTTCATTATCCACATATAATTCACAAGTCTTATGAAGTTATGACAAGGAGGAGCAAACCTTCACAGTGGTGCTTGCCTGTTGAAAACAGAGCAGTTAACATGTGTTTATCCCTCCCTAAGATTACACATATATGATACCTAAGAATGTGTACATATGTAATAAGTGGTTAAAGAACTCCCATATTCATCGATTTAATAGGCTAGGATCAATTGTGGCAATGTCCGGTGGATCTGATTTGTTGCTTAGATGACTAATCTACATACTCCAATAGTACCTGGTGGGGCCAATTAATCAAGACACATTTTTTTTTAAGGGACCGTTCATTATTACAGCAAGATTAATGGATAGGATCTTCTGGCACTACATGCATTCATCGTTGTATTCATCAGAAACATGAGTGCATTCACTTGTACGAAATGGATAAGATGCTCAAGCAAATATCTTCCTCAAACGAACCCACAATTTCCCCCACAATTATGCTGAATTTCTTAGAGTGGGGGAAGGTTCTACCATCTCTTTCCAGATGCCAGGAATCATGGGTAATGAACATATGTGATATGAGCTCAAGTGCCATGCCATCGAGGTAAATTTGAGCACAAATTGAAGCACCAGACTAGACTCCCATACATAAAAAGCTTATGCCTTAGTGGTAAGAGGTGCCAATCCTTACTTGCCAGTCCTCCAATACATAAAAAGTTTATGCCTAAGTGGTAAGAGGCGTCAATCCTTACTTGCCTGTTCTGGGTTCGAATCCGGGCAGCCACATTTCTTAACCCGAGTATGTGATACCTCATCAGAGGTCTACTTCCATCACTACAGGACCCCCACCTCACCCGAGGATTACTCCTCTCACCTGAGGGCCCCACTCTAGACAGCTAGGGGGGCCAGCCCTGCTAAGCTGGGAAAGCAAAAAGAAAAAAGAAGTCTATGCCTGCCTTCCTAAATAAAAGACGGAAGGAAAATGTACATGAAATCAAGGGCAGGACTCCTCGCATGAATAAGTGCAATCCATACCATCCAAGTCATGAGTACCTCAACCATGCCAATGGATGATGGATGATCCTAACCATCTGAGAATTTAGAGTTATGGCCAGCAAAGGGACGGTAAGAAAGGCCTACCTTCTTAAATTCAAACTGCTCTCAAACATTTAACCCCTTTGCATTGGCACCAGCATAATTTTCAATCCAGTTTAGAGTAGATCCCACTGTTGGGCCCCACAAGGGGGAGGGGTGGTTATTGAACAGTTTAGATTCAAGACGGTACACCCTCTCTTTGGTTGAGAGTACTCTAATGTAATACAGGGACATTGAACCCAGTTCAGGCCTGCAGTTTTGAGTTTTGACTTCTGCTAAGATAACAGTGGTTTGGTGTAAATGTAATGCATGCCACAACTGCGTTGAGTTGCCACCAATTATATTTGATCCTTGGCAAAGAACATGCTGTCTATTAGAGCCAAACATATGAAGTGTGTAAATTAAGAGCATGAATTGAGCTTTGTTTGTGGGGGCATTTAGTAAATGTTTGATCTTTGATGTCTTAGCTTGCCTATCCTTCTATCTTTTTATGTTCATCTCTCGTTACTTATTTGTTAGAGTGAGATCTTTTGTTAATAAGATTACAACAAAACTGATTCAATCAACAATTTTCATGCCAACTTTTTGGTTTCCTGAGGAGAGTAGCAGAGGAAAAATCATATGACCGTATAGTATATTGGGCATGATGCTCAAGAATTATTTGATTAGATGCTCCCCACCATTGGACCAACTGCGAGGAAAATGGACCGTCTAAGGTATTTGTTAGTTCCATTCAGTTCAAGAGCACATACTCTTTAAAGTTGAATTAAGAGCGTAGGGGTTTTGAGTTTTAACCCTACCAAAACGAATGAAAGGAATTAAAAGAGGTGATATGTGCACAATTCTACTTTAATTATTCATTTATTTTCTCATCGCTTATTGTTTTTATATGATCATTTTATTTAATCTGTGATTTTGATTTATAAAACCTACACATTTGATGTATAGAAGTGGTTATTTGTAGTGTATGTTCGATGAAAGCTATGATGCCCACTGAATTTCTCAGGATATACACAAATAACTAATTGGAACTTTAATTTGGAACACATTAAAAAAAAGACAGCTCGTTTTTCCTCACAAGGTTTCCACGGCCTAATTTGAGTTGAAATGAGAATGAATAGAATTAGAAAAAGGAAAAAGAGGAAGAAGGGCCCTGCATATGTAATTATACAAAACTTAGCTTATTCACATATATATAACACAGCTGCAGGGGGCTCAAGGACATATCACTATCCTTACCAGCTGAAAATAATAAAGGATAGAGATGACTTTCATATGATAAGTCAATCAACTCCAGCTCTCATCATCATTATCATCGTCACTACTTGCAAAGGCCTGATAAAAAATTTAGTTAGACAAGAGCAAAGGGATGGTGAAGGGAATAAAATGAGAGGAGATGAGAAATAAAGAAGAGCAACCTGTCGGATTGCATTGGCTTTCTCCAAAATTGCCACCACATTGAGATTTGTAGTTGGTGCTGGCATGAAACTTGGCCTTCTGGTAACTGTTCGCCTCAGGCTCAATGACTGAGAGTTCCACCCAACAAAATGAATTCAAACAAGAGCAACGAAATCAAACTTCTACCAGAATAACAAAAAAGAAAAAGCCTCTTAAGAGCAACACTTGCCCTCTCTGCACTGAAAGGCTATGTAGCTGGGATAGCTTTGGATACTCTCACATCTATGGGTGTTAGAAATTGAGGGATATCAGAAATAGTGGCTACTGAGAACAAACATATTTTGATAGTATATTCACTTTAGAAAAAGAAAAACAATAATGATAATAAAAATATTATTAAACTAGAATGCTAGTACAATGTTCTAATTTTTTTTAATCAATTTAGTACTGATGTTTACTTAATTTATGCGAAAGAGAATGATCTTATTACCAACAATCCTTAAGCCGGATTGGTATGATCCCTGTCCTCTTCAGCTGAGCAGGGATGAAATTTTCACCAGTGTGTAGTGCAGTGGAATGAAATCTGGTAAGGTGAGACAAGAAGATGGGGTCTTATAAAAGGGTCTGGTCATACCTAAGGAAATTGTTAGGTATTGGTCTGCCTAAACAGATCATGTCCTCCTACATCAAAAAGAAAATAGTTCAATGGACTGGACCATGATCTGAAATTATGGATAAAACTGGTTAGTGTAGACACGGCATCAAGCTTGAAGTGTAATCAGTGTCCTTGTGACACTGTTTTTTTATTTTATTTTGGTAAAAAGCAGTTGATGAGTTTATTTATCCCAGGATTCAGTCGGCCTAGTTAGTTGTTTAAAGCCCATTCTTACCACCTAAAAACAGTATCCCAGTGGTCCAAAATCTGTATCATTTGAAAACTGATTTTATATTTATATATATATATATATATATATATATATATATCCAGGAAACCACATATTATTAAATGGTTTCATTTTTCAGAAAACTGCCATCTTTCTTTCTGGTAAGTGCTAGCTTACAACATTTCGCTCTGACAAGTGTCTTCATGAAATCGTAATTTCTCTCTCCTAGAAAAAGAAATAGCACCATTCTCATGAATTCATTCGACTTAAAGTAAAAAAAAATAAAAAAATCAGCCAGTTAAAAAGAAAACCACCATAAATAATCATATATAATTACTGGCACTTCAAAATACCAAATAGAAGGTAATATAGGGAAAAGGAAATATGTAGAAAATATTAGAAATAATATAGGCATTCCTATATATGCTCCTATATGTTTGAGTTACATGCCTCCACACCCTTTCATTATAATAAGCATCATACATGTTACACCAGCTTAATTTCTAAGGAAGGGACCAATAATTATGAAATTCAAGTTTGAGGGGAACTGGTGGTGACACTAATCAGCAAGGATTGGAAAGATTTTCTTTAAAGAAAGATTGAAACATACCTTGGTTTTGATTTGATGCAGAAAATCTTCGCTTTCATATTGCATCTTGCCATTTGCTGCCTGGTTCAGTTGCCCACATTCTATCTGTTGCTTCTGCTCTTGCTGCACAAATGTTACAGATAAATTCCAATATAACCACATCAGTAATAAGTTAGCACTACCAATTCTTTATTCCCAGAATTAGAGATTTAAAAAAAAAGATACAAACATAACCACTGTCATATATCGTTATCAGGAATTTAGTTTTTCGAGAAAATACCGAGATATTTTAATGTGTGTTTTTCTTGGAATATTATCAGGAAAATGATGCAAAAACTAAACAATTATTGTAATTATTAAAATTTTAAAAAAATGGCCAATAATTGAATAAATACATTAAGGATTAATCATTAATCAATAAAGAACTAAGAAAAATATGATTAGATTAAGGTGCCGCCCTCGACCCCCCCAATTCTAAAGAAAATAGAAGAGATATTTAATAAAAAGCACATCTGTGGTTCACAGTCACACCCACAAATGAGATATTAAATCAAATACAATTTTCAAAGAAGCATCATAAAAACACTGCTTAATTTTTCTAGTTGAGTTGTACACTATTTTTGGTTCTTAATGATGTTGAAAGAAAACCTCAAAAAACCTGCATGGAATTCTGAAGATGTTGGGTGTGGTACAGGCCTGCAAATGGGATATCTTGGAAATATATATATATATATATGTATGTATCTCGAAATTTATGAACACATATATTTCATGCACTGAAACTCTCATTTTGAATCGTATTTGGGATGAACAAGACTTCAGGTTAGTTTGTCTGGTCACATTTTATTAACCAATATCTCAACATATGTTTCAATACTTGGAAATATTTTTGCGGTCTAATTTTTAGCAATATATTGAAAATATTGCGACATAAACAGCAGAATAGTTGTTTTTCAAATTATTGCAACAATGTCTCGATGTTTTCAATATATTGGTGATACCTACGGCTGCAAACATTATTATTGTTCATTGATTACCTTGCTCTTCCTGGGACATGCCCCTTCAGCATTAGGCTGCTTTGGTGTGGGTGGCTTGGGTGGAAGCGGCATAGTGGATGCATGAGCATGCCAATCATTTGGCTGATTTTCATCTTTACACATGGCTTGCTGTTTATCTTCAATTAAAGGATGCGTGGCTTTTGCAATCCTCCACTGCAGTGGAGGAAGTGGAGGCGGTGGTGGGAGCTCATCGAGATGCTGCAATGCAAGACCCTGGAAATCAGTGTGTCCAAAACCAATTTTTCCTTCCCGCTGGCTCATTGAAGGTTCACTTGCAGTAGAATCTTGAAGATCCTTAGAGATGTCAGAATCAAAAGACTTTGTGTCATCTTGAGCATCTAAGCTTCCAAATTCATGGGATGGACGAATCTTAGAATGGGTTTCCTCAAGTTCAAAAGAGCTCGAGAATGATGTTGTTGATGAAGTTCTATGCAGGGCATTGTGTATCCTGCAGTGCTTACTTCCAGTCAATTCACCAGATTCCCACTGCTCGGAGTTTGACTCTGAACGAAGGCTACAAAGATCTTCAGAAGGATACGGAGATGATCTACAGAAGGTGTCATCATCAGATTCTGAAGCAACATCCTGGAGTGGAATAGCAAGGTCAGGAAGCAACTGAAATGCAGGAAACATGACATCATGAATTCCTTCTTGACATTGATGCCCATCAGGGAATTTCAGTTTCATTTTAGATGTCTCAGAATAATCTATAGGGTGAAAAGAGATCTTCATACGTTCCAATGGGGGTGAAGGATGATAGGCATAGGAAGACTTGGAAGGAATTTGATATTCTGGTGGTCCAAGTTCAAGCTGCTCGTTAGGAGTTGGTGCATGAGAAACCTTGGATACTAATTTTGCTAGCCTTCTCTTCTGCTCAAGGCAATTAGGTCTCTCCTGAGACTTCATCATATCAGAACTCATAGTGGTAGATGATTTAGTAGCATTGTCAGGGACAAGTGATTCATTACTCTGGAACTCATTCACAAGATAACTACAGTTGGTACCAGACAGACAGGATGAGACCTCAATATTAGAACTTACTGATGATTCAGCTCCAGGAGTTACAACACTGGTTTCAACTAACCCAACCAGATGTGAGTCTTTAAATTTCTCAGTCACTGTTTCTGATATAACTGTTACAAAAGTCTGAGAATTCTGCCTCATAAGAATGTTACTATCTCGTTTATCATGGCCAGGGTTGGAGTCTTGGGTGTGAAAAATTGGATGGATAATGTCGCCTGTTTTGCCCACCAATGGATCTGGATGAAGAAGGTGCAGACTTGCAGGGCCAACTATATGAGGTGATCCACCTCTTTCTTTCGCACAGCGTGAGTATTCCTGTATTTGCTCAATGGGCACTTTACCCACAGATCTATCACTGACATTAACTGTAATATCGGATGAAGGCTTCTTGCTTACAAAATCTGGCACGTTGACATCTAGAGGTTTTGATGGATCAACTCCAAATAGTCTCCCATTTGTCCAAGATTTAATGGAAGATATCTTAGACTTCTCAGAAGATCCTTCAGGAATGCACAAACCAACTATAACCTCATTTCCCTGTGGATTTGGTTTTGATATTCTAGAACCTAAAGAAGGGTCACCGTTAACAGATTCAAAACCAATAGCCCTCAACATGTCACGGTGAACGGAACTCTTGGAAAAACCAGAGTCTACAGAACTCGTCGTGGCTATGACGTGGTGTGGCTGTGCATGGAAAGAACTCTTGATAGTGTCGGCGTTTGAAACTTCTAGAGAAAGTTCCTTGTTTGGGGCACTGTTATGTGAAATAGGATACGCATAGGAATAATCTGAAATTTCAAAAGAATTTTCCCCCCTAGTTACAGATGCTATTCCATGATCCATGAGGTTGGAATTTAGCTCCACTTCCCACTTGGTTTGGCACTCCGAATCTGTTCCACATTCAGATTCCATGGTGTTATGTGCATCCATGTATGTATCTGTCTCACCAGCAATCTCATCAAACTGCTTTTCACCAGGAAATTGTTCTGATGTGGGATCCACATTTATAGGGCTAGAGGAATTTTGCTCCAATCTATATGGGCTACAGCTCAATGGCACAGGCTCTATATCTTGGTCCCAATCCTCGGCAATATCTTCATGTTGTTGGCAAGGATATTCTGATATTTCCGTCTTTTCATCCCAAGTAATAGAAGGGGATCCAGGGACACTTCGGCCTTGCAATGAATCATTTTCTGCACGTTCCCCATGCCATATATCATGAACAACAGAAGCACACATATTATTAGCTTGCATCTTCATCTTTAAAGTTGGCAAATCTTTGTCTACTTGATCTTCAAGCCCAGTATTTTTGTCCAAAACAGGTTCATCACAGTTCAAACTGGGTGTGGAACCAAAAGAAGTGGGTTGGTCTGCCTGTTCTAATTTTGACCGTGCATCATATGTGGAGATAATCTCAGCAGTCTCAACAGAACTCAGTCCATATGTATCGGAAGATGCAAACTGTGTTCTGCATAATATGTTGTAACCAAGTTGTTAATTCATAAATGTATGGCAACAATCATTCGAATTCAAATTAAAAACAAATACATATGTATTTGGTATTAATAAAGCAGTGTGGCAAAAGCTATCACAGTTTAAGCCTTTGTCTATTTTTGCTAGTTAATGCCACACTGTAAAGGCAGATATCTTCTCTGCCCATTTCCTCCTTTATATCAATTATGATATGCAAGATGCAAGCTTCTGCTGATTAGGGCGGAGCTAGGAATTTGTCCTTGATGGAGACACCATCTTAAGAAAAGATCTATCTATGGAGGGGCCCACCATTTCACATGGCTAAGGTTACCAAAGAACTGTCAAATCATCCCCTCTGTCCACCCTGCCTCCACCCATGTTCAATGAAAATTTACTCCTGTGATATGATGCCAAATTTGAAAGTAATGAAACCACAAATGTTCTATCCATATTTCTGTTATATTAAAATTTTGTTTTGTAATTATATTTATGAGTTATGTAGCAGAATGGATGGATTGGAATGGATAAACAGAATTCATGTTCCGGACCCCAACATAATTGGGACAAAGCTATGATGACGACGACGATGATGTAGCAGAAGAATACCTTCTATGGTGCTGGAAGATTGAGACAGAGTGAACTTCTCGACTTCTCCGCTGTCGTCCTTTTTTCTGTCCATTTGATTAGAATAGAACACATGAGGTCCTTTGAGAGCTGAAACTTGAGTTTAGAGATTTTTTTAACTATATGGAAGAAACAATTTTAACTAATTAAAGAGAGTTGAAAGACCATCACCACAGAGTCAATCATGATGTAAGAAGGTGACGAAACTCGACTTTGTAAGCAGCTGGCTAAATTAGTGTTTACTTTAAGGTGTCAATTGGAAGTGTAAAAAATATTTCATTTTCGTGAACTACCTTTGGGAGAATGTCAGACAGCAGACTTTCAGCAGACTTTTACGGAGGTCCATTAAACAACAATGAGCCAGAGCATAGTTATCTACAGCAATCTATCTTTCACTTAATCTAAAAGATCATGTACCTTGTTTTTGTGAGCATTGTTTTCTCTTTGAAAACTTTTTGGCTTCATCAGTTCTGTTCTTGTACATGCAATCTTAAAAAAGGATGGATCCGAATATCTTTTCAAACAAGCACCGGCACCATCACTGTCAAACCTACAAGTAAAATAAAAAGTTTTTCAATATCTCCATATCTTCTAGGAAGAATAATAAGAAATTCAATAGTTCTTACTTGTCAAGTAAGAATAAGCGTGGGGGTTGACGGCATTCTTCATAGGATTTCATAATAAACCGTGGAGCAGCATTGTGGACAAGGTGATTCTGTTTGGTTTGAATGTCAGGATGCCAATCAGAACCTGCAAAGTAACTGTTCTGCATCAAGGAATTCAATCGTGCAATAGATGGAATTTCACATAAGTGTACTTAAAAATGCATGTCCTTTAGATTCCACTTCAACATCAAGTTCAAGTGCACGCCTTTGTAACTCCTAAATGTAACATCTCATGAAAATATAATAACAATTATAGCACTTCGTTCTCTAGTTAATTTCACCATACGCCATACTGATTGGTTAGATGCTCTTTAAATCAGTTGCTAATGAGTATCAGTAAATAAACCAATAACATACACCATAAATAACATGTATATCGAGCCGGGATGGTTCAGCAATGATTACAATGACTTAGACTCACAACCATGCCACAGGAAACAACAAATCATGGTCAAACACATTAACAGAACTTAGGTTGTATGAAAACTACTGGTAAATATTAACAGAGGACTGATCCAATGCCTAACCCTCACAACATATTATAGTGTGAGGGC
This sequence comes from Cinnamomum chago, assembly GCA_038049695.1. Taxonomy (NCBI): domain Eukaryota; kingdom Viridiplantae; phylum Streptophyta; class Magnoliopsida; order Laurales; family Lauraceae; genus Cinnamomum; species Cinnamomum chago. The sequence continues at coordinate 53,525,730 of CP142457.1, read as the reverse complement.
TTTGGTATTGGACACTGGAGCCTAGATGCAGCTGTACCATTGGCACTGATGTCTAGTTGTCCATCAAGAGTCAACAAAGTGGAGAATCATATATTTCTACCAAATTCTGCAAACTCTTGGTAGCCAGTAAGGATTATCCAATCATGATACTAATGATCCATAAGAAGCCCTCCTATCCATTAGGTGCATCAGAGATGGGGCCCACTGTCCATTGTAAAATCCTCTGCAGTCTGCACTGGAAAAATTCTTTTCAAATTTCCAGTGGCAAAACTGAGATGCAATTTAAAGTATCAGACAAATCAGGACAATATATTTTCTCTTCTTTAACAGAGAACTATCAAGACAGGTAGACCGTATTAGGGCCAAACCTTCTGTGTAAGCAAAATGCATGTGGCTTGTTTGTCCCATAAAAGCCTTCTCGAGGACAGGAAGTTCTGCTTCTATGCGCTGCAAACGGATTGACATTTCATGTCCCCTGGCAGCTGTGGCCTTCACTTGCTCATGCAAGTCATCGAAAACCTCTGCTGCAAACCTGTGATATCACCAAGATGTTTGTCTCAGCAACAAAATTATACAAAACATAAAACATCATGACAGGTTTCTACAAAATAGCGAGAGGAAGGGTCATTTGCCACCCTATAAAATCTGTAGGGCCCACTACCACCCATGTTTAATGTGTCACCGTTGGATTTCTCATGCATAAAAGAATTGATAAACATAACGGAGTAAATAATTTGAATTGCAAATGATCATTCCCAACTCTGATTTGGAGTGAAATTCTGGACCAATAACAGTTCCCCATGGGGTGGGTATTTTGAGTGGCCTAGTTTCATAGAATCAACCATCACAACTATACAGGAGATACATAGCATGGGTTGGGGGCAGCATGTGATCATTTCTCAAAAGATAAGATCTCAAAACAGGCAAAGTAACACAAGGCAGTGTAGCCATTAAAGGCCTAATATCCCAAGCAAATAATTTTAAGGAAAGAACAAAGCAAGATTGCAGTGGCATAGTTGTTGATGACTGCCAGCTTTTTATACTGCATTACCTTTCAATTCCCATTAATGTCAATACCAAGAGTGATAGCAAGTAAAAATATACAAAGAAGCCAATTCTGAGCTATATATATCCCTAATCCACTATTTGGATGCTCTCTAATTGCAATTAAACACAATAACATCCTTCAACGAAGCATCCAATTTCTTCTACTAGAGATTAGAACTCACTACAACACCAACCAAATTTAGTTTGTAGCAATACCAAATACCTCATATCCAAAAACTAATCCGCACCGAAGCAGCAGAGATGTCACAAAAACCAAAATCTACAGACACAGAGATCTCAAATTCAACTACCAAACAAAAAAAATCCACCATTTACAAGTGATACAAGAAGAATGAGATAGAAGTAGGGCAAAGAGAACAAAGGAGAACTCACTCGGTAAGATCTCCCAACTGCCGCAAGATTCCAACGAGTCCAGAGACCGTGAATCCTTCAAGAAGAGCTTTCGGATCGTCCTTGTTCGCTGCTCTGTATAGATCCGCATCGCCTAGGCCATACTCGTTTCGGACATTGAACCGTATCAGCGGCATGATTATCGGCTTCCTTTCTGTTCCAAAATCCGAAATCCGGAAATCCGAAACGGTTTCTAGAGAAATGCAGTTGAACTAGGCGTCGTGTCGGGAATGCAGTGAGATTCCAGAGAGAGAGAAGATTAGGTAATTATACGGTCGAGAAGAGGAATCGATTACTCGAAAAAGACAACAATGCCATCCCTGCAAGCCATTCCATTCCATCCAGCTCTGCGAAATCATTACCTACCGTGAAAGGCCTAAATTACTTAACTACCCCTTCCATTTTTGCTTCAATCACTTGCTTATAACGGTTTCTGACTCTGCAAAAATGGAATTAGAATCCTGCAAAATGACAGAATTGCCCATTGGATCGTCCCGAAATTACACAGTGTCCTCTCTGTGTGGGCCACCATCGGACTTGATGGATGGATAGGGTATGAGTAGAGGATTGCATGGGCATGGGACTTTTCGATCTAAGGAGATGAAATGAAAGGTTAAAAATGAAATTGGATGTGTTGTCTTGTATGTCTTTCTCTCTCTATTTTTAGAATGGTGATGTTATATCTGCCGTTGAAGGCGACAAATTAAGTGTGTAAATTGACAGAATCTAGCACATAGACAGCAGAAGGATCTACCATGCACTTGCTTCGGTTGGGAAAAGATTTTATGAAATCCCACCTCTCGCGGGAAAAGAAAACGTGAAGAGCACATCATAGTTTATGAGAAAGTCTTCTGTCCTAACTCACTCCAACCCCCAAGTTGGAAAAGTCATTACTTGAAATTAACTCGACTAAGAAGGAACCAATATGGTGACTCATGAGTCATTTTTTTTATAAAATATATATATAAATAGAACAATAGGACACGTATTTATGATAATCAATTCAAATTAATAAATTATATGTACAAGAATAATATTATAAAAAGAACAAAATATTGCCTATTGCATCATATTTTAGTCTAACATCGATGTAAAGAGCAAATATAAGTTTCAAATTACATTCCAATTATCAATTTTTAATTGCTAATTCTAAACTTCAAGCATAATTATTTAAAATTAAAAATTAATTATTTAAAATCAAATATATTTATTAAATAGCAACTGGGCCTAGCTTTTTTTATTTTATTTTTGGCTATGTCCTTGATCAAAATGAGGGGACTTTCTGGAATTTACCGACCTGGCTTACTTCTTTCTGGAATAGATTCTCTGGGTTGACGAATCAAGAGGTGACACATGCGGGGGCAGAAGGAGGGGAGAATTTTTTTTATTTTTCTCTTTCCTCCGCCCCCCTTCTGCCGCCGCCGCATGTGGTGACCCCTTATTGGTCCAAACAGGACTCCCCTGTTCGGACGAAACAGGGGATCCGGATCCTTCCCGTATGTATGTTTGCTGATACAGACAACTTATGGTATCACAAGATCACAGAATCTTGACAGCTTGGATGATTGATTTCTAGTCAGTCCAAGGGGAGGCAATTGTGGACCTGACCCACCCAACCCAACCTGACCGAGAATGTACTATAAAGAAATGTAAAGTTATAGTTATTGTAGTGATTGTGACCTAGCACCTATCATGTTAGAAATGCCACGCAAAGCTGTCATTCCATAGAGTTTTTTGTCTGTCCATTCGTCTGTTAAAGTTTTGGCCAAACAGATTTTTTTGGTTAGGCAGACACTTGACATATAGTCATTATTGCCTATCTCTCTGCACATTAATCCTTTTAATTGGAATTGATTCAGCCACATTTTGATAGCATATTCATTTTAATTGGAATTGATTCTGCCACATTTTTTTTGCTATCTCCAAATCTAGAATGAATCCCATTTTGGTTTAGAGTTGAGTTTCAATTTAAAATTTCAACCTAATAAATAAATGAGTTAGGCTAATCGATGTATTACAGACCCTTTTGGCTTCTTACCGACTAGTTTTTTCAGTAGAGTGACTTCCATTAAAGACAATTTAAAGAGGAATACAATGTGGAGATGTAAATGCAGGTCATTTGAAAAGCATGGGATAGCCCAATGGCGGAGTGCATCTCACTCTCACCGAAGTGCCGAGGATCGACCCTTGGCCCGTGCAGAGTACAAAAGCAAAGTGTCCTTATGGCGGACGAGCACACTTGATAGAACACTTTGCCTGAAAGGAAAACATGCGGACCACTTTGAAGGGAATGGAGTACCCCTGGGATGACCCTTGGATTGATAGATTAGGCTAATTTAACGTTAAGATGGTTTACAATTCCTCCATGTAATAGCAAAAAGAAAAAAAAATGAAGTGAATTAAATTGACCTTCGCATTCTTTGATTTTACATATTTAATAGAAAAAGATGTACATTGCTTTTAAATTTTTGAGAATTCAGTCCCAAGAAAACTGAAAGGCTCTGTATATTTTGGTAGATATTTCCTTTATCATTAGGCAGGGAAGTTTGGTTAGGCCCATAGTTAGGCCCATAGTTGTAGGCCTATCTATCTAGGCCAACTTTAAACTTTTCTGCCGCAACATTTTGTGAAAAAAAGAAGAAGAGAAAATGAAATGCTTTTATTAGGAAAAGAAATTTCAATCACTTTAGTTCCAATACCTTTTTATGCAGAAAAGTGCAAAAAATAAGCTTCATTTTGCAATTCCATGAAAAAGCATTTTTTGTACATGGCTAGAAAAAAATATCTGTAAAACCAATTTTGTATGAAATCACACAAATCCAAAAGGATTTGGAAAATCTATGTTTCACAATTGTTAATTCTTGATGATTTGGGTAAGTAGAAATCCTCATTTTTTTTAACTTTCACCACTCTCATTAGAATTTGAAAATCATTAGTTAAGTGGATGCACATACCTATGCTAACTTTTCTCAACCATATGCGCATAAAAGTATCAATCTGAGATTCACAGCTATATATATAAATTCTTAATGAGGAATCTTCATATTCACTGTTATAATGAGTTGTGATGTTTGCAATTCCTTGCCTTAAACCATGAGTCTGTACGTAAATGGTTGAACTAATATAATTGTCGATACTCGACTGAAAGAAAACAAACGGTTGGTTCAGGTGGTTGGGTTTGCAGTTTCCCATGTGGTTCAGCTGGTTAGGTTTGCAGTTTCCCATGTGGTTAATTTATGATAGTCCTTCCCATGATTTTCCAAAGTAAGTGGGAACATGTCGAATCCCAGTGAAAGCAGTTGATAATGGAAGCTAGTGAATGGTTTTAATTGGCCCATTCATGATGGTTGTTGCCATGTTCTTTTCGAATCTTTTCTGTACCCACTCTTGAAGCAACTACCACTGAAAGCAGAGGCCCCTCACTTTCTATATATCCCACGTGTGGCTTATGATTCCAAATTCAAGAGCATTAACGAGAAGTACGCCCAGCTATGAACATAAAATACTACAAAACTTGTGATATAATCTGTGGGTTACTAAAGAAGACTGAGGGCCTGGACTTCTATAGAATAGTGGAGGAAAGATGGTGAAGCTAGTGTGAAGATGAATTTAAATAGGGGCAAGAAGGATCTAAATAGGAACAAAGGGGAAAGTAAAATAGATAGATGAAATGAGGCCACAATGATGTGGCGATGATGGTCCAAACTTATTTTCAGTTGGTATGCAGTTATGGGCTGGGTTTATACTCTAGCATGATGTATACATAGGTTAGGCCCAGCATAGAATTTTACGCCTAGATAATAACTAAGTGTAAGGTTTAGGGTGAGCCCCTTGCCTGCCTAACAAGCATCATTGGGGTGTCTCGTGGATTGTGAGCTGAAATGTTAGTTCGCTAGCATGCCACCTCAATTATTGCTCTTATGCCCCACTGCATGATCCAACGGAGAACCCTTTTTTCTCCTTCTAAGTTGGGTCAAAGGTACAGTTCATGTGGGGCAATCGAATCAACCAGGGATTGATCTCTCGGTGGTTGTACGCCTGCTTTAGATAGACGCATTTCCACCCATGTCAAGTTTTTCAATGCAAGAATCATTTTATTATTACTGTTAAGTATCAGTCCTGTTTAAATTAATAGGATGCTTATTAGGCGTTTACTATGTCCTAATGTGTTAACGAGCCATTTCATCGACGAGCCCCTAAGCAAGAAAAGGCTGGGGTTATGGAGCTCACCTACAAATATTGCGATCATGGGGCCAAGGATTTGAAAGTTTCCTCGTAGCCTGCTTAAAAGTAAGGACCACCTACTATTTCAAGAGACTGAAAGTTGAGTTGCATGTACAATCCTAGCTATTTAACAAGGTTTAATAACTAATAAGTATTAAATTTGCAAAATCAATCCAATGACTTAGGTATGTGTGGTAAAAGGTGGTGAGAACTCCTCACTGCTTCAGATTTGAGGAATTTTCATTGAAAATCTCACATTGATGTTGATGAGAATAAATACGTATAGCTGATAAAAAAGAATTTGGTGTCAATGAGTAGAACTGCAAATTGAGGGTTTTCAAATCCATGAAGAGGGCTAAATTTGAAAATCTTCTAAACGAGGATTTCCATTGGTCTAAGTCCTTGAGCATTTTTATTGACAAACGCGAATTTTTCAAATCCTCAGAGAAAATCAATGACGAATAATGATTGTAGAGTGGTGAGGTGGGCTCCAAATAAGATTGCAAACAGAACGATTTTGGGTCGGAACCATACCGGACTTGGACTCATTCTAAATAATGGTTCCGATTTCGGTTCCTGATCCGGTTTTAACTCACAACCTGTTTTGTTGGTTCCAGATCTGGTTATGATAGAATAATCCAGATCCAGTTCCGGAACCAGGTCCATTTAGAGGATTGGATCTATTTCCAAAATTCGTTCTATCTTCTCTTCAAGTTTTTTAATTTTTCTTAAAATAAGTAAATCATTCAACTTATAACAGTTTATCTAGTCTACTACGTCCAGCATTATATATAAAATGGTAAAAAAAAATTATCTTGAGGTACAGTTTGCAACATCAAAGACTCATATGCCAAGTCCCAAGTCTCACGTGTCAAAAACTTTATGGACCCAGAACCGGATCCATTTATTAATCGGAACCTAAATAAGGTTCCGCACCCGTACCCGTACCCGTTTATGAATCGGAACCTAAAATAAGTTTCACACCAGTTTTTTTTTCAGATCAAAACTTTTGGGTAATCGGGGAATCAGATATCCATTTGCAACCCTAGCTCTAAAGGCCAAGTTGTCGATTCTTAGGAAGCCCAATTGTCCCTAACAATCCCAGTGTCTTAATAATGCTATGTTTTCAATGGTATTGATGAGTTTAATTGAGCTGAACCTAAAAACGACTCGACTCATTTTAGGTGATTCCCCTTTGGGCTTTAAAGGAGTTAATTGACACCTTCATCTTCATTCTGTTAGAAGCTTTTCCTAGCAATGTGAAGCAGATAATCTGAATGCTATTTTAAGGTGCCCAATGCTTCACAAATATGCAAGTACTGGCATATATGAAAGATCAGACATTAGATTGGCACTACCTTACTTCATCTAATTGTCTCAGGAATGACCTTATATTCCTTTAGAAAAGAGAAGAGGAGAAGAAGAAAAAAAAAGAAGGAAAGACCATATTTTGGTGGTTCCTTTTGGTCTGCCAAAATTGGGGGTGCATTCTGGTCTGGTGGCCCCTTTATCTGAAGAAGATTCCCAAAACTTCCTAGTGCGAATACAGTGCAGGGCAACTGTATAGTTTCATTACCAAAAATGGTTACAATTCAATCATCTTCGTGACTAGACAGAGCACAAACATCTGATAAACGACAAAAAAAATATATCATGCTCTGCAAACTCTCATCTTACACAAGCACTTTAGGCATATGGTTGAGCTCAAGTCATCCACATGCACTTTGGGTCCACCATTTAAAGATCCAAACATGCAAAAGAAGCAACCACATATGTTTACTTGTACGAGTTGTGTTTCAGTTCAATCATCACTAATGAATTGGGTCTGCCATAAAATCTAGTTGATTGAATCCTGCAATACATAATCTCAAGGGGTTGGCAGAGTGGTCAAGACCACGGTTTTTCTTTCTTTCGAAGTTAGAGGTCTTGGTATCGACTCCTAGTTCCCCCTTCTTCAAGAATCGAAGATGGAGTCCACTAGTGCTACCACCTAAGGGCCACATGGGTGTTTACCCGACTTTCCTCTGGACCCGGAGGGATTAGTACAGTCCAAAGGGTTAGTACATGATTGCCTCTTGAAAAGTTGATTTTCTTTTTCTTTTTCCAATAGGGGCCACCTTGTGTACATCTGAACCATCTATTCAAATTTTCACTCATGGTTTAATGGATGCCCAAAAATGAGTGACCTTTTGATTAAGAGCATTTCTTCAATAATAATAATAATAATAAAAAACAATGAATTAACGTTTGTCCAGTGTAATGGTGAATGTAATTCCTAGCTCAGTCAAAAAGTAAAATAAAATAAGTAAGAAGGTGAATACTACCCCCAATTGAGGTGAAATCTTATTCGGTGATAGACGAGCCTAAAGACAGTTACATGAAAGGTTTGCATCCCTGAAAAGTGGGCTTACTATATGGAAAGATTTGAATTAATGAAAAAAAAAAACATTGAAAATAATCATTGATTATAAGTTCTATAATGTTTTCACAATCTGATGTTGAATCCCAGGGTCCATTAAGATAGAAATGGTTAAAATATCATATGAACAACTTAGGTCTTCCAGAGGTGCCCCCCATTGCCTAGATTTAATTAAGCTCACTTCAAATTTGCTCAGGTTTTTAGGGCCTAATTTAGATATTTGATGTTTGAGGTGGAGCTGCCTCAACTCCCTTGGATTCAAATTCCAAACCTAAGCTTAATTCCAACCCAAAAACGGTCCAAATTATTTCTTCCATCTGAGCATCTTTTAACATTTTTGGTTGGTATGCGTCCCTGACTAGGAATCCGGGCTGACTTGTTAACCTGACTCAAACTGGCTCTCACTTATGTGGAATGAGCTAAGCTTGTGTTGGGCATTTTTTTTTTGGCCTACAACATTACTTAAATACAACCTTCAATTTTGATTAGGTTAGATATATTTGCCCGCATTGAATGCAGGTTATATGGGTCAGGATTGAATTTACCCACATCAAGTACAGATTAAAGTTACATGACTGGTGCATATTGAAGTTAAAAAGGGTTGGATATGGGTTAGACTTAACAATTCGATACCTATAGCATCTTCAATAGAGATACCAAATTCAACGTGGACATGCCACATGTGATTTTTGGCATGAATTTTCACTCCAATAGTTATGTCAAAAAAAGAGGTGGCATTTGGCATATGGGAGTGAGATGTCAAATTTGCCATGTGAAAAAGTGAGATGTCAAATCATATTTTGCCATATCAGCCACCAAAAGAAATTTAAAATCTCCAATTTAACATCTCTATTTTGGATGCTCTTATCAACTCTAACCTATTTTGACATGAAGGGACCTGTTTGTTACCCTTTTTTTCAAAAAACGGTAACAAAGATTTCATTAAAAGAAGGAAGGAAAGATTACATCAAAACTTAAAGAAAGAGGAGTTGGAAGGTGCAAGAGAGAAGCATCAGTCACAACTCCAATTACAAGATGACACCCACCCAAGGAATTAACCTATTCACCCCTTGCTTTGCTAGCACATCCGCCATTGAGTTGGTGGATCTAATCTCATGACGGAAGGAGACATTAATGTGAGTTGAAATCTCCCTAAGTTCAGTGAAGAGAAATTGAAATTTCCATGGGTTAAACTTTCGGTTAGATACCCATGCAATCACATTTGAAAAATCACTTTCTAACACAAGGGCACCACTATATCTTGTTGAGAACAATCTAAGATCTTTCAAAATTGCTAGCACCTCCGCTTCATTAGAGTCGCACACACCAACATGCTTGGAGAACATAAGAACGACATCACCCTTGCTATTGCGAAGCACTCCTCCAATTCCCGCTGGACCCGGCTTACCCCTTGAAGCACAATCCGCATTAAACTTTAAAACTCCATAAGGAGGGGGACTCCAAAGGATAAATCTCCTCTCCTTACGCGGGCAACATCCCATGCAAGCTCCCCAATTAGAAAGAATATCATCAAAAGAAAACTCGAAGAACTCTTTTCTAATCAAAGCCCATTTCGCAATTCTGAAAGCAATCTTAGATATCAAAACTTCTAATGAGGACGAAGAACTCCTGAATATCCTTTCGTTCATTTCCTTCCAAATAGACCATAAGATGGCAAATGGAATTATCCTCCACAACACCCTACCGCACCCCACAAAGCACCCTCCCAACCATGATTGTACCAACTCAGTAATATTCTTCGAACAACATCAAGCAAGACCGTATCTCCCGATAAAGTTGCTCCACACATAGGACGCCACCTCACAGGGAAGAAAAAGATGATTGCCCAACTCCTCTTCCTTTCTACACATCATGCAAACATCTGAAAAATTAATAGAAGACATCCATCTCCTCCTTAGACTATCCACCGTGGCAATTTTTCCTGCAACTACTAACCAACAAAAAGCTTCGACTCTAGGAGGAACCAACCCCAACCACACTAGGGAAGAAGGGGCTCTATGAGAGGGAGTTCCCTCCCTTATCCCTATCATTGACATCTATTTTCCTCTCCTCATGCATGACAAACTCGTCTTTCGGAAAAAAAAAAAGTGGGAGAGGCATTCAAATGACATCATTTTTCCCTATATATATGTGTAATCTTTGTAGTCTTTAGTATCTGTTTTTTTAGACAAGAGACTTGTTTGAACTTACATTGTCCACACCTACACAGTATCTCTAATCAGCTGACTAAACTCTAATGACTCTGTGTTCTGCTTAATTTCATGTGAATTGTATCTTATAATTCGTACCCATTATTCCAAGTACGGCATTGCACTTGTTTGGAATAAAAATTGAAACATGTTTTTTTGGAGAGAGGTGTCCAACAGGCAACAATGTGACTGCCAAAAGGAAGTCCCACACTACTATATATTAATCACGTATTGGCTTCTACCAGCGAAGAAAAACAACATTAAGAAAATCACGCATCGGCAACTGTCAAGCATCGAATTCAGAGATGAGTTCTCCTAATTAAAATTGCACGAGAATAGGAATTATCCCACTGACCGTTGACAATCCAAGTAAGTCAATGTTAGTCATACCATGATCATCTTCCCAATTGCTTTGTAATATTTTGGAAATTGTCTAGAAAGATCGATCACTACCACAGCACATGATTACAAAATGGAAGACAGCTCCTAATACTTATCTCTGCTTTGTAGAAGGTGGCTGACTTAATTTAATTGATATAGGTTCTTGTGTGGGGGCCACCTCGTGAACCAACTCTTGTCGGTGTCGGCAAAATACATCCGTATCGGTCTCGGACGCGGACCTTGTGCTACTTCGGTTTCGGCACAAGCTGCTGATGTCGGCGAAGCAATGTCCAGTTCGGCCACACCACCCCATCCAGTCTCGGCTGCGCAGGATCGCAGCTGCATCCCTTGGTCACGGCCCTATCAGGACAGGGCCCAAGAAAGGGGTTTGACAGGACCTCAGCCGTCAACATATCAGGGCAAGATCAAGCCCAATGTGACTGGCATTAAATGCAACATGGGCTGATCGGACTCGCATTAAATGCAAAGAGGGCTGTGATGGACCCTCATTGATGACTTTGTGGGCTGACAAGACCCAGGTCACATCACAAAGCCCACTGGCACTTTCACCAAGACTGTTCCATATAAAAGACACGAACCAGACTGGGAGAGGGGTAAGCATTCTCTTGCTAAACAACCAGAGTCTTCCTGTCTTTCCACGATTCTTCTCTTCTCCGATCGATTGCTGACTTAAGCATCGGAGAGCCCTGCGATGCCCACAGCCAGGGTCCTCTAACCTTTGTCTTTCTTCTCTCCCAGGTTCAGGCCGTCGCAGCTATCTCTTCCATGCATTGAGTAAGTCCTTGAAGGCCTCCTGATCTTGTGAGTATATTATAATTGCACTTACAATTGGCGCCGTCTGTGGGAAAGATTTCTGCAATTTTCCCTTTCACCATGACGAGGAGAGCTGCGAAAGGTGGAGAAACATCCAAGACAGGGCGTACTGGGCCGTCTTCTACCCTTCTCCCTGCCAAGAAAAGGTCTGGGAAGCAACCAGTTGCAGAGGACGACGCTGAGCGTGATCTCGTCCGAATCAACGTCCAGGAGCGTGACCTTCGCTCGGAATCTGCTCCTCGTAGGGGAGATACTCAGCAGCAGCCTGCGGGTCTCCTGATGGGACGAGACCAGCGGGATAAGTCTCCCGCGGTCGATGGACCACGTCCCTTTGATCAGGTAGAAGATGCTGAGGATACTGAGGATGAGGAGTACAATCCTGATGATGACCTCGATTCCACCCTCGAAGAGATTAGAGTACAGAATGAGGCCATCAAGGAGAGAGACGCTCTGATCCTCCGGCTCCAGCAGCAGCTGAAAAGAGCTGCGGGATCAGCGGGGCTTCGGCAACAGTCTCAGCAGCAGTCTCAGCAGCGTCAGTCACGGCAGCAGCAGCGGTCGCAACAACAACAACACTCACTGCGACAGCACGAGCGGAGGACGTCCCGTGGCAGGCGCCTCGACTCCCCCGAGAAGGACTTGAGGGACCATCTGAACAAGAAAAGGAGCGACCGAACTCGAGATGAAGGTTCGAGCGCTAGCCACAGCTACTCGAGAAAGGCGTCAGAAACCATCCCGGAAAGCAAGCATCATGATCAGGAGTGGTTAGACGCGCGCATAAGGGAAACGGTCCAGCGTAATTTGGAAATAGCTGGTCTCGGCCGAGACCAAAAGGATAATTTCTGCGACCCCGTTGATCTCGGCGCGTCTCCTTTTTCTCGAGACATCAGGAAGTATCCCCTGCCAAAGAAGTTTACCGTCCCGAGGTTCGTCACTTACGACGGGACTTCGGACCCGGCTACGCACCTCAGGCACTTCTCCCAGAGGATGTCTGTCTGGGGAGACGAGGGCCATCTGAACTGCCGAGTCTTTTCCTCTAGCTTGGGCGACATCCCCCTGAAGTGGTTCTGTGCGCTCCTGGAGGGGTCCGTCTCGAGTTGGCAGCAACTCCAGCAGTCTTTCATGAAGAAGTTCCAGGCCTACAGAGTCCTTCCGAAGACAGACGCAGACATCATGGCCATGAAGATGAAGCAGGGAGAGAACGTCACCCAGTTCGCCAAGCGGTTCTGGGCGGTCTACAGTCAGATTGAGAATTCCAAGGACGAAGTTGCCGTCTTCGCATTTCAGAATGCCTTGCTGCCAGACAGCGATCTTCGCAAGGACCTGGCCAGGAACCCGGTGTCTTCCATAGCAGGATGACCAGGCCCGTGCTCGGGAAAACCATGGAACCGCGCAGAAGGACCGAGGTGAGAGGCCCTCCAAGAAGGACGGGGGACCGTCTCGAAGAGATGAGCCTCGGCGAGTCGAGCGACGAAGAGGTGAGTCGGACAGGCGTTGGGCACCTTCCAGCTCGGCAAGGACTCAGATGTTTGCCTCGGCAAGGAGCAAAAGGCCCAGGCTATCCGAGGACGCATATCGGGCGGTCAACACGGTCTTCAAGATGCCAATCCACAAAATCATGTATAGGATAAAGACAAGGCCGTACTTCAGCTGGCCAGAGCCCATGCAAGGCGACCCTTCTATCCGAGATCAGACGAAATTCTGTGCTTATCACAAGGAGGGCAGTCATAAGACTGAAGAATGCAGAATATTGCGGTCGCATTTGGAGAAGCTTGTCCAGGAGGGACACCTGCAAGAGTTTGTCAAGAGAGAAGCCAGGGCCGATACCCGAGCCCCGCGCCGAGACGAGAGGGGTCATGACAGCGACGGGTCGGAGAAGATCATTAACGTCATCCATTTGGCACCCCCGCCCAAGGGAAGTAACCAAGCTCGTGTCGAAGCCAGGAAAGCCTCTCACGTCAAGCAGGTCATGGCCGCCGAACTCGGCTCAGCACCGAAAAGGGCTCGAAGGGAGCGTCCCGAGATCAGGTTCACTGATGCAGATCTGGAAGGGGTGCAGCTCCCCCATAACGACCCCCTGATCGTTACTATGAAGTTTTATTGCTCTAAGCAGGGCGTGAAGAATTGCACTGTAAAGAAGGTCCTCGTTGACCCCGGCAGCTCTTCCGAGGTCCTCTATTTTGATAGCTTCCGAAGGATGAGACTGATGGAAAAGGATCTACAGGAGGCCCGAGTTCCCCTCATCGGCTTCAGCGCCAAACCAGTTTATCCTAAGGGGAAGGTGACATTCAAGGTCGAGGCCGGCGGCGCGTCTGTCATGACAACCTTCATGGTGATCGACGCACCCTCGCCCTACAATGCTATAGTGGGCAGGTCTTGGCTCCATAGTCTGGAAGCAGTCCCTTCCACACTCCACCAGAGGCTGAAATTTCCGTGGGAGGGGAAGAGCGGTCAAGTTGAAATCATCACGGTCAGAGGAGATCAGCAGACAGCTAAGCAGTGCCTGACAGCCATGGTACCCGGAGAGCAAGAACCCAAGGAGGTTAATGTGGCCGAGATGGAGAGGAACCTGGAGGAGAAGCTGGATGAGCTCGGCCAAGACCCGGACAGGAAAAGTGTGGAGGAATTGACCGAAGTCCGAATCGACCCAAGGGACCCGGATCGGTTCTTCCTGCTCGGCAGCCAGCTCAGGGAGCCGGAGAGGTCTGAACTGGCCCAGTTCCTGGTGCAGAACAGAGATGCCTTCGCTTGGACACCCCAAGAGATGCCTGGCATCGACCCCGAGGTAATGTGTCACAGACTAAATGTTGACCCTAACCACAAACCTGTGATGCAGAAAGCGCGGAGGACTGGGGTCCCGCAGACCGAAGCCGTCGTCCAGGAAGTGGATAAGCTGCTTGAGGCCGGCGCTATCAGAGAGGTTCAATACCCGACCTGGCTAGCCAATCCGGTTGTCGTCCGAAAGAAGACTGGGAAGTGGAGGGTGTGCGTCGACTTTACCGACCTCAACAAAGCCTGTCCCAAGGACAGCTTTCCCCTACCGAAGATTGACCAGTTGATCGACGCCACGGCCGGGCACGACAGGATGAGCTTCCTTGATGCCTACCGCGGCTATCACCAGATTCCGCTGTATGGGCCAGATGAAGAGAAAACAACTTTTATCACGCTTAGAGGAACCTATTGCTATAAGGTGATGCCGTTTGGGCTTAAGAATGCAGGGGCCACGTACCAAAGACTTGTCACCAAAATGTTCCGTGATCAGCTCGGCAAGTCCATTGAAGTTTACATCGACGATATGGTAGTCAAGTCCAAGTAGGCACAGGACCATTTGGCAGACCTGGCTGAGGTCTTCGCCACTTTGAAAAAGTTCAGGCTCAAACTCAATGCCTCTAAGTGTGCTTTTGGCGTAGGATCTGGCAAATTTCTGGGAAGCTTAGTCACGCGCAGAGGAATAGAAGCGAATCCAGATCAGATCTCGGCCATCCTCAGGGTGCAGAGTCTCACCTCGGCAAAGGAGGTCCAAAAGCTCACAGGGATGGCAGCGACACTAAATCGCTTCATCAGCAAATCCTCAGATAAGTGCAGACCTTTCTTTCAGCTACTCAGAAAAAATTCTAAATTCCAATGGACCCCAGAATGTGACCATGCCTTACAGCAGCTCAAGGCTTACCTCTCTTCACCACCATTGCTATCAACTCCGGTTCACGGAGAAACCCTGTATCTGTACTTGTCGGTCTCGGATCACGCGGTCAGCTCGGTCCTCATCCGGGAAGAGGACAAGGTCCAAAAACCCGTCTACTATACGAGCAAGACCCTAATTGATGCCGAGACCAGATACTTGCCACTCGAGAGGCTCGCGTTGGCACTCGTTAGCGCCTCGCGGAAGCTCTCTCATTACTTTCAAACACATACAATAGTGGTTGTTACGGAACATCCACTTAAGTCTGTTTTTAGAAAAGCTGATTTTTCAGGAAGAATCTCGAGATGGGCCGTCGAACTAGGGCAGTATGAGATTCAGTATCAGCCCCGGACAGCGATAAAAGCCCAGGTTCTGGCAGATTTCCTTGCCGAGTTTGATTCAAGTTCGGCACCAACCCAGCTCGGCACCGAACTGGGGGGCAAAGAGCATGAGGCGCCCACGGGTTCTGAGCGATCACAATGCCAAGCCGATACCCCAGTTTGGAAAATCTTCGTCGACGGATCTTCCACCTCGAGAAGAGCCGGAGCAGGAGTTGTTCTCCAATCGCCAGAAGGACTGGTCATCGAGCAGGCTCTGACCCTAGATTTCAAGGCGTCGAACAATGAAGCTGAGTATGAAGCCCTTCTAGCCGGACTGAACAGCGCCAAAATCCTCAGAGCTCAACAGCTGGTGGTCTTCAGCGATTCACAGTTGGTGGCAAACCAGCTGACTGGGGACTACCAAGCTCGCGACGATCAGATGGTTGCGTATTTGGCCCTGGCAAAGAAGCTGCTCTCTCAGTTCCGCACGGCCGAAATCAAACAGATAGGCAGAGAAGCAAACTCCCATGCAGATGCTCTTGCAAATTTGGCCAGCGCTGTTGAAGCAGGAAGAAGGAGAACCATTGAAGTCGGATCGTTAGCTGCGCCCAGCATTGAGCTCCGTCCACCTCGGGATGTGTTATGCCTCGGTCTCGGTCCGAGCTGGATGGACCCCATTATCGCCTACCTTAAGGACAACAGGCTTCCCGAGGACAGCGGCGAGGCCCATCGAGTCAGACTCAAGGCAGCTCGGTTCTGGCTATCTCCCGAGGTCAAGCTCTACAGAAAATCTTTCTCGGGACCGTACCTCCAGTGCGTCCATCCGAGTAAGGTTGAAGACCTACTTTTTGAGATACATGAAGGAATCTGCGGGAGCCACATTGGTGGAAGATCCCTGGCCTATCGCGCCATCAGCCAGGGCTACTGGTGGCCGTACATGCAGAAGGATGCGCAGGTATACGCGAGGAAGTGTGAGAAGTGCCAGAAGTTCTCCCACTCTCTCCATCAGCCAGCACAGGACCTCAGCCCGCTCTCTAGCCCGTGGCCATTCGCTCAATGGGGGCTCGACATTGTGGGACCCCTCCACCGAACTCCGGGGAACAAGAGATGGCTCATCGTGGCTACTGACTACTTCACCAAGTGGATCGAAGCAGAACCACTGTTATCCATCACGGAGCGGGACTCCAAGTGTTTCGTATGGAAAAATATCATCACAAGGTTCGGCATCCCTAGAGCGTTGATCTCGGACAACGGAACTCAGTTCGATTCTAAGCTCTTCAAGACCTTCTGCCAGGAGTTCGGCATCCGAAACCATTACTCCACTCCAGCTTACCCACAGAGTAACGGCCAGGCCGAGATCTCCAACAAGGTGATCCTCGATGGGCTCAAGAAACGGCTGGACCAAGCAAAGGGGAGATGGGTGGAAGAACTTCCAAGCGTCCTATGGGCTTACAGAACTACTCCAAGGCGTTCCACTTCGGCTACCCCCTTCTCACTCGCCTATGGCATGGAAGCGGTCATCCCTCTGGAGATCGACCTGCCCACTATAAGGTCTAAGCTTTTTGACCAGGGACAGAACGAGACCAACGTGGCCAGAGAGCTTGATTTAGCGGACGTGCGAAGGGAAGCAGCTGCAGTCAGGCTAGCCGTCTACCAGCAGCAACTAGCCAGGGGCTATAACCAGAACGTCAGAAAGAGGGAGTTCTCTGTAGGAGAACTGGTTCTCAAGAAGGCTCTCCCAGGGGACAAAGATCCGAATCACGGGAAGCTGGCGCCGAATTGGCATGGCCCGTTTAAAGTCACTTCCATTGCTGGGCGGTCAGCTTATCGGCTCGAAGACATGGAAGGACGGCCTCTTCCGAGACCATGGAACGCGTCACACCTCAAGAAATTCTATTTTTAGTCTGTGTACTTGTACAACGCTTCAGGATTTAATGGAACTACATTTGTTCTCAATTTGTGGCGATCTGGAAACCTGACAGTGACAATGGTGTGAAGGTGGAGGACCATCTAAGGCTGGCACTCAGCTACCTAGATTAGTTGCCGAAATGGCCAATATCTAAGGCTGGCACTCAGCCGCCTAGATGAGCAGCCGAAACGGCCAATATCTAAGGCTGGCACTCAGCCACCTAGATGAGTTGCCAAAACGGCCGATATCTAAGGCTGGCACTCAGCCGCCTAGATGAGCAGCCGAAATGGCCAATATCTAAGGCTGGCACTCAGCCACCTAGACGAGTTGCCAAAACGGCCAATATCTAAGGCTGGCACTCAGCCACCTAGATGAGTTGCCGAAACGGCCGATATCTAAGGCTGGCACTCAGCCGCCTAGATGAGCAGCCGAAATGGCCAATGTCTAAGGCTGGCACTCAGCCACCTAGGCGAGTAGTCGAAATGACCAAAGTCTAAGGCTGGCACTCAGCCACCCAGACACGTAACCGAATCTGGGCTAATCTGGTCGTTCCGAACCTACACACTTGCAGAAGTCATATGAGATAAATGAAGGAAAAGGAAAAACAAACAGCATTGATGGAGACCGAATTGAGACAAAATGGGGAATTTTATTGATGAATAAATATTTACAGTCGTTCCTACAGTCGTTGCACTCAACCAAAAAGCAAAAAGAAAGTACATTTTTCATTAAAACAGAAAAACAAAAAGAAAAGCAAAGCCTAGGCCTAGGCCGATCCCGCTTCAACGTCTTCAATAACGACCACCGCGGGATCGGCTGTTGCGTTGGCTTCGGAGGACTCTGGAGCCATCTCAGCAGGGGCCTCTGGAGGGGGAGTAGGGACCTTTGGAGGAGGAGAAGCAGGAGTTTCTGGAGGCGGAGAGGCCGTGGTCTCTGCAGGCGTCGGGAGCCGGAACTCAGGAGGATTTACGAATAACGGGTGGTCTTCCGGGACCCCATACTCCCTGAGCGCGGCCCGACAGCCGAGGTGGAACAGTTGCCTGCTCAGCTGCGTTATCTGGTCGGTGTAGTTCCTGCCAGCATCTTCTGTTCCCGCGAGGAAGGCGGCGTCGATCTCTGCTTGTTGAGACGCGAGGTCCTCTTCCCTAGCCGCCTTCTCTCGATCCAATTCGGCCGACAGTTCGACCGACCTCCTCTTTTCGGCGATGAGCCTCTCCTGTAAGGTCAATGACTCAGCTTTAATCTGGGAGAGCTCGCATACCGCCGAGACCACTTGGCCGTCCAGTTCGGCCCTTTTTGCCTCGGTCTCCTTCAACTCCTCGCACTTTGCCGCCAAAGCAGTTTCGGCCTGCTGCTTCTCCTCCGTCAGGCTGTTCAGCCTCTTGTCCTCCTCCCCGATCCGATCCAGGACCAGCGGGAGCCTCTGGACAGCCTGCAAGAAACAGATGAGATTTAGTATCATACGCAAGGAAACAAACGCTATCCACATCTGGGAATTTGGCACTTACCAGGAGGGCGTGCTGCAGCGTCCTCATCAGCAGCTGTTGAGAGTCCTCCGCCTGGTGCCTCTCAATGTCTCTGGGAAGAGCGCAGGCTCGGCTGAGGGCCGAAATCACAGCCGGGTTCCCTACGACTCTATCCTCAACGCTGAGGGGCCTCCCTGGCGACAGCTCCAGATCAGGCCTGAAGGCCTCCGGTTCGGCCGAGACCGCGGCGCAAGGAGACTCGGAGCGTCGATCCGGCGAGGCCTCGGACCGGATCGGCTCCTCCACCCGGACCCTCTCCCTGATAGCCAGCGCTTGCATCGGCTGATCATCGCGGACAGGGGACTTCCCTCTTGTCCTCTTTCGGGGCCTCTCCCTCTCCTCTTCAGCGAGCCGGGCCTCAGCAACCGCCGGAACAATGGAGGTGCTAGAGCAACGGGCGCTGGAGGCGGCCCGCTGCTCGCCGAAGATGGCAGCAGCTAAGCTCCGTGGCTGGTAGGCAGGCCGGCGCCTCTCCATCTCTTCGGAGTCGGTAAAGTTTTCGACCTCCCTCAGAGGGTCGCTCTCGACTGCAGCAGCCGAAGAGGAAGCCTCGGCGACGGTAACAGCCTCGCTCGCGGCCTCGGCAAGGGCAAGGACTATATCTCCTGGGCGACCGGTCTTCCGTGTATATGACACGTATCTCGGTTCGTATCTTAGGAGGGAATAGGCAGCCCTAGTATGGTGGCCACGGTAACGGTACACCTTGTTCAGCCAAGGCGCGTGCCTCCTCCAACCGTTTAGTTGGGCTTCGCGCTTGCGCTGAGAAAGACCTGCGAAAAATGTCCAAGAATTAGAAACCGGCAGCAGAAATCAAGCATAAGGAAAAATCCGAAACCTAGAGGGTTAGGTCTTTACTCGGTGGAGTCCCGAAGGTTCGCGGGACTCGGATTCTCCGAACTGCTTCGGTCTCGGCCGCGCTGAACTCCCAGTTTCCCGAGACGGACAGGCGATCATCTCCGGCGTATTTGTTGGAGTCCTCCAACGCCGTGACGAGGGGCTGGCACTTCGCCTTGACACGGAGATAGTATGTGCCGCCCTCCCGAGACTTGCAGATGTCATAGATGTCCTCTATGTCATGGACGCCGAGGTTGATGTCCAGTATTCTGTTCAGCTCGGCGACCCCCATAATGATTTTGAACCCATTGGGCATTAGCTGACAGGGGCAGAGATTCCATGTCTGAAGGCAAGATCTGAGAAGGGGGTGAAGGGGGAATTTGACCCCGCCCTCGATGATGGATATTAGAGGGAACGACATCCAGCCGTTGCTGAACGCGTACTTGGAGGGATCAGCGGCCCTCACCCGGACGTCTTCCGGGATCATGAATTTAGCCCTAAGTTCGGCCAGGGCCGCGTAGGACTCTATCCAATGGCTAAAAACTCCCATTCCTAAATCTAGGAAACCCTAACGAAACCCTAATATGGGACAGACAGCACAGAGAGATGGGAGACAGAAGAAACCCTCGGAAACCCTAGGGACCAGGTCAGGAATAAAAACAAAGAAGAACAAAGAGGTCAGAAGAAGACTCACTGTATTGACGGAAGTAAAGTCAGATACCGACGGACAGGTTGCTGGAGATTGCTGCAGAGGAACAACCAGGAGTTCTGCGCTGGGACGGTGGTACTGGTTCTAGCCCGGAAGTGCTGGTTTGATCCGGAAGTTCAAGGTTCTAGCAGAAAGCAAGGAGGATCGAGGGCAAAAAATGGCGAAGGGAGATGATCGAAGTGAATATAAAGGACAGAGGGGCGCCATTCCGAAATTCGAAGCGGGACGCGTGCAGGGGTGTCGCCTCGGCTTGCG
The DNA here is from genome assembly GCA_038049695.1 of Cinnamomum chago. Taxonomy (NCBI): domain Eukaryota; kingdom Viridiplantae; phylum Streptophyta; class Magnoliopsida; order Laurales; family Lauraceae; genus Cinnamomum; species Cinnamomum chago. Next base: position 53,504,972 of record CP142457.1, on the reverse strand, counting down.
TCGCACGCCTCCTCGAAATGACAAGGGAGCCCCTCGGGTAACGACGCGTGGCGCTGACGGTCCATCGTCCAATGTCAATCATAGCTGTTGCATTTATTGCTGTCTTGATTGCCTCGGGCGAATGAAACGACGGCTACGCCTTAAAGCCAAACGATCTGAATTCTTAGCTGGGGGCGCCTACATAATGAATGTTGAGCAGTTTCGGAAGACCTTTTCAGCTCTTAACCTCCGGACCGTTTCGGCCAAAGAGGTCAAGAACTGGGGGACTATTGTGTGGGGGCCACCTCGTGAACCAACTCTTGTCGGTGTCGGCAAAATACATCCGTATCGGTCTCGGACGCGGACCTTGTGCTACTTCGGTTTCGGCACAAGCTGCTGATGTCGGCGAAGCAATGTCCAGTTCGGCCACACCACCCCATCCAGTCTTGGCTGCGCAGGATCGCAGCTGCATCCCTTGGTCACGGCCCTATCAGGACAGGGCCCAAGAAAGGGGTTTGACAGGACCTCAGCCGTCAACATATCAGGGCAAGATCAAGCCCAATGTGACTGGCATTAAATGCAGCATGGGGTGATCGGACTCGCATTAAATGCAAAGAGGGCTGTGATGGACCCTCATTGATGACTTTGTGGGCTGACAAGACCCAGGTCACATCACAAAGCCCACTGGCACTTTCACCAAGACTGTTCCATATAAAAGACACGAACCAGACTGGGAGAGGGGTAAGCATTCTCTTGCTAAACAACCAGAGTCTTCCTGTCTTTCCACGATTCTTCTCTTCTCCGATCGATTGCTGACTTAAGCATCGGAGAGCCCTGCGCTGCCTACAGCCAGGGTCCTCTAACCTTTGTCTTTCTTCTCTCCCAGGTTCAGGCTGTCGCAGCTATCTCTTCCATGCATTGAGTAAGTCCTTGAAGGCCTCCTGATCTTGTGAGTATATTATAATTGCACTTACAGTTCTGTTAATATACTCCTTATATTACCCTGTCTCCTTTCGAAAGTTCCACTGCGCCCTGTTTTTCTAATGTATTTCAAAGAAGATCGTGCCGTTACCTTCTTCTTTCTCGGGTTTTGACATATTAATTTTTATTTAATCTAGTTTTCGCAATTTCATGACCGAAATTTAAATTTGTTACCACAATTGTTTGACATTGGTCAATGGTTTTCTTAAGAACTTTTTTACCCCAAATTCTATGATTTAATGAGACTTATTAGTTTTCGCATCATACATTTTCTGCAACCAGCAAGTCGGGGCAGACCCAAGTACAAGCACGTGGGTGCAGTTGCACTTGTCAAACCACAATGCACTTCTAAAACCCATATGAGAATTGTGGGTCCACTTCAAAATCTTCAATAAAAATCATAGGTATGCCCTAAGAATCCACATAAAAATCCTCAATTTACACTCAAAACTAAACAACCTATTAGGGTCCGCACCCCACATACAAAAACCCTAGGGTCTACCATTACCAACATGCGAATTCATCTTTTACAGGATAAGAAAAATGGCATTTTGAGACAAGCAAATACAATCTGATCATCATTTTTTAGTTTTATCATTCGAAAAAATTTCTCCCTACGATGTTGCATAGAAAACATGATATCATAGACAGTCCCATGACCATGGGATTTAATTTATTAGTTTCTGTGAGATGCATTGTTCCCATGATATCATGGGATCTGAGACACAAAAGTCAAAAAAGAAAATTTGTTGACTAGAGTCAAGTGACGACTTTGGTGACATAATCTGAATTACGGTCATGAAATTGGAAAAACTGAGTTTAAGGAGGATTAATATGTCAAAGCCCCATTTTTAATAAAAAAAAAAACCTTTAGTACCTCTTATAAAAGATAATGAAGGCAGAAACGCCTTTGTATTTAACCCACCATAAGTTAAAACTGTGATATCCACTAATGCACGGTAAAACATAAGTTACTTTACCTAATAAACCCTCTAAATGTCAAATCTCCTAAGAACCTATTTAAAATTATTAGTTCTTTGAGAACGTCTCCTTACATTAGTGATAAGGAGTCCTAGTTTTCATTGGGAGGTCTTGGGTTCAAACCCTGCCTCCTCTCCCTTTGCATATGTGATTTTTAACCTCGAGACCTCTAGGGCTGGGACACCCTCCGTTATAAAAAAAAAAAAAAAAATCTCTTAAGAACCAAAACAAAAATTATCATTATATTATCCAGCCATTCGACTCATTGCTCAAACAATGGACTTGATTGGGAACCATGTACAGGTCCAAAGTAGCACATTGGAATCAAGGGAAGGCAGCGAAAATCATATACAGGTCCGAAGTGGCACATTGGAATCAAGGGAAGGAAATATCTCAACCGAGCTTCATAAGTTAATAAAACTCTTGATGAAAAAAAAAAAACTTTAGGTGGTGATTGCAACAAAAAGATCACTTTAGTCAAATCCACACCAAACCAGCTTCCCACTAAAAAAATGTTTGTTTTTTTTTTTTTTTCCGTGTTTTTCGAAGGTTGACCCTAATTTTCCGGGTTGAGGTGGCCCGTGGCTCGACCCAAATAAATAGCAAGTTGTCCTTGCTTCTACTGGTCGGACGGGAACCTAGAGATCTAGACAATAGACATACAACGAAAACGTGGATTGGGGTGCGTGGGAGGTGACTTTCGCTCTCTTCTCAAGGGATGGGCGTTTCAGCGAGTGTAGGCTGGCGAAGAGATGTGGGCCCTTTGGGTTGTGCGAGGCTGACCAGTGTGATGCTAGCCCGAGGACGAAGGGGTTGCTGGGATGGAGTACGAGATGTTTACCTCCCAAGCTGCCTCCTTGCAATGGTGGAAGGAACGTGGGATACTATGGGTCGACCACTTCTTGAACGGAAGAGGATTTCCTGTGTGGTCCAAACGGGGAAACTCTGTTTGGACCACCCAGGGGGTGACACATATGGGGGAGATGTCATATCAATGACATCTCCCCTCCTCTAACTTAAAAAAGCAATTTTTTGGGGAGATGTGGATCCCCTTCATTGGTCCAAACAGGGGATCCGGATCCCTTCTTGAACCAGCAGTACTACGATGGAGAAGGGCCCATGACGATGGTGGAGTGGAGAGATAGATGCAGCAAGCAGGGATGAAAGTGGGCCGGGCCGAGCCGGGCTTTGACAGGCCCTAGGCTCGGCCCTAGTATTTTTCAGTAGGCCCTAGCTCAGCCCTAGCCCTAGAGGGCCTAAAAAATCCTGGCTCGGGCTCGGCCCTTATTAAGTTATGAGGCCCTAGGGCCGGCCCTTTGAGCCTGGCTCGATTGAGGCCCTAGGCTCGGCTCGTGAGCTCGGCCCGTTTTATAATGATATAGTACTAGCTGAAAGAAAATATTTTCAGGAAAAAAAAATCTTGTAGGAATTCAAAGAAATCTGCATATGCAAACCAGAACAAAAAAAAATGGTCAAATGCATGCGTTCATCCCATATTCCCATTCTCATAATTTGGATTGCAGCACTAAAATTAACTAAAATAAGAAAGACTTCATAAAAGCAAATGGAGCCTAGTTCCAACACTCCATAATAGTTCAATGTTAATGTAGATTGCATCATTAAACTCCAACAATAATACAAATCAAATTAAACTCCAATAGCATCATAGAAAAAAATAAAGTATTCGATTAACATCATAAAATAAAGTTTTCATCATCACCAGCATTACCTATAACAACAAGAATAGAGCCTTGTTAATAAATAATAATAACAACAAAGGAAAGATTGTTTCAGAGTTACAAGACTTAAAAACTGGGCAGCCGTTGGTTGGATCCACTTTAATGATCCAACGGTTCCCACTTGACCTGAATAAATCCTTATATATAATATATGTATTATAATATATGTAGGCCCTAGGACTTACGAGTCGGGCTTCATCAAGCCCTAGCTCGGCCCTTTTAAACAAACGGGCCTCCTACTAGGCCCTAGCTCGGCTCTTTTGTCTTTTGAGCCGAGCTCGGGCCGAGCCTATAATGGGCCGTCCGTGGACGGCCCTAAGACGGCCCAACCCACTTTCACCCCTAGCAGCGAGGATTGCAAGTGTGTTGGGTTTTCCTACAGGAAGGAGTCGTCCAAGTGTTTGACTATTCCTGTGCTAGATACTCTCATCAAGGTCGACAATTCCTGGCACCTTGCTTGCATCTAGATCTCGCACGTTGTCGCATTGGATAGATTTGATTATAGTATGTTGACCATGTTAAGTTTTCAAACTTCAATAAATGCATCTTGGATTTTCTTAATTATTATCATATGTAACTGGCATCAAGTTTATCATTTGTTGCAGTAAAAAGTGGAAATCGTGCTGTATTGAGATGAATGTGTCCTTATTAATCTTTATTGGTGGGTTTTGGTTAGAAATGAGCTTTTTAGTTTTTGTCTTCATGATATCTTTATTAACTAGCAAAATGCTCCCGTGCTAATCACGGGCAATAAAAGTCATACAAAAAATTATTTAAGAGAATTGATTTTAAAAAAATAATAAAAATTGATTTTAATTTTAGATGTTTATATTATATAAATATAAATAGAGATATTTCTCAAAAATAAAAATTTATATGTATAAAGTCTCAATCACAGATAAGGAGGATGCTATGTCATGTGTAACAATTATGAAATAAAGAAAATTGAAATTTCTTATAAAAATATGCAATAGCAAGTGTAAATAAACAATTTATACAAAAATTTTTAAAAACTCTAAGAAACTTAGAAGTATGAAATTTTTGTATAAATAATATTGAGTTGGAACAAATTATAAAAAAATTTCAAGTATGGTATTTTATTTTTGGAGGGGGTTGGGGTAGGTATGGGTTTCTGGACTCTGACCCGAATAAAGTTCATAGCGGGCTTTGGTTTTGGATTTCTTAATTCGTCCCATCCATTGATAATATCATCACCATTAACATTTATTCATGACGAACTTTATGTTGAAAGTTTTAGTAATAATAAATCTTATAAAATAATAAATTAGTAGAGCTAAAATATCATATAACGATAACAAAAGTTCTTAGGATATTAAAATTTTAAAAATTTAAAAATGATATAATTTAGACAAAAACTCTCACATCTAAACCGTTCTAAATCTAAAATAAAAGTTGATTATATGTTATGCATTAAATCTAAAATATGAAGCTTCACACTTGTGGCCCGGTAAGGGAAAAAATAATGATAATAATTCAATTATAAAATTGTTCACTTAAAGTTGTCGCCAATCACTTTGCTTAAACACTCAACTAAAAGCTAAAATTACATATATATATATATATATATATTTAACAAATAATGTGAAAAGTCTCACCATTAATTCAAACATCCACAAAGATGAAAATACATTGACCTCTATCTAGTTCTCTCTTATTGTCATACATTCTAAAACTGAATCTCTAACTAAAACAAAACAATCAACATAACATTAAGTAATAATAATTTAAGGAAAAAATTTGGTAATAATCTGAATATGTTTTGCTCCTTTTTCCAAGAGTTTTTAAAAAATCGGAGTCTTTTTTTTTTTTTTTGTAAATTTAAATATGAAGCTCATTGTGCAGTTTTTTTTTATTATAAGAAGAGAACAAATAATATTACTACTAATGTTCTAAAAAAAGCTTTAAAAAAAAACCACGAAATTTACATGAACCACTAATACAACTCAGATTTTATAAATTTCCACATATTTTAATTTTTCACCTTTTTTTTCCAACGTCAAAGATTCTTAGATTTTAGATAAGATAACATATTTTAATAGAACCTGAAAAAGAATTATTAAAAATAGATAGAATGTAAACTAAATCAAGTCTCTGAAAATCTCACTGCATGTGTCACGTGAAAAATACACCTTGCAACCATATAAAAGAAGGGTTGGCTTATATAAATAAATAATAGTGCCATATTTTGTTATGCTTTTAATCCCATCCATTAATAAATAATACCAACATGTGATGATGTAGCTCATGGCTATGTTCCAAAAGGGACAGTAGAATTATTGTAAATGAGAAAGGGAGGAAACTGAAAATAAATATATAAGAAAATTGACACCTAATTAAATGGAGAGGGCTTCTTTTACCTACATGCTATGTATTGGGCATGGCTCCCATTATCTTTCATCTCTCTTAACATGGAATGATTGAAACAGAAGAAATCATAATGAAAGTAATGCTCATTTAGGCTTTCCTTTATACCGGTAAATGTCACCGAGACAAAAATGAAGAGCATCTGCAACATGCATGTATGAAGACCATCCCTCCTTGACTTCCTACACATCTTTCTAGACATAAGGATTGGGCTCTCAAAATTCCTATCCTCCATTCATTTGTTTCTTTGTCTATATCATCCAAAACAATGGAAACTGCATGAACTGGAGATAGACAATGACAGTTGCATCCGTTAAATTTTTTTTTTTTTAAAAGAAGAGAGTCAAAATGTGTGTGTGTGAGAAAGAGAGAGAGGATTAGGAAACTAATGTGTTTAGGGAGCCCTTGGAAGAAAGAGTCTCGATAATTAAGCAACTTACCTTTTATGAAGAGCCTGAGAAAGAGTGAGTCCATGAAAGAAAAACAAACTCCCATGAAACAAAATTTGAAAATGCAATTAAGGTCTTAGTATACCTAACAAGCTAGTGCTTTTCTTCTTCTAAGACAAGCATCTTGGTTCAGAAAAATGCCTGATTTCCCCACTTTAACTTTTTTTGCTCTGAACCTGCTTGTTATTTTCATCCTTAGTAAATAATAAAGGTAGAAGCAGAATGAGGAGGACGAGAGCGCGAGAGGAGACATGACCACACCAATCCCATATAGCGACGATAATACAAAGTGTAAAAGGATAGTCAAAATCAATTCAGTGAAATTGAGGTGATTTCTCAATTGGAATAGTCTCTTTCATATATATAAATTGGGAATTGTGTATGGGGGTGTGACCCAATTAAAGTGAGGAAATCTGTTCTTTGGTCTCCTCTTTTTGTCGGTTGGTTTAAGTTTAATATTGATGTGGCTGTGAGATGAAAGCCGGGGCCAGCTTGTGTTGGAGGGGTGCTTTGGAATTGTAATGGAGATATTTTATTTATATTTTTCAAATATGTGGGGGTTTGTGACTCTAATGAAGTGGATGTTATATCTATTTTGGAATCTCTCCGATGTTTTTCATGGTACTATCAAGGTATTCTAATTGTGGTGAGTGATTCTTCTAATGCGGTTACTTGGGTTTCTATCCATAGAAGTTTCAACTACTCTTTAATGAAACTCGGGTAATATCTACCATCTTGAATCTTAGCTTTCGATATCAGAGTAGGTCAGCAAATGCGATGGCGGATGCTTTAGCCAAGTAGGATGTTGAGAGGGTATCCCCTTGGGAGGGTTTTATCTTATAGTTGTCGTACGAAAGTGGTACAATACTCTTGTACCGTGGTGTACCTTCCCCCTTTCATGTAATTTTCTTTTGTTCTCTCTTTGTAATCCTTTCTCTTTCAATATAAGTTATTGTTATTGATAAAAAAATTGAGATAAATGTAACTATAATGCTTAGCCAAAAAAAAAAGAGTATCTGTAATGGTGAATGTCGCCATTTGGGAGTGTAGAATGAGTTCGGATTCCAAAAAGATCCACATTTGCCAACGGTATAAAATCCCTAATATTATACATCATAGCACAAAACAGGAATCCAAATTCGTGTAAGAATTAGTGTTTGAAGTGAAAAAAAAATGAGAAAGGGCTTTGTTATTAGTGGAGTGACACTCATATTTACATGCTTTCCATTGATAGTTGTGATGGGTCGTCCAGTCTTAAGTTCTTTTAAATCTCAAAATGCAACACCCAACATGGGGTTGGTCTGTTTTTGTTGGCAACACCACCTCTCACTCTGCACCCAAATGACTAGTGATGGATCTACCCGCGAATAATTGACCTTGGTCATCCCATACTTCTCATAAGTGCGAGTTATATCTTCCTTGCACCACTCCTCACATGTGTGAATCTTACTCATCACATGTGCGGGTTCTCTTCCCGCATGTGTGAGTCTCTTGTGGTCCAAACCCCTTAGCTGGGTTAAAAATGAATTTTGCAACACTCATGTGGGACCTTTCAACTTGGGAGTCGTTTTTGGTCGCCAATCGCTTTGCTTCGGATAAATCACTTTGGTTAGTGGAACCACTCTCATAGGAGAAAAAACAAAATTTCTATCAATAATTATTGTAAATACAATGATAAATTATTTTCATTTTTCTCCTTAATCAAACTACTTTTTCTCCTGGTGTGACTCATGTTTTAATTAGAAATGGGTGATGTTTAATATTATAAATAAATAAACCCTTCTTTTCATAAGGTTTGAAATGTTCCTCTGCTCTCTATTTTTTACAACGGTTTTAAAATAGTCTTTTTAGATGAGAAGACACAATCTTGCAACTTTAGTTGTCCTACGCTTTCAAATATTGTATGCTACTAATTTATATGTGCCGTACATAGTCTAAGAAGGATTTATGAGGGAATGGTTCGTTACCTCAATGGTAAGGAGTGACAATTCTCACATGACTGTCTATGATTCGAACTTTGGGTCCGCCACCACTTCTCGCTTGTACGGGCTTCCCACTTAAGTGGGCCGTTTTCTCGTGTGTGTCCTGAAAATTACTTGGGAACCAGGGAGGAAGGGTTGGGGGCAAAACTCATGCCTATCTTGAACTTGACAAAGCTCGATGCTCCTATCCATCCACCTCGTGTGGGACTTACCATATGAGGTAACATGTGGGGCCCAAAATCCTATTCAAATGGACCACCCAAAACAAACCCTCCCGCCCCGACCCCCAACATATGTCACTAGATCTTGTGGGTTTGTATTTATCCAGGAATGGACCCTTGGATCAAGGGTTAAAAATAAGAAAAAGAGATTCTACATAAAACCATGAGACTCGAGCCACAAATCCAAAGTTTTTAATCATCAAACTGACTTGAGATTTAGTATCTGGAGTGACCTCATATGATCTTTCCATCTCTATGCATCCATCCCCTTATATATATAGGGCATTATGTGGACCCTAATAGAATCTACATCATAAGGTATCATGCAAGGTAGATGCACAAAAGTATGGGCCCCATTAGTATCTACATCATAATTAGACCGAGGGGAGGAATGAAATAAAATAAGAGTCAAATCAAGAGAATAAATAAAGATGAAGGGTTTGAGAGTAAAAGCACTAAAAGATAAAATGTTATTCTTCCCTTCTTCTTCTTCTTCTTCTTTTTTTTTTTTTTTTTTTTTGTCATTTAATGCCTTTTGAAAGTAGATTTTGAGTCATTTAATGCCTTCTAATAGTAGATTTTTGGCATTTGTATAGTGTCATTTGCTTTCAAACCTCTCCTCTCTTGTCTCTTGCTTTAACTCTTAATTTTCTTTCATTTCTCCACTCATTGCAAACAAACAAATCCTAAGATGCAGAAGCGTGGGCCTTTAACAAAATCACTATCCAAACCCTACTGCAATGGATAAATCGTTTCATTCATAATCGAATACTTTAATAGAAAGTACCACTGCGCCCTGCTTTTCTTATGTATTTCAAAGCGTCCTGGTTTTCTAATTAAATTATTTCAAAGAAAATCCTATTGTTATCTTCTTCTTCATTTTACATTTTTTTTTTTTAGCTCTAATATTAAAACTGTTACATTCACAAATGCATGGTCAAAAACTAAGTTGCTTGACCTAATAAAGCCTCAGAACCGAGACAATAATCACTGGTTATTCGATTCATCGTCCAACAATGGATTGGGTTAGGAACCATGTACAGTTTGAAATGGCACATTGTAATCAAGGGAAGGCATCTTCTGAATCAACTGTTTTTTCTTTTTTTTTTCAACGCTAGCTCACTCATAATGTGTAGACTGAAAATATGATGCTCATGAAAGACACATCAACTGGAGAGATTATATCCCTTAAATAAACGTGGGCCCCTCCATTAATATTGTTTATGTGAAAAATACATAAAAAAAAATACATGAATTTTATATGTGGCCACTCTGATAGTAAGCCCACTTAGACTGAAGGGATGTATGCATATCAAACTTTCCAGCAAGCCTTTTTTCCCCGGGTTCAAGCCTTGGTTTTTTACCAAGCTTTTGACCAAGGAAAAAAAAAAACTCTCATACACCCCCACACAAAGGGGAAAAGATCATATTACTTTTACGTGGTTTACTTCAGAGTGGGCTGTCAACAAGCAAAGTTGTTTGGAGTAGGTTAATAACTAAAACATAGCCGACACCCATTTTTGTTGGCCACCTCTTATAGTTTTATCTAGTGCAAGTGGATAGGAGGATTTGTATGTACCCCTAGGGATTAGGTCTTGACTGTCCATAATTGAATGTCTCTCGAGTGCACAGAACCTAAGGCTTTTAGCCTGGGCTGGACAGGAGATACCTTGTTATAAGAGAAAAAAAAATTAAGATATTGACTCAAAATGGAATCTAGGTACTCGAACCTGAGGTTGGGAAGGACTATCATTCACAGAAACGGTCACAAAAACTTATCAAATCGTTGATAATAAAAGTTAAAAAAAGCTCTAATATAATCTAGCCACATATATATAGGGATATTCAAGTGAAGGATTCCCTCACCATAGAGTGAGGGACACTCCCCTTTTTTAGAAGTTTCAAGTACAAAAGCACTTTTTGTACTTTTTAGGAAGATTTTCTTTTGTAGTTGAAACTTTCTAAAAAAAGAAGTGTCCATCACCCTAAGGTGAGGAAATCCCTTACTTTATTATCCATATATATGTGTATATATATATATAGGGGGTATTTAGGTGAGGGATTCACTCACCATGTGTAGTGAGGGTGCCTTTTTGTGCCATGCAAGAATTAGGTCCAAGTTTGGGATATCCAGCCACATCTCTCATAATACTTTTTTTTTTTTTATCAATCTTCTTATATTATATATAATACTAAATTGATAAATAATAACAATTGTTCTTTTAATGTAGGAGGAGCTTAAGAGATTAGAGTCTCAACCACTAGAGGAGGGCACTCCTCCCATGACTGAGGACCAGAGATTCGAGGCAGTGCTCGGACTAGAGCGATCAGGATATATACGTGGTCGTGGGGCTAGACCAAAGCCCAAGACCCCCACAGTTGGGCAGCGAATCCATGCGCAGCTAGAGAGAGAGAATGAGGAGTTTATGAGGCGTGCTATGGCGGATACAAGGCGCTTGGAGTTGTTGGAAAAGAAGAATAGGGAGATGGCTTCGCGAATGGAGTCCTTAGAGTCCCCACTAGCCTCACAGCAAACACAAGTGCAAGTTCAGGTGCAGGCTGCACTCCAGTCCTAGGCAGCATTGCAACAAAAACAATTGCATGCTCAAGTGCAAGCTACGTTACAGTCCCAGCTTAACATCATCCTCCAACAATTCAAGAAGTCAGGCCAAATTTCAATGTGATGCATAACTACTCAAAAGCCGGATGAAATGATTTTTTATTTTTATTTTTATTTTTTCTATGCTTATGTAAATTTTACTCTTGCTACTCAAGTACTTTAAATTTGAGGTTATGTTCTAATACTTGATGGTGATGAAGTTTTCTTTTTCTTATATTATATAAGCAGGTTCATGAAAATTTGAAAAGGGATCAATAAATTAATTTTATTCTTCCTTTTAATTAATTTTAACCTTTTAGTCGCAGGAACAAGTCGTTGGTAGAACTACTATACTTAATACTTTTAGTGATGACTTGTTGTAGCTGAAAGTAAAACGTTTAGCTGCGATTGCAAGTCGCCGCTGAAACTACCACTAAAAGTGCTATACCTAGTACTTGTAGTGGCGATTTGCGTTGCAGCTAAAATTTAAACATTTAGCCGTGATAACAAGTTGCCACTAAAATTACTATACACACTACTTTTAGTAGCGACTTATAGTTGCCGCTAAAATTAAACTTTTAGCCGCGATAACAAGTTGCCACTAAAATTACTATGCACACTACTTTTAGTGGAGACTTATAGTTGCCGCTAAAATTAAACTTTTAGCCGCGACTTAAGATCGCCCCTAAAACCCTACTTTCATATGTTTGTAATAAATTTTTAGCGGCAATTTTACCCTTTTAGTGACAACAATTTTTTAAATAAGCGGCGATAAATCTTGTGGCTAATTATTAGACTTTTAGCTACAACTTTGGAGTTGTAGGTAAAAGTCCAACTTTTAGCCGCGATGTTTTAAAATCGCAGCTAAAAGAATTAGTGACAGCACTTATAGTAACGATTCAGCGGCGATCAAAATATTACTACTAAAACTTTTAGCTGCAACTTTAAGACCTTTAGCCGCGAAAATTTTCGCAGCTAAATGTCAAGTTTCTTATAGTGACTTTACCCAATGTATTTGAAATCCTTTTCTTATATTTAAAATTTTTTATTTATAAAAACGGGGAATGTTCATATGCATCCATCCCTCACCTTATGGTGATGGATACTTTCATAAATGGGGGGTTTCAAGTACAAAAAGGGGATTTCAAGTACATAGGGTGTACTTGAAACTCCCCATTTATGGAAACATCCCTCACCCTATGGTGAGGGATAGATGCATATGAACATTCCCCTATAAAAACATCCAACACCTATGATAAAAGATGGATGCACTTAAAACTTCCTGAGACATACTCAATTAGTCCAAACACCACAAATTAAGTCTCGCGGTTCAGCTGCACATGTACACACGCAATGCTGTCAAGACCTGTTGTTTGGCAGGATGTCAATATGCTAATTAATGCAACACCTTTGGCACAGCCAGCCAGAAACTCTTGGATGGCAGTGCCCACTATCCATTTGGCAGGATGTCAATATGCTAATTAATGCAACACCTTTGGCACAGCCAGCCAGAAACTCTTGGATGGCAGTGCCCACTATCCACTTGTTAATCTATAATGTAAGTTGGGGGCATGAGTATCTTTTGATGGACACAACCATCTGTTTTTTTAATCCACAATAAATTGTTTTCATAGTGAGCACATGCTGAAAAATCCCTTAATATACATTATCTCTTGGAGGCTTTTGAGCTATTGAGCACCTTTAAAAATGCTGTCCGTCATGGAAATGATGAATTCAACATGTGCAGAAGAATACTGGTTAGTTTATCCACAGCCATCGAAAGAGACCTCTTCATTGACCGATGAGCAAAGCTCTCTGTGTCCCTATAAATGTAGACCTTGCATTCCTCTACTGCACACCACTATAAAGAAATTAGGACTTGGAAATTGAGAGCAGATGATGGCTTCTTATCATCTTTTTCTATCAATCCTCTTCACAACCACTTTCCTCTCCATCTTCACCCTTTGTCAATCCACAGTTCCCCCATCTGAAACATTCAAATTCGTTAACGAGGGGGAGCTCGGCCCGTACGTTGTAGAATACGATGGCAACTACCGCGCCTTGGGCCTTAGCACCTCCCCATTTCAGCTCTGCTTCTACAATGTGACCCCAAACGCCTTCATCCTGGCCTTGCGAATGGCCACCCTTCGATCAGAGTCGCTCTTTAGGTGGGTCTGGCAAGCCAACCTTGCCAACCCAGTGCGCGAGAACGCCACTGTCACCTTCGGACGCGATGGCAACCTGGTCCTGGCAGACGCAGATGGCCACGTGGCCTGGCAGACGGGCACGGCCAACAAGGGCGTGGTGGGCCTGAAGCTCTTAGCCAACGGCAATCTGGTTCTCCACGACAGCCTGGGCAGATTCGTCTGGCAGAGTTTCGACTACCCAACCGACACTCTCCTTGTGGGCCAGGTTCTTCGTCCATCGGGCCCCACCAAGTTGATCAGCCGATTGTCTGATAAAGACAGATCTAATGGGCCCTACAGCTTGGTCTTGGAGCCCAAAAGCCTTGCCTTGTATTACAACAATCTACTTTACTACTCTTCTGTAGAAGCATTCGAAGTTGGAAAGGGGTCTCTGGCATCTGTGACTTTTGCTGGTTCGACCGACCCGGATCAGGGAAACGCGACCGACCTGACATTGGATTTCACAGTCGCCAACTCAACTTCGGCTGCGAACTCTATCTTGGCTCGACCCAAATACGATGCCACCTTGTCCTTTCTTCGACTGGGGCAGGATGGGAACCTCAAGATCTATACATACGACGGCTATGTGTATTGGGGTGCGTGGGAGGTGACCTACGCTTTGTTCTCCAGAAATGGGCGTCTGAGTGAGTGTATGCTGCCGAAGAGATGTGGGTCTTTTGGGTTGTGCGAAGACAATCAGTGTGTTGCTTGCCCGAGCCCCAAGGGGTTGTTGGGGTGGAGCACTAGTTGTTTGCCTCCAAAGATCCCCACATGCAATGGTGGGAGGAATGTTGATTACTATAAGATTGTGGGGGTCGAGCATTTCTTGAACCAGCAGTACTCGGAGGGAAAAGGGCCTATGAAGATGGTGGACTGCAGAGATAGATGTAGCAATGATTGCAAGTGTGTTGGTTTTTTCTACAGGGAGGAGGAGTCTAAGTGTTTGACTGTTCCTGTGCTGGATACTCTCATCAAGGTCGACAATTCCTCGCACGTTGCTTTCATCAAGCATTATGTCTACCCACCCCGACCCAGACCCCGACTGGGTCTGCAGAGATAGATGTAGCACCACTGTTCATCAAGATCTCCAAGTAAGCAATTGCGTGCGTGATTGCCAAACACTTTGTCCACATTGAAATAAAAGACAAGTAAAGTGGTGGTCTGGGCTGGCACGTTGCCGCATTGGATAGAATATAGATTTGATTTCAGTATGTTCTCTCTCTCTCTCTCTCTCTTATTTTAGGCTTTTTTTTTATTGCTATTAGAAGATTTTCAATTATTTAGACTAGACTAATCCTCCGCCTCTCAGTATTAGTCTAGTTTCGAACGTAACCCTTTGATTTAATTTGAGTATGTTGATCATGTTAAGTTTCAAACTTCAATAAATGTATCTTGGATTCTCTTATTAATGTTACTGTGTTCAAGTTTAACATTTGTTGCAGTAAAAATTGAAGAGTGTGTATTGAGCTGAATATTTCTGGAGTGGCTTGAATTAAGTTGCCGTTTGGGAGTGTTGAATTACTGTTTGAAGTAAACACAAAGGACTTTGTTATACGTGGAGTCACACTTTCTATCCGGGACTTTACTTGTAGAGTTGAGTGGAGTAAATGTTATTTTGAAAAAATGATAAAATATAAATGGATTATGATGGTATTTTATTTTTAATTGTTTATGATGGAATCTTTTTAACTTTTTTTTATTGAAAAATGAAGGTTTTTTTTCCTTTAGTAAAGAAATAAGGTTATTTTTTTATTTTTTTTTAAAATATGGTAATAAATTTAAATTAAAGTGCTTTTGGTGAGATTTTTTTTTTTAAAATGAGGCTTTGCCTTACTCCACTCTGCAAGTAGAATTGTCAAACAAGCCTTAAATACAATTCCTGCCTTTTCGTTGATGCCTGCGTTGGGTCGTCCATCTGAAATACAATTACAGCCTTTTCGTTGATGCTTCCCCTGTGCAACAATCATGTGGGACCTTTCAACTTGCGGTCGTTCTTTTGTTTTGGCAGTTGGCACCCAACTTAGTGGTTTTAATCGAAAAGAACACAAGACATGGTTTTTATCTTCCACTTGTCGTTTTCTCTCCACTCCACATTACAAACGGTGCTATTGTACCCAAGACATGGTTTTTACAAACTTGGAAATTGGTCCTTCAACCAACTGATGGAGCACTGGCCCGTTACAGGGCAAAGCCGTTGGAGAAAATAGAACTGATGGACGTGATTGTGTGGATCACCTGAGTCGCAGCTTTTGTTGAGAAAATGAATGCCTTCACATCAGATTAGTATCTACAATGGATTACGGATAAGTTTGTCTCCAACCTAAAATAGGCTCGAAGGTCATTATATAATAACTACCATGGTGGTTAAAAGTTACAATAACTACTATGGTGGTTAGAGGTAGTAATAACTAGATGCCTACTTTCAAGTCCACAATGGTACTCAGCCCATTATTCTTTCTTACCCCAGAAGTAAATCGACCCAAGTCAATTAAAAACTAGGCCAACTAAGATAGGCCCAAACCAACTCGACTCAAATACATACATATTATGTCAACCCAAATCAAGCTCAAAATTGCAAGACTTGGGGCTCCTAAATTTGTTGCAACGCTTCAAGCCCAAGCCCAAGCCCATACTATTCGGGACTAACTAAATAGGGGTTAATTTAAAGAAGCATATATAAATGCCATGTTCTCTTCGACAATATATGACGTGGGATTCCAGTAATTAAGCCTAAAAGGCTTCTTACTACTTTGAAAATTTGAAACAGCCCCCACAATTTTGAAAAAATACTAATAAAAGTTAGAAAACGGTAGCCAAAGCAAGAATCACTGTATATGTTATTGATAGAAAAAAGTGCATGCTCCCCATTCCCTGGAGTCGAACCTTTTGCCTATCCTCTGTACCAACCTGACATTACATATGAAATTCTAAATATGACATGTAATTCTATGCAAAAACAAAGTTTAAAAAAAATTATTTTCTGATATTTGAGTGTACAAGCCAATCGATGATAACATGTATAGTACAAAAAAAGAAAAAAACGAAACAAACAAAAAAGAGAAGAAAAAGCGCACACAACCAAAACATATACAAGGCAATTGTATCTTCCTCATATCACGATTGGCAGAAAATGAGACAACTGTAAGAAGAATATGAATGTTTCTGTATAAATTGAACCAAGAAACCAACCAAACTTATTGGTGGGGCATTGGAATTTGAATTCCATGTCTTTTGTCCTCCGAATTCTAAGATGGAATGAAGGTTGCAATCGTTGTGAGGGAATTAAGCAGGGGTAGGACCAGAACCAAAACGATGAGCAGACCCAGCCCAATAGCCATGCAAGTCCACTTCCTCGAGCTCTTCTGGTACTCCTTAGCCACCTGCAACTCCTCAGTCCCTCTTCTCACAAAAGAACTAGCATGCCCCACATTGCTCTCTATGTCATTGAGCTGGGCCCCCTGGGCCTCCACCAGCGCAGCCATGTCCAAGAACACCTGGTGCAGGTCGAGCAGGTTCTTCTCAATCTCCTTCACCGAGTCGTGCCTCTCTTGAATTTCAGAGATGGTGTCCATGATCTGCCCACGCCCCTGGTCTTGAATAGCCTTCTGCAAGAAATTCTCACTCTCGCCGCTCGATATCAACGTCTCTATTGTCTCCTCGTCCGCTTTCTCCCCAGTAATGGTGAAGTACCTTCTCTCAACCGTCTCCTTGTACTCACTCGTCATCTTCGCTCTGAAGCCCTGGAACTCGTCCATGAGGTCCTTGAGCTTCTTCCCCAACCCGCAGACGACCGATGTCCGGGTGCGGTCTGCGGATGAGCCAGGACCACACCCTGGGACGTTGCGATTAGCCGCATTGGAGCGGTCGAGCGCTTCTAGCTTTCCTTTGATCACCCTCACCTTCTTGAGGACCTGTCCGACGTCCGCGTCCATTCGGGCGCGGAGATTCTTCATGGTGTTGGCATTGTGGGCAGTCTTGGTCTCCTCGTTGGCTTCCTGAAGCTTTTTGTGGAGAATCTCGACGCTTCGCATGTCGTCCTTGACGTTCTCCACGTCTTGGAAGAACTTGTCAAGGTTTACGCTCTCCTTATTGGCCGTTTCTGTTCCTAATTCCACGTCCTCCATTTCGGTCTGCTGCTTCAGGTCCGTGTATTTCTTGAAGGAGCTTGAAAACAGGTCGTTCATCTTGGCTGCTGCTGGTGGTTCTTCTTCCTTAATGTTTTGTTCTTGTTTTGGGGGGTGGGGTTAGTTAAGAGGATATAATCACATCAGTTTTTTTTTTTTTTGCTAGAGAAATGTCAATGAATGAACCATTTTCATCGTCATCTTCAGCTCTTATACAGAGAAATCAGAATCTGCTGTTGAATTCAAGACAATGGGAGAAAGGACTATTTGGATTTGGTTGTTGGGTTGGTAGGAAAATAAGAAAAGAGCAGTGTGTTTTCATGGACGGCGTATGTATACATGGGAAAAAGTCGGGTTGAGTTGGACGTGCGGTTGAAATGAGAGGAGGCAACTGAAGAAAGGAATTTACCGGACAAACGGAGAGACTCAAAGGAAGGAAGGAAAAAGAGAAGAAGGAAGTCCGCATTGCAAGTTCTTCCTTCCGTTGACTTTGTCAAACAATTGTGGAAAATCCGTTTAATGGATGGTGGGGGAGTCATTTTCTTGGGATCGTCTCGGCCGGATATATTATGGTGATCCGGATGCTTCATCTAATCGCCCAGTTCCAGATGAGCGGGTCCCGCATTTATAAAATTCAAGAGTCCAGATGCTCTCAGGCTTTTGTCCTAAAAAAATCCTGAGTGGAAACCGGAAAGAGTGGAGATCCACAGTGGTGTTCACGTATTGAAAATTTAATCTACTCAGAGATCTAACTCAATGGAACCGGATTCCCTGTTTGGTCCAAACAGAGAAAGACATGTGTGGGGGCGGGTGTGGAGAAAAAGTTTCTCTCTCTTCCGCCCCTACACCCGCCCCATAAGTGTCACCCCCTGTTTGGTTCAAACAGGGAATCCGTTTTCCTAACTCAATAGGAGAGTGGAGTTTCACTCCTTTTTAACTCGAGATTCTATCAAAGGCCTATTTATTCCATGCAATAGAACACATATGAATTGTAAGATTTTTATTTCTAAAATTGATTAGAATTATGATATAAATATGAATTTCAGAAATGGGAAATTGCTTATTTATAACAATGCTCCATCCGCAGGCGCTCCAAAAGGTAGGACCTGCCTCGAAAATTTATGCGTTAGACGTAACGTGCGTTCTGGATTTACATTTCACTTGCGCTACATGCGCAGGTGATTATTCTTCTACAATAACATAGCATCAACTTATTTTCCTTCTAATGAACAATAAATCAAGAAAATATAGAAAATTAATATCCACCCACCGACTTGGTAATTCAAATCCCGGAAAAATGACAGCGGGTATCTTAGAACATCCACCCCTTATCTCTTTATTAATCCTTGAGCTCATTGGACCACCCACTGCTAGCCTGTGAAATTAGGGTAGGCTCAGCCGTGCCAAGCCAGCTGGGGCTCAACCCAGCACGACCCAAGATTAAGGATTTATCCATGCAGCCCGTGGGCCAGTCCATATGCCTCTTCTATTTTTTTTTCTTTATATAAATTGAAAGAGACTTTTAGTACCCATTTGTCGATTTACTTGTAAAATAAAGGCAAAGTAATGCCTTCGTTCTCAAATATGAAAATACCCGTGTCATATCAAAAGTACATAAATTCAAAATTCTCTCATACATTACCAAAAAAAAAAAAAAAACTCTTTAAACCACTAAAAGACAAAAAAAAATCACTTTTTACATTAAAAAAAGTCAAAAATATTCCTTACCAATCCAATAAAAATAATAGACCATCATAACCCCCTTATATTTTATACTCTCTTGATCTGATGCTTTATTTTACCTTTATTATATGAGAAAATCACCAAAATAAATGCACAAACATTGATCTAATTTATAAATAAATAATAAATCCTTAATTATTTTTACTTTTATATTATATTTATATAAAGAAATGAAAAAAATTTATAAATGGGCCGTGCCGTGCCGTGCCTCAGCCCAGGCTCCCTACCCGCACGGCAAGGATGTTTTCCATGGGACTCAACACTATACGGCTCAGGTGGGAAAACAGGGCCATGCAGTGCCGGCTCAATGACCAAGTAAACGGCGCCCTAGACATAGCTTTTTCCATGCTAGACCGTGCCGCCTGGGTGGCCCGCCCAAATTTGCACCTCTAGATGTACACGTGTTATCTTAGGCCTGGCCCCTCCTCTTTATTAATCCTTGCGCTCATTTCCGTAGGTAAACAAGAATATGAGATGACACTATTGTACACAGGTGACTAGTTGACATAGCCGATCAGACTGCAATTGGTAGTTTGCGGTGTAGCGGTTTCCATTTCATTCGTGACAATAATTTCGATTTATTAGAAGCAGGATGAGATAATGCATATTTATTGGATCTCAATTAAATGCAATAAACTCTTCTCCCTTGTTTTTTTCAAAACATTTGTAAGTGAGGCTAAGTTTTAGACTTAAGTATTCAAAGTTTAATAGATTACAATCCCCATTGACTTAAGTGTGGATAAAAAGACTATGGAAGGTCATGATTTAAGGGGATCTAAGATACCAATCTTGAAACAAAATAAATTTTTTTGAACAATTTCAACTTATGAATAAACCGACTGTGGATTGCTAGAGATGTGGGTGACCCTGAAAGGAACTTTAATAATTTCTGGTGGGGCCACCAAAGTTCAAAGGTGATGGAGAACATGGTTTTTTTTTTTTTTTTCCTTTTTTAGCAAAAATGCAGAATCATAAGATGGGAACAAGAGGATGACAGAAAAAGAGATTGGCCCATGGACCTGCAAACCAAAACCCAAAAAGAGAAACCAAGATGCATGGGAAGTTCAATCCAAGAACATTTCAATGATGTTGTCCACTAATATAAGCTAAAGATAAAGGGAATTAATCTTGTGGGGTCAAATGTCAGGGGTATGCCCTTGTCAGTAAAAAAAAAGGAGTGTACGTGCAGATATTCACGAACACCAACGAGAAGAAAGAATATGCAGAGGGTTGGGAATATATTAATGGCTTAGCCATTTCGTGCCACTACTGGACCCAGCTCCCACTGGAGTATTTTAAGGCCCATAAGCTGTCCGGAGCCTATTTTCCGGCACACTTGTTAAACAGGCTGGGACTGAGTCTGGGTTGATTAGATGACCAATTTTAAGGTGGCTCAGCAAGAAACATTTATCTCAAAGGAGCACATGTAAATTGTTAACAAGATGGGCTGAGCCTGACATTTAGGCCTGTAAAAGGAAATCGGGCCTCAATATTTGGCTCAATAACTAAACTGGCCATGCTCTGATCAGCTTTGGTCCAGCCCAACCTGCCTGATAAACACAATTTGCCATTGGAAAATTTCCTGTCCAAGAACAATATATTAGGAGAAAACAGGGTACGTGGATCGCTATACAACCTTGTGATGTACGGTACTGATCAAAGTATCAAGGGTCAATATATTACTAGATTAGAATCTAATAAAACTAGGAAGTAAAGAATTAGAAATAAGTGCATTAGGAGGCGTCTGTGCAACACCTTTAAGAGTAGAAACGGAGGGAGACTTAAGACACCGGGTTTTCCATCGCTTTCCTCGTTGCCGTTTGGTGCAATGACAATTCAAGGGAGGAAAGTTAGATCTTGGCCATGTTTTCCATGCTAGAGGGAATCCGAAATTGCTACCTAGCGGCGTACGACATAGATAGCGCGGAAGAGAAAACCCATTTTCCTCTCCTGCGGCCCATGTACGAATGCACCCCTAGCGAGCATTTAAAGGTAGCATCAATAGGTGATATACCATAAATGGAGGGTTTCAAGTACACCATATGTACTTGAAATCCTCCTTTTATACTTAAAACTCCCCATTTAGAAAAGCATCCCTCACCCTATGGTGAGGGATAGATGCATATGAACAATCCCCATCATCTAATTTTCATGATTTCATAATATGGATTATTTCATCCAACCAATATGATGCAAAACGCGACCCATGAACCTCTAACTGAGTGCATAGTTATTAAGTATATATTTATTTGTACAATTTCCTATTACCAATTGATTTTGGAATTGCTTGCCAGCAACTCTTGCCATAATAACTCTGTCGAGAAAGTCCACCTATGGCCGCCCAGAGCTTAGCTTATTGTAGGATCCAATTTTCCACCCCATATCTCTTTGCAAACGAATAATAGATTTCCTTTTTGTATGCAGGAAAGACAACAAAAGGAAACGTCAAGAGATGCTGCTGCTACTTTAGAAGGAAATGTTGCCAGCTCTCACATGAAAAGGGAAAGGTTTCCTCCCTATAATTGATTCACATCCGTACCATCCATCAGATGGGCCCTATTGATGACCAATATTTAGTGATTAAGTTTCATTTTTCATGGGTTGATCTCAACCATCCAGGGATGCCTTCACTTGGACATTTTCAATGACCCAAGTTCTCCAAGATGGTGGGGCCCATCATGGAAAGCTGTGGTCACAGAAGAAAGTCCATGCCATTACTGCAAGAAAACTTGAAAGACACAAGAAAAGCATAAAGGGCCATTTGCACATAACCCTAGTTTGGAGCCTATGTTGACAAAGATCACTTGAATAATCAACATGTATTTATTATATAAAGAAACATAGGATTGTAGCCTTACTGGTAGCCGGTGGGAACTGACTCAACCCAAGCTCGACCTAAATTGTATTCAGGTGGACAGAAACCCGAATCCGACCTGAACATGTGCGAAGTGTTACTCACGCTGCTTCCCATGAGTGGTAGAGGATAAGTTGAAAATATAAACTACTCAAAATGAATACCCTCCCTGCATACCAAATCCTCAAATTTAACAAAATAGAAGTTGGTCACACCAAAAGATTGAGTGCATGATTAAGAATGTGACTAACACAATCTTATTCATTACTCATCGTAAGCATTAATCAGCATTCTTAATTATATACTGAAATTTAATGGTGGGACCAATGTCTTTTTTGGCAAAATTTGAGGATATTTGATAGGTAGGGAGAGTGTTTATTTTGATTGGTTCGGATATTCAATAGGTTGGATCCACTAACTCCTAGCCATAAGAAGCGTGAGGGAGAATTTGGGTAATCCAGACACCTACTTTTCACATATGCTTAGGGGAGCTTATGGGCTAGGCTGAGGCATATCTAGGCCTAGCTCGAAACTAGTCCTGGGCCCGACTCAAGCCCACTCATCTAGTCAACTAGGCCAGACCGGGCCGGTCCTAACCAGGCTTTCTACCAATTGTTTGGATAAAATACACTAAATTACATCATTAATAAGGACAAGCTTTGGGCTTTCTGTCACTTAATCCAAGACCAGCCAGATTACTAAACTGCTCAGATTATACACCCAAGCCTGGCCCATGAGCACCCCTACATATGCTTATACATAATTCGGGATGCAAATGTGGATCTAGACTTGGATATGTATTTATATATGGGATTCTAAATCCAAACCTGGTATCAACTTAAGAAAATAAAAAACAGATCCAAAATAAGATGTAGAGTGTATTGGTACAATTGGATAAAAGAGCTTCAGCGAATTTCTTTTAAATATACAAGTGGAACTATCAAATATAAATGTACGTAACTCAATCCTTTT
This sequence comes from Cinnamomum chago, assembly GCA_038049695.1. Lineage (NCBI taxonomy): Eukaryota > Viridiplantae > Streptophyta > Magnoliopsida > Laurales > Lauraceae > Cinnamomum > Cinnamomum chago. The sequence goes on along the minus strand of CP142457.1, from coordinate 53,481,777 downwards.
AGACTCATGAATCTATATATTTTTTTTTAATATGTGAATGCAACTATCCGGTATCTGGTTCACCAGGTTGGAACCTACAAGGATCCGGTTCTGGGTCCAAATATTTAGAGTCATATATTAATGGATCTGGATCCAAATCTCTCTCGGTTAAAAAAAAAAAAAAAAAAAAAAGGTTCCATACCGGATTTATGTGAAATTGGAGATTTCGGATACTTGGATAAGCGGATACCCATTTGCAACCCTAATTATGATGCTAGGACAAATTTGGCCCGTCAAAACCCAAATCCAACACAAGCCAAATTCCATGCGTGTTCCAAAATCCTGGGCACAGATTGATCCAAAACCAGGAAAGCCCAACCTAGAAATTAACTTTTGGTCCTGTCAGCCAGCGGGTTTGGATTTGGCCCAACCCAAGTTGCACATTAATATACCACTGTTGAAAGATATTGTGACCGCTGTAGCATAGGGCAAGGTCATGTTCTTATACATTTATTCACTGGGCTTTAGGTCCTGGTCCAGTCCAACAACGTCTCTGTAAACCAAAGCCCAGCTCAGATAACTGACCATTTTAGGTGCATTATATTAAAATAATGAAGTGTTATCTACTAATGCTGAATCAATCTGATAGCAAGCTCAACTAGTATTGGTACGAGATTTAAGATAGAGATGCAAGAGAGGTTATTGATCTTCAGTGGTTTGGAGTTCTTATGTGGGCCTCAATGATGGACTCATCCTTTGGTTTGCGCATGAAATCCATAGGTTTTATGGTTAACTTTATTGAAAGAATTTCACATGAGAACCATGTGCATGGCTCTCACATATTACCCTCCCACACCAATGCAATTCTAAAGGTTTAGCTCCATTTGATTGGAAATTCAACTCAATTTCTTATTAGGGTGTTGTATTGATCATAATGCTGAATCTTCTGCAATGAGTTTTATTTTTTTAATCAATTGAGCTCACCCTTTTTGGTAGTGTCACTCTCCGCGCCTTGAATTACTACAAGCCCAAGATTGACACTCATCCAACCTTTGCTACGAACCTGTAGACAAAGGGATTAGGTTGATCCAATGGGGTTGATAATTTGTACACCCGTGAGATGTTTTTATCTCTCCCCATTCCCCATGATTGGGATGGTCAGTACTGGAAATAAAATTCCAACTCAATTGCTACTACCTATTTGCATTTACACCTGCAACAGATCTGCAACTTCGTGTGAGAAAACCAAGTGCACCCCACATGAATGCCAAGCTTAATTACTTCTGGCCAAAATATCCACACAATTAGTCAGTGGATGTCTAATGGAAAACCCAGATCTCATACATGTGTGCCACTGAGTATTGCATTCTTGCCTAGAATACCGGCTGCTGATGATCAGGTTAAGCCACTGAGTATTGCATTCTTGTCTAGAATACCACCAAATACAGTAATGAGACTGTTACAGAACACTATAATAATGTTAGTGATGATAGTAACTGTATCTTAAACAAATCTCTTTTGAGTCAAACCACTAATCAAGAAATCTATTCCTTGGGTCAATTTGGATTAGAAAACAAACTCAACGAGTTCAATGGGTCAAGCTTCTCAACTCGACCTGGTCAGTGTGAATTCTATTAAGAGTTAGTGAGAAAATCAAGACTCACCAAGTTGATGTTGAGACTTAGGCTGAGTCTCTTTTTTTTTATTTTTTTATTTTAACATGGAATGCTAGCAATGTTTATGATGACAATGACGACGAATGCATACAATAATTGCGGATTACATAGGACGATGTAATTATTCTTAAAAATTACTATTAAAAAAAGAAAAATAAAGCAGAAGATGAAGGAAAAGAGGGAGAAAAGAAGCACCTGGGTAGGGCCATGGGCCATGGCATGTCCTCTTAGTAGGACCATGATGTAATCACCCATCTTTCTCCCATTGCACTGGGTATTCCCTTTCTTCCATTCCCATCCCTTCACCTCTTCTGCTCAAGAAACCACCAATTCAATATCAACATCATCATCAACATCGTCATCAAGGATGGCGGGAAATGGAGCTAAAGACTCCGGAGAAGGATCATCGCGATCGGTGGTCGTCTATGAGCAGCAGTTGGTGCAGCCATCGCCGCAGCTGAGTCGCTATGAGTCGCAAAAACGGAGGGATTGGAACACCTTTGGACAGTACTTGAAGAACCAAAGGCCCCCAGTTTCGCTTGCCCAGTGCAACTGTGGTCATGTACTAGAATTCCTCCAATATCTAGACCAGTTTGGGAAGACTAAGGTTCACTTACATGGGTGTGCCTTCTTCGGGCAACCGGAGCCGCCTGCACCTTGCACCTGCCCTCTCAGGCAAGCTTGGGGTAGCCTTGATGCGCTCATCGGCCGTCTGAGAGCTGCCTATGAAGAGAACGGTGGGTCGCCAGAGACAAACCCGTTTGCAGGTGGTGCCATCCGCGCTTATCTTCGCGAAGTGCGGGAGAGCCAGGCTAAGGCACGCGGGATCCCTTACAAGAAAAAGAAGAAGAAGAAGAATCCAAACAAGTCCGACGAGGATCCTACTCCTACGCCAGCTTGATGGATGAACAAATGGTAATTTTGCTTAAAAACACTGTAGCTAGGTATAATTTGCTTAGAAGATGCTTATGGAAGTCTTAAAATCTCAAATGCAATCAACTTATAAACTAGTAAATAAAGAAAATGTAGGAGTCTAAACAGGCTGCTAGGTCTGCTATTTGATTTGTATTTCTTTCTCCGGCCAGCCTTTTGAATCCAGTCCTATCTAGGGTTGATCAAAAAGACAAAAGAGGAGGAAATGCAAACACTCAATTTGTGATAGTTTCTTAAATGTAAATCTCTTGCTTCTCGGCTTCCTTTTCATTTGTGCTTATGCCTTTTGGAATCTTCGTGATATTGTGCCTTCCATGTATGGTCTGTGATATGAATGTAAGACTTTCCATGTTACAACAGTTCAGTGGAGTAGAAGGTGAAACTTTTCATGTTAGCTAATGTAAGGACTCGTGGCATTGTTACAACATCGTATTCCTAGTCGAAATGAATAGAAAAATGCCTTGGTTGGGTTTTGTGCTGTTTCTGAAGAATGTAAGTGGTCCTAGCCAAATCTATTGAAAGGGGTTTGCTTTCAAGTTTTGAATAATAGCACGAGTCTTACTTTGACATGCCTAGTAGTAATATGAGAATTCATTTAAGGGCTCAAGAGTTTGTTTTATTCAAAACTTGCAACACTGCACTATATAATGACTTGAGATGCAATGTTTCGTTTTCTTCCACAGTTCTATTCCTTTGATGTTTACTTTGAAGTATAAGAGATGATACTTAAGCTACCATAAAAGTACTCTTAGGTATTAAAACTTATAAATTATCATAGGTCATATCTGCCAAACAATATGCTGCTGGTTATCCTTCTGTAGCAAATGTTTTGGTGTTTATATTTACAAAGAATTTATATTTACCACTTACCACAGACAAAGTGACCCCTTATAATTTTCCCATTGAAGAAGCAATCAAATTATCTGGTATGTTGATGAAACATGAGGTCGGTTGTGAGGAACATAACTCACTGGTGTTCATGATAAAAGATTGTCTTAGCTTAATGAAAAGGAAAATTTATCCAAATAATTTTATTACAAGGAGACATGGGCTTCCATATTATTAGCTTCTGCAATGGAGTTGGAGACAATTTATTGCTGTTTACTTTGCAAAACATAGGAGATGGTAGCCAAAGAGGAGTCAACACCACCTTGTTGAGCAACCCCATTTGGAATCTGCATAGGCCAAGGGGAACATGGATTGATTAGGGAGCAAAACATATTTACTTCTTAAGTTCTCTTGTTTTGGCAATCAGTGATCTTGAGGGATGGGATGAGCAAAAATTGGCTTCCCTTTATGCTGAATATGTTGAAAATCTATAGAATGAATGAATAGGGTAGTGCACCAAATTAAGTTCCCCTGCAAAATTATCCAAAGGTACGTCAGACTCCTAATTCAAAATATTTTACAGATTGCAGTGTAATATTCTTACAAGCGTCTTGCTGACTTGGATCACTTAGGAGGTAACCACCTCTTATAATTCAGGCTTAAAGCACCATATAGAGGATGATTAGTAATATAAAACTACCACATACTAAGTAATAAGTGTGTGAAACTCTCTTAGGAACTGTCCCATGTAGAGCCCACCCTGGCCCCCAATGATCAACCTAAGCTCATCACACACACTACCTCCATGTGAATCTCCACCAGCCCAAATTTGAGATTGAATTGATTATTGTAAGTCCCCAATTGATCGTGTACATTCATTTAGCTTGAAAAATATACCTTTAATGATCAAATGATTTCCTTTACTACACATGCCTAGGTCACAGGGAGACTTTGCAAACGCCTACTCCTCTTGTTGTTGTCATGCTTTCAAGTGGAATATTACACGGGGTGGACTTTTCGCGATTTGAGAATGGTTATTTATATTAGATAACCACACACCATAGATTATTAATAGAATCTCTATGATGATGTAGAAGTCACAAATGTAAATTAAAACAAAACAGTACACCAATTTAGCAACCAATCCGAAAAACAAAAAAAAATACTATAATAATAATAATAATAATAATAATAATAAAGCTTACAACACCAATTAGCTCCAACAAATTTGAAAAACAATTGCAAAATAAATAAATAAATAAATAAAAATAACAACTTCAACCAATCCAAATGATGTTTATTCTAATTTTCATTTAATAGCCCTACATGCAAAATCCTCAACCAAATGAGACCAATGATCTAGCTATGGATGTGACAAATAGCTTAATGCTTCAAACCAAGTATGTGGGGATGGTTAAGTTCATGCAGCGCCTTGTATAAAAAGCCAGGAAAGGATGGAATGTGGAACTCCTTGAAGGTCCACATGAAGCAATGCGGTTTCTGCACCCGTCTAAAATGGAAAACAAACTCTTCAAGCTAATGCAATAATTGTGAAAGGCAGTCATGCTTTTGACTCACTTGGACTTTTCGTAAACCAGTCTGTTCCATTTGGCGACAGTTATGGCTTTGTGTTGTAACCATATACATTGGAAGGCCTTTTTCCGACAGATTCTTTCAATGATCCAGTTGTGGTTGGATTGAAGTGTTTAGACCTTACTCCTCATCACTTGCTGCCATTTAGCTTTGGCTATAGCTTCATTGTAGAGAAATGGATGTGTTGAATGATAATGCTGCTTGCAGAGGTGAAACCCCTGGCGCTTGTTTGTTCGCACTAAAATAAAATTCATGATCAAATGGGCTCCATTGAAAGATTATCAAAGATGTGAGGTGTGAATGACATGAGCTGATGGGTAAAGAATACAAGGTAGCATTGTAGATGAGACCTTGGCATTCCTTAGAGTTTGAATTACTAGGGTTATGACATGGGTGTTCATTTCCTATCTTCTTTTGATTCACTTTCCATTAACGATGAAAGTTTTTCTTTTTGGTAGAAAATGGGAGGTTATTTGATAGTCATTTTGTTACATTCACTTTAGATTTTCATTAACCACCTGTGGCATGAATTTCTACGTATTCTATTCAAACAAACATCCCCCAAGTGCTAAAAGGGTGCAGATAAGCTTTTGATAAATAATGGGTGCAGATAAGTTAATCGATATTGTGGATTCTTTCAGACTTTTTTCAAGAAACCATGGAGATGATAGATAATTAAGTGATCATAACTTGAATAGAGCGCAAACCAACAAGAGAAAATTTGCTTGCTTCATGAAAATAAGGGACTTTGGCCATGTATCTACAACAACAACAACAACAACAAAAAAAAAAAAAAAAAACAGTATTACAAGTGCAATTTAGATAAACATCATGCTAAAAATAAAGAGGAATGTTTCAATACTGGTGACAGTATGTTAACTTACCACACTGTCAAGCAGATGTTCACTTGTTAGGCCCTCTTCTTGTCAAGGTAACCCCTGATCAAACCCACCCCCATCAGAGCTGATGACTTGTTTAATACTTTTAACTCATATGGATGGCGTGCTTGTGCTCAAGGACAACTAAATTCAATGCCGAATAACACTATAACATGAGTGATCCAGATTTCTCACAATCACAGATGAAGGGTTTGATCCAAGGGTTGACACCGATGAGAGAGTGTGCTCCACTAGCAAATATTTATTTGACGGCATGGAGTAAGAAATAATAGGGTTACAAAATTGAAACAGCAATTGGAAATAAGTTAAAGAGGATTGGAATCTCTTCCTTTTTTACTATTTTTGTTCTTTATTTGAGGGCTGGGAATATATATTTGCATCAATTTTGAAGAAGAATGTTCTGTCTTTGCAGTGAAGGGAAATTAAGAGATAACCTGCAATCAAAATAACTTAACTAGAAAGAAGAAGATGTACTTAAATGAGGTGAGATCATGGGTTTGTGTTTTACTTTTCTAATAGTTGAAAACATCACTTTAATGAACAGTACTAGATAGATCAATGGGTGTGACTTATGAAGTTACATAAAAAAAAATTATATAAAAAGATGATGGCAAGAGAGTATTTGAAAACATTGAGTTTTTTTTGTTTTGGTAAGAGAACATAGAGTTGAGTGCACCCTATGTACTGGTGAAACTGCTGATTAACGCCCCTATACATCCGGACCATTCCATATCAGCATTCCTATTTGATAAGTTATAGGTCCATAACTGAAAAAATCATATGGGTTGCATATCCAGAATATCCCATCCATTGCCCCATTTCAGAGAACATTAAATATCAAGAAATAGGGCTTAAGAGCAGCGGTTCAAAGAGGAAAATGTCCAGATACATTGGTTAGAAATACCCAATGACTTCGAGAGGAAAGGTATTGCTTCATCTTTGGTTGCATCATTCATTGCCTTCTTAAAAATATGTAGTGCAAAAACATTACATTTGGATGGAAACTTGTCTTAAAATAAAAGTAACATAAAGGGAAAAAAAAAGATTGTTATTCACTTTGAACACATTTCCATACTTCCTATTGAATTTCTAGAAATTTATTTTAAAAGGGTTTCTATAGAAGGAGTATTTAAGAGGTAAGCAACTAAGTGTCTACCTTAGAAATGTTGATTGGTGACATTTTTTGATTTGCCACTTATCACATGGGACCATTACTTTCCTAAGATTCAATTCACTATGGTGTCATCACATCCTTTGATGGCTCTTTGTAGATCTCTACCTTTAATCATTCACTTCTAATCCTTTTCAAAAATGCCTAATAAACTTTCACCAATTAAATGATGAATCTTTATTGTGTATAACATATTCATTTTTTCAATAGGAAGTGAGATAAATGATTCTTATGGGTTATAGGAAACACTTAATAAAGAAGCAAATGAAATGGAACCTAATTTATTGGGATACAATGGTGATATGACAAATATAAATATGGACAAATTAAACACAGAGGCACAGACCAGTACTCTGTAGCCCTTCATCTAACACAGGCAGAAAGTGATGAGACCGGCCTGCAGTGATGGACCTCTCTTGGATTGCATGTGTCTCCCATTGTACATTCACAGAGTGGGAGGGTCCAGTGGGACTCTCGAATATTTCATCTCTTTTTTTTCCCTTTCAAGAACGGTTTGTCTACACTCTCTCCCCATTGATTTTAAAAGAAGATAAAAGAAGAAAAACCCACTCTCTCCATTGATGTTAGACCGCATTTCATGTTATTTTATGAAATTCAAGAGGATCATTTCTCTTTATGTATACCCTTTTTTTGTTGTTTTTGGCTCTTTCTGGATTCTGAAAGATATTGTGCTCCCCATGGGTGGCGCCCATATATAGTACGATTCTTACTTTGTATGTTATAGTCATTTCTAACCAACATACATCAATCTTCACTGTAGTGCATGCTCTTTTTTGTCTTCACAACTCAGAAATGGCTGAAAACATACCACGTGAGATTTACAACAAGACATTTATAAGATCAGAACCTGGCCCTTCCCATGACCCCTTCTCTTTGTTTTTTTGTTCTTGGCTTGGTTACTCTGGTGGGTTCATGTAAAGATTATCCATATTATAGCTTACTGTCTCTATGTTCTTCACTTGATGTTTATTTGGTGAGATCTAAACCGTTCATCTAGTAGGTCCACACTGGGTACGCATTGATGGTTTATTGTTACTATTGCAATTCAAGTCCTTGAAAAGTTATCATTTATACTGTAAGTGCCTAAATCTTACGGACTTAATTAGGAGAGTATGAAACTCGTAAAATTGTTGTTAATTAAGCTTCTTTGAGTATGATTGATTGCCTTAAGACCTGAAAGGGAAGGAATGAGAGGTCAGAGACCCTGGCTGCAGTCAGCTACAGGCTCTCCGATGCCTGAGTTAGTGCTATCACTGAACAAAGGATGAATAGAGAAGAAAGGTCAGTATGCTTATGTTGTATTGCGTTATATGGCGTACCTTTTCAGGATCTTTACCCTTGTATATATGATGGAAATTCCATCTGACGCTTCTTCAGTGGGGGTAGGTGGAAGTTCTGTCAAATCAGCCCAAATCATGTTCCCTCAGTGGAGGTAGGTGGAGGCACCGTCACATCGGATCATGCGTTGATTTCTTTGTATTAATGCGAACGTGATCATCTGATAAGGACAATTTCTTATCACTATCTGGCACCCATCTTATCTGTTATTACGTTCTACAACGTAGTTGTAGCTTTATCGAAATACAATCATGGCCTAGTATTCATCTATGTTGGTCGTGCCGAGCTGAAGATGATACCGAGACCAAATATGGATGCGTCCTGGCACTATTGCCAAAGTGCCTTATGCCGAGACCAAAGTGAACCTAGCTGGTACTCTTACCGAGGCTAGCTCAAGCTCGGTGCCAGCTGGCACTGTTGCCGAACTGGATATATCTTGGCACTATTGCAGAGTTTGGAAGCCGAGATCAAGATAAGTCAGGTCGGTACTGTCACCGAGATCAACGTAATCTTTCTTAGGGAAACGTCCCACACATATACATTGGCACAAAGTTTCCAAAATCCACAATATTTTCCTCTGAGTTTATCCAATCTGTGGTCTGGATTGAGTACATTCTGCTTGGTGGGGTCATCATTCATCAATGGACGTTTGAAAAACAAAAAAAGGAAAAATCATCAGTGTCTGGGAAAAATGGGATGATTATTTTGGGTTAGACATGCATGGATGCATGCAGGCTTGGTACGGCCAATAATTCCCATAAAGTATTGTTTTGTGGGGACTACAAACGGTACTCTACCGGACTGTTTTTTAAGAGCCCCCGCCTACGTTATGGCAGTTATGGCCCTGATCTAGGATTTTTTTATTTTTTTTGCATTCTGATGTTCAAACATGGATGTCTGCAAACAGATCAGATAAAAGGTTCACATGAAATGAAATGTTTGTAGAAACCCCCCTAGTGATCTCCCACATGCTCCCTTCAAGCGGAAGCAGTGGAACCCACCACTAATTCCAAGCCGCTCAAAATGAATTTCAATTCAATTCAGGAGAAACCCCGCCCCCCCAAAGCAAAAGTTGTTGTAGGCCATGGTTGGCATCATATTTTTATTTTTTACTATTTAAATTTTTATTAGGTGGGCTCCGCTGTGAATTTCACAATAGATGTGCGAGAGATCACTTATAGCTTCCGGACAAACTAATGTCAACTCCAAGCATTTATGGGCATCCAACCTACTCTATCTATGGTTGGTATGGTAAGGTACTTTTTCAATCACAGCGAAACATTATCATTGATTTTTGAAGAAATGTGTTTGTAAGGTGATGGATGGACATCTATATCAGTGAGTTTTCAGAGTTTTCTTTGATCTTTTTCCTTCGGCTCCACATAAAAGGAGGAGCCTTAACTCGATGACTTAACTCGATGTTTTCTGAGAGGAGAGGGTCTCCTAACTAGTTCAGCTAAAGCCCTGATGAGAGATGTCTTTTTGATAGCCCTAGGCAGGGTTGCAAATGGGACCATTTTGGGTTGGAGGCATATTGGATTCGGACCAGGCCCATTTCTAAAAAATGGTTCATGTTCTGATTCGGATTCCGACTCTGAGTCTATTTTGTTGGTTCAAAATTCAGTTCCGATAGGAGGACTCAGATCCGGTTTTGAAACCGGGTCCAACTAGATAATCGGAATTTAGTTGTAAAACTGGTTCAAACTTCTTTTCAATCTTTTTATTTAATTTGTTTTATTAAAATAAGGATATCATCCAACTTATAACAATGCATCAAGTTTACTATCTCCAGGATTAAACATATAAATATCTAACAAAAGTTAATTTTGAGTTACAATTTGCAACATTAATTACTTATATGTCGGGTATAGTCCCGAGTCCTCGGATCGAAACCTATATGGACCCCAAAGCATACTCATTTATCAATACGAACCTAAATTAGGTTTCGGACCTGGACCCGTTTATGAATTGGAACTTAAAATAGGTTTCAAATCCGATTTTTTACGGGTCGAAACCTCCGAATAATAGGAGAATCGGAAGCCCGTTTGCATCCCTAGCCCCAAGAAAGAACTAACATCTATTTAACAAATGCAATCCCTAATTCTTATAGGCCTTGGTCTTTAGACCTTTGAGTTGCTGCAGGATCAATGAGTCGTCTATGATATTTCAAGTACCTCATAGTATTTGGAGAAATAGAATTCATGTGTAGTCAACCCCAACATTGTTGAGACAAGGTTTTGATAATGATGATAGTATTTGTCTTTTTTCTTTTCCATTTTACAAATTTCTCATGAAAATACCATTGTAGTTTTAAAATATCATTAATGTAAGTGTTCCTAATATAAATAGACATTGCTTGTTTGAACAAGACTAACTAGTTTAACATAGACATCCTACCTAAATGCATGTATGGATTAATGGAATGTGCCTGAAATATATATATATATATATATATATATATAAGTAAAAGAAAAACAAAAAAGAAGGTTTTATGAGAGTTTTTGTTACATTATCTTGAAGTTCACTTTCCAAAATGAGCTTTTACAGTACTATTTAGATTAATGAAAGATGCATTGAAATGCCTTAATATTAAGGATGCAAATGGGTCGATTTCGGGCGGAACTAGTGGATCCATACTCGGACCCGTCTTTATAGATTCAGTTTCGGATTCAACTTAGAAACCGACACAGAACCTATATGATGTATCTGGATCCTACATCGACTTTAAAAATGGTTCATGTTTCAAATTCGGATTTGAAATAAATGTAGGATGTAGTTGTATAATTTGATAAAAGGGGTTCAAAAATAGTTTTTAGAATATACAAGTATGACTATTAAATATAATATAATTAAAGTTAAGTAGACTATCAAATATGAATATAACACTAGTTATTTAGACCCCTAGAACAAATATATGTTTTTAATATGTGAATGCAATCACATTCTATCCGGAACCTGAGGTCGAATGTGTAAGGATATTTGGTTTCAAATCCAGATGTTCTAGTTTGATCCAAAAGTAGGTTTCAAACCCTTTTTATTTGGAAGGGTGATGGAGACATCACGCAAAGGAATAAGAAAAAGATAGCACACATGGTCCCATTGTGGATGGATCACCCTTTTTTAGGGTTAATCCATCAAGATCGGGAGAATTCACCGTTGGATCGAAGTTTGGAAGAAGATCTACCATCGGATGAGATAGACGGCCGACCGAAGACCTCCCTTGGCAATCACAAGGAAGGCCTCACATTGGGATATGCCAAGGGGGAAGAGATGTTGCCAATTCAAGATGTTCTGATGTTCTAAAAGGATTGAGGGGCCTAAGAAGTTTTAAATGAGTTTAAGTTATAAAGAAGAGGCCCAAGGAGCATTGTATTAAATAAAAGATGTAAAACGAGGACCCACGAATGAAGTTTACTAGGGAGAAGAGCGTGGGATGACTTGCGCGAGTCTTCCCAACCGCAAGTCCTCCCCAACGCACGACATTCCTCCCTCTTTTACTGTTTTTATTTACTTATTTTCTTGTCTTTGTTTAGTTATTCTCATCTAAGGACTATTAAGATTTTTTAACCTCAACCATCCATTGTTAGGGTTGAGTCCTCTTTTCTTTTAAGCTTGTAACTCCATTAGGGAGGCCATTATTGAATTATTAACAAAGAAAACTCTTCAATGGAAGCTTTCTTGAGTTCTCTCCTGCAAGTTTTTCATATTTCCTCGCCCAAGATGGGGAGTTTGGCGTGAAGCCAAGGTTATTGTCATCTCCAATCATGTATTTCTCTCATCTCTTTCTTCCTCTTTCATTATTTACTGCTGTTACAGTACAACCCTAGATCTATTTCAACCTCTCCATCTAACATCCTAGATCTAGCCTTGATCCCTTTACCTAACCCTAATTCAAACCCAAAGCATAGATCATATCCTATATTCGCCTGGCCAAACCTAATTCAGTCCATCTGGGCCTAATCAAACCTAGTCCACCCAATTTTGAGAGCCCAATTTACCATTTTATTGCTGCATAACCCCTTTAAAGCCTGAACTTCATATCTAAATGCATATATTTGGATTATCCCTAGACAAGTTGGAAGTCCTAGATTTCTATTGGTCCTCTCTTTAGTTCCTACAGGTTCCGATTGCAAGACTATGACTCGGTCTCGGGTCAAGACATAATCACATTTGCTAATTTATTGTTAGAAATGTGTTTAGTGCCAATTTTGAGAATGATTATGGTCGCTATTAATTTAATATTTTGATCTCATATTTGCATTTCATTAATTAAGTAGTAGGTCCTGCATCAAATTGGTACCAGAGCCTAAGGTGTCTAAGGATTTGCATCACATTGTATCTCATTGATATAGATAGTCGATGTATGCCCACTAGGAGTGGTAGGGAACATCAGCCCCTAACTTCCCGAATGGCAGGTCCCTCTCAAGCAAAACCAAGCTCTAACCCAACCAATGCAATCTTAGAATATTTGGTTAAGGTCGTGGAGAATATGACGGCGCAGATCGGTGCCCTACAGCATGGGCATGAGAAACTTAGAAACCACATCGGGGACGTTGAGCGATTTGTCCAGGGTGAAAATAGGAGGCATCATAGGCGCTAGAGAGAGATGATCATAAGTTGGACACTGATAGTGAGTCCGACAATGGGTATGAGCGTAGGGGTAATGGTAGAGTTCAGAATCCCGATGGGTGGATTTTGAAGAGTGTCAAGGTTGATGCCCATATCTTTGATGGTCGGATGGACCCACAAGTCTTCTCTGATTGGCTTTCTGACATGGACCATTATTTCAAATGGTATGAGATGTCAGAAGAAAGGAAGGTCAAGCTTGCCACCATGAAATTAGTGGCACATACTCGAGTTTTTTGGACCAGCTTAGAAACTAATAAGCAAAGATTAGGCCCTCCAGCCATTGACACGTGGGAGAGAATCAAGGAAAGGTTGAAGGACAAATACCTTCCCCGATCCTACCAAGGAGACTCTTAGATCAAAGGAGCACCCTCCGTCAGGGTAGTATGGCTATCAATGAGTACATCACAAAATTTGAAGAATTGAATTTGAGGTGTGATGTAAAGGAGGAGCAGTCGTCACTTCTCTCAAGGTTTAGGAAAGGTCTACAATCTGAGATCCAGAGAGAGTTACTTCATCACATGGTCACATCCCATACGAACATGTATGAAAAGGCCATAGATTTGGAACAATATGTGAAACCACAAATTCTTAGGAGGATAGATTCGCACAACTTTGACCCTAGAGCCAACACCTCTAGCGCAAAGCATAACCTAGGACACCCTTCCCCTCAAAAGGGAACACCCAGTGGCTCTTCATGGGACTCCAAAGAGAAGGGTACTGCTGATGAAAAGACCAAGAAACCCTCTCAAATCAAGTGCCACAAGTGTCATGGATATGGTCATTATGATGTTACGTGTCCTACTGGAAATTTGGTCATATCAGAGGCAGATGATGATAGTGATCAAGACGTAGATAATTATTTTCCTAATTTTGTCACATCTGATGATGATTGTGAGGACACAGAAGATCGAGTTTATTTCCTCCGATTTCTTCCTGCATACCAAACCAAAGAGGAAAAGACACAAGTGGGGGTGAGTGGAGATGCCCAAATGCTAGTGGTTAGATGTGCTCTGACCCTACAAGAGGATGAAGATTGGCAACGGACAACTATCTTCCACACTTACTTGAAGTGAAATGAGAGAAGTTGTAAACTCATCATTGATAATGGCAATTGTACCAATGCAGTCTCTTCTGGTACTGTCACCCGTTTAGGGTTGAAAGCTAAACCGCATCCTAGGCCCTACCGTGTCTATTGGGTAAACTCAACATCTATCCCTGTCACCCAAAGGTGCCTGGTCCCACTTCAACTCTGTCGCGACCTCGGACCGGGTCTGCGGGGCTAATCCGGGATCGGGACTAATTGATGATGTGATTATACATTTATTTAATTTCCCACATGTGTCCGCGGTGAGGATATCACAACAACATAGTACATTTTTTGTTAAGTGCAGAAGCATGTAACAAATCAAATTAATAATTCAAGTCATGAGATAAAATCATATATATAAACCAAGTATCAGAATGAGCAATGATCATTAGTGTTTTCCCAAAAAAAAAGTTAAAGTTTAAACAAAAGATCATTTAGTTACATCCCTAAAAATAGAGGCCAATAAAGGCCAATATAGACAAAATATCAATCCCTAAAAGAATGATTAAACGTTCCCAAAATATTACGTCTCTCAAAGTAATCAAATGTCTAAACGACATCATCAGCATGACACTCAACTAGGCGTTGCGGTTCACCGACCGCGTCCTCAAGCTCCGCCTCGGGGTAGACAGTGTCCGAACCTGAGTACCAAAGAGTGGGTCAAACACGGTGGTTTGGCAAATGGGTGAAGAGACATAACAATATAATAATAAATGAATTTACCTTCAAAAGCATTTAAAACTTGTTTAAATAGCAATTTCCAAAAAAGAGATAAATCATTTATTCAAATACAAGAATGCGTTGTAAAACATGTAAAGGTAACCAAGAAAACAGGAAACGAGCAAGATGGCAACCACACGAAGCTAAGTCCTCTATCACCGAAGTGACAGAGCAATATCAAGGCGTTGATCTTAGTCACACGAGGTGAGGAGAAACAACGAAATATATACATATACATATAATATACGGAACATGACCACGGTAACGAGCCAGGCATCGGGAACCACGGTAGCAATTCGGGGTATCAGGACAAGACCACGGAAATAACTGGGTAGCGGAATTCAAACTGCAGCTGGCGGGACAAGAGGGGGATCTCCAAGTCAGTGGATCAGACTGACAAGGTTATCCAAGCTTAGTGATGCCGACTCATAGATCAAATAACAAAAATCAAGACATGTGTAAAATACATCAAGTGCAAGTACATAAACAAGCGGGACGGGAGTGCTCAAATGCACAACTATCATATCAATCCGGGCAATGCATTTCTGGACTAATAACTATATCAAATACCATTTCAATGATTTCGGGAATAACAAGTCATGTAATATAAATCTTTGGAACAGTGAAATACAATAAACCATTAAAGTTTCGGGTTCAAATTTTGTTTGAAGTAAATAGGGATCCCATATGTCTAAATCGGTAAAGATTTGGTACTCTTTGAGTTTGGGGACATTACGGGGTTCTTATACACTTTGAATTTTCAAAACTTCAAATGAAATCTTCGTAATGTGGTTTCTTTCTCAAATTGCCTCATACATTACCTAGTAAATCTCCTTGACGTTTAAAACGTTTAAACAATTCATCAATGAATAGTCCCAAAACGTTGAAACAATTCATCATTGTCCCAAACATAGCCATTGACCAACAGAGCACATCTCTCGAGCGAACCGGAGAGTTCGCTCGAGCGAGGTGGACTCTGGAATGATCTTCTAGGAGGGTTCGCTCGAACGAAATTGAGGTCACTCGAGCGAACTCATCCAGCATCAGGTTGGCTCGAGCGAAAGTTCAGTTCGCTTGAACTAACCACTCTCTGGAACGAGTTCTGGGAGGGTTTGCTCGAGCGACAAAGGGGTCCGCTCGAGCGAACTGTCCACTGGAATGGCACAAGCCCTTTTCCGGCGACCTGTCAAGTTCGCTCGAGCGAACTGTCTAGAAACTGGTTCCAGGACAGTTCTTCTCCTCTCTTTCTCTTCCTTCTACAACCTCCTTAAACTCCATCCAAATCAACATTAAATCTCTTACAACATCGATTCAATCCTCCTCCAACAATGTCACATCCAAATACAAAGAAAGAAGGGAAGGAAATCACTACACACAAGAACACATTTGAGATAAAATAAGAGAAAATTGAATGGCATGAACCAAAACATTTCTATGACAATAAATGCACTATCAAGGCTCTTTCATGAACATTTATTTCAAGTCAATGCATTAAATAGGCATGAGTGGAAAACAACACAATCAAACACATGTCTTATAAAATCATTGAAAGCTCATAAAAAGTCAATTCATCCACTTGCCTTAGGTCCAAGCTAATCAATAATAAGCTCAAACACTCCTCCAAGCCAAGAATCCAAGCTATGAACAAAAATCCCCAAAAGCAAACCCTAAATGGGTCAAAACAAGAAATAGGAAGAGAAACCTAACAATAATGAAAATGGGACCTCTTTAAGGTCAAAGAAACACAAATCTAAGAGATGGGGAAGGTTGCTTGCTTGTAGGTCCTCCAAATGAACAAGGTGAGCTCAAAGAGAGTCTTGCAATGGAAGGTTTTCTCTCAAAAGATATCAATGGAGAGCTATGGTGGTGAGGAAGAAGATAATGACAAGCATTACTCCAATAGCAAAGGTTTGGTAGAGGATTGGGAGATGGAAAGCAAGGAGAAAAGAGAAAAGGGAAAACCCTAGTTGAAGTTTGGAGTTGAGCTAGAAAAGAGGAAAAGGGAGAGGAGTCATCCTTATATACAAAAATGGGGTTGGGTCCCACCACTAGAATTATTCATGGGCTGAAATCATGTTTATCGGGGCCTCGAACGAATTCGATGAAGAAGAGAAAAATGATCGTCGAAATATCTAGTTTCCAAAAAGTATATGTTTTGCGGGTTTCGGGGATACCAAATTTTGGGTACAGATTTAGTGTAAAAAGATTGTTTTACCCTCAATGTTAGGAAAGTCGGGTTTCAGGGTCTCAAACGGGCACGGGATCAAAATAAAAGTTGCAGGGATTAACAAGATAAACAAAATGGAATTAAAATAATAAACACAGGAATCTCAGATAATCTCCCAAGTAAATACAAAGTCATAAAAGGAACCCCCAAAGGACCCCACTAGTCACAAATACACTTAAAATTTCACAAAGCTATAACAGAATCTATTCTATTCCCCACTTAACCAAAATCTACTAATCATACTTAGAACTAAAACACGACTTAATTAATGCTAATCGATGTCACTCGGGATGGGGTCTTACAAACTCTCCTCCTACAAGGACCAAATATGGTGTGACGTTGTTCCTATGGATGTGGGACACATCATTCTAGGAAGGCTCCGGTTGTATGATCTTGATGTTACCAATTTTGGTAAATCAAACATTTGCATCTTCAATTTTAGGGGACAGAAAGTGAAACTTCACCCACTTCCTCCAAATGACAACACTAACAAAAAGAAGATGATTGACACCGGGTCTACTGACAAGGCTAAGAACCCTAACTTGGAGCCTAGTGAAAAGGGAAAGGACCAAAAGGGGAAAAATGTCATGTCCAAAGGAATTCACATTTTGAGTGCCTCAAAATTTGAGCAGGAAGTTCAGGACACCCTCAAAAGTGTCCAGGTACATGACCCAACCATGTTTGCTTTGGTGACTAAAGCAGTCACTGACAACAAGGCTATAGGGGTTCCACATGAGGCGGAACCAATCTTGCAAGAATTTCAGGATGTTTTTCCTGAAGATTTACCAAATGAACTCCCACATTTGCGTGACATACAGCATGCCATTGATTTGGTCTCGGGAGCAACCTTGCCAAACTTGCCCCATTATAGGATGAACCCAACTGAACATGCTGAATTAAAAATGCAAGTTGATGTGCTTCTTGCAAAGGGGTTTATCCAAGACAACATGAGCCCGTGCGCCGTCCCCGCACTCCTTACACCAAAAAATGATGGATCTTAGAGGATGTGCGTAGATAACAGGGCGATCAACAAGATCACTGTCAAGTATCGGTTTCCTATACCAAGACTTGATGACATGCTAGATATGATGGCTGGTGCCAAAGTTTTTTCTAAGATTGATCTCAAAAGTGGATACCACCAATTATCCGGCCCGGTGATGAGTGGAAAACTGCCTTCAAGACGAATGATGGTTTGTTTGAGTGGCTGGTCATGCCCTTTGGTTTGTCAAATGCACCTAGTACATTTTTTAGGGTTATGACACAGGTGTTGCGCCCATTTATAGGCAAGTTTGTGGTCGTCTACTTTGATGACATTCTCATCTACAATAGTACCAGAGAGCAACACATGGGCCACTTGAGAGAGGTTTGCTTGACCCTTAAGGGAGAAAACTTGTATGCTAACATCAAGAAATGCACATTCTTGTCTTCACAAGTTATTTTCTTGGGGTTTGTCGTTTCCTCAGAGGGAATGTCTCTAGACCCTAAAATGGCCAAGGCCATTGTAGAATGGCAAGAACCGTAAAACATTCATGAGGTGCGCAATTTTCTTGGACTTACGACCTTCTATAGGTGGTTCATCCGAAACTTCAACACAGTAATGGCTCCAATCACTGATTGCATGAAGAAGGGTGAGTTCACTTGGAGTACCGCAGCCACCAAAGCATTTCAAGAAATTAAGAAAAAAATGACGAAAGCACCCGTTATGCGACTTCCTGATTTTTCTAAAGTTTTTGAGGTGGCATGCGACGCATCTGGCATTGGCATCGGAGGAGTCCTCAGCTAAGAAGGACATCCTGTCACCTATTTCAGTGAAAAGCTGAATGCGGACAAACAGAAATACTATATGTATGAGAAGGAATTCTACACAGTAATGCAAGCACTCAAGCACTGGAGACATTACTTGCTACCATGTGATTTTGTCATGTACTCAAACCATGAGGCACTGAAGTACATTCAATCCCAGGCCAAGATGAGATCCAAGCATGCAAAATGGATCGATGAACTACAAGAGTTCTCATTTGTGCTTAAGCACAAGCCAGGGGCTGAGAACAAGGCAGCTGACGCCTTGAGTCGCAAGGTTACGTTACTACACTCCATGAGTGTTAGCGTAACTAGCTTTGAGCGTTTACCGAAAGCATATGCTACATGTCCAGATTTTGAGGAAATCTATAAAATTCTTTCGGATAATCCTTTGCACAACACACAAGGATTTCTGCTCAAAGACGGTTTTCTTTTCAAAGGAAATAGGTTGTGCATTCCCCGGACATCACTTCGTGATTTTTTAGTGTGGGAAATGCATGCGGGAGGAATCGTGGGTCATTTTAGTCACGATAAAACCATTGCCCTTGTAGAGGATCGATTTTTTTTTATTTTTTTTGCCAACTCTCAAACAAGATGTTGCCAAAATTATAGGGCAATGTACAATCTGCCTGCTTGAGAACCAACACAAGCAAAATACGGGGTTGTATACTCCGTTGCCAGTACCACATGCACCATGGCAGGATGTTAGTATGGACTTCGTGTTGGACCTCCCGAAAACTCTGCAAAAACATGATTCCATACTAGTCATAGTGGACCGTTTTTCTAAGATGGCCCACTTCATTCCATGTTCGAAAATTGCAGATGCATCTCATGTTGCACGTCTTTTTTTTTATGAGGTTGTTCGCCTTCATGGACTTCCATTTATCATTGTGTCCGACTAGGATGTAAAATTTACGAGTTACTTTTGGAAGACACTTTGGATGATCACGGGAACTAAGCTCCACTTTTCTTCGGCCTATCATCCCCAAACTGATGGTCAAACTGAAGTTGTGAATAGGAGCCTAGGAAACCTTCTTAGGTGCCTAGTAGGGGAGCTCATCAAAGCACGGGATATGATGTTACCAACCATGGTTCAAAATCTCAGTCTCGGTCGCGGTATCGGCTAGGCCGAAAAACCGATATGATATCGGTATCGGTCACGGATATCGGTCTGTCGCGGTCATCACGGTATGAATTTTATTTTTAATCCAAAAAAATTCGCAAAAATATCCAAAAAATCCAGAATATTAGAAAATGCTGGAAAACAATATTTGTTTCCATTAATAACAGCAATAAATCAAAATCTCGATCACCTTAAGTTATAAGTCATGTATGTGTCGCTGCTGTCACAGTTCACTGTCTTTTCCAGTATTTTATATAATGCAAACATTATAGATGCTCATGATCAATTTATTAGTGTAAAATATAAGAAAATAAAGATAACATATCAATCATCATTTAATACTAACTTAATCATCAAATAAAGTTGTGAAATTCAAGTTTATGACTATGAGTAGATGTAGATCTATCATCTACACACTATTAATAAGCCATTAAGCCTTTGGCATCACAAATATCCTAACAAGTAACAACAATTATTTTTTGGAAAACAAAAATTAATAAAATCATTTTCAAAATCCTAAATATATAGATCTAACATAAAAGTATGTAGATCAATCATTTACACACCATACAATGATCATGAATCATTAAAACAACTTATTTATGATGAAATCCCCAAAAAATGATATATTATAATTCAAATATTAAAAAATCCGAAAAAAATTGAAAAAAAAGTTCAAAATCATGTGTATCAGTAGATCTAGCATGAAAGTATGTAGATCTAACTTCTAAATGAAGAAAACAACACAAGTGAGTAAGTGACAAACCTCTATGCTTCATCTATTAAAAAAAACACATAATAAAATGCTTTAAGTTGATTTCCTCTTACCTTAGATAATATTTTCTTTAAAAAATAGAAGTGAGATTTGAAAATATGCAAGAGAGATGGTCGTTGCTGCTATGGCTAGTAAGGAGTTGAGAAGAGAGGAGAAGAAGATGAAGATGGGGGAAAAAATAAAAAAAATTAAGGTTTTCACCCTTTTTAACATATCTCGGCCGATATTTTGAAAATATCGGCCGAGATATCGCTAAATCCGAGATGATCAAAATCTCGGCTGAGATGGGCCGAGATTTTGAAGAATTTTCCCGCTATCGATATCTCAGTGAGATATCGTGCGGTATCAGCCGGTTTTTAAATCCATGTTACCAACCGCTGAATTTGCATATAATAGTTTGGTCAATAGGTCCATTGGCATGAGTCCATTTGAAGCTGTGTTGGGATACAAACCTAGGATGCCAGTAGATCTCATTCCCATTACCTCATTGCATAGGCCATCTGCATCAGCTGAGTCATTTGCACAACATATTCATGCATTCCACTATGAGATCAAAAGAAGAATTAATCTGCACAATGAATCTTACAAAATGGCTGCTGATGTGCATCGTCGCCATGTTGAATTCAGCACAGGTGATTATGTTATGGTTCGCATTAGACCGGAACGGTTCCCTCCAGGGGCAGCTAAAAAGTTACAGGCCCGCAGTGCTAGACCCTTTAAAGTTGTAAAGAGACTGGGTTCCAATGCGTATGTGCTAGAACTGCCAAATGATTGGGGAATCAGCCAGATCTTCAATGTGGAGGACCTTGTCCTTTTCTGTGGTCCCACATCTTCACCCCATTACCCACAACCTTCTGTGCCCGTAACCCACTCTTCCCATGACCCAGATACACCTATGGATCTTGAACCATATGAACTAGCTCATTTTGAGCCTAACCTTGCTTCTCCTCCTACACCTACTTTGGGCAAAAAGAATGAGTTTGTGGAGGACATCCTTGATGACACCTTGGTCTCCACCAGACAAGGGGGATATCAAAAATACCTTGTCAAGTGGAAAGACAGGCCAGTGACAGACTGCACTTGGATCACTTGTGATGAGCTACGACGCTTGAATCCAGACATTTTGGAATGGTACGACAGCTTTATTTTGCTGGTGGTGAAATCTTCACAGCCCCAGAGAGTTGATGGGGACATCAAGCAAATGAACAAGAAAAAAATAGCACACATGATCCCATTGTGGATGGATCACCCTTTCTTAGGGTTAATCCATCAAGATCATGAGAATCCACCGTTGGATTGAAGTTTGGAAGAAGATCTACTATCGAATGTGATGGACGATCGGCCGAAGACCTCCCATGGCAATCACAAGGAAGGCCCCACATTAGGATGTGCCAAGGGGGAAGATATGTTGCTGATTCAAAATGTTCTGGTGTTCTAAAAGGATTGAGGGGCCCAAGAAGTCTTAAATGAGTTTAAGTTATAAAGAAGGGGTCCAAGGAGCATTGTATTAAATAAAAAATGTAAAAAAGGGGCCCACGACTTAAGTTTACTAGGGAGAAGTGCGTAGGATGACTTGCGCAAGTCTTCTCATGCGCAAGTCCTCCCCAACACACGACATTCCTCACTCTTTTACTGTTTTTATTTACTTATTTTCTTGTCTTTGGTTAGTTATTCTCATCTAAGGACTATTAAGATGTTTTAATCTCAACCATCCATTGTTAGGGTTGAGTTCTCTTCTTTTTTTTTTAAGCTTGTAACTCCATTGGGGAGACCATTATTGAATTATTAACAAAGAAAACTCTTCAATGGAAGTTATTGTCATTTCCAATCAGATATTTCTCACATCCCTTTCTTCCTCTTTCATTATTTACTGTTGTTACAACACAACCCTAGATCCAAAATCCTAGATCTAGCCTTGATCCCTTTACCTAACCCTAATCCAAATCCAAACCCAAAGCATTGATCAGATCCTATATTCGCCTAACCAAACCTAATCCAGTCCATCTGGGCCTAATCTAGTCCACCCAATTTTGAGAGCTCAATTTACCATTTTATTGCTACACAACCCCTTTAAAGTCTAAACTTCATATCTAAATGCATATATTTGGATTATCCCTAGACAAGTTGGAAGTCTTTTACTTCCTAGAGGTTCCGATTGCAGGACTATAACTCGGCCTCGGATCAAGACATAATCACCCTTGCTAATTTATTGTTAGAAATGTGTTTAGTGCCAATTTTGAGAATGATTACGGTTGCTATTAATTCAATATTTTGATCTCACATTTGCATTTTGTCAATTAAATAGTAGGTCCTGCATCAAAGGGGAGACTTCAGATTTTCAGATAATCAAATGCCCACTTGAAACTGTAGTAAGATGAGTCATTTCTTAATTTGTTTCCCAGTCTCAAGCAGAAGTAGAAAAGGATCCCACTATACATAGAACATGAGCCCCCCCACGGTCTCAAGTAAGAAGTAGAAAAGGATCCTATAGATAATGAGCCGCAGCAACCCGCCACCCCCCACCATATAACAAAATGCCTAGAGGTAAATGGAAGCTGTGAAAGCTAGATTAAGCAATTTCGAGTAGCTACCTAGGGTTGGCTACCCATTTTCCCGGATGAGATGATAAAAGATTCCATGTGGTACGTATTTGGACACATTAATTTTTAGGAATGTGCCATGTCTGCTATACTGTACCCAAAAACTTAGGTTTGAATCTAACTCAGCATAAGATATACACAAATCAGTGTGTGTAGTTCTAGACTCAGGGGCATACAAATTCTTTCTTGATACCAATATATGAAGAGCTTTTTATTTCATCATCAAATGTGCATCAATAAGTACATTATGTTTAATAAAATCAAGAATAAAAAACCACCAAACCTCTATAGTATCAGTAAATTAAGCATGCCTAACTAACTTGTGAGCAACAACATTATCACTCCTTCCCACATGAATTGCTTGTCAGTTGTTAAAAAACTTCATCATAGCTATTACCTCTTCAAATAAATGGCCTTGTCTACACAAGTTCGGTAAGGGCATTAATCGTCAAGAGTGAATCTCCCTCTATGATAATATCATGCACACCAATATTGCATACCATTTGAATCCCCCGCGGAATAGCCAAAGCTTGAATGTCATCTGCCTCATTGACTAGCTTCTCAGCTTTGTTCATTGTCATAATGATATTACCCATCTCATCTCTTAAGACTGCTCCCACTCCGGCTTTAGCTTGTTCTTCAAATATAGCTCCATCAACATTCAGCTTCAGACACCCATAAGAGGGGGACACCACTTCAAAATGCTAGCTTTTAAACAGAGCCGGCGGAATTCTACCAACAAATTCATTGCCCCCTTTGTCATGCTCCGTGAGACATTCAGTTTCCCATTATGAACAAAGTCGTTCCTCTTATTCCAAATTCCCTAGGCCATAGTAAAAATTAGCTCCAAATCCTCTTTCGGAATAATATCAACCATGTCTTAACCATGTCCTAAGCTAGCATATGGAAATTCCTCCTATATTTACTACCAACATCAAATCTAGAACCTCCGCCTATATGTTTGTGGACAGGACCACAATCCACAAAGCATGAAGACAATCCTCCTCCTCCCTCAAACACAAACCACATATTCTACTTTCAACTACATTCTTCCTCTCAAGATTAACCCTTGTTGGGATAATGTTCTGACACGCCCTCCATGCAAAAGCTTTGATTTTATTTGAAACATTCAAATTCCAAAGGGACTTCCAAAACTTTTTTGCGAGCGCCCAAAATAAAGGATTCCCCTGTATTAGAACTTCCTAGTTGCCTTCGAGCTACTAAGTATACACTGTTCACAGTAAACTCTCCTTATTTAGTTTCAGCCCATATCACTTTGTGGCCTCATGTTACACCCCGACCCAAACTAATCATGATTAAGCCTAATTAATTGGGATTAAAGTTAATTAAGCATGAATAATTGCATTAATGAAGGTTAATGATCAAAGAGAGAGAAATTTATCTCAAATGATGCATTAAGCATAATGAAATGAAATTGAGTTGGTAAGAATGAGTTAGACTCAGATAAGGTAGATTAAGGGCTTTTACGTAAATACGACTTTTCCCGTATTTCGTCGAATAAGGAAACCCTTGATACCAACGTGTGTATCTCGAGTAGTACGTCAACTTTCATAATAGACACGACTCCATTTGACATCAAATGGACCAAATGAGACTTCATTTGACCCAAAATGTAATAAGACCTAATAAAGAGGGGTTTTGGTGTAGGAAGGTTTATATTAGAATGAAATGAACTTTAACATTCATTTCACTCTCAAGCAAACCCTAGAGTCCTCTTCATCCTCTCCCTTCTCTTTCATTTTCTCTATCAAGAGTGAGATTAAAGGTGATTCAAGTGGATTTTGAGGATTGTAGCATCAACTTCATCTTTTCTTCAAGCCTTTTTCCTCCATTGTTGAAGTGTAGAGCTTGAGAAAGATCTCAAGGTTTCTCTAGTTGAACTACAAGTAAGTGCTTGAAGTTTTAATGAGTTTACAAGTCATAAGGAGTAATTAGGCATGAGTTCTAGCACAAATAACTTATAGATTTGTGTATTTTGTGATTCCATGGAGTTAGGGTTTCATTTGGGTGTTTTCATCTCAAAGCCAAGCTAAGGAAGAGCGCTTTTACTATTAAACTTCATAAGAGGCAAGTATAAACACTTGCTTGTGATTAGTGTTAGACATTGTGGAAGTTCATTGAGTTTTCCATAGATTTGGAGTTAATGTGTTTTCCATTTAATTTGGCAATTTGTTTTTGGATGGAATAAAATGATAAATGGATGATGTATGAAAGAGGAACATGAAGTTCCATTTTCTTGTAGGATTGGAAGTGATTTGAATGTGTAAAAGAGAAGAAAGGAAAAAGGAGAGAAAAATCAGTTTTCTCCCAGACCTGCAACTCGTCCAGGTCCGATCAATCGGACTGTCTGCTAACTGAGAGGTTTTTAGGTCCGATCGATCGGACATACAGGCCGATCGATCGGACAGCCCGTAACTGGAACATGATTTCTGGAAATTGATAAATTTTGGGAACCAAATTTGTTTTCTATGATTATTAGGGGTCTATAAATTAGTGTTGGAACTAATTATGCCCCAATCTAAGATTATCGAGATTAAGGAAATTAAGAGAAAAGAATAGTGACAATTAAGTACTAATTCTTCAAATGGTTGTCTAAATCTACATGAGTGTTAGCTAGGTTATTTGAATGTACAAACTACTATCAAAAGTGATGTTCATCAAGAATAACACGTACATTAAATAACAAGCGTTTCACCCATTTGTTTGGTTTAGAAAGTTGATTGTGAACTTGAATAGAAGTAATAGCTGTGATACGAATTCTGAATATGACATTACTTAGTAATTCCTTAAACTCGCTATGGAGTTGAATCAAATAATACAATAAATTAATTAATTAATTAATGAACAGTTACTAAAGGTAACAATGAAATGAATAATCCTGCTGCAGCAGATGGATTTGGGGGCGTTCCGGAGCTCCGTGGTGATGCCAGTTGTCCCTGGCCCGGACACTAGTAAGTCCCACATATTCCGATCATATCTATGGATATTGATTGATGCCTTCCATTCGGAAGGTGAATCCTTCCTTTGAGGGAAGATGGTAATTGAAAGGAAATGAAATGGAATGAACGAAATGGTAAATGAAACTAACGAAATGAAATGAAATGAAATGAATGCATGAAAGCTATGATAGTAAATGTCTATTGATAAGCTCTTATGTTATCTAGATTTGTCTAGAATGGTAATTGTTGCCAAATGGATTTGATGAATTCAGTATATGTACTAACATGTGCTATTACAAGGATTGTTTATACATTGTTGAACCGTCATGTTCATTAGTGTTATTGATGACATCACAGGCCCGTTTGCCATTGCCGATGCGGCAGCGCCCTCGGCGCCAGCGGAGGAGACCGCTCCGGTTCCTCCAGGAGGATTGATCGAGTGGAACGGCCGGAATACCGTTTGATAGGGGTATTCGAGCGCGAAAAAGAATTTCAACATTTTGAAAAATGTTTGAAAAGTATTTGATTTAATCATTTTGGAATGTAATTAATTATTATTGTATGGTGTTTTTGTTATACACCGATTGACAAGAAACGATGAGAATGATACATGTATAAGGACCTTATTCTTTTGCATACATATAAATTGAAATTTGATATTGTCAAATATATGTATATGTTTCCGCATTATCGTGTATTTGACAGGTTTATTGAGAATGTTATCCCTTGTGGATTCCGTTTTAACTTCGGTTAATTCGGAGTTCACGGAAGTAAGTATGGATTCACGGCCCGTGGTTATCGTAATTCGGGCCCGGATCGTAACACCTCAAGCAATTAAGGACTCAAAGGAATCCCCAATATAGTCACGGCCTCATGTGCAAAAAAGATTGAGCTAACTAGATTTGTATCCCACCACTTCTACCCATATCAATAAGTTCACTTACAGTTGCCTCCACATGAGGATCTTGCGTTGGGGTTGTAATTTTAAAAGTGGTATGAGTCGGGAGCCATCTATCTTTCCAAACCTTTATGCTCTGTCCATTTTTCACCCTCACATAATTGTTTATCAAGTACAGGTTTGGCTGGACTTGACTACCACCCGATCCTTTACAATCTCAATTTTCATGTCTACAATCAGCCGCCAAGTCCCATGTTTTCAAGGATAAATGATTCTTGCAAGCAAGTAACAGAGGCTAATAAATAATTTTTCATAAGTGGGGCTGTTTTTGTTTGATCTAATATGCTCGTATCAAATGGCTCTTTATAGAAATGGAAATTTTTTAATTTCACCTTAGGGATATACACTCTTGAATTAATCTTATTGAAAAGTATTCATATTGTCTCTATTAATGTCTGAAAGTTTTGGTAGAAATTGCTAGCTAAGAAAACTTCATATGATACCAAAGCATCAAGGTTTTGGTAAGAATGGTAATTAGCTAAGTAAACTTGGTAAATCTAACAAAGCACATCTAACTCAAACGATACAGATCACTCCCGTTGGAGTCAAAACACGGACTAC
The DNA here is from genome assembly GCA_038049695.1 of Cinnamomum chago. NCBI lineage: Eukaryota > Viridiplantae > Streptophyta > Magnoliopsida > Laurales > Lauraceae > Cinnamomum > Cinnamomum chago. The sequence goes on along the minus strand of CP142457.1, from coordinate 53,453,899 downwards.
AAATGAGTCTAGATCTCCTGAGTCTTCTCCCCCACGCTTTTCGCAAATGATAGGAGTGGAACTCCACAATGGAACCCACCTATGAAAAATTTGAGCCACTAGAAACGAACATCCTTTCCATGTATTGGGTGTTTTCAGTTTTTTTACTGGAATAGAAGTTGATTGACCATACGATTAAAAAAAAGTGATTAATGTGTATGATTAATAATACATAACATTGAGGTAATCACTTTCTTAAAGATATACTCAATCTTATGGTCAGACGGACTCCTATTTGGATAAAATTTTAGGATGCCTAGTATACAGGGAGAGTATAGATCCCTTGAGTGCCTCCCACATGCTTCCAAGCGGTAGGATGTGTGGAACTCCATGTGGGACCCGCCAATTGATAATCTAACATTCGAAATGAATTTCATCTCCTCCGATGACATTTTCTTGAATTTTACACCAATAAGGTTTGATCACACTTTAAGATTGAGCACATGATTTATAACTTGTTTAACATGTATGATTAATAATGCATGAGATTGTGCTAATAAATTTATTAGTCATGTGTTCACATCTTCTATTGAAGTAAAATTTGAGGATTTATTACTAGAGTAAATGAGATTCGTTTTAAACGGTCTGAATTATTAAAAAAGAAAAGGAAAAAAAAAAAGCACCAGTGGAGTTTAACACATCCTACTCACAAGAAGCGTATGAGAGACACTAATGGGCATCTGGACTGCACAGGGAGGGGGTTTTTTTTTTTTAACCCAATCAAGAATTCAAGATAGCTGGGTCTCTCCTGCACACGTGAGAGAGAAAGCCCAAACACACTGACAACAGAAGCTTACACGTGGGGAAAAAAGCTTACCCCCCGCGCGCGCGCGCGCACACTAGAATAAAAGGCCACACCACAGTGAAAAGGAAAGTCCGCTTACGCGGAAAAGGTCGTTGAAAATTCCTGAATAGGCAGGCATGTGAGAACAATCCCACCGGTCCTACGACTTGGGTGAATGGATTCCAATCCTTCCACTATGGGGACAAGCGAATCCGGACTCCTAATAAATATGAAGATGCGTGATACGGTGATAGGTCACAGGACAGATGAAGCACGGGTGAGAGCTCTAATATTAATGATCATGAAAAACCGTATGCTAGCTGCTTTAAGTCGTGCATTGATGACTATTGACAAAGAGAGGTTTCATGGTACATTGATAAAAGAGTTAAAAATCGAACGTTTCCCAAAATCTGTCAAAAACACTGGTAAAAGATACGGACGTTGAGAGTTGAGACCCACCCACCACCCACGTACACCTTGGTACTGTATCTTCTTTTCAAGGAAAAGACATGATAATGACAGTCATACGGGGACCCAAGAACAGGAGCCAAAGGCTTGAGAGAATCAGAGAAATCACCCATACTGGGAGTGGGGAGCATGAGCATCGGCCATCGGGTATCTCCATCAACTCAATACACAATTACATATGGTACCCTATCTACGACCATTTATCCTGTGATTAATTTGTGAAGCATGACAGTCACACACTACAAGAAAATAACGACCAGACAGACAATTCTACCACCGGTCTGGTAACCTGTCCATGCATGACGATTGACGAGAGAGCATAACCAAAAAATTTACGAGACGCTGGTTTGATTGCTACAGATTTTTTCTCCTATAATTTTATTCATGTGCAGTCCAGTTGATGAGGCCCATCTATGTATCTTTAGCAGTTAAGGTATGTGTTATGGAAAGGTCAAGGAGCAATACTTTCTAAGTTGACATCCTGGACGTGTGTGTTAAAGTAAGGAAGGTGCCAAGCACCACTCAACCGTGAGTGGCTTGGCAGAAGATTTTACCTTTTTACCGGCCCTTGTTTTGAATGTAAATATTCCCATTATAGGTGTGAGGAGAATTTTATCCCCCAAATGGGTGTCGGTTGGGGCTCTACATGTGTTCTTGTTTCTGATCAGTCCAACTTTCATTCATGTATGCTGGGGAAGGGGGGTTTTGGGGTTTCATGCGCGCTCTACATGTGTTTTTGTTTCTTGTCAACTCACTTTCATTCATTTCCGCCCCTTCATTTTTTATTTTTTTATTTTTTTTTGGGGGGGTGGGGTGGGGTGGGGTGGGGTGGTTCGTGCGGGCAATACATGTGTCTTTGTTTCTTGTCAATCCAGCATCATTCATTTACGCCCCATTTCTACCCCCTAGTTATTTTATCCAGTAGAGCCTACTCTGCAAAATCCAAATCATTCAAACAGACCTACCCTCCATAAATTGGAAATAATCTTAACTTAACACTAATTAGACCATTAATCATCACCATTAGATTCAATCAGAAAAACAATACCATTACCTTACAAGGCTTTGGAATTGAGAGGCAAGAACCAATATTTGGTCCAACCTTACATCCCCTAACCTCTGTGAATTGGATGCATCCCAGGCAGTGTGTGCATGTAAACTCAGTATTAGTGCATAAGAAAATAAAATTATAGCTGCATTTTATATTTTAACCTAGGGTTTAACAAGTTTTGACCAAGTCTACCAAGTTCTCTCCAAGTCTTAAACTCACTCCTTGTTTTCAGTTTTGGTTATAAGAACTATAATCAGAAGCTCAACAACTAAACAAGATGCTAATAGAAGTTTCACGTAACTGCCAAGAACTAGAATCCTATTTTGTCACTCTGTTATTTATTTATTTTCATATTTTCAATAAACACAAAGCAAGACATTTCAAGATCGTCTTACATAAACAAAAGAGACGTTTCAAGCTTTTGTCATTTAAAACCGGACACTTAAAGCAAAAGACCAAGAACTAGCAAGAAAGGTTTTAAAAAGAATGGCAAAGACAAATTGCCCCTACTGGCTACCCCTTTCAAGACATGAGGAAAAGTAGTTCTGCAACCCATTTTATCCTAAATAAATCATAATTTTATCGCCACCATACCATATTCATCAAATTATTACCCACAAGTAACTGATGTCTTCAGTAAATTTAAAAATATAGGATAGACTCCCATAATAATCTAAAATGTTGCCCTCTTATCCCTCTGCACATGCCTCATGCATGCTAGCAAATTGAACGTAAACAATTCATTTTAGCATGATAGCCCAATTAAATCATCTGGGTAAAGCTTACAAAAAAAATAAAATAATAATAATAATAATAATAATAATAATAATAATAATAATAATAATAATAATAATAATCTGGTTAAAAATAGATGAACAACCTGAACAACTCAGAGATTCAAAAATAGTTAAGCAGGACTCGGCTATCGCCAGTAAAATTGTTATATCTGACAATTCAATTGAAGAGATACCAATGCAGCAAGTGTTTTTACATCACTAGGTTCATACAGGCAAGAAACTGAAAAGAATGATCCTGAAAACCAAAATGAATCTTAAAAGAGGGGCAAATCCCAAAAGACAAGTAAGAAGTGCCTTAGGCTCCTTATCAAGTGTTTCTACATTACTACGTTCATACAGGCATGAAACTGAAAAGAATGATCCTGAAAAACCAAAATGAATATTGAAAGAGATGAGCAAATCCTGAAAGACAAGGAAGAAGTGCCCTAGGCTCCATCAAGCATTGGAACTTTATAACAAAGATGAACAAACTCATAAATGGTAAATACTACAGCTTGTCATCTGTAGGTAATATTAACCAAATATCCATATAAAAGCGAACTTGGAATCCCTATGTACAGCCACTGGCAAGAGTTTGCTCTACCTAGAAATTTTGCACAAAAAATTTGTGGTGCACAAAACAATACAATATATAGAGGATTTCATTTTGGCATCTAAGGAAAATCAAATGTAAACATCTATTACTCACAAGCCAAGGGATCCTTCAATCTATGAAACCCATACCCACGGTTGCCATAAAATGTTACAGATATGTCTAATCAATTGCATGACCATGTACCATAAGAGATGGTAAAAAAAAAAAGACGATCACCGCAAGGCCAAAGAAAAGAATAAAGAAACAAAACAAAAAAAGCAGAAACATCTTTCTCCTTATGATAGATAATGTCTTATGAACAGTGGTGTTAGGCAAAAAGCAAACATACTTGGCAGTTACCATTCAAAACACATGTGCTCACACCTACCCACCCACATGCATAGACAAACACATGTTGGTTAGAAGTTCATTCTCTGAATACATAGTTTCTAACCTTTTTCTTTTCTTTTCTTTTCTTCCTTTCTTTCTTTCTTTTTTTTTTTTTTTTTTGGAAAGGGTATCGTCACTATATTTCAGCACAACACAACCACAACAATCACATGGAAAAGACAAATTAGACTACCTCTCAACAACAAACAACTACCAAAGTTCAGAGTCAATCATAATTAATCGAACTATAAAGAAATATTCACCCTTCTGTTACCCTTTAGGTTAAGTATGATAATCAGAGCTTCTAAACTTTGATGATTAAGTTTCAGTAGTTCGAACAAATCCAAACAGCCCTTTACCTACAACTAAATAAATTGGATGGTGGGATAAGACACCTAGTTACTTGTATATGCCTAGCATACCCGTATCTGAATAAAGCCCCATTACTTTTCTTCCTTCTGAACATAAAAACAGTTAGAAAGGTACGATCAGAAATTGTTACAAAGGTATGCAAACAGTGATGATTTTGTTAGCTTAAAGATGTTCTAAAGAAGAGTAGTACTTTGGATAAAAAAACTCTTTTATGAATGATAAGATCAAAATATTATTCAAATTAGAATACAGTGCTCTCATACCACTTTGTCTTTGTATCTCCCTTTTATTTAAAAAGTGCTTCTGTTCCAAAAAGAAAAAAAACCTGAAATACTTCATACAAAAGTTTTCATGCCATTGATAGGATACTCATATCTGTATCCATGTCCAGGATTTCAGACATTTGTAAAGTTTTATCATCAATCTCTGTATCCATATCCATGTCGTGCCTCTTATCCGCTTCTAGCATCAAGGATGGTGAGTATCCAACTTATGAAGGAAATCTAAGGACCCATTTGGATCCTTATAACTCAGGCAGGTAAAACTGATTAGCTGAACTCTGTTACATGTAATAAAGTGTTGCTGCTTGGATCCACTGTAGGTATGATTCCCTAGAGCATTCCTGACCTTTCCCCTTACAATTTTTGAGAGGTGAATTATGTAGGTTTTTCTCTGGGTTAAAGGGTGTAAAGTCTATACATAAGTGAGATATCCAAATATGTTAAACTCCTAACTTACATGTACAATGAGCTACCTGCTGTCAGATAATATAGACACCGAAGGACCCTAAAGAAAGCATGATCCCAGCAAACTCTATTTTTAGCCCCAGCATTTAATTAGCAATAGTGTTTGGCCATTTTGACAGTAATTTGTGTACATGCTTCATCTAAAGTAAACACAAGAATAAGCTACAGAAATCAAGAAACAGCTTGGCAACTGGCATTCAGATTTATCACAATGATGACACTTAATTCTAAACGTAATTTCTTTAAGCTTCATCAAACTCACTTATAGCAATGAGGACAAATAATGACAGTGGAAGCAGCATGAAAATTAAATTGCCATACAGTATAAGATCAATGAAACAGTGTAATGCTGCGTAAAATAAGAATACAAGAACAGATAAGATGATACCAGTGGTATTAGGGCTTAATAGATAAGAACAAAAACTTGATATAACTTGAAAGACGATCTTGTTAATCAGTATCAGAATAAATATGATACCATACAAACTTGTAACAGGCACTCTGCTAATTGTTGAGTACTTCAAGACTTCCTAAATTGGCCAGGACTACATCTCCCTGCATTCCGAAAGTACAACATGGAGTGGCAACCAGATGTGAGCTTGTAAACCCAAGTAACAGCCTCCAGTTTCAAAGCTTCATTCCACATGGCTAGCTACAAATAGCTGTCTGAAATATAAACAATATGAGCAAATTCCAATGAACAGCACAGAATTGAGATGAGCTACTTTAGTACTATGATCACTAAATCCATCTTCCAAGTAAAATCACCAAGTTCTAGAACATATCCATAAGGGACATCATCTTAGTGACTGAGAACTCATTCAACCATGCAACGATTCATGAGCAGATTTTCCAAGTGTTTGGCAAAGCTTGATTTAAATAATTTGGAAGTAGTATCATCATATTATGATTTGAAGCATTGTATTGTATGTCTATAAGCTATGAGATACAGTTTTTGGTCATTATTAAAAACAAAGGAACAATAAATATTTATCAAAAAAAGAATGTCTGGTGGAAAGCGTGGAGCTAGTTAAAGCAAGATTTGCACATTGGGCAATGTCAAGAAAAGAATATAAATGAATAACAGCGTCTGATATCATAAGCAATTGAAAAGCTTTGATTATTGGTAGAGAAAGTAAGAAAAGAGGTAAGATTGCTTGGCTCCTAAAAGTGAGTCATTAAAACTTAAAGTTGATGGTGTGGCATGAAGCAAGCCCACAAGAGGTAAGCATGGCAACACTGGAATAGAGGGAGTATTGAGAACTGAGAAAGCAGAAGTTTCGTTCTTTTCAAGTTCAGTAAGGATTAAATAAACTAGCGTGGTGGGAGTTCAAGCATAGAAGATTTTCAAAGGAACTTTGACAGGTCAACTGATGAAAGAGATTCAGAAAGGGAAATGAACTGAACCACATAGAAGAGGCTTATCCCACGGCAATGTCTTATGGAGAGGATTTGGGACTCATGATGATTCAGTGAAATGTTCTTATCAGCAGGTAAATAGGAGTACTGATACGACTGCCCATGCTTTGGCTAAACAGGCCGTTGATAGTGATTGCATGATAATTTTGCACCTTTTTTTTTCTTTTTTCTTTTTTTCGTGCATCCCAATATCATATTTAGGAGATGATCTTTCCTTGCAAACGGTATGTCTCTTAAGTCAATGAAATTTATTTCAAATAAAAAAGTAATAAAAAAAAGGGTAAAAGGCAAGGAGATAAGGTTCCCAAACAAGCTCATTTATCTCAACTTCAATCACAAGCATATTCCACTAGATCAGCCTCTATTAATACACTTAAAAGAAGGACACTTCATATTTATTGGCACATTACGGATATAATACAGATTACAGAAGGACAGACATTTAGAAAGAGAAAATTCAAGCTTAAATCTCCCAAAACAAGCGTAAAAGGAAGAGAATGGTTGGTCTTTAAATCCCCAAAGAAGGTAGCCAGTGGCATAGCAGAGCGCAAAGGTCCCAAATGCCTAGAATCACATGCCATACCAACAAAAAAAAAATTATATATATATACATATATATATATATACAATTTATAGATCAATTGAATTTAACTAAATCTCATCGGAGTAAAAACCAAGTATCATCTGATTTAGATTTCTCACTCTCGGTGATGCCAAGCAATATCATAGTAATCGCGTCATGCATAGTAATGTAAGATCCCTGATCGTATGTAAAAGGATAACGCCTTCCACTAAAACCATCACCATGTAAATCAAGGTTAAATTTCAAAATTCTGTGTGCCAAGTATCCTATCACCTACACAATCTTTCACATACTACCATACTTTTCTAAATTTGAATGATAGGACGAGAAAGATGAGAAGTTCTTTGCCTCTTCAGTCTGACTCACTAATGTATCAATACCAGCACCACCATTCATGTCTGTCCAGCATAACATCCTGAGACTCGCCGTCAACAAAATCTCTTCCCAGAAAATGCCCACAGGCTCTCTTAAGGCTCAATTTCTATTCATGTACTAACCACATTCATAGAACGGATATTGATGCTAGCAAGAGGGAGAACCTGGTATGACCACCATTCCATTGTCATGACATGATGGATGACATGCTAACCATTGGCAACTGCTACATGCTTTTCATTTACATTTAAGGGGAAAAAGATGTTTATCACCAAAGGATTGCAATTTGTCCACCCTTGAACATGAGTTCCCATAAGTTGGAGAATGCATAAGATCCAAATTCCAGGCAGCTTATCAAACAGGCCCCACGATAAATAGACTATAACCTATATGTACTGGGTCTCGGATGCGTGGCTTGGTTTACTAAACAGCTGGCATGTGCTCCATGGGAACACGTTACAGAACGTGTAGCCACACAATTTTCATTTCCACTTACAACCAACAGTTCAAAGGGGTTTTCCATAAATCATGCGCTATATACAACATACTATTGCACAATTGGATCCTAAACAACAAACCAGACAAGCACATTGAACACAGCTAAATTTGGTCTTATTTGGAACATGAAAAATAAATAACATAAGTTTGACTTCCTAGTGTATAAAAAAAATGAAAACACAGAAGCAGAAAAGGCAGACAAACTATCTGCCCATCCTGTCATCACTCATCACAAAAGCCAAAGTGACCAAACATTAACTGTTGATAACTTCTATCACACAATACCATAACACCTTATAGTTTCTTTCCTACCATGCCTTTGCTAGACCAAATATCCGAAGTTATGGATGTGCTACAGTGGAACAGAGGGAAAAGGCAAACTACAAGGTGAATCTCATAACTTCAAGATAGAAGAGCAATATAGAAAAAGAGCAGTGTCTTATGGATGTTCTATGGTGGAACAGAGGGAAAAGGCAAACTGCAAGGTGGGTCTCATAACTTCAAGATACAAGAGCAGTGTGAAGAAATGAAGCAGAACGGACCAGGACCAAGAAGTCAACTGGGCCAACCCATTGACACATAGGTCAAGCCGGTCCATGGGTTCAGCCCATAGGCCCAATTGTGACTGAGAGCTACCATGTGATTCTAATTTTATCCCTATTTCTAATTCTGGTGTTATTAGGATTGCTAATAGCTAGTTTCCTCTTTTGATTTAGTCTTCTCTCATGTTTAGGAAAGTCTTAGAGGCCGAGTAAGAGAGTAATGGTTATATTCCTCTATATATAGATGAGTCCTCATTGTAATTGCTTATGCTTACTATCAATTAATCAAGGGTTTTCTCTGAGTTTTCTCTTCAATAATGGTGTTTCCCGTTATTGTGAATGCATTCTAGTTTTCAGAATCCATCCATGGATTCGATCAATCCCATTGGAGATCGATCTATTTTCAATCAAGGACCCAGGGCTAAGCCAAGAAACACATGGAGCATGCTGTCAAATGAAAAGTATTTCCAAATTTTGGTGATCAGTTATACACCCATGCATCTTTTAGAATATTGGTTCATAAACTATGTTAGCTGAAAATCCTACATTACCAAAGCCAATTAGTAAGATGAATTAATGGCATTTATCTTATTTTTTCATGAATAAACCATAAAGTAATCTCATAAACATCATTAAATTTATAACCATTGACAGAAATCATCATGGCTCTCAGCCAAAAGACGATTTGACATTACCAAAGCAATTAATGAAATCAAATAATAGATATTTATAAATACATTAACCAGAAACTTATCACATCTTTTATAGATAAAAGAAAATCATCACATAAACTTCACGAAGGGCCGGTTTGCCCACTTTGAAGTGAATTCCTATGAATTCATAGCAACAGGGCTTCATTGAAGGAGCATTGGAGGGGTAAGGTAGAGTGGACATCAAATGTGTCATCACTTTCCTAAGATTTAATTTATTTTAATGCGATGAGTGGATAATCATTCCCTACCAACGGGGAAACTGCGTGGTGGCCTCTCGTGGATCTCTTCACCTTCAATCATTAATTTATAACACCCTTCTTAGAAAGACATTGTTTTGAAACCCTCATAATTCAAATACCAATTCACCAAATGGGCCCAATTTGTCACTGCCTGCAGAAATACAACTTATTTCTCAGTCAGAGAGATCAACCACAAAGAATAGATAAGAGCATTTCTATAAATGTAGCAACTAATGGGAAAAAAAAAAAGAACTATCAAACTAGCAGTATTATATCTCTACTCCCAGCAATAAGATAGCAGCAGTGAAAAGGGACATGCAAATTCTCTGTGTATCAAGGATAACAAAATAATAACTTTTCAGCAAACTAATGACAACCCAGAAAAACTGCAATCCAACCAACAAAACAAATGAAATGTATCAGCCCTGGAAAACATGATCAGATGAGGAGCCTAACCATATTACTATCCTATTAGACAATGAGAAAAGAGCAAGTAATTAATCATCCCACCTGCACTTGACCTTTTTGCGCGTTTGATCTTCTCAAGCTGGACCTGGGAATCCATAAACAGCTGCATCCTCTGAAACTCCAATCCCTTTGCGAACTCCATCCGCTGCTTCTCCAATTCAATCATCTGCTGCTGCTTTGCACCCTCCACCCTCTCATAGATCTCTCCGAATCTCGTGATAGCCCGTGCCAGCAACCTGAATCCATCCCCCCCGCTGCCGCCATCATCATCGTCATCATCGTGATCATCCTCGTTCTTTCGCCGGATCTCCGTGCTCGATCTCGACGCGCCGGAATCCGCATCCGCAGTCGCAGCAGCGGCCGCCGCTGCGGCGGCGGAATAATTCCGCCGGAAGAAGGAGTCGTCGACGGGGACGGCGTCGGGCGAGGGGGAGCGCTCGCGCTTCACCTTGGTCGGGCGGACGGCGGCGGCCTGGGGGAGCGAGGGAGGGATCTTGCGGAGGGGAAGAGGGAGGGCGAGAGGAGGATGAGGAGGCGGCGGTGAGGGTTTCTTGGAGGCGGAGGCAGTGCCGATGAGGGCGTCGAGGCGGGAGAAGAAGGGCCAGGTCGAGGAAGCCCTAGCTTTCTCGATCTTGTACTTCTTCTTGAGGGTGTCGATGCGGTTCTTGCACTGGACGTCGGTGCGGCGCTGCTTCTTAACGGCCCCGTGACGGGCGTTGACGGCATCAGCTACCTCTTGCCAGTGCTTCTGACGGAGGTTGCCGCGGTTGAGTTCGAGATAACGGTCCCCCCAGGCTTCGATGAGGGTGAAGGTGGCGGCCTCGCTCCAGCAGTCTTCACGGATCGGTAACGGCCGTACGCCCAGCGTCATCGCCGTTTCCTTTCCGTCCATGAGGACCCGATCTTTTCGTCTTCGTCTTGTTCTTGTATTTGATGGTTAGGGTTTGGAACGAGAGAGAGAGATGGCGGACTGTCGGTGGCGATGTAAACGTAGCAGGTGGGCGAGGGGTCGCACATGTGGCATGTACGAACGGTCGATCGCCGGTAGAGAGATGGCACGTGCGCCGAAGTTCGCGCGTTCTTATCTGCGGAACGGGCACCCGCATCGCATCCCATTCCCATCCCATCCACGGCAACGAGATCCGATGAGTCGACTCGGGTCAGGTAACAGTTCGGTGGTTTTTCTAAAACCTCTCTGAGGTTTAGTGCATTATTAATTCTTAAAAAAAAAAAAAAAAACAAAGGTTGAATTGTTTAGGTTGGAGATAGATTTTTATACTAGTGGTTGGGGTTGTGTATTTGGACCCATTTACATACATAAACTTACACATGTTTGTTTGTGATAATTTGCATATCATATGCATAGCGGCAGACCCAGGAACTTTATTTGGGTGGGGCTAAACTTTTTTTTTTTTAACCAATAGCAAAAGAGAGAAAAAAAAAAGAAGGAAAAAGACGAAATACATAGTTAAAGCTCAATTTCTATAATTTTGTTGCTATTTACTTTTCTTTACAAGAAAAATACTAAAGTTTCAACCTCTAAAGAGCTCACTCATGCAAATAATCCACAAAGGTATTTTATGAAAAAGAGTTTGAAGCCCCTTCTTTCTGCAATTGATTTTATTTGAGATGGACATCATATTATGGTCTAAGAAAAAATTCCAAAAAAGAAGAAGAAGAAGAAGAAATAAATAGTTAAATTCTAGAAGAAGAAGAAATAAGTAGTTAAATTCTATCTCCTAGTAGTTCCTCTCCATCCTTAACTTTTTCTTTAATTTTGTTGCTATCTACTTCACTTTACAAGAAAAATGCCAAAACTCCAAAGAGCTCACTCACACAAACAATCCACAATGGTGCTTTATAGAAAAGAGAAAGAAAAAAAGATGGAAATAACAAACAACTGTAGGAATTGGAGGAGGGGTGAAGCCGGCGGAGTTGGCTCGATGTGGAAGGCTGAATGGGGATAGGGTTCCGACAGAGTTGGCTCGATGTGGAACTGGAGGAGGGGTGATTTTGAGGACTTCATTGTGGGAAGTGTTTGCTACGAGCCGAGAAAGCCTAACCATAAGACTTTCGATGAGGAGAAGTTTGATCCGCGTCGAAAACTGCAGACCAGCGATTACAAATGTTGAAAGGAGAAGTAACTTTTTACCACGAATGTTTTTTTTCTTTTTTACTGGGGTTGCTTTTAACTGGGGCTTTTTTTTTTCCTTTCTTTAAAAAAAATAGTGAAATTTTTTACATATGTGGTGATTAGTAGTATTTTTTTGTTTGTAGAAACATCCGGTTGATGTTAGATGTGGGGCAATTGTTGAGTGATACATGGGGCATGGGCTTGGGCCCCATTTGAATATAATGTGATTTCTGGTTTTGACCTGGGGCGACCGCCCGAGGTCCTCACATGATGGGTCCGCCCCTGCATATGCATATATCTACTCTACTCTTATAAAAGAGAGAGATTATGTACTTTTTAACTACACACATACCCAATCAAATGCAAGAAGTTGTGGTGCCCACCCTTATATATATTTCTACTTTTATAAAAGAGAGAAAGATGATGTATTTTTTTCACTACACACATGTCCAATAAAATATAATTTGTGGGGCCTACCCTTATATATATTTATTATGTATATGTATTTTATATATGGACGATAAAGATGGAGACATAATGGGAATTTTCCAATTTCTATACCCTATTATAAAAGATCTATCTATCTACTCTTATCTACTCTTATAAAAGAGAGAAAGATGATGCACTTTTTTCACTACACACATGCCCAATAAAATACAAGTTGTGGGGCCCACCCTTATATATATTTATTATGTATTTTATATATAGATAAAGATGGGGACATAATGGGAATTTCCCAATTTGTCTAAAATAGATTTTGGAATAGGCTTGGATTTGGAGAGGTTTTAAGGATCCGAATCAAGATGATCTAGAAGACTAAAGTTTAGGAATTAAAAATATCTACCCAACGGTACCATAATCTCAAAAATATAAAATTAAGAAAAAGCCCCCAAAATTCTTTGAAAAATTGCTAACTACCCCCCTACTATACCCAAATGAACCCAGATCCAAACCAAACTTGACACACACGATCCTAATAATTTTTTTAATCTCTTATATTGAGTAGATGTTGATATTTTAAATGTAATAAAATCTCATTTTAATACATTCCAATAAATCGAGTAAATTTTTTTCAATTTCTTTGTGTTTTTTTTTAAAGGCGGTGGAGAAAAGGAAAGAAAAATGTGGATAAGACAGGAATCTATCTCAAATCAATATCTCAAATGTCGTTTTTTCCTTTATTCTTTTTCCAATTTTCTTTTAACATTCTTCTTATTCAGATACTACAAGATTTTTAATGTAGGGAATTTTGTGGGCATGAGGTTTTTCCTCTATGAATAATTGTGTAAGGAAGAACATGATATTTTAACAAATTCTTCATTGATTCTTAGCTTCTTTTGGAATGGAGGGAGTTTTCATACATGTAAGTGAGAATTATCTACTGAAATTATTATTGTTTGATTGTGTCTTCTTTTTCAATTTTTTTAATGTTGCAATAAAAACTTCATTATATGAAAAATGGGTACAACCAGAATTAAGAAAGTGATGATAAAGAGTTGGTTTTTTATTTCTCATTCCTATTTGGGCCAAAGTTAGGCCCATTGATAGCCTTCGTGCTCTGATAATTTTAATTATATGTCTGTTTTATTTCTTAAATCTTAATTGCAAGTTTCTAAATTGAGCATGTTCGTGTTTCCTTATTGTAGAACTTTGTATTCAGTTCTCACTCTATGTTTAGAATATGAATTTTTGCATAACATTTAAAATGTAAAATTGATACTGTTTTGTTATGTGAGATAGGAAATTTAAAAACTCAAACAGAAAGTGTTCTTGTTGAGAAAAGCAAAGTAGACAATAACTAAAAGGACGATGTTATAAGGCATGGAAAAGCTTTTCATTATCTGTCAGAATCTGTTTTCCTTCTCCATAGAGTTGAAGGGAAGGTCTTTTTTTTTTAAGCAATACAAGTGCTAATATTCAAAAGGCTAAAAACTTAATCCATTTTTGTATAAGAATCTGACATTTTATTTTATTTATTTTTCCTGTTAGTTTATGTTAGCTAAAGTCTTACGCTTTAAACCAAGGCCTCTTCAATCGTCACCCTCCAAACCCCTCAAGAGTGAGATAAGACCAATAAGCAGTCATTCGTGGTTCTCATTGAACCATTTTGTTCACTAATTTCTAAATTTTTATTCAGTTTTTTTTTTTTTTTTTTTTTTTGTCTTTTGCAAAATTAATTGTGAGATATGGTGCAATTAAGAATCATTTCAAAGGATTTCAGATTTTATCATTCAAAAAGTTTTTTTAGTCTTTCTTGGCACTATTTTGTCTACCCCGTTAATATACTAAGTCAAGGTGAGAAAAAAAAGATTTAAATTATGCACTTTTTACTCCATTATGTCGTTCATGGTGTACATACTGCATTTTCACTCTGAAAACTTAAATGCCATGTGCTTTTTCAATAATAAACCTTGAACTAAAACGGGACAAAAATAAAAAAGAAAATGAATAGTGTATTTTAAAATGGATGAAAAGAAAATGAATCAAGTGTATTTTACTTACTACCTTTTGGTGTTCAATACTTACAATTTTGTGGGCACTTTAAATACCTCGCCATCAGTTTAAAAGTCGCGACAAAAGGTATTAACTAGCTTGCTACTTTTGTTATTATTACTGGTGGCCAATTGGTGGTTGTGTTATAATTCAAATACCAAACTGACTACACACGAGAGAATTAACAGTCTCTATTTTTTTTTTTACCTGAAACAATGCTAATTGTGAAAATAGTTTCTATTTATTTATTTATTTTTATACTTATTTTTTTGTGAAACTAAAAGATACTTAAGTGGTATTTGTAATTAAAATTTGAGAGTTAAGAATAACAAAGGGCTTTGAGAGGTTTCCAGAAGATATGAGATTATTTTCTTTGTACGGATGTAACCATTTATTATTATTTTTGAAATATTAATCATTTAATCTTTTGTACACTAACCTTAAATATTTATAATTTGATGTTCCATCAGATGTCTATTATTTATTATGGCCTTTGAAAAAGATATAGGGATCTCCAAAACTTATAAGCATATACCATATATACATGTACTTCATTTGCATTATTGCTTTATGTTTAGTTTTTTCTTTTTCTTTTTTAGAAAAAAAGTAGCAACTGACTAAATATCTTAAATAAGAAAGTGAAATATACAAGCTTAAACTCATTTTATGTTTGCCATGTTTTTTCTCTCTTTTAATGAAAGTTACCATTAAAATAATGTAAATATTATTTTCCCTTATACTTCATGTGTTTGTATTTTATGTAGTTATAATAATTGAGTTTTCAATATGACATATTAGTTGTATTGATCTTGATTTATACCCTGTTGGAAGAGTAATACAAGTTAGATAATGTGACAACTACTACTAAATATTGATTCTCTTATGATATTAGTGATTGCTAAAGATAATTCCATAAATGCAATTTAGTGGTAGGTCATATAGATTGCTATCGTAAAATTGTTGTTGCTCAGTACAATTTTTAGTTTCTTAATAATCAACTTTTGTGATTTTTTTTATTATAAAAGGGCATTTCAAGGGCATGAATATATTTGTTTATTATTGTTTTTACTCATGAGGCTTAAATTGAAAAACTCTGATCATTTTCTAAACACATTTATTTCTTTCATTGTTGCAAGCTTCTTTTTTTTCTTATTGTTCTTCTTATTCTTTTCATATATTTCAATGAAACTTCATGTCTTTCCTTAAAGGGAAAACGAGAATTTCATAAAAACTGTTTGTTATGCTAGCGTTACTACTAACTTAAGAGTCAATGAATGAAGTGGTCATTTTAAGTGTAAACAACTAAAATAAGTATTTGATGCTGAGCTACAACAAATCCAGTTTGTTTTGAATTTTTCTTACTTTGATTAGCACTCTCATCCTCTATACAGAACAGAGCAAAAGAGTTGATTTAGAATATCTGAGTTACATTCTTATGTATTTTTTAAGAAGAATGTCCAATTCTTTTGGCAGATTTGTATTTGTAGTTTTTTATTTTTTATTTTTTTGTATTTTTTCCCTATGGATATCTCTATTTGTGAGCTTCCGTTTAACTGAACTTTTATGATTTCTTTATATTATCATTTTCTTACAGGGTATAAAAAATAGTACTATGTATCAAGTAAAAGAAGATGCTCACTCTTTTAGAGGTATTGCCTCTTTTTACCTGATAGTGATCCACCTTATAAAATAAAACAAAGCACATGTTAAATACTAATATTGATCAATAGGTGCTCTGCAAATCTTACTTGTCAGAGTTTATATTATAGTTCCACCATTGTTGATCCATGTCGCTTGAGGACAAGTTGAATTACTTCATTATTCTTTACGGTTGATGTGAGATGTTATTCTTCTTTGTAAGTTAAGACTAAAACTACCATCTCAATTTTGTTATTCTGATGTCTTTAGGTAGGATATAATTAAAAAAAATTTCCTTTATAGAATTTGATTTTGTAGTGAACATATAATGTTCATGGTAATTGGTTAGAACAGTAAGCTCATCTGATTCTTAGTTTTTATTTTTATTTTTTATAAAACTGCAAGTTATCAATTTGACTATGCTTTTAACTGGACTCCAACTTTAGCAGGTCAAGTCTACCAGGAAACTGATAAGTCGACTTGATAAGTTAAATTAAGTAAATTGAAATTTCTTTGTACACATTCATGATAAAATATTTAGAAATATGTTATTTATATCCTCAAAAAGTTATATAAATTCCATATTGATTATATAAATTCCATATTGATTGTCTTTTGAGATCTCATTTTTCTCATTATATCATTATTTTATTATTTTCATATGTATAGAAAAAAAGTAGTGTCACCTGTATTTGGACATTGCACGGGCCTTGCAATTTTACAATCACTCATTTTCTGTTGAAATTTTATTTTTAAATGTATTGAAGCTTCTACTAAATATTTTAAGATCTTTTCTTTTTTTAAATTTTTCTTAGTAAAACAGTGTATTTGGTGCATGTGCAATTCCACTAGTGGTACATAAATGGAGGAATAACAGTGGTGTGAATGAAATATTTCTCATACAGTGAAAACGTTTCACATTTTCTTCTCAATAGGAGCAGCCACAATATCAGTATGGTATTAAACTTCCTCACCACCTTATTTTGCTAGTCACGAAGTTTTAATCTATACCCATTCAGATCTTTTCTATTTTTCTATTAACCTTCAAGATATTTGGTTTCATATCCTAAACATTCATATATTTTGAGATATAGAAAGTTTATATATATATATATATATATGTAATTTGATCTGTTCAACCTATATTAATGTGAAAATGTTGCTTCCAAATAAAAATGATAACGCGTTTCACATGTGTAAATTTTACATACGTAAATCTCATTTTCATATTGAATGTGTAAAAAATAAATGAACTATTATTTTTCGGCACCAACCCCTTGAGAGACCCAACTAGCATTGGAGTGAACCCCACTGGAAATTGAGAAGAAGACCACTTTCTTTAATATTAAAAAGGTATTTCTTAAAAAAATAATCAAATATGATTTAAAATGTCAATCCATTGATGGTTCAATGGTAAGGCATTTTTATTTCCACAAGGAGTACGAAAAATTAGTCCATCGTTAGATAAGGGCTTTTAGCATGGTAAGACCGCACACAAGTATTTAACGGAGGAAAAACTAAAGTATTTACAGGAGGAAAAACTAAGTGATTTTAAAAAAGAAAAATAAAATTATGAGGGGTTTTATAAGTATTTTATAGAACCGAAGAAAAGCTCAAGGGCCTTTAGAAAAGAATTGTCCTTTTTTAAGAAACTTTAACTTGACGTTGTATTTTTCTTTTCCATATTCGGCATAAAACTGTTGTTAATTAAAAAATATGTTTAATGTCAATTTGATTAAGACTCATTTCAACCAATATAATGAATATATGTTAATTCTAAACAAATAAATATGAAAATGTTGTCATATGTTATTATACACTATTGTTTAAATATCTCAAAATTTTTGACACATCATGAAAAATGTGCTAAAACCTTGATAACAAGATGGTAGGCTTCTGCTTGTATATTGCTTTTAATTCTTCTGGGTGTGTTTATCTTTAAAATAGTTGGCGCCTGACATTTTCATGTCACACCCCAAGAAAACCCTAAAAATGGGAATTTTGCCCATATTTTTCATTTCATATTGATTTTATTATCCCTTTAACTCTTTCATCTAAACACCTATGAAGTAAGTAGTATCATCACATCGGTCACCTTTTCGTACTCTCTTCCTACTGTGCTCCTCCAAACAAATATGCCCTTTTTTTGAGTCGACCTTTTTCCCCTCTTTAAATCCTACAATAGCAATTAATAATATATATAGCCTAACATGAGTGAGAATGGTAAATAAGAGTCATCTTGGATTCTCTATGCATTACCTATACTAGGGGTATAACGGTTCGGTTAATCATTTTGTTTTGAAAAAATCGTTAATCGAATTACATTTTACGGTTTTTAGTTTTTAAAAATCGTAATTATAACTGTATCCTAAAAAATAGTTAAAAACCGAACCACAGTTAATCATATTAGATAATTCGGTCACAGTTAATTGTCACTTAAAAAAATCTATCTTTACCTTTTAACTCTGCATGCAGAATGACACTATTATTTTTTATAAAATTAAACACAACCAAAAGTCTAAAATGATACTACAAAACATCTACCATGCAATACAATTATAAAAAATATAAAACAAGTATAATCCAACTCACAAAATAACCGTATTCTCATAATAACTCCAGGAAGAACGTTTACAATGTACATACGCATGAAGTGAAAAATATTATGCTTAACTCATAAAATATTTTTTTATTAGTATAACGGTTTAGTTAACTGTGTATTTAAAAAAAATAATTAATCGAACTGATAATTTTTTAATTTTAATAACCGTAACCTAGCCATAAAATTCATTTATAAAAACGTTCATTCGGTAACGTTCGCTTCAGCCGGTTAGATGATGTTTTGATTTTTTTTAAAAATTTTTACACCCCTAGCCTTCACCGCCCAAGTATATGGTTGCTTTAATAGTGGAGGTGACGAGATATGCCTTCTGTAATCTGTAGGCATCCCACG
Organism: Cinnamomum chago; assembly: GCA_038049695.1. NCBI lineage: Eukaryota > Viridiplantae > Streptophyta > Magnoliopsida > Laurales > Lauraceae > Cinnamomum > Cinnamomum chago. The sequence continues at coordinate 53,434,623 of CP142457.1, read as the reverse complement.
CTTTTCGATACTATATCCTCTTCTTAGAACACACCTGCCGAACAGAGACTTTTGGTTTTTCATAAAAAGAAAAAAGATTTCCATGCCATTCCTCATCTTGGTGCGACTCATGAGGTCAAAGCCTTACCAAAATCACCATCATTATTATCTCCAAATTGTAAAAGAATTTAAATACTAATATACCATTATTCAATTTTATAAGCAACAATGGCCATTACGATCTCTGATTTTTCCCCTTCCTTCTTTCTCTTTCCTTTTGCTATCCACCTTTGCATTTGTTAGATCACAAAAATTTGGAGCAACATCATGTTTAAGAAAGGAATGTTCTATTGGCATATAAGTTTTCTCCCTTCTTATACATATATTTTTTTACAAAAAAAAAAAAAAAAAACCCTGTGAAATTACCTTTTTGCCCACTCTCTTCCTTTACCTCCAGCCAGCCGCAGATTGGACAGACAGGCAATTGCAATGATCGCCAAGCTGACAAATTTGCCGTCGGCTAGGGAAAGGAAGGGAGAGGGAGAAATGGGGAGAAGGGAGAGAAAGAAGGAGAGGGAGAGAGATGATGAGGGAGAGACAGAGACAATGGGGAGAGAAAACAGTGGGAGAGGGAGAGAGTGGGAGACGGGAGAGAGAAAACAGAGGGGGAAGGGGAGGAGAGGGATCGGTCAGCGCTCACCGGAATCCGGAGGTAAAGGGGAAGGTAGGGGGAGAGAAAGGGAGGAGGAGTGAGAGAAAACGGGGGGAGGGAGGGAGGAGAGGGGTAAGCCGTTGCTATCATTGGAGGGGGAAGTCGGGGGAGAGAAAGGGAGGAGGAGAGAGAGAGAAACATTGGGGAGGGAGGAAGAGAGGGAGAGAAAACAATAGGGAGGGAGGAAGAAGGGGAGGAGAGGAGAGGAGAGGAGTCGGCCGCGACCGTCCAGGCCAAAGTTGGAGGTGAAGGGAGGGGTGGGGAGAGAGAAAGAAAAGAGAATGGGCAAAAAAGTAATCTCATTGATTTTTTCTTTTAACACCGAACGAAAAAAAGTTTATGTGCGAATAGACTCTTAAGAAAATCTTTCATTCTTCTCCCTAAAATCTCACCAAACTCCTCAATTTTAAGAATCACAAACACAGTAATAACTGTTAAAAAAGATCTTCAGCGCGTTTATGCTACTTTTTAAAATTCTTCCAAGTTCCACCCACAACGTCTTCAGGCCAGAGCTTCTAAAAGTCTCACTCACGTGTCAGAACCCAATCCTCGAATAAATTGCCTGCAATTAAACAGGCTCTTATCTCGGAGCTTTAGGATAAAAATGAACGGTCAAGGTCATTTTAGTAAATCAAATATCAAACAGCCAATGAAATCTCTGCTTGTGATTTGTTTAAGATGGTGGCCCATTATTTAAACGGTCAGGGTTGCCAATTACCGGAACAAAGAAAGTGGGCAAGCAAAAAAATATATGAAAATATCCTTGTATGTATCCCAATTGGTGATGAAGAAGTCGAGGTCACCAACAACAACAAGCATTCAGATTTCAGAATAGCTGATCGAATTCATCATCTTCTTTTTCATTTGGTCTGGTCGAGATGCCTTTCTTCAAAACCCCCTTCAATGGCTACTCTGTAAAATTCAGCCCTTTTTATGAGAACCGCCTCGCCGTCGCCACCTCCCAAAACTTCGGCATCCTCGGCAACGGCCGCCTCCACGTCCTCGAGCTCTCACCCTCCTCCCAAACCTCCATCTCCGAGCTCCGCTTCTTCGACACCGCGGACTGCATCTACGACTGCACCTGGTCGGAGGACAACGACAACCTCCTCGCTGCCGCCATCGCCGACGGTTCCGTCAAGGTCTTCGACCTCGCCCTCCCGCCCTCCGCCAATCCCATCCGCTCCCTCCACGAGCACTCCCGCGAGATCCACTCCGTCGACTGGAACCCCGTCCGCCGTGACTCCTTCCTCTCCGCCTCCTGGGACGACACTGTCAAGCTCTGGACCGTCGACCGCCCCGCCAGCCTCCGCACCTTCAAGGAGCACGCCTACTGCGTCTACGCCGCCATCTGGAACCCCCGCCATGCCGACGTATTCGCATCCGCCTCCGGCGACTGCACCCTCCGCGTCTGGGACATCCGCGAGCCGGCCGCCACCATCGTCATCCCCGCCCACGACTTCGAGATCCTCTCCTGCGACTGGAACAAGTACGACGACGCCGTCATCGCGACGGCCTCCGTCGATAAGTCGATTAGGGTTTGGGATGTGAGGAGCTTCCGAGCGCCGGTGTCGGTCCTCAACGGCCACAGCATGGCCGTCAGGAAGGTGAAATTCTCGCCGCATCGAGAGAGCCTGATCGCGTCTTGCTCGTATGATATGTCTGTGTGCTTGTGGGATTATCGAGTGGAGGATGCTCTGATTGGGAGGAATGATCATCACACGGAGTTTGTAGTGGGTGTGGATATGAGTGTGCTTGTTGAAGGTCTGTTGGCTAGCACGGGATGGGATGAGCTTGTTTATGTGTGGCAGCATGGGACTGATCCCAGGGCGCCTTGAGTTGCAGGAGGGAGAATGCAGAGTCTCTGTAATTTTGGTACAACCATTTCTTCTTCTTCTTCTTCTTCTTCTTGAGAATAACTAGGGGTTAATGGCTTAGTTGCTGTGAATTGTGAATTTGGTTCTCCTGCCTCTTCAATACATGAATAAGTTACTGAATGAATGAACATAGATTGAATCTATATTTAATACAGAAGTTCAATGAAATGGATTGTTGGTGCGGGAACTATTTTTATTTTCACTAGATTTAATATTACGTTTGTATTATGTTTGTGAATGAATATATTTGCATTTTCATAGCTGAATTATTGACAAAGTGAATGAATGGATAAGCTCAATGGATTGGCCACACAGTATTTTTATAATCAGATTTCTTCTTTTATTTTTGCATTTCGTGTTTTTTTTCTTTTGTTGTTCTTATCCCCTTTTGAAAGTTTTTTTTATTTTTTTAATCCCTTTTAAAGTTTATGTTGATGTTGGAACTGAAGTATAATTTGATGTCTCCATCATAGAAATAAATGGCTACCAAAATCGTGCAATTGCATGTAGATTTAGGTATGATTACTTCGGAAACTTCCTTTCGAGAGAACAAAAATGTGGAGAATATAAAGGTTGAACATAAAACTCAAACAAAAATGCTGAAAGAGATAATAGTGCTACACTTATTTGTGCATACAACATTGTGAATGTGGAGAAATAACCGAATGCAAGGCTTTGCAGTAGAGACAAAAGAAAAATCAATGTTCCTTCCATTATTTACGCAATCATTTAAGTCAATGAAAATGGAAACCTCTACTTATTATGGAAATTAGTAAGTTCACATTTGGTTGGTAAAGCCAGAGAAAAGGGAACTTCAATTAGGAGGTAAGAAGGCTAGACTTGACCTTGTGTGGGATCATGTTCTTGGGTCATACTTGTTCGAGCTTGTTTAATCAAATCTTTGTTAATTGGAAAACAAATAAATGAAGGGGCTTATTTAAGCTAGATAAAGGGATAGCTTCCACCATGCTTGTTCTTGGAAGAGAAGGATGCTTAGAAGCAAAGAGATGATGAGAAGGATGTCCTACTTCTAGGTTTTAATGAGTTAGCTCATAATTGCCTATTAGTGATTTAATGTTGGTTTTGGTCCCTAGAGACAACTTTCTATTGGATTGAAGGTAGGGATGTCAATGCGTTGCATAGGCTATCTTGCCTGACCTGAGTTGGGGCTGGGTGTGGCACCAATTTCTAGTCATGTCTGGATTTAAGATAGGATTTAGGACAACATTGATGGCCCCAAACTGACCCGAGATCCTACATGTTCTCATGGAATTAAATTGAGGTGGTGATTGTGGGTATTATATACTGACGTAGTGCGGGAAAGGGAAGTATAACCAACGGATTATTCTCCAAGTCAAATGGCTTAGGGATAGGAACCATAGGATGCAAAATGCCTTGGTCTCACACCACAAACAAACACTGAGAGAGAAATTTTCAGTCATAGAAAAATTTATTAATGAACGAGCTATCCCTAAAGAGGGATTGCAATCCTTTATATAGATTCATACTCTAATCTATTCTTGGAAACAATTCTAATTAAAATAAACTCTAAATCAAATAATATAAATTTTATAATTACTCTCATAAGTATCCCTAAAATTTAGCTACTGCTATAAAATAGGAAATACAGACTTGGATGACAATCTGTCGGGAAGATCTAGAAATCTTCTTTAGTGAGTGGGGTTGGCCCCAACGGCTGGCCGATCATGGATCTGGTACACATCATATACTTTTTGAGGTTATTTTGAAAATTTATCTTCACATCTAATGACTTGAGGTTGTTTCCCCCCGCTAAATTAGCCATAGGTAATGAACATTTTCACATAGTTTCTTTATATTATTGAAAGGTTTTTATCTGTTTTGGTTCAGTTTGTCTCTTATAGAATCAGATGAGGTCCATGTCAAAAAGATATGACCTGATTAGAGTGACCAAGTCCACTAAGAGCTTGTTTACTCAGGTTTATGCTCTATCTAGACCCTTCCTGTATGCAACCCTTTGATGCACCCCGTACTGCAGGAACTGACAAAGTTCCACCATCCACAATCTGAGTGCTTAGATCTTCATTCAAAATGTGAATATGCAATATGACTCTTAAGGTATTCATTCCCTTGGTCTATGTGACCCTCATTTTGAGTTAGGAATGTGGTGGGTAATATAGGCATGGCCCGGTTAATCTTCTTCTAGAATTATTATCCTCTGGAGTTTGTGCATCATAGCAACAATTTATCTTCAAGTGGAACCCAGGGATGACTCGATCTCAAAATATTGTTAGCAACCACCATATCTCCTTGATCTTAGAATCATCAAAAACATAGCTGGAATAGGCGAATAGCCATAAGGCAAAGGTTTTATTATCGAACTGCTGTGTGGGAAGTCTGAATGAATCATCCATCCATTCGTATCTAATGATTGAAATGGACTACGAGTCAAATTTTCCATTTATCATTGGTCCATTTACTTTTCTCTTTCTCCTTCATTAAGTAGGGTTTCAATCATGTTTAAAGAGCGATGTTTCCAATAGTTTATAGGAGAGAGAGTTTCTTCAATATTTTGAGAGAGAGTCCTTTCCGAGTTTAGAAACGACCAAGTTACACATGATGAGAGATATAGAAGGAAACCATTGCAGTATTGTATTTAGCACTTCAATTACCGTTTCCTTTTAGTTTTCCCCTAACCTAAATAAAGCGGAGCTCACCAAGTTGCATATGAATAGTGTTATCGTACTCGGAATCTGCTTGAGCCGAGCCGAGTAGGAGCGACTCGAGCTCCAACACGGCTAGGCCAATCGCATGTGTGACTCGGGTGAGTCACATGTTGAGTGCTTAACACTGTATGATAATAGCACTAAGATTACATATACGACCCATCCCTTGCTTTGCTAAAGTTCTTGCCATACGAAGGGCCAGTGGCGGACCCAGGATTTTCTTTTGAGGGGGGCAGACAAGGACCATAACGTTACTTTCTTCATTATTTTGTTGTTTGAAGGTAGCGAGGGCTTTAGTTTTTTACGGGGGCGTGGGCTAATTTCTTCATTATTTTTTACTTGCGCACGGGCATATTTCACCATTCACTGCTTGCCTTTTTGAGCTTTTTTCAGGTCCGATGTGGGCAATCGCTCCCAGAACCCAATTCGTGGGTCTGCTACTGTAAGGGGCAGATCTACTAACATGCTGAAACAGCACCTGACATCTTGAGGATAATAATTTGATCTTATTGAAATGGAAATGCAACTTCCATGGACCCCGACTAAACTTCACCCAAGAGATGGCGTTGGATGAATCGCTTTCCACTATTAATCTATTCTGAAAAAACTTGAGAAAATATCCAAAGAGCATCATAATAGTGATGCAGTACTTACCAGGCCCAAGTCAATTAGGCCAACCCATTGTCCCATTGGTGAACCCTATCCATTGGGTCAGTCCAAGGCCCAAGTAGATTGATTACTATTGTAGAGTTTTAATTCTATATTATTTCAATTTTCTATTAATTGTTGATTATAATTGCTATTTCTTATTTAGATTTCTTATTTTATTTAGACTTCTTAATATTAAAAAGTCTTAGTTGCTAAGCAAGAGAGGAGATCGATCCAACTCCTCTATGTAAGGATTGACAGGGTTCATTGTAAACTCATTCTTGTTGGCATCAATTAGAGATTTTACTTGAGTTTCTCTTCAATTATGGTGTTTTACATTATCTTGGTTGTGCCCTAGTGCTTGGATCCATCGTTGGATTCGATCAATCCCTTTGGAGGTTGATCTATTTTTTGATCGCAGATCGACGCTGCACCAGATAGCCAATACTTCCACCTTGTTCGAATCCTTCACATTTTTGGAGAACATAAATGACCCTCACCTCTATGATTTCTTAGAACATCGCCCACTCAGGCCGGACTCCATTAACCATGAGCGGCTCCATCTACTTTGAATTTTATGATTACAGTTTCCTTTCATCTATTGGTCATCAAGGAAGCCATGGCTTGATTGATTGCAGTTTCATTTTGGCATTTCTATTGAGAATATTTTGACAATTTTATCATTGCTGATGACCATCATGGTCCCATACATATATCAGAAGATTCAGTTATCCATAACTTTGCTTGAAGGCCAACAAACAGTAAATGAGGAGAGAGCAGTCTAATGAGGTACATATGTTGGAAACTGTTAGAAAGACAACATAAACTGCAGTGAGAAAGGAACCCTGGTGTTCAAAATATTTAAAAAAAAATGCATCCCTAAATAGTTATATAGAAGTTACATAAAATGGATTTTGGGTTAATAACAAATGTAAGATATGTGTGAGGAGATGCCTATGCATCCCTAATAGTTATATAGAAATTATATAAGATGTATTTTGGGTGGGTTAGTAACAATTATAAGATGTGTGTGAGGATATGCCTATGCATCCCTAATAGTTATATAGAAATTATATAAGATGTATTTTGGGTGGGTTAGTAACAATTATAAGATGTGTGTGAGGATATGCCTGACTTTTGTTCCTTTTTTTTTTTTTTTTTTGGTAAATTGGCTGACTTTCCTGTTGGATTACCTTAAAGATTGCTTTTTTTCTTGTATATTTTATTTTATTATACCTTTTGCCTTAGTTATTTAAGTTCTAATTCATTGTTGTTTGTCTATATATGATGTAATAGTCATTAAAGAACTTCAGAGAAAGGCGGTGTTAAATGGGTTGAAACTTAGTAGGTCAAGAGAAAATATAGAGTGCAATTTTACTAAATCTGAGTGGAAATTCTGGATTTCTCTGAGATGACAGCAGTATCCTTTCTCCATGAGATGTGCAGGAAGTGGTGAGGTTGTGCTGGATTCACCAACTGAATAGAGGGCATTGGGGAAGGGGCACTGTTTGAGTTTAGCATCATTTTGCAACTGATGAGAAGAACAATCCACTGATGATTCAGTGGTTGGCATCTCCCTTTCCACAGGAATGAGTGAATGACCAATGATCAATACCTGACCAGCCTTATTGGCTGCAGCAATAATCACTATGCTCAGTTGACATGTCTCTTCACTCTATACTTTTGAGACAACAGTGCTTAAATTGATCTTTTCCCACTGGTGCAGTCAGTGATGGATCATTATCTTTCAATACCACTTGGTTCTTTAGATACAACTGCAAGTGCCTTCTCATCCCTCTTTGCAATAATAATGTTCTTTTTTTCATGTATGTATGCTTGCCTGCCTATTCATCATCTTCATCAGATGGCTGGAAATATCTGTTATTGATGCCTTTTGGAGCCTGCTTCTCTTTCATTTGACCCCCACCAAGGTACCTGAGATCTTAGCTGAAAACTCCCTATGGAAAGGTTTTTGAGTTTATATGCCATCTGGAACTCTGAACTCTTCCTTTAAACTTTGAGAGTGGTGTGGAGTTAACGAGGCAGAAGTGTTATAATGTATTGAAAGGGTTCCTGGTTAAAGTAACTAGGTGACTAATTGAAATCTTTGGTGAAGTAATGAGGAAAAGACGCATTAGAATGTGGAGTTAGGGAGGATATGGCTTTGAAACGGGCTGTAAAGCAAAACTCACAAAGCTGCTTCTGAATAACTGTGATTAAGCTAAAATAACAGTGACAATGCCAGTTTCTTGTATCTTCAGTCCTTATCATCCTCTTGCATCAAAGACAACAAAAAAATAAATATATAGAAAGGGAGATAGATGAAGAGAATAAATGGTCTTTGGCTGGTTTTTTCAAGTAGAACATAAGTAAACCCAGATATATGGGAAAACGTTAGGATGATCATGATGGGCACAGAACTAGAATGCGGTGCCTATGCCTTTTCTGATGTGCAACTTTTTGCTAAATCCATGGCGGGATTAGAAGTTGACAAAATCCAAATTGATGATATTCTAACACGTGATTAATCTATCAATGGCCCAAACTGCCATTCAGTCGACATTGCAGTTTGGGGATTTCCCCAAGCGGCCTCCACTCGGTATTTTTTTGGGTGAGCAGTACTTTTTCAAAGTACAAAGTAGCTAATTGGACTCCATTTATTTACCTTTCCATTTTCTTCTCTACTTTGTTTTTCAGGGAAATCCTTATCATGTGGTTTAGTTTAATTCCGTTCTAATCATAGTCCTTGTCCAAGCCAATGAGAAGAGACAGGATCACAGGATGCCTTGGCCATTGTTAAACCTAGATTCAAGTTCATTCACTCAGATGTTTGTGAGGCAGGACCACAAGATGCCTTGGCCATGATCGAACCTAGATTCTAATCGATATGAAACTTTATGAAAACTATTATTACCTACAGCTGATCTAGCGGCCAAAAAGCAACTTCAAGACATTAGATGTGAAGACAATTTTTCAAAATAAATTCAAAAGGTAATGATACCCCACAATCAATACCTTAACTTAATTCGATAAGAGCATGTACGATCTTGAGTTTCTGGCCATCAGTGTTGTCCTAAATGTAGTAACAAAATTTATCTTAAATTCAGACTTGACTAGAAATTGGTGCCACACCTAGCCCCAACTCAGGTCAGGCAGGATAGTTGATCAAATCCATTGACAGCCCTACCTTCAATCCAATAGAAAGTCGTCTCTAGGGCCCAAAACTAACAGGAAATCACTAATAGGCAATTATGAGCGTTCTGACTAAAATCTAGGAGGTTCCTGCAGAAAGAGCAGTTGAGAGCGATTGTCAAAATTCCAAACCCATCATCTCTTTTGCTTCTAAGCATCATTCTTTTCTAAGAACAAGCATGGTGAAAAAGTTGGCCCTTTGCTTAAATGAGCTCCTTCATTTATTTTTTTCAGTTAACAAAGATTTCATTAAACAAGTTCGAACAAGTAATATTGGGAAACCACATGACCCAAGAACATGATCCCTCACAAGGTCAAATGTCGCCTTCTTATCTCCTATTTGAAGTTCCTTTACATCTCATTTTGTTCCATGCTTTATCAACCGAGTGTGAACTTACAAATTTCAATCTGCTAACTTTCAATTAGTAGAGGTTTTCATTTCCATTGACCTAAATGATTGAGTAAATCATGTAAGGAACATTGATTTTCTTGTGTCTAGAGCAAATCCTTGCATTCAGTTATTTCTCCACATTCACAATGTTGTATGCACAAATAAACTTAGCACTGTTAGTATTATCTCCTTCACCTTTTTTGCTTGAGTTTTGTCTCCAACTTTTAAACTCTCAATGATTTTGTTTTCACCTTCTTAATTCTTTATCTAACAACATTTGCTTCCCCTTCCTAGCCATCATTTCCTCTAGGAAGTGTGCTTTGTGTTCATCAACTATGGCCCTAACAATTTTATTGTGTTATAATGGTTGCTAAAGCTTCTTGTTATTCAGGGATGGAAGTTTCCCAAGTAACCATACCTAAATCTAAATGTAATTGCACGATTTTGGTAGCTGTTGATTTCTATGACATTTTTGGAGATATCAAATTTTATAATTGTAACCATGTTCCATTGGCATCTTACTTAAGTGTTTCCCAAACATACTTCAGTTCCAAGAGAGCAACAACAACATAAACTTCAAAAGGGATAAAAAAAGAAAAGAAAAAAACATCAAATTTAAAAATAAAAGAAGAAAATTGATTATAAAATACTGTGAGGCCGATCCATTGAGTGTATCTGTTCTTTCACTTGGCCAATAATTCAGGGATGGAAATGCAAATATATTAATTCACAAATGTAATAATGAATTAAACAAATGCCGCTGAACTACCATTTGCAAACCAAATCTAGTGAAAATAAATAAATAAAGTTCCAAACAAAAGAATAGGCATGTATCTATCAGGCAATGATTGTTGTCTAAAAACCAATAGATTGACAGGATTAATATTAAAAAGTCTTAGTTGCTAAGCAAGAGAAGGGATGATCCTACTCTATATAAGGATTGACAAGCTTCTTTGTAAACTCATGCTTGTTAGTATCAATTAAAGATTTACCTTGAGTTTCTCTTCAATTATGGTGTTTTTCATTATCTTGGTTGTGCCTAAGTGCTTGAATCCATCTTTGTATTCAATCAATCCCTTGGTAGGTTGATCTATTTTTTGATCACGGATCAAGGCTGTGCTAGATAGCCAACACTTCCACTTCATTCGAATCCTTCACATTTTTGGAGAACATAAATAACCCTCACCTCTATATTTTCTTAGGACATCGCCCACTGTCGCCGGCCTCCATTAACCATGAGTGGCTCCATCTACTTTGAATTTTATGATTGCAGTTCCCTTTCATCTATGGTCATCAAGGATGCCATGGCTTGATTGATTGCAGTTTCATATTGGCATTTCTATTGAGAATATTTTGACACTTTTATCATTGCTGATGACCATCATGGTCCCATACATATATGAGAAGATTCAGTTATCCATAATTTTTCTTGAAGGCCAACCCGCAGTAAATAAGAAGAGAGCAGTCTAATGAGGTACAGAAGTTGGAAATTGTTAGAAAGACGACATAAACTGCATTGAGAAATGAACCCCGGTATCAAGGGGAGTGGGACAAATATTTTTATGATACGGTGTTCAAAATATTAAAAAAATGCATCCCTAATAGTTATATTGAAGTTACATATTTTTTGGTTAGTAATAAATGTAAGATCTGTGTGAGGAGACGCCTATACATCCCTAATAGTTATATAGAAATTATATAAGACGTAGTTTGGGTTAGTTACAAATGTAAGGTGTGTGAGGAGATGCCTGACTTTCCTTTTTTTTTTTTTTTTTTTGGGGTAAACTTCCTGACTCTCCTGTTGGATTACACTAAGGATTGCTTTTTTCTTGTATATATTATTTTATTATACCTTTTACCTTAGTTATAGACACTTCAACAACAGATATTTAAGTTCTAATTCGTTGTTGTTTGTCTATATATGATGTAATAGTCATTAAAGAACTTAAGAGAAAGGCATTAGAGTGCAATATTACTAAATTTGGGAGGAAACTCTGGATTTTTCTGAGGTGACAGCAGTATCCTCTCCATGAGTCATGCAGGAGGTGGGGAGGTTGTGCTGGATTCACCAGCTGAATATAGGGCATGGGGGAAGGGGCATTTGTTTGAGTTTACCATCATTTTTCCACTGATGAGAAGAATAATCCGCTGATGATTCAGGGGTAGGCATCTCCCTTTCAACAGGGATTACCAATGATCAATACCTGGCCAGCCTTGTTGGTTCAGGACTTGTGTAGTGTGTGGGAGTATTTGTCGGAGAAAAAAAAAATAATGATGAGAATAACAATGACCACCATTTTTAATAACATTGCAGCTTCATATATATGCATTAGTATATAGTATGACCCAGAAACAAATGAAGAGTCCGTGGCTTGACATGTCTGCAGCAATAATCACGATGCTCAGTTGATATTTCTTTCCACTCTGTACTTTGAGACAACAAAGCTTAAATTGATCTTTTCCCACTGGTGCGGTCAGTGATGGATCATCATCTTTCAATACCGCTTGGTTCTTTAGATACAACTACAAGTGCCTTCCCATCCCTGTTTTTTCTTCTTCTTTTTTTTTTTTTTCCTTTCTTGTATGTATCAGATGGCTGGAAATATCTGTTATTGATGCCCTTTGAAACCTAATTCTCTTTCATTTGATCCCCACCGGGAGACCTGAGATCTTAGCTGAAAATTCCCCATGGAAAGTTTTTGAGTTTATATCCCATCTGGAACTCTAAACTCTTCCTTTAAACTTGGAGAGTGGTGTGAAGTTAACTAGGCAGAAGTGTCATCACGTATTGAAGGGTTCCTGGTTAAAGGAACCACGGGACTAATTGAAATCTTTGGTGAAGTAATGAGGAAAGATGCATTAGAATGTGGTGTTAGCAGGGGTGGACCTACATGTAGGCCTAGGGGGGCCATAAGTTTTCAAAATTTTATTTTTTACCACTTAATTTTTTGTAATTTTTTATTTTGACCCCTAAATTATTAAAATCTTCTTCCAATAATTTTCATTTGGCCCCCTAGTTCCATTTTCTAGGTCCGCCTCTGGGTGTTAAGCTGCTTCTGAATAACTGAGATTAAGCTAAAATAACAGTGACGATGCCAGTTTCTTGTACCTTCAGTCCTTATCGCCCTCTTGCATCAAAGACAACAAAAAATAAATAGATAGATAGAGAGATAGATGCAGAGAATAAATGGTCTTTGTCTGGTTTTTTCAAGTAGAAAATAAGTAAACGCAGGTATATGGGATAAAGTTAGGATGATCATGATTGGTTTGGGCGAGCAGTACTTTTTGAAAGTACAAAATAGCTGCAACTGTAATTGGACTTCATTTATTTACATGGAAATCGTTATCATGTGGTTGTATTAGTTTAATTTCGTTCTAATCGCAGTCCAATTGTCCAAGCCAATAAGAAGAGGCTAGACCACAGGATGCCTTGGCCACGATTGAACCTAGAACCAAGTTCATTCACTCAGGTGTATGTAGGGATTATGTGCAAGACATGTCCACTTGTGGTGATAATTGAGGTCTTGTTGGTCGTATGGTCCTAATCAACCATTATCTCCTGTTTAATTGTCAGCCATGGCAATTACTGATCGGATCTGCCATACAGAACCCCAGGAATTAAGGGTGCGTGGGTTATTTTATATTTCAGTTTGGCTTCTGTTGAGTCGATTCTTCCTATTTAGCCTGCCACCTTTACACAACCCAACTAATTACACCATGATCCGTCAGCCATTTCAGAACTTGACATATTGATTAAGGCTTCGGGTTGAACCTTGAACTTCCAAGTTAGGCTTTAGTTGATACTTTGAATCCCATGAATTAGTGGGTTAGATTCGGTTTGAGCTTATATATATATACCCACTATAGTCAACCCAAAACATAACCTGGCCCGAACTTCAATCTGTTGCCGCCCTTACCTATTTTTGTTCTTTGCTATCCCTTCTAAGGCCACTAATTAAAGCTTTCCAATTGTCCAACCGGTAGTTTTTAAAACTTGAATCGGCCCATCCACTCCAAGGTCAACCAATTGGACTATCAAAAACTATAGATTGTTGAAAAACTCATTTTCATAGTGTACCTATTTGCTTCCTAGCTCTTGCATTCCCTTCATGCTCCTAAATTGATAAAAGAACTTTGTCTTCTCTGGATTCATGAAATAACCTAGTGGTTAAGGCCTTAAGGTTGTCTCATCTTACACAGTCTCGCAACGATCGATCCTTCGGCAGGCAGGTTATCACAAGAGTAGTGTAGCAATCACCATTCCAGCATGAGAAGAAAAAAAAAAGGTTTAAGAGTTTTGCCTAGACTTGCTTTGTCTCAGTTAACTTGGCCAAGACTCCAGAAAAAATGGTTATTTTTCTATGTTAGTACTGACCCATAAAATCAGGCTAGGGCACATTCTGATAGGCCTAAAAAAACACATTTGAAATCCAGCCCAATGTGCCCCAGGCTGGGCGACCTTTGGCCTAAGCCTCACACAGAGAAAGGCTTGGAACTGACAGCGACTGGGACAGTGAGACTAGTGACTACCAAACTAAAAACGCTACCTTTCTATTTTGGTGTTTAATGTGAGACTTCCTGACAAAATCTAGAATAGACGCCCCCAAAGGAAACCTTCCACCACAACCCTTTCTAATATTCAATAAACAATTCTCACGAAAGGAAGTTGTGGTGATAAGGAGAAAGATTGAAATTGTAGATATATATATCACTGGCTTTAGACATAGTAGGACTCTTCATTTAAAAAAACAATCTTTAGGCAGACCTCAAATTAGAATTAAGGCTTTGATGATGAGGAGAAGGATGAAGAAGAATTTTCATATAAAAGAAAGGAAACGCATCTGATCATGATAAATTAAAAGGACTTTACATCTGGGCGCGGTGTGTATTAATTAGATCTGCATATAAATAATAACTTTTTTAGCATATCATCAACTTCTGTTTTTCAATTTGCGCCTCACTAAATTTATTGTGATTACGAGAGTAGATTCTTTTAGGTAATCGTAATATATCTTTCTAAGCTACCTTAACTTTCATGTTCTGAAAATGACGATATCTCTTTATTTTAACCAGAGCTCGAACTTAGCCACCACACTTCTCCCTTTGAGGACTTTGATGTCCCTTACCAAGTAGTCTCTCAGCCTAGGAGTTCAGTATGGAACTTTCCTTCATTATGACCATTCAAATGTTGGATCCTATGGTTGATTGTGATGAAGCCCACATGTTAATCATAGGTGGGAACTCATGGTCTATTAGAGTTTGTGCCCTGTGTGAACCCTATTAGACCTTGTCATATATATGTTCTGATTGTATGACTGTTGTGTGAAAATATTGTTCAGGTGTCACAAATTTTAATGTTGATGTGGTTATTTAATTAACTCTTCAGCAGGCTAAAGTTTGTATTATTACGATAGTATTAAAAGGTCATGGGCTCATGGGACCACTTTTCTAATAGTGTACAGAAGTGCTAATTAGAAATAACTTAGTTTTTATTTGTATGTAGTATGTGTGGTTAGCCTATTTATTTACATTAGAATGCATAGGAATTGAATATATATAGGATGGTTAAAAATGAAGATTAGAGTTGAATTTTCAAAAGTGAATATTAAATAATATTTTTAAATAAAGAAAGATGCTACTATTTGATACTCATTTTTTTTAAATTCACATTTCATTTTTCATTTTTAACCACCATATGTATTTTAATGCAAACAAACATGACATAAATATCTTACAAAAGCACCAATCGCAAATTAAACATCATATAATAATGAGAAATCATTCTTTAGGATAAAATCATTTTAATTTCCTGCAAGAAATGCCCCAGAGAAATATACCTGTGGGCTGACTGTGGAGCTGATGACTCTATTTTGGTCCTCTGAAAAGGGCCCCAGTTGAATTTTGGAAAGAAGAGCAGATAGTTTTAAAAAATTAACAAAAAAAGACATATGATGATTGAGACGTTGGTGTCACGTCGTACCTCTGGGTCCTACAAAGACAATTTGCCAATCCCACTTACCGCTTTCACACTTCCAACACATGATAAAGGGAAGCAAAGCATGTCCGAGCTTCCTTTTTCTTTTGTGTGTTAGGTTTATGAAAACATGATCAATTTAGGTGGACAAAAAAATCTTACATTATTTTCTAATCTTGCCCACTCTAGTATGTCAATCTTACATGATTTTTCTAATCTAGCCTACTCTAGTAAGGTCCTATGTGCTCCAGGCCTTACAACCCATCATGCTTCCATGAGATTGGAGCTCTCCCCTCTACCTACATCTGCAGGAGTTGGACCCAGGTCATTCTTGTGTAAGGGAAAGGCTAACCTTACCCTTTAATCATATATGTTCAATCTTGTGGTGTAGCCAAATCTTATTGGGGTAAAATATAAAGACAGCAGGAACATACATAATTAGCATGGGAGGGCATTCGTATTTTTTTGAGCTTTTTGTATCTAATCTAAAAGGTATTTGTTTGTTGGAATTTAGAAAATTCTTAACTAGAAGGGTTATAATAAAGTCCCTCTGCAGGTTTTCAAATCTTCCCTTCCCTTCCCCCCTAATATCCATGATGCTGAAAATTTAAGAATTTTAATGGTAAAAAAATGGCATTTTCAAAAGGATGACCGTTGAAGATTTCATTAATCAGACAATGGTGGTGAATCAGAATTCATATAGCTAATGGAAATAAAGTTAGGACAATGCTTTGATGATGATGAGTATGATATTGATTACTAATCAGATAATAAATTTCAGCAATTTCTTCATAAACAACTAACATTGTAGTGAAAGATTCCAATACATGAAGTTTCTTTAGAAACTCTTAACAAAAAAATATCCAATATTACATGAAATTTCTTTAGAAACTCTAGCAAACAAATCCTCCTGTATTGGGGTCTCTTTGGCAAGCCTTATCTACTTGAAAAAGGAGTTAATCCAAACAAATCTATTTAAAATAGCTGATTCAATTAAAACCTTCTACAATTAGATTATTTGGTGTGTCTAGTTCAATTACAAAAAAAATAAAATCTCATATCATAAAAGTTACGTAGGCAAAATTGTCATCTAGTAAAAATAGTATAGGCAAATTTATTACAAATTAAAAAAATAGTATAGGAAAACTTGTCATATTATAAGTCATATTGGTAAACTTGTCAAATAAATAAATAAAAGGGTTTTATTGCTTTAGACATTCATGACTTTTTAGAAAACTTACATTTTGATCACTTTTTGAAAAAGACAAAAAAAAACTAGTATTGTCATACAGCATCTTACTTGGCTCCCTTGACTAGCTTGATTTCATCCGCTAGCAGAAAAAAAGGCATTTAAAACAAAAGTTTAGAGTCCTTGCGTCTCTCACACACTTCCCATGAGCAGGATGTGTAAATTTTATTTGTGGGCCTACCTATTTATGATTGGGACCATTCAAAATGAATGTCATCTTCTCGATTCATATATCCTCGAATTTTACTTCAATGTGTGAATTGGTCTAACCTTAATATTAATCACATGATTGATATGTGATTAGCGCAATCTTATTCATTCTTAATCATATGCATTAAACACGTTAATAATCATGTGCTCGATCCTATGATGAGACAAACCTATATCATTTTAAATGGTTTGAATTATCAATTAATGCACATACAATGGAGTTTTACACATCCGGCTTTTAGGAGAAGTGTGGGGTTTACCGGAGATCAAAATATCTCTAAGGCATATGGTTTGCATTCATTTTGAATAGTTTGAATTATCAATTAATGCACCAACAGTGAAGTTTCACATATCCCTCTCTTAGGGGAAGTGTGTAGGTTGACAGGAGATTAAGACACTATGGCATGTTTGATTGGAAGTATTTGGAGATATTTTTTTCCAGGGCATTTAGATAATTCTAAATGTTGTTCCTCAAAGTGAAATTCTCGAATGTATCAAAGTCTTATATAATAGCTTTGCTAATTCCCAACCTTCAAAATTAAGGGCACGTTTGTGTACACACCCTTTCCGTGGAAAGAGGAAATTGTCACGTCAGCATATTCCATAGAAATGAAAACCTCGGAAAAGGATTTCCGTAGAATTTAGAAATTCATGTTTGGTGCAAAAAGAGTTTCCTCATTGAATTGGTGCAGATTTTGTTTGGTGCGGCTGTGGATTCCTTATAGAAAATCAAAATTTCTTATTTGGTAATATAATTTTTTGAAGAAAATAACATAACAAGTATATTATTTATTTAACATTAAATAATAATTTATATAAAGAAATAAAAAAATGAAAGAGTTATTGGGTTTTTTGGTTGAAATGGACAAGAGTGAGGAAAAGAGGGAGAAGTTTTCCGAGGAAAACCATTTCCCATATCCCCCATAGGAAACCCATTTCCACAATTATCAAGGAAAATGCTGATGAGGCAGGAAAACATTTCCGCGGAATTGTTTGGCACCAAACGTCGAAAAAATGAGTTTTTCACGAAAAACCGTAAATTTTTCCGTGAAAAAGTGTTACACAAATATGCCCTAAATCAAATAAACAACTCAGAATTCCCATAATACAGTATCTATATTTATGTGAGAATTTATGACAAAGAAACGCTCTAAATTAAATGCCGGTTCTTCCAGGGCCACTCACTAAATCCAAGCTGAGTCATGTACGATATATCATCCATTCAGGTGGTGCACGTCATCCTATTGACTCGATCACTTACCCATTGGTCCCACCTCACTCTTCTCGCAGAGGATAAGAGCAGTACCCTTCCAGAATAGATTGGAAAGCATGCAGTGTTTGTGTGGGTGTTGTTGTCACCTCAAAATCTACACTTCCTGAAATCACAAGAAGGTTCCCTCTTTTTAGTTTTGATGCCTTTCCCACATCTCTCTCTCTCTCTGACCATATAATAACCAAAAACACAATTTTTTAGAGGACCGTTTTTCTCCCTCATCTTAGTGGCTGTCAGACTCAACACTTATCTCCTTCACAGCGTTCGATTTGGTCGGGTGCGTAATGTCGCATTTAGATCTGTCTATCACGCGCTGCTCCAGCAGTCACAGCACCCCCAAAGCGACCCTTTGCCAAATGGGAGTCTCCCATAATAATAAGTGAATCACTATCTCCCTTCTATGATTGCATTGCACCTCCGGTTTTTATTTTATTTTTGATACTTTGATTTGATGAAAGAACCTTTCTTTACTTTCCATTTCACTTCATTTCAATGTCCCAAACAGAGAAAAGAGGAAGTCCCCTGGAAAAACGGAGGGGCAGTAGAAAATTGAATTGTTTTCATTAGTATGGTGGGACAGGGACTAGAGAGGATAATATGAGGTACACAGTACATGGGAGCAGTACAAAAGTCCTTATCTTCTCACATGTGACATATGAAACAAGATAGATATCATAAAAGGAGAAGTGATTCATAACCAAAGAAAGATAAAAATCACTTTTGTTTGGTCGTTTCTCTTTTTCTCCCTTCTTCTGTTTTTGTAATAGCGTGGAGGGGAAAGAACCACGAGAATCTCACATGAAGGCCAAAAAAACAAAAAAACAAAAAAACAAAAAAAGGCTCGTCCCGAGAGCATGCAGGTTTGTACGAGAGAGGACCAGGGGTTCTGTATTTCGGTTATCCAAAACATGGGGATATGGTGGGCCCACTGTGGTGGATGGAACATGTGCCATTTTTTTATTTTTTATCTCAAAAAAATTTGTCGGCAGTTGTGACATTCCAATCTTGAAGATTTCTTCAGGATCATCAAAGGTGGGCCATGACAGCCGTGGAATTATGGGTTAAGACACTGATTTGAGGGCCCCACTTGTTACTTACTCTCTAGCCCATAACAAGAATTTTATTGTTCCATATTATAATGCCCAGTGGACATTGTGTAGACACGGATTTTAACATATATATGTTGCTGATTTTGAAATATCCGTACATCATAGCTGATCACCCATCAATCCAAAATGCCAGACCGCAGCTGGGCCATTGTGTTAAAAGCCATTGTTAATTATCCACCATTGGATGGGCAGATTGAATGAGCCAAATTGGCTATTTGAATGTCATTATTTGTCAACACTTGAAAGAAGGTATGAGGCTGCATTGATGATTTGCAGGTTTGTATTTGAATGGCTGGGATCCTCCTTCCCTTTTATGCCACTGGATGCTGGGACCTTGACCCACATTCAGTATACTCATTGCGAGACACAATTTGGCGGTAGTTGTCTTGGAACACCTTTTCTTCTTCTCCATTAAAATCAAGTTGTCCGCAATGCATTGGTGATTTGGTTATTCCAGTTGTTATTGAGAAGTACTACCGTAATTAGATGGTCCAGCAGATCCGACACCTGTGTTGTGTGTGGAGCTCCCATTGGGAGAGAGTGAGACCAACGACTTGTGCGACCTTTCATATGAACCATTGGATTATGTGCTCCCGGGGACTATGAAACTGGAAGGATGGTATATTTTCCAAGTTGGGCAACTGGTGAGTGAATTTACTGTAGTTACTGGAAGGAAAGGGATGTGGGGGCTGGCAGTGGCAGTGGCTGATCCGTCCAAATTCGAGTTTCAAAATCAATCGCTAGCAATCGCAATCCTTGCCGGATATGTGAAGCTAATCTTAAGAGAATCCACTGGAAGATAAGGTTCACCAACAAAATCCAATTGGAGGGGGTGAATTGTTATAAAATTCCTTTGAGAGTGTGTGCAGGACACCCCAAAACACCACCACCACTTTCTTTTTCTTCACCTTCTTATTCCCTTTTCTTTTCCTTCTTTTAATCAGTTCTTGTCTTTTTCTTTTTTTTTCTATACTGGGCTATGGGTCCAGGGGTGAATCCGTAACTTGAAGACCATCGGATTGATCCATGGGTATCAATGCATGTTTGGCGTATTTGGCATTGTTCTGGTGGATGTTTTCATGTTCCTGGAAGATAAAGTTGTGGAAAACATATTTGGTATGTATAAATCATTGTCCCGGATTTTAATCTCACGGGAAGGAATCTCAAAATCTTGTTTCGCTCTTTTGTTTCTTACTTATCTCTTGCATGCCATTTAAATACTCCTAAAGGTATACTCAATGTTCACAATCTAAAAAAGGTAGCCTCACTTTATAATTCTTAAAAGTGGGTCACGTGGTTATAATCACATAAGGTGGGCCTATATTATAATTCTGTAATAGCGGGACCGCATTAAAAATCCTATGAATGTGGGTCCTATCTTTTAATTTATAAAGGTGGCCCCATGTCTACAATGACGGAAAAGGTGACCCCATTTTATAATTCTTTAAGGTGGGTCATTTGGTCATAATCACAAAAAGTGGAACCACATTGTAAATCCTATGAATGTAGGCCCATGTTCAGATTTCTAAAGGGGGTACCACATTGTAATTTTTTAAAGGTGGGTCATTTGTTAACAATTACAAAAAAAGATAGGCTCCACATTATAATTCATATAAGGTGGGCCCACCCCACATTGTAAATCCTATGAATGTGTTGCCCCATGTTCAAATTTCTAAAGGTGGGCACCATAGTGTAATTTCTACAGGTGGGTCATGTGTCCACAATCACAAAAAATGTGGCTCCACTTTGTCATTCATAAATGTTGATCACATAGTCACGACCACAAAAGGTGGATCCACATTATAAATCCTATGAATATGGGCCCCATATTCTAATTTCTAAATGTGGTACTATGTTATAATTTCTAAAGGTGGGTCGCATATTTACATTCACAAAAGGTGCCCCTACATTATAATTCCTATAAAGGTGAGCCCACATCGTAAATCCTATGAAAATGGATTCCATATTTTAATTTTTAAAGGTGGGTACCACATTGTAATTACTACAGGTGTGTCTCATGTGCGATAATAATAGAGCGGCACAAACAATAAAAGGTGGGTCTCAAATTGTAAATCAAATGTCCGCTCCTTAGATCAAAACTTTTATAATGTCACCAAACAAGTTTCGTACATCATATTCTCACTAGAGTAATTTAATATAATGATGCCAAACAAGTTTCGCAGAATATAGTCTCGGCACAACATGATCTTAGCACATTCTAATCTGAGCACAAAATTGGGAACAACGTAAGAACGATGCCAAATGGGCCCTAAGGTGCCAACACCACTCAACTATGAGTGTGTTGGCTTCTTTTACGCCCTTTTAATCTCTCCTTGCTTGGGTATATTTCCCAGGAATCCAACCTTTCATAACAGCTCAGTAACTAATCTATAAGCAGGGTCTATTTTTAAAATCCAAATCACTCGTAAAAAGAAGGAAGAAAAATAAGAGAAAAGAAAAAGGCCTTCTAACTACAATATGTGGCATCAATGAAGTAATATTTGTAAAAAATAAAAATGAAGTATAAAAGTTTCTATCAATCTTGGCTTTGAGTCAAATTCACTTGGATAGTCAAGAGATTTCTTATTTTTTAATTTGGAAGGAAAGGGTTAGTCACTAGATTTGTAATGTGTAAAAGATGTGATTTTGGCCTCTTTGTTTTGTGTATCTACATCCATATTTTTTTTAATGTAATTAGTGTGGGCCCAACTTCTATTTGACTACCTCACATAGAGTATTTATTTTGAATAGTTTAAATTTTACAAGTGGTCTCACTAATGATTTTATAGGCTTAATTGGTTATAGAAGGGTTCTCCATCTTGGGCAGGAAGTAACCTGTAACCCTCATGTTTTATAATAAGAAATTAAGAACATTATATGAGAAATGTCCCATTTATATTTGAGAAAATGAGAATCTGTATAGAAAATGAGAGTCAATAACTTGGAAGTTGAGGGTTCTAAACTGCACGACCACACTGGGGCTGCAGGGGATTTACCTCGCTCCCCTTAGGCTTGTAGGAATTATTCTGGTCCAAAGGTTAGGACACTCTCCATTATAATAAAAAAAAAGAAAAATAAAAAAAGGATGAGAATTTCATAAACAAAATAAAAGATCCTGGTTATGATGGCTTACCTCAACTCTACCGTCTCCACCACCTTTATAAAATGCACCTTGCACCTATGTGTCTTTGCCCTTTCTTGCTTCAGGGCACGTTTGTGTACACACCCTTTCCGTGGAAAGAATAAATTGTCACGACAATAAATTCCATAGAAATGAAAACCTCGGAAAAGGATTTTCGTAAAATTTAGAAATTCATGTTTGGTGCAAAAATAGTTTCCTCATTGAATTGGTGCTAATGTTGTTTGGTGCGGTTATGGATTCCTTATAGAAAATCAAAATTTCTTATTTGGTGATATAATTTTTTGAAGAAAAATAGCATAACATGTATATTATTTATTCAACATTAAATAATAATTTATATAAAGAAATAAAAACATGAAAGAGTTATAGAGTTTTTGGGTTGAAATGGACAAGAGTGAGGAAAAGAGGGAGAAATTTTTCGAGGAAATCCATTTCCCATACCCCCATAGAAAACTCATTTTCACCATTATCAAGAAAAATGCCAGCGAGGCAGGAAAGTATTTCCACGAAATTGTTCCGCACCAAATGCAAGAAAAATAAGTTTTTCCGGAAAACCGTCCCCTTTACCGCAAAAAAAATGTTACACAAAAATGTCCTCATCCACACGACGTGCATATAACCACAATGGAATAAAGGGGGAAGAAATATATGGCAATGAGCCCCAGGGGCCAGGGCTTCTGCAGCAGTCAGATTACTCATAAAGCAGTCAGATTACTGAGAAAGTATATATATAGTGCCCCAGAGGCCTGATATGGAGATAAAAGACAAATGGTTAATTATGATGGGCCGCACATGGATGGGTGACTCACAGAAGATGTTGGGTGAAGGCAACCTTTACAGACTGTTGGCATTTTATAATATTTTTTTATTTAACTCCACTTCTTTTTTTTTTTTTTATATTGTGAATTATTGACTCTTTATTTTACACTGCTATATATATATATATAAGTAATTTTCGACAAACAGCACGCACAAATGGAGTTATACTTTAAATAGCTTAATTAATAATTCATTAGTAATGCTAGATGCAAGTTATCTGATTTATCACATTTAAAATACATTATTATTAATAATTCATTACTCTTAACACATCTATTTTTCTTTTGATCCCATTGTACTCACTTAAGCCTGACTTAATGTTTCTGGTCCAATTAGATCTGAAATTGCGACTTTTTAGTTGATGCCACAACATAAATGTTTTGAATGAATCCAAAATCTAAGACTGTCCATCGGGCAAACAAAGAATTTGGATTTGGATTTATCCGCACTATTTACATACCAAGGGAACTAGGTATTTTTAATGATTTACATTAAAGTCGGCGAGCCCCATTTTGACTTAAACGCAGTGAGTGCCACCAACAATGTTGTTGTGAAATCGCAACGGGAAAAAGGTGAGAAATATGAACCTAGCTTCACTCAAACGAGATTAAAGATCACTATTGGATTGATCACATGTCATTTTAATATAATTTATTATTTTTCTTTTTTCCGATTATAATCTTACGATTAGTTCGACACTGGGCCGTATTGAGAGAAACTTAGCCCAGTGAAGAAACAGGGAGCCAGGGATGGGTCTTGGTGGGTCATTTATATCTAGAGAACATGGGAGAACATTGTTGCAGAGGGGTTGTCGTACCCCACACAGAATAAAGATCTCTTTTTTGGATTGGATTTGGCAAATGGTCTCAATCGGCTCTAGGGGGAAAAATTAAAAATCCTGTGTGCTTTTCGCCATAGTATCCACTAAAGACATGGACACTGCTAAAACGCAAAAGCATTATCCATGTATTAAATAAAGGTAATGGAAACATGGATAATATACATGCAAAAGATGTAGGGCTAGTATCCCCATTAACTTTTGTCAAAATGAGAAACTATTCCTTTCTTTTTCTGAGTCTTTCAAATCTTTTATCATAATTACTAAGTATTTGTAAATGTCATTTTTCTTTGTTAGAATTCAAAACTCGTACCACCTGAATAAGTCTTAAATGATCTTTTGGATTCTTAGAATTTCAGCTGTACTGAAATTTGCAAATTCTCCACCCAAAAGAGGATTTAGGAATTCGCACTCCAAGGGACAAATTCTGGGGAATTTACAAATTCTCAAAACACGAATTCCCTAAATTTTGCATCCCTTGATTAAGGCCCTAACATATTCTTAAATCTCACACCGAAAGTGTCGTTACGGCATGTTTAGTTGCAAGAATTTGGAGAATAATGTATGTCAAAATTTAGAAAAATAAGCGTTATTGAATTTAAAATCTTGTTAAATTACTTTAGAACTGCTTTCATATTTGGTTCATCCAGAGAATTTTCTAAGAGTTCAATTCAATTGAATTTTGGGGATTCTCTGTTTGATACCTTAATGTAATTCTAAATAAAAACTATGCTTATAAAATCATTAGTATGCCTAATGCAATGTAAAATATACATGGATGTATCCATATATTTGGACACATGTTGGCCTCTTTTATCTACAAAACATAACATTCCTATGTGGACTCTAGACACAAAAAAGAAAAGAGAAAAAGAAAAAGAAAATTCTATTACGCTTGAATTCTCAAATAAGAAAATGCCAGGGTATAAATCAGTTGAGAAAATATATTTAATAATAACAAATTTCCTATGTACTCTCAAAAGATCAATATTTGAGCCCCATTGAGCGAGAAAATACAATAGTCCAATGTGGACTCCATTTTTTTTTTTTTCGCCATAAGAGGGTTTCCAAATTCCAACCCATAGGGCTGGACTTCGGCCCAGATGGAAGCCGGGTAAACTGTCTTGTCACCCCAATTTTACGCTTGTAGCTCCAATGTGAACTCGATTCTAAACTATCATCAAAGCAATTGTTACATATGGTGCAAGTGTGCAACATTGTATATGATATTATTTAATTCATCAAGCTTATTTCTCTTGGACCAGCTTAGACACTGCTCGGTCACTCTCTTCCCTAGCACCCAGCAAAATCGACCCTAGTCTATCATCAACCAAACCAAAATTAACCTCTAAAAACCTTTGAAAGTCAAAATTCTTTATTACCGTTTACTGAAAATGAGAAAAA
The DNA here is from genome assembly GCA_038049695.1 of Cinnamomum chago. Taxonomy (NCBI): domain Eukaryota; kingdom Viridiplantae; phylum Streptophyta; class Magnoliopsida; order Laurales; family Lauraceae; genus Cinnamomum; species Cinnamomum chago. The sequence goes on along the minus strand of CP142457.1, from coordinate 53,409,104 downwards.
CCAATGAAATCAGTCAAGAGATATTAGAAAATACCCTTGTCGCCGTGGGTTAAAATGCGAATGTGTTAAAAAAAAAAATGCGAATTCGTAAGCCACCATTGGAATGCTCGAGCCTTTGTCAAAAAGCTGAAGAAATCCTTCCGAAAGTCAAAATCTCCAAATGCTTGGAGGCACTTTAGCATTAAGACCCATTCTTATGGAATAAGGGGGGTTTTTGATATCTCATACCATCATTTTCTGAGGATGAGGACCCTTAAGGGCATGTTTGGTACACATCCTCAGAGAGGATTTCTGTCATTTTTCCGCAATCCCGTGGAAAATCCACGTTTGGATCAGCGTGGAAAAGCATAGGGAGGAAGAGAGAAATCCTTGTTTGCAAATATTTTGGAAGTCAGACACCCCCCCATAGGATCCGCGGAATCCACAAACTCGCGGATTTGCGGAGCTACAGTGAATCTGACGTTAATATAGGTGGGACCGGTTTTTGCATTTTTTTGGTTTTCATGGGCCCCACAATCAAGATCTAAACCGGTAAAAGTGTTCACAAGGTCCAAAAAGGCTACTATACCAAAAATCAGCCGTTGATTCCATCTATAACTTGAGATATTTTCAAAACCATTCTGACTGTTAATATGCCCCACAGTTAAAAAAAACGAGATTATTGGCAGTCTGTTTTTTTCAATTTTTTTTATTTTTGTGGGCTTCGAAATCATCATCTGAACCGTGAATAGTTTAGAGGAGACCAAATACAACTAGGGGCCCAACTTTCAACCGTAGATCTATCCTCTATTTTGAGATATTTGCAAAAACGTTCATAATCTAAAATGTTAATTTTTTAACTTATGTGACCCCCTTTGCACGATCTGAACCGTTCAGAATATCTAAAGAGCCAAAAGTGATTGTGGAATAAAAGATCAGCCCTTGATATTTCATGGATTATGAGAAATTGACTAAAAACTTCTTATTGTTGGATCACATAATGCATGGACTCCATGATTCCTCTCTTCTGCCAAACGTGGAACTATTTTTAGGAAATCCTCTTTGAGGATGACTTGATTCCAACATACCAAAGAAAACCTCTAACTAAGGGATTCTTCTCAATTTGCCAAACGTGCCCTAAAAGAATTTCAGGAATCCTCTTGGGCTCGCAGGGATTAGTCTGGCCCAAAGGTTTGGGACACCTTCCATTATAAAAAATAATTAAAAAATCCTCAATAGTTAGAGTCCCCCGTAGAAATCCGCTCAAATAAATGGGCTCTAATGGCATCTTGCATATACATTATGTGAAAAATAAAATAGATTCTCTAATGCCTTGGAAAATGGAAGCTCTTCAAAAGTTTTTTTTTTTGAATTTTCAAAATAGAAACATTGATGAATGTTTTTTTCCATACTTTTCAATTATATGGCTCGCAATATTTGACGGATCTAAACTTTTTTTTTTTATACGAGGACTAATTCTCAAACCGTTTTTATATCAGCAGGGCTGGTCATGACCCCCAAAAACACTGTCATTATTATCATAGTTCCATCCCTCTAAAAAAAAAAAAATTCTTTTCTTATTTTTCATGCTTTTAAAACATGTCTTATCACTTTTGTTTGTCGTGGTCTTTCTTATTTTCTTGTTTGACCTTTTGGGTTATGACCCCCTCTCGATGTTACCTCGGTAGATTAATTTTGGATGCAAAAAGTCTACCTGGACAAACTTTTTAGCCAGAATTTTGGATAACCCCTATGATATCCCTTGAATATGATAGGCATATTCAAGGGATATCATAGGAGTTGTCCAAAATTCTGGCAAAAAAGTTTGTCCAGGTAGCACTACTGTTTTAGATGCCAATTGCTCTCATGTTGCAATAGTAAAAGTCCCACAATCCTTCTCGGGACAAAATTTGTAGATGAAAAATCTCTCTCTGTTTTTTATAACTCAGTGTATCTCCATTGTTAGCTCAGCTGGAAGCCTTTGATCTTGGACCCGAGGAACGATTGATTTATAAGACCTCTTTGTTTTTTAGGTGTAGAGTTCTTGACTAACCGAGCTATCACTCGTTGCAATGAAAATCATTCTCTTTCAATGCCTACAAACTCAAAGGACTTTGACTCGAAAGAAATTAGGAGCTCACTCAAATTTGAATTCAGTTTCAATTAAGCTTTGAGTTCAATTTGAGATAACTTGAGTGAAATTTGGGTCCCCTAAGTCCGTGCCCATGGTGAACATATCTGAAGACTATTATAAAGTCTGCGAGTCTATGATTAATATGGCAACAATTAAATATATTTTTTATTCAAGTGCAAAGAATCTATATTAGAAATGTAATTAATAGTTTTTTTTTTTCAAAATATTATTTAAGCACACGCACATTTTGCTAGCTTTCAATTAAGTTTCAAGTTCAATTTGAGATAACCCGAGTCAAATTTAGGTCCCCAGGTCCATGCCCATGGTGAACATATCTGAGGATTATTGTAAAGTCTACCAATCTATGACTCACTTTTGTGCAGAGGCAACTTTTATAGAAAGATGAAATTACAACATCGGCAAATTCTTTGGTTTCAAATGTATCGGAAAAGGTTTTTTGAGGAAGTTAGAAATTCATGTTTGGTGCAAAAAGTTTTTCCTTGATAAATTGCTGCTAATATTGTTTGGTGAAGCTGATGATTTCTATAGTAAGAAACTATTGTTTAGTGAAAACTAATATGTTGGGTGGGTCGGTACGGGGGAGGAGATAGAGTGAGGGTGGGAGTGGGGAAATAGAGGATCAGTTTTATGTGAAAATAAACTTCCCATGCCCTCTTAGGAAGTCTATTTTCAAACTTAGAAAGGAAAAAGCTGATGTGATTAAAAAGTAATCTCGCCTTTTTTGCGAAAATAAACTACCCAAATGTGCCCAATATAACAACAGTTATACAAAACATGTAGCATAAAATACTGCATAAAAGTTGTCAGCCAACAAGCCTATCATCTTTAAAGAGTATTTGTTAGATTAACATTTAATCAAAGAAAATAAAAGCCGATAGCAAATATGAAAATATTGCTTCATAAAAACAAAATGGAAGTGCAGAACAATTTAAAATCATTATATTTAATTGAATGGTCCTAAATGTCCAATACTCTTCATCTTTTAAAGGTGAATCCTGCTAGCAATTATGATGATACCTTTGATGGTAGGGCAAGATACACGTGGCATAAGGGTGAGGCCAATCTTTCTCATGAAAACCCTAGTTACCGATCAAAAGAAATGGAAGTAAAAGATAATACAGTATAAGGATTTTTACGAAAAATTTAATTCAATGATTTTATGAAGAAAAATAATAAAATGACAAGAGAGTTGTTTGCGCATTTTTTTTTTATACAAAACTACCCTAGTTGAAGATATCATTAACCCAATTTATGATATCGTCAATTGGTTAATGAAATCGTCAACTTCCATTACAAAAAACTATGTGTTGCTTTATCTTTCTCTATTTAGTGATGAAAATGTTGTGAAAACTATTGCTTTTTGTATCCCGATTGTCTTACTTAGGTGGTCTTGGAAACCTTCCATCGGTGTGTTGGTTTTATGCTTGGTTTGCACGCATTTCTTGCCCCCCTTTTAAAGTGTACTATCATGAGTTTGGAGGGTGTGAATTTGGAGTATAAGGTGTTCGATAAAATGTCAAAATGAGGATTTTCTCTCGATTTAGTTGGTGGCTTTGAGAGAGGTTGAAGGGGATGAATTTTGGTATGCTTTGTGAAAATTTGGGGTTTTATAGCCGTTTATTTGGGGGGAATTTCATAGGTCTTAATGTTTGTGAGCAATGCGTGTGTAGCCATGTGGTGCAATTTCTGACTAGTAAATGTATTATTAACTATTATAAAAAAAATCATTGCATTTTGTGGGGAAGATTGAGTTTGTTTCGCACATTAGTTGATTATGTGCCATATTGCTCTTTTTTTTTGCATTCGTAGTGAAAGGAGGTAAAGTGCAAGGTTTGAGAAAAGGGGTTTTGGATTTTTCTTATGTAAGAGGGACATTGACGATATTATCAACTGGGGTAATTTCGTCAGAAAAAATATACTAACAATTTATTCGTCATTTTAAGCTCTTTCTTCATAAAAATGTTTAATTAATACCTAAGCTTAATTTTCTTTTTAATAAAAATCCCTACAGTATATAGTCTAAAATCAATGTCTTTGATTACATGATAAAAAACATCTTATTAGGCTAACTTTATTAATATAAATAATCTAGCAAACCTTCTTTTGCATGGTGAGATTGTTGGTGGAAGCCTTATTACCAACTTTATAGGCTATTAGGAAAGAAGTGTTAGCATCTCTTCTTTTAAAAAATAAAAAATAAAAATTTCCTCACACCAGATATAAGAAGATTTATAAATCAACTATCTAGAAAGGCTTAATAAGTCTAATAGACATGTATAATTAGTTGATACAAGAGTCTAAATCAACTATATATCAACTATATACTACATGTCCTTTTATCTGCCGATGCTTCAATTCACAGTTAAAAAATGCACATTTTGCAAATAGACTTTGCTTTGTCTTCTAGATTGGGTTGATCTTGAAGCTTTCTCATACGTGGAAAGTGAGTGAGACAACGGGTGAGTGCAAGGGTTAAAGTCCTTCTGAAAAACCAATTAGTCCACCCTCGAATGTCCTAGAAAGAAAAAATAGCCGCAAAAAGCTTCATGCTGAGTTCACGTGGTTAAAGTACTTGGACTTGGGCATTTTCCGCATTGATAAATTTTACTAAGATCCATGACGAATCTAAATTATTTTACCGTGTTATTCAAAAAGAAAAAATGAAAAAAAAATTATATATATATATATATATAATTATGTGATTTGGTTTAATATATGTGCCCCCTATTTCGACTCATAAGTAGTTAAATTTGGATCTTTATTTAGACTCCGCTAAGTAAATGGGTCTGGGTCTTTTTTTTTTTACTTGTGATCTAAACGAATTCGGTTCGGATTCTATTTTAGATCAAACTCGTGGACCTGACACATTACCTCAATTTTCAAGAGTTTCCCTTTATAAGATCAGATTTTCTTTTTTATATCATTTTCTACCATGACTAGGACCTGGACCCAGACCAAACCCGCCCTATATATAGTTTTGGTTCTGAATCTGATGCCACATTCTCCTTAACAATTCCGTCCACCACAAGTGGCTAGCCCTTGAGCGATCGACCCGCTTACATCCCTACTCCCAACTCACACCCAAAACATACACAAAAAACAAAAAAAAAAAAAAAAGTGAAGGGAAAAGTTCATATTTTAGTGGGAAAAAAAAAAAAAAAGGAAGAAAAGAGCTTGGAGGCCCAAAAATAATGTCAGAAAGAAAAAATGACAAACACTAAAAAAAAAAAAAAAAAGAGAGAGAGTCTTCTAGATATTATTAATGGAAAAAACTGCCAAATAGATCAAAATCACGTGGCACCCATGTGACGACAAATCTATTTCCCATCCGTATCCTCATCGTCATCCACAACCAACTTCACCAGCAACCTTTCTCTTTCTCTCTCTCTCAATCGAGATCGGTTTCTGATAGAGAGGGAAGAGAGAAAAAAAAAATCAGAGCATGAGAGAGAGACATGGAGATAGAATAGGAATATAAAGCAGTCTCGGTTGGAGAAAAAAGAAAAAAAGAAAAAACCATGGAGACGATGATGAGCAGCACGCAGTTGCAGGACCTACCGGATGTGATCCTCACCATAATCTTCACCCTCGTGAAAGCGACGAGGGCGCGAAACGCCATGGCCCTCGTCTGCCGGAAGTGGCTAGCCCTGGAACGATCGACCCGGACCACCCTCTCCCTCCGTGCCAACGTACGCGATCTCTACCTCATCCCCACCTCCTTCAGAGCAATCAACCACCTCGATCTCTCCCTTGTCTCTCCCTGGGGTCATTCCATCTTCCTCGACAACACAACATCAACATCAGCATCAACATCAACATCAACATCAACATCTAATTCTAATTCTAATTCAAACTCACACCACCACCACCACCCCCCACCTCACCTCATCGCCCATCGACTCGCACAGGCCTTCCCATCCCTCATCTCTCTCACCATCTACGCCAGAACCCCCTCCACTCTCCTGAACCTAGCCCCTCTTTTCCCTCGACTCCGCCACGTGAAGCTCGTGCGCTGGCACCAGCGCTTCTCGGCACCTCTGGGATCAGATTTCGTCTCCCTCTTCGAATGGTGCCCTTCCATCTCCTCCCTCGACCTCTCCCATTTCTACTGCTGGACCGAGGACCTCCCCCCAGCCCTCCAGGCCTACCCTGCTACTGCAGCCTCCCTCACTCACCTCAACCTCCTCACCCTCTCCGTCGAGGGATTCAAGTCTCGCGAGCTCATCGCCATCTCCCAAGCCTGCCCTAAACTCCAGCACCTCCTCGCCGCCTGCACGTTCGATCCTCGCCTTGTCGATTTCGTCGGCGATGATGCTCTCCGTGCCCTTGCCACCAATTGCCCCTTACTCACTCTCCTCCACCTAGCCGACGCCTCATCCCTCTCGGGCGCCCGTGCCAACGGCGAGGGGTTTACCCCCGAGGACGCTAGGATCAGCCGCCTCACGCTCGAGGAGGTGTTTGGGAGCCTTCCTCAGCTCCAGGAGCTGACACTGGATGTGTGCCAGAACGTGAGGGACGCCGGGCCAGCATTGGAGACGCTGAGTTTCAGGTGCCCGCAGCTGAAATCGCTGGCGTTGGGGCAGTTCCACGGCATCTGCAGAGCAGATGAATGGCAGCTGGACGGGGTGGCACTCTGCGGAGGATTGGTATCTCTTTCAATCAACAACTCTGGTGATCTTACGGATTCAAGCCTCCACGCAATCTCCCGCGGTTGCCAGAAGCTGACCAAGTTTGCCATCCAGGGCTGCAAGAATGTGACTGAGCTGGGGATGAGGTGGCTGACGGGAATGCTCCGCAAAACCCTCGTTGATGTTAGCATCTCGTGCTGCAGGCAACTCGACGCTGCTGCCACCCTGAGAGCTCTCGAGCCAATTCGAGATCGGATCCAGCGTCTGCACATGGACTGCATTTGGGACGGCCTCGAGCAATCCACCACCACCAGTTGCAGCAGCAGCAATAACTACTCCTACATATTTAGCGATATCGTCCTCAATGAATTCCAGCCGGAGGAGTTGGACGCGAGAGAGTCTGCAGCAGCTGCTGCTGCAAACAAAAGATGCAGGTACTCTGGAGCAGAGGACTATTCTGGTTCTTCTGGTAGCAAGACATGGAAACGCCTGCGTTACCTTTCCTTGTGGATTGCAGTGGGCGAGTTGCTGAGTCCCCTGCCAATGGCGGGACTGGAGATTTGCCCGGAACTGGAGGAGGTTAGGATAAAGGTAGAAGGCGACTGCAGGAGGAGACCCAAGCCGACCCAGACGGAGTTTGGACTGAGCTGCCTGGCCCGCTATCCTCGGCTGCACAAGATGCAGCTAGACTGCGGGGACACCATTGGTTTTGCGCTGACTGCTCCCAGCGGGCACATGGATCTGAGCTTGTGGGAGAGGTTCTTCCTTTTAGGGATCAAGACTCTAAGTCTTGATGATCTTGATTACTGGCCTCCGCAGGACAGGGAAGTGAACAACAGGAGCCTCACTCTTCCCGCTGCAGGGTTGCTTGCTGAGTGCCTCATGCTCAGGAAGCTCTTCATCCATGGTACAGCCCATGAACACTTCCTGATGTTTCTTCCTCCAATTCCAAATCTAAGGGATGTGCAGCTGAGAGAGGACTACTATCCGGCACCTGAAAATGAGATGAGTACAGAGATGCGAGTAGATTCCTGCCGTAGGTTCGAGGACGCCTTAAACAAAAAGCTGATAGACGACTGAAATTTATGATGCTTCTTTTTTTTTTTTTTTTTTTTTTTCATCTCAGTTCCTTCTTCTTGTCTTGGTTTTGTTCATTCAAATAAATACCAAAGGAAGAGCCCAACTTAGCATTAAAATTGCATGATGGTTGGTTCTATTTATTTATTTTTAATGAGTGTGCACCAGTTTGTGATCCAACTTGCACTTGTTAAAAACCTTTCTTCTTGTCTTGGTTTTGTTCATTCAAAAAAATACCAAAGGAAGAGCCCAACTTAGCATTAAAATTGCATGATGGTTGGTTCTATTTATTTATTTTTATTTTTTTTAATGAGTATGCAACAGTTTGTGATCTAACTTGGACATGTTAAAACCTTTCTAGGATGGCAAATTGCACGCCCATATTATGAATAGCCGAAAGAAATGGATGCTGTGGAAAATTGATGCTGATTTACAATCTTTGGTGCTGCTTTACAATCCTTTTGTTTTATGTGGATACAAAAACAGGAGTAATTTACAAACTGGAGCTCATCACAAATTCACCAGACTTCATGATCCTTTTTTTTTTTTCTTTTACACGTAAACAAGTACAATCAACAGAGGTTGTACTCGCAGTCGAGCAAGCGGGAGAAAATCTCCTCGCAGCTAGGTCGTTCATCTGGTTCTGCCCAGCAATCTGCAACCATCAACATGATAAACAGCATGTCATACAAGACTTAACACAATGTATAATGTTGTATAGAATTTCTGCTGAATTGGAAGACCTGAAATCAGCTTGCCCAATGGACCTTCAGGAATCTCCAGCCTTGTTCCCTCATAAGCGACTGTATAAATCACCTGAACAGGGGAAAACAGGAAGACAATCATTCTAAGCTTTGATTCTTTCAAACTTTAATAATGCCAGAACAAGAAAACCCAGACATCACTTACTTGTGCTGATGGTAAGCCTTCCCATGGTCTATTTAGTGTGCACATCTCCCACATTATCACCCCAAAACTGAAGACATCGCACTTTTCTGTAAAGGGTTCACTGCGGATGAGTTCAGGGGCCATCCATTCGGGAGTCCCTGCGGATGAAGAATCTCTCACAGGAACATCCGTCATTACTTTAGAGAGACCAAAATCACATATCTTCACTGTCCAATGCTTATTCACGAGGCAATTTGCACTTTTCATATCACAGTGGACTATATTCATTCGGTGTATGCACATCAACCCCCTGCTTTTCCAGCCGAATATTCAGATAAACCAAGGATGCTAACCATTTAAATACAGTTTATATTGTCCAAACACCAAGGTGCTTGGATACTTACAACAGGCAAAATTATGGAATGCAAATTGTATGTGTGGGCGGCAAAGAGCTTCCGTGAACATATTGCAGGGTTATTTGTCCAACCAGAACAGGTCTCAACAATTTCACCTCCATTCTTTAACATGTTATCTGTCCCCATGGTCAGAATGCATGTTAACTAAGCTTATAATTTTTTATTATCAAGCAGATATCATTAAAGTTCTTATAATATCAGCTGACGGCGCTGTTGAAAGGTTCTCTTGGGATTAGTATCCAGCTTTGAGACCCATATATCTAAATTAGATATTAACCATTCATGAGGCATGCAAGTATGAAATATGGACCATGCATCTGCTGGGCTCAACTATAGAAGGGCTAACCCCAAATGTTATTCAGATTACCTTAGCCACTGGTTGGATTTTAAGGATTACAAATGGATCATTGCAAAATGAGACTTAACCAAGAATCCACATTCTGTGGGTGCAACTTCTGTTTTAATTGGCTGCTAGAATCATGCAACCGAGATGATTCTTTCTGGTGTGGCCTATCCATGGTAGGCTAGACCCCATAATGTGTGCCAAGAATATGGGGATAGTCTCTTGAGCATTAAATGTGGATACATATGGAAAACACCAAAATCTTAACTAAAAAAAAAAAAGACGATGTAGTGCGAATATGGTAAGATTTCCATTTTGAAGATGACCATGAAGGGAACATGCAGGTAAAATCACCACCAAATAAATGGACACAACAATCCTGACCATTTTCCATCAGATTGACAAAACCAATATAGGGAACCAAAACATGATCAAGTGCATAAAGTGGTATAATCAGGGTGATAAAGGATAAATTTAACAAGGTGCAGGTTAAACCCACCTGCATATATCACGAAGCATCTTTAATTTCCGCCGCCAGTTTAGTAGTTTCTTTTTCTGACCACTCATATGGATTAGATGATACAAGGATCCCCACTCCATGTATTCAGTAACCATAGATAAGTGAGGAGGATTTGTGCATGCACCAAGGAATAATATGACTGCAAGAAACAAATAACCAACAGACAGTTAAGAACTATAACCTAGCATAAAAAGATTGGTGACATAAAAATGTCTCAGGCTCAAATATGAAACTACTAAAAGTAAATAAAAAGGTTTGCACTTTTTTGAATAAGAAATCGCTCTTTTTGGTACGTGGTTGAAATAAAAATTTAATCTCATTTCAGACATGAAGCCAAGAACCTCATTATTAAAATCATAATATGAAATAAACTTTTAAACAAGCACATCCTCAATAAGTACATATAGAAGCATGTAGTTAGGAAGATAGGTACCATTTGGATGTCGAAGGCGGCTGGAAAGGAAAAACAAAAAAGAAAAAAGAAAAAGGAAGTAACAAGTCAGAGAAGAAAAATTGAAAACAGTGCAAAGCAAGATTCTGTGCAGTAAAACAATAACATACCTTAGAATAGATATTTCATTGCAGAAGTCTTCCATATTCTCAGCTGTCAAATATTGCTCAGGAAAAATTTTAATTGCAACATCTGTTCCATTCCAAACGCCAAGAAAAACTTCCCCGAAGGACCCTAAGAATGGATAAAATAGAACATAACTTTCAATCAAAGAACCCATGTTACTCATGAATTTAGCTCTTTTCATAACATTAGAAAATTATCATAATTTTCCAGGTATTAAATAAATTTAAGTGCTTTACTTCATTAGTGTGACAGGCTTATTGACTCAACACTTGACATGAGTGGGACAGAATTCAACTTGAATACTAGAGACGCAAGATAAAAGTCAAACGCAGGTAACATGAGCATCCTCAAGTATGTTCTATCATTCTATACCCTAAATATGCATATTCACATGTGGAAATAATATTCCTCAAAACAATATAATATAAAAGCAACTGTAGGAATGACATCATCCATTCCCTTTTAAGACCATGCAACAACACAGTATAAGAAATATTGAGAAGCTAACACCTTTGAAGAAGGCATACTAACATCATCTCTTCGCACAAGGGATGGGTTCCTTTGACATTACCTTTTTCTTCTTTCTAACAAAACAGTGGTCATTTATATAAAGAAAAGTGTTAAGAGTTGTTAAGGATCTAGATCTCAGTAAGAGAAGGCTAAAATCCTTCCTCTTTAAGTTTTAAAGTTTCATGAGCCCAGTTTAACAGAAGGCCCCCATAGCTAGTAAAAAATCCAAAGAAAGAAGAATATATACAACAATGCGTCAACAAGGATAGAAGTATTATACTTAATAGACCAATTAGATTACATTATATGAAGAATATCAATATAGCAATTATCATCCAAAAAAGAAGAAGAAAAACCAACATGGGAATTCCTGGACTAGCCTGAACCAATAATGAAATGAAAAAAAAAAAAAAAGGAGGAAAATTCAAGCATTACAGTTGCAATTCCATATGCTTCATTATGATAACATTCTACAAGCTTGTAGGAACATGGGGCAATAGTCAAAACTGCAGAAAGCAATGAAGCGACTGCTATAGCTAGCTGTCAAAACGATGAATAAGACCAAAACAATGAACAATTTCTCAAGCCTACAAAACATTCTCAGAAGTTTAAAGAATAAATAGCAAGGATGAGAATATTGCTTACCGATTCCAACACGAGCGCCAACAGTTAATTCAGAGAAATCAATATTCCATTCTTGAAAGGGTAACAAAGGCTTATTTAGGAACGATGAAGATTGCAGAACTTTGTTCCATGTAGAGACTGAATCAGCAGTTCTTCTGAAGTCTGAAGGCCCACTTCTATCAGAAGCTTGATCTCTAAATTCATTAGGAGATGAAGGTAATGACATGGCCTTCTGGTTCAAAATTATTTGCCTCCTGTTAAGATTATTAGAAGATCCTTCACCAGACACATCATCATGGCTACCCAGATGGACATTTGATACCTGAAGCAGTGGAGTAACAGATTATAAATCATGAAGGCAATGCACTATAAATAATCAGAGAAACTGGGAGGCAAAATGAAGAGAAGCATGTGATGCAAAGATCTATAAATATATAAGAAGCGGACATATTTATTAAAAAAATGAAGACGAAGTAGATTTACTACCCAGGGAAAAAAAGAAGAAGCAAAAATAGCAAAACACCAAGAAAAATGCCACTATCTCTATGAGTCTATGATGCCATTCTAAATACGACAGTTTCTCCATGCAAGAATACAACTAGAACTACCTTCATGGAATTCTGTACCCAAGTTCCTCATCTCAAGTAAAAACATAAAAAATAGATTTTTTTTAAAGTACATAGCAATGCCTCTTCCAGAACCTTCTTTAAATAAGTTAATGATTACTTATGGAATTAAGCAGAATCAACTACCCATGTACCAATACTACCATGCTAGGATGAATAGCATACATTTTCTGATGTCTCAGTGTGTTTGTTCAGGTCATCTGCAAGATAAGAACACGATCCATCATCAATTTGTTCTGTTAAGAGGCGCTTTTGCTTGAGTGTTTCATTCATAGCCCGCACAGCCCTAGGCACAAGTTAAAAGAACATAGTTTAATGTTGGAGCACATTATTTATAAAAGCATAAGACATAGTAAAAAAGCATACTTCATCTTCAACAGACAGGGCGGATAAAATCATAAAGGCATTTCTTAAATCAATGTCAAGATGGTCTTGACTCTAAATAGAGAGGAGTATCAAAGGGAAGAGAAGAAATCCTTGACAACATCAATTGTCTGAAATTTCAGAATTCAGTGCATGAAGTAGACAACAAAACCAATTTTTCTGAATATTCAAATAAATTCTTCAGCAGATTTTGTCTTAAGGGGAAAAGATAACGTGAAACTGGATCCAATCACCTTGATTTAAGTTCATTACCATCGTAAAAGGACAGTTGGCAGTAGTGTAGAACTTTACTCATAATACTGCTCTTGACCAGTTCAGTTTATGTGAATCAGGCAGCTAGTTGGAGACGCCTAAGATTCCTCCACTATAGAAAGTTTGGTGGATATACAAGTGCCAATAACCAGAAAATCCTCAATCAAGCCAAGCCTCTTGTTGGAGTCAGCCCAAGGTATAGGAGAAATGACATTTTTTAGAAGAGAGAAAAAAAATAAAAAAATAAAAAAATCCAACATATTCCACTTTAAAACATTGGTACTAAAATTTTGCTGCATAAGAGGAAATTACTGCAAGGGGTAAAACACTAAAACTAAAGGAAGAACAAAACAGAAGAGATCTGAAGGACATTTCAAGAAAAAAAGTTATGAAATAGGAAACCAACAATATTTTAAACCTAGGCTGTGAGCCTAGCTTATGTGGGCCATATCCATGGGCCATGGCCTAAGGGCGTGTTTGGATAAATGAGGAGTGGAATAAAATGAAGTGGATTTCACATGTAGAGTGGAGTGAAGAGATGTAAGTTGAAGTTAAAGTAGAGTACTTCACTTTACTCCATTTGGATGCTTATTTGAAGTTAAGGTTTGTAGTAGAATCCACTTTTACTCAAAGAAATGGAAGTATTTAGAGTTGAAGTGAAGTGGAGTACATGTGGCTCACAACATTACTTCATCTATTGGGCCAGACTCATCCAAACGGGGTAGAGTTGAAATTTTAGACTGTTAAGGCCCATTTAACTTTACTCTACTCTATTTTTTGTCTATCCAAACAGGCCCTAAAGTTTGTCTAGTAGTAGAGTAGCAGTAGTCTAGCTACTACCACCACCTAAGGTTGGAAAACTCGAGACTCAGACTTGACTCGTTCAGTGAAAAAAAATTGAATCGGATAGAGTCAATGCGGAGACTCGATAGTCATGTTTTAAAAAAAAATAATTTCAGAAATATTTAATCCATTACTTATAAAATAGAAAAATACATTTATTTACATGCTATCGTGATGATCGATTCAAATTAATAAATTTATATATGCAAGAAAATTACTACAATAAGGAAAATAAAAGAAAAATATTGCATATTATATAATTTGTTAGTTCAAATATTGAATGTAAAAGATCAAATATAAGATTCAAATTACATTAGGATCATCATTTTTAAATTACTAACTCCAAACCTCATGCATAATTACTTATAAATAAACTTTAATTGTTTAAATTAGATCTGCCAATTATATGGTTCGGAATGCAAACAACTTATTAAAATGAGATGACTCGGCCGAGTCTCCCCTATTTTTGACTAGGTCCTTCATAAAAAAGAGATGATTCAGGAGAGTCAAGAGTCAACTCGGAGAATTTTCCAACCATGCTACCACCACCACCACTACTAAAATATAATAATAATAATAATAATAATAATAATAATAATAATATTATTATTATTATTATTATTAGAGAGGTGTTTGGGTACGAACGGTTCATTCCTGGTGTGTGCGAACTCACCTTTCAGCTGTGGGATCGAATAGTAAATTCAATGGCTTAGAGTGCTCCATGTCGGAGAGAGGAGAACGATCCAAAAAATCAGAGGATATATGGATACAATTTAGGGTTCGGATCATGGGGATTTAGGGTTGGGTGAGGTGCATTATTGTTTCGGTGATGGGATCCAAGGTCGGGTGTTAGGATTTCCCCATATCAGTGATGGGATTGAGGATTAGGGTACAAAGAGAGGAGGTAGATAAGGAGGGGATTTAGGGTTTAGGTATGGAGGAAGAGTGCGAGGGGAGGAGATTTAGAGTTTAGAGAGAGAGAGCGCTCGCCAAAGCCAAGGGAGGGAAGGATGCAGTTCAAGAGGCTGTTGGCTGCGATGAGGAGTGAGAAGCGAAAAACAGACTTCAGAGAGGAGAGAGTTTTGGAAGAGGAAGGGCTCATTTGGGGTTGTTTTTTTTCCGTTGGATCTTTTGCATGATCCAATGGTTGAAACTTACCCACTCTTGAGTTCGCACATAGCAATAGCAAATTGTTCATAATAATAATAATAATAATAATAATAATAATAATAATAATATGATGTTAGAAGTAAAAAAAAATTATACCAATAATTATCATGAAAACTATAAGAATAACTTAGCACTTCCACAACCACAAAAATCCTATTACAACTACATTAAAAAGGCATTTAGGAACCACCCTTATGACAAGCGGCATTTTATTATCAAGCACAAATAAATTCTTATTTACATAAGAAAAACAAAGTGAAAAACTAGAAACATAAAGTCAAAAAATAAAAATGAAAATAAAATGCCTTTGATTTAGAAAACTGATTGAGGAAAAAGTCATAGCCAGACTATATGGTTTAGGAAAGAAGTCTTATCACAAAAAAAAAAAAAAAAAAAGGATTAACAAATAAGTAGCCACTTTGCAAACCATACATACTATTTACAGTATTGTCATCATCCCTTTTGTTGTATTAAATAGTTGCTCCTACATATTGGAACCAAACACTGTTGAATTGACTTGTTTCCAAACTTGAGCAAACCCTCCACCCAACTTGTAGTATCATTAAACTTGCTAGATTTCGTCTATACTAATTTTCAAGGCAAGCCTTTAACCAAAGTTTTAGCTTGTCAATGCACTTGCGTTTTCTTCTCTCTCACTAAATAGTAGCACATCATCTGCAAACAGTAGATACCAAGGGCCCCTCCAGGATATGTCATTGAATTGTCTATAACCAATGCAAATAAAACTCAAAGTGAAACCTTGGTACAATCTAACTCCTATGGCAATCCAGATCTCTCCACATATTTCTTACTTTGTCATTACTGTTCATACACGTCTTGTCCAATCACAATATTACCATTAGAGATGCATTCTTTTTCTTCAAAGCCAACAAATTAACTGCCTCGGCACCCAACCCATAGCCCTTCTCACAATTAATAAAAAGGGATAAAAATCATAATGCACTAATTTTGGATTAAATTCCATATAGAAGATAAAGGTCGCACATAAATAGTCTCATTTAATGAAAAAATTATTGATAAAATATAACAATGATCTACAAAATGATACAAAACAGAGTAGAAGTCCCAGAGTCATTTTTGGACAACAAGTTGACTCTAACATAATAATTTTAGTATCTATCTGCAGAAAGATCTCATACAGCAAAGAAACATGTTGCACCAAAACCTCAGAGAGACCATATAGAGAAATAAAGCGATGCTGTGACAATAATTCACATTCTTCAAATTCGAGTCGTATTTTCAAGATTACATATCAACTTCACCAGTTTTTGTTGCCAGTCCCAAGCCTGGATAAAAAAGGGCTGCGTTCGGTAGGTTGACAGACGAGTAAAATTGTCAAACCAAAACATGAATTATGAGACAACAATATTCCATGAGGATAGATTGGAATGGAGAAACAAAATTCATATAGCCAAACCCCAACATAGTTGGGACAAGGCTTTGAAGATGATGGTTTTCAAGATTATATATTAAAATTAACAAGATTCGGCGAAACTATGATTGATGAAGAGATAAAGAGCCATGACCAAAGTTGATTAAAAAATGTATAATGCATGTAATGAAAATAAAAGCTATCAAGAAAGGAAAACATACACACAAGCAAACAGGGGGAAACACGGGAGATAAAAGTTACCATATGATGTATTAAGACAATGATTACATCAGAAAATAGGATAGGTATTATTCATTTCAAATCAAACAACCTCACAATATCATCACCAATCTCTGGCGTAATGCTAATGTTTCGTCGTCTGATTCTACGAGCATCTGATACCGATGCACCACCTGACCTGCAATCATGTGTGGACATCACAT
This sequence comes from Cinnamomum chago, assembly GCA_038049695.1. Taxonomy (NCBI): domain Eukaryota; kingdom Viridiplantae; phylum Streptophyta; class Magnoliopsida; order Laurales; family Lauraceae; genus Cinnamomum; species Cinnamomum chago. The sequence goes on along the minus strand of CP142457.1, from coordinate 53,392,276 downwards.
GATCAATTAACATTCACAAAATAAATGCATTCAGAAGGCAAAAGGTAAAAATGAAATGTGGTATCAACTTGTTTAAGCATATTTTTTTTTTAAATATTCAAAAAATAAGCACTACACAGATGTTACAAGTGAGCAGCTCAACTTATAAATCAAGCTTTGCTTAAAGAAGATGGCAACTAAACTAGAACAGATGCATGTTCAGACTCCAATCCTTTAGATTATAAACCTGACTTTCTTTGATACCAAATCGATGCAAATCATGCCTATCAAATTCTCGATTCAGTCTACCACACCATTATGCATATGCAAAATTCATTTTCACAAAATTATATTGTAGCGGATACAAAAGAAATGATTTCTGAATCACTGCAGTTTTCACTCAAATCAATACTCATAAACATCTAGCAAGAAACAAATTAGACATTCTATATATATAGGGTAATATTCAGGTGAGGGACAAACTTAATGGGGCCCATGTAGGGCCCCACTAATCATGGGACTTGGGGGGATGGAAAGAGACATCTTAGATGGACCCATATATCAAGTTTGGGGTCAATCCCATGCCTCTAACCCATTCATTCGTGGCCCACAAATTTAACGACTTTATATTAAAGAAAAAAACTTGACCTTCGATCCAATGGTCCAATCAATTTGGATAGGTGAAAACTTGATGGATCTAGTGTACTTAAGGAGGTTTTATTTATGTAGATGGTTCAGATGTATCATAAAGTCGGCTCAACTATGTTGTCCTTCACCACAACATGGTGAGGGAATCCCTCACCTAAATATTACCCATATATATATAAAAGGAGAGACAGTTGGCATCTCCCATGATTGGGACAGGAACAGCTTTCAGGCTTGCATGTTACCACCACCCACAGTTAGGCTAACCACTTCGGTGGATCTTACCCAGTTTTTAATGTTGTTCCATAGTTTGTATCTCTTTTTTCAATAAATTTTTACCCTCTTGCCAAACAATTTTTTTAAAATGGACCTTTTAGAAATAAGATAAAATATGATCTGTACCAATGAATTTTCTGCTGTTAACATAAAAAAAATAACCTAAACCAACACTATCCTACATTATCCCACAGTTTTAGCAACAATAAAGCAGGGTTGGACTAAACTAGAGAAAAGGGGAGCAAGCATAAAAAATTAAAATATAATAATAGCAATAACAATACCAGTCCAATTCCCCTATTATAGAAATAACAATACCAGTCCCATTCCCCTATTAAACTGTACACTACAGCCATCTATAGGGTTTGTGCACATACATAAATACACCATCCCCTCATTTCTTACTATTTTGCACTCTTCCTAAGATTTCCTTTCGTGAAATACCACCAGAATACAATTCTGTTATAAAGATGGGACACATTACTATTTTCTCTCCAATATGCACATAAACTAAGACTTGCACCAAGACTCAATTTTCTAAACACACACGTAACGCTGGATTAAATCTTTTCTGTTGGCCCCACACATGGGGACCCCTCAGAGTCGTAAGGAGAAAAGAATCAAATTAAGACTTATTGAATGTGAACACCAGATGAAAAATTAACCAAATAATTAAAAAATACGAGAGAAGAAAACATCCACTCAAAAAGAGGGCAGTGGCATCCAGACACTTTCACCCATCAAGCTTGAGATCCATATGGGCTATCTACGTCAAATTCTCAGTTTAGTAAGAAACAGTATTTATGTACAAGAAAGCAACAGCCAAATGCTATAGAACTGTCAATTTCTGCAAACAGGAATCCCCAAAGCAATGATTCATCATGCACAGGTCAATTTGCTAAGGGATCAGAAAGTGTATCCAAAATGTTCGAAAGTAAAATATCAGAATAAAATACCCAAAAGGCTTGTATACACTTAAAAGTGATTTGAGTTTCTTAGGCAAGAACCTCGAGACAGCTGTATCATCAGCATATTCCCTGAATGATTGTCTATCACCACTAAGCATGGATCGTCCTTGTGCTCTAAATAAAGGATGCTCTGGACTGCAAGTCAGGAAAAATGAAAAAAGACACCTGATCATGAAATGGAACTACTGAAGCTTGAGCAAAACCAGATCATAATGAATCAAAACAAGTCACTGTTTCAATAAGACAAAATTTTGTCACTAGTTCCTGGTAGCTTCTGATGCACTTATCAAAATTAAGTTTCATAGTACTAGCCAATAAGAACCTGTAGTCCTGACAAAATTTAAGTTTGTGTTGAGAGTCGAGACACGTACAGGGAGTTATTTGTAATTTATTAAAATTCAGGGACTTTTTTGTAATTTCTAGACACATATGTTTTGTAAATTTCAAGAATTCCATTAATATAAAAGTAAGAGGCTGGTTGCCCAGTCCTAGTGAAGCTATTCATCATAAAACTTCTTCAAACTCTCCTTCCCCTTATTACTTTCTCACACATTTTTCATCCTTTAGACATATTATACATATTTTACACACTTAGAAGATTTCAGCTCATAATGATTCAAAGTAAGGCACTGTTTGCATATGCAAGATTCCTGCCACTAGCTCCTGGTAGGCTCAGATAAAGTGCAATTATCAAATTGTTTCGCGGTACTAGCAAACATTATTACAAGAATCTGCAGTCTTGATAAATTTCTAGAAACATATGTTTTGTAAATTTCAAGAATTCCATTAATATAAAAGTAAGAGGCTGGTTGCCCAGTCCTAGTGAAGCTATTCATCATAAAACTTCTCCAAACTCTCCTTCCCCTTATTACTTTCTCGCACATTTTTCGTCCTTTAGACATATTATACATATTTTACACATTTAGAAGATTTCAGCTTATAATGATTCAAAGTAAGGCACTGTTTGCATATGCAAGATTTCTGTCACTAGCTCCTGGTAGGCTCAGATAAAGTGCAATTATCAAATTGTTTCACCGTACTAGCAAACATTATTACAAGAATCTGCAGTCTTGATAAATTTTTAGTTTGAAGATTGTAGACTCTACAATATAGGAAGTAATTAGGTTTGATACGACAAGTATATGATATATCAAATAACAGAGACTGTTTCTAACTCGTTAAAACATAATAAAAGCATATCGAAGATTGAAAGTTCAACTTCTGATGCCAATTATGGGTACTACCTGGTACAAGTTGTGATAATAGGCACCGTCAAAGACCATAGAGATAAGGTTATTAGGTCTGTTCTAATCTGATGGATCCTTGCAAACCCAATTCTTCTTTCATGTAGTAGGAAATTAGTTCACCATATACCATCTAAAGCATTTACTGAAAAGGATTCTTTCAATGCCACTTAATGGGCTTCTTCAGACCATAACTACCCATGAAGGTCAACTGATTGAATAGATTAAAGAGCTATTAACAATTTCATTTTCCCATGTTATGAGGAAAGGTGTATCTTTAGTTACAGTCACTCAATCCCTCTCCTGTAACCAACTTCTTATTTCTTAATAAATCTTCTGTGATGACTCAAAATGCTTTTAGTCTGAACATGAAGGGATCAAAGTGTTCTTACTCCATAGAAATAATTCTAACACAACGTTGCCAAACAGGTTCAGCATAACCACTCTCAAAATAGTATCATTCTCAGCCCAACCAATTCTCAAAATAGAATAGATTTCAACGAATGGATGATGCCGAACAGGCCCTAAATATAAGCAGACTCCAAGCTAGAATAATGAAATTCCGATGCTTTAACTCTAGTTAGAAAAGGAGAACAAAGCCAAGGTACTCGCAAAGATTTGATTGAGATGCTCTTAATCTAAGCTGACAACTTTCACAAACAACAAAATTAGTCTCATTGGTTCCGGTTTGATTCAACCTTATAAATGAGGTTGCAGACATGTTGGCAATAGAATAGAGTATATAGGGCTGTTCCCTTTGTGGGTTTTTCATTGCAATTGCTTTTTCTTTTTCTTTTTATTTTTGTGTGTCTGCGCGCACGTGGGTGCAACATAGCATTATGTTTGGTATAAATCTCGTATAACTTGCTGATGTTTGGTTGTCAGTTGTCTCCCTTTTTTTCATTCCCATCAGTAAAGTTATTCATTACCTATTTAGAAAACACACACACACACACACACCAATTGAAATATCTGTCAATTATCCTACACATCTGTGACAGCATGATGCCATCTGGTTGTTCAGATGTCAACTTCTATCCAAATATTATCCTAGAAAGAGTAAATAAAGCCATCTGGTTGTTCAGATGTCAACTTCTATCCAAATAATATCCTAGAAAGAGTAAAAAAAGCAAGATTTACTTAAAGAATCATAAGAATAAAACCTTGAACTAGCCGTCCGCTGTTCATTGACAGCTTTCCTCCGATTGCGTCTCAAGGCATTTGCAATATTTGATTCACTATGTGATAAACTGATCCAACAAATAGACAATCAGAAAACACAGCACCGCAGCAACTAGACTTTGCACAGGTCAAGATTAAACTACACATCTACAAACAAGCTGCAAAATTGATTCTGATGGACAGACTGTCGGAGGGAAATAGGAAAGCAATGTAAGAGGATCATGGCTATATCTGAAAAGAAGCTGTAAACATAGACAATAATACCTACCTTAGCTTTCCTTCAGCAGAAGCTGCAGGTCGCAATGTTATGTTTCTCAATGAAGGGCCAGGTACATTTGACATTCCAGGCCGCAATGAAGGTCCTGAATGAAGATATTCATCTTGCTCCGGACTGCGAGGAGAGAGAGAGAGAGAGAGAGAGAGAGAGAGAGAGAGAGAGAGAGAGAGAGAGAGAGAGTACATAATAGAATTGAGTTCATATTTAGCAGCAGAGAACACAAAAAGAGGAACAGAGAATGATATGTTGGTTTGAGTTGCGTTAAGTGAAAGAAACTAAAACCATGACATAATGCCTCTAACTGGAATACGCAAAATACTTCAATTGAAGGTTCAGGGTGTTATCTGGCTGTACCTCCAAATTGAATTTTTCATTGTTTAGGGAGTGAGGTCATCCCAACTGAAAAGGTGCTTTTTTGTCTTTTCCACCAAATATATTGCGATTAAAATCAGGTTTAACTACTTTAAACAAACTGAATATAGTTCTGGATAGACAACCGACCAATTAAATGTATAAAATGATTCCTAAATATACCCCTAAAATCCATGTGAAATGTATAAAGAGAACTGCTAACTGCTTACCCTTCACTATCCAGTTTGTCTGAAATCACACATAGAGGACTGTTTGGTTCCAGTGGAGAATCACATGAATCATTCTCTGCAGAATCACTTTCTCCTGCTGTAGAAATATGTGACTTGACAATTGCCTTAGTTGACGAAGGTATTAATTGGCCAGGAAATCGCATGAGATCAACCAGCAGCTCCACGTTGTTCAGCACAACCACAACAGACATATGCTTATACGAGTCCACACATTCAATAGCTCCACCACTAGGTAAACCCTGACATCAAACAGAAAAAAAAGGGGAGAAACTGAGCTCTCATAATTTAGTTTGGATATAAGCAACCAAAAAAATACCTAGACACAAGTTTCAGATTACTATCATTCACAGAAGTTCACCTAAGCCTTGCCTCCAAGCCACCCCCACCCCCCCCCCCACCCCCCACGCACCCACACACACACACACAAAAAAAAAGCCTTAGGCCTACAGCAGAAAGAGAAAAAAAAAAGTTTGAGGCTTTGAGTAATTTTACTCCAACAGGAGAGAAGAAATAGAAAATTACCACCACAAGCTTACTCTGAAGACCTACAGCATCTGCAAGAACTTTAAATAAGATTGCCTTAGGCCGGCAAGAACCATGCCTTATTTGCCCCAAGAGCTGGACGCCTCGTGTCTCTGTGATATGACCAATTTCCTCAAGTGCAGCTTTCGCCGGACTTGATTCTGAGTTTTGGCGTTTATAGCAATCAGATACCTGTACTTCCAAGACAAGGGATCAACAATGAAAACCCCCAAATACATGGGTAAAAAAGGGTACCAAAGAACAAAGAAAATCAATTATGAAAGATACAGCATGGTGACAATACAACAGCAATAATAGAAAGATAACTTTTCCTATTACTATAAGTAAAAACTTTTCCTATTACTATAAGTATAACAACTAGAGTTGGAATGAAGCAGTAAGGAATGACATGATACATTGTGGAGCTAAAGAGAAACGTGGTTTCCATTCTCACAACAATCCAATTTGAGAATCCAATCGAAAAGGCAAACAGTAGTTTCCAAGAATATTATGTGTGTACAACATGAAGAGAGCATACTGGTCTCTCTCTCTCTCTCTCTCTCTAAAATAATAATCACACCAGCCTCTAAGAGGAATACCAGCACAATTACACAACACTACCAAGAACTGAATAATAAAGTTCACATCTTCACGGCAGCAGCAACCCACCATTCAATTAAGATTATAGGTACCACTCACCTGGTTGGCTGTTGATTGCGCAAACAAAGCCAGATGTCCACAAACAGGTGTCGAACTTTGATATTTTGTCAACCAGGAACATGTCAGATCTCCACCTAGGAATCTGATTGCATGATATATGGTGCACAGGTTGCAAACCTAGCACAAATAGGATGTTTTCAATGAAACTGGGGTCTGCCACAGGAAACTGAAAGGAGACTTCTTACTGTTTCCAAATCCAATCCTATGTGTTCAACGAATTGAATTCCATCTGTTTTATAGATCAAGGACTACAGAATCCTGCTTAATACGAAGTGCCAATGATACTAGAAACTACATCCTCCGCTCCAAAATACCTTCCATGATCCAGGAGTCCCAAACGAGAGGCTGTGTTTAATAATCAGAAGCCATCTCAAGAGGCTGCAATCAACTTCTTTCTTGCTGATGTTTCCCTCTCCCTTGGAAAAATGACATCCTCTTTTCAAAGCTCCACTCTTGACTCTTTTTTTTCTTTATGTAATCAGCTCTCTCCTAATCTGAGATAGAGCTTTGGTTTCTGCTGTCTTCTTTCTTGGTTGTTTTGTTTTCTTTTGGTTGTATCTTTTCTCCTCCTTCCATTCAATTTTGCAACTTAGCAAAAAAAAATATCCAGGAGTCCCAAACAAGGATAAAAATAGTGGTTGCAGTGGGCGTAGTGGTCGCTGGCCAAAACGCTATGTAGCGGCGTAGAGGTGTGAATTTTTTAAGTGTCAATTTTTTTTTTTGAATCTTGTGCATCAACCAAGCTTGTGTTTTTTTAGTGATTTGAAACCATATAAGGGTAGAGACAACCACAAGAAAGGCTATTGAGGAGGAGAAATAGAAAAAACAGTGTTATAAATTAAAACCGCTTGGCTTTAATAGGTTTTAGACTGTAGTGCTGCTATTTTCAACATAGTGTAGAGGCTTCAACTACTACGGCCGCTACGCTATGTAGCAGCTGCAATTTTGAACCATGGTCCCAAATCCCAATCCAACTGGACTTTAGACAACTCATCAAATCGAAAAAAGAAATAAACAAAAGAAAGAACAAACGAAATTCATTCCATACTTTAGAACATGTATTTGCGCAAGGATTTGTTCTTTTCAACAGGGATAAGGGCTCGGTGCCCATCTGATGGGCCCCATGCACGAAGCGTAGTCCATGAGTGCATCACTCTTTCACACAGAAACATTGGATATAGATAAGATCAACAAACGCAGATTAAGCAAGTGCCATGTCATGATTTCAAAATGGAACTAAGCATGTTAGCATAACTCCAGTTTTCAAAATTATCACCAAAACAAGTACAGAAAAATAACAGACATGTCATGATTTTCTGTACAACAATGCCTAAAACACTCACCAGCACAGCAATTTTCTTTATCATCAAAGCTGGATTCGAGTGCAATCCTTTCACCAGTGCTACAATTAGCTGCTTCAGCTTTGAAAGCTTCTTATCCTTCTCTGCATCTACAAGAATAATATCGGCTTTAAGACCCTCCATGCCCAAAGAATAAAGCTCATCCGGAGAAGGAATAGTACGAAAAAGCTCCTTGAATTTTTTGTCCTGCATGCCATGAAATTTTATCGAACAACGGCAATGCTCTTAGAGATATTTGTCTCAAAAATAAAATAAAAAAGGAAATTTTTTTTAATAAGGGTACAACAGTAAGGCACTTTGACAAGAAACATCAAAATGACTAACAAATGTGCGACCATCATTACATGAAATAAAAACATATAATGTATAAAAATGGTTGGTAAATAAGGTATGAGGACATTTCAAAACAAAGAATGCGAGAGAAGCATACGACAGACATGTTACCAGAACTGTTACGAATATTATTTTTGGAAATTTCTCATCTCAGAAAATTTTCAGGAATATATATATTTTTTCTAAGTTTTCCTTGAGAGACTTTTGGAAAAGATACACCAAAAACTTAAATATTTAGAACTGTGACAGAGAAAATTTAAAAGTACACATGAAAAATAATTATGGCAAGATGATTTTGCAATGATAATGGGATTTCACAGTATGAGCTTCTCATAAGAAGTAAGGTACTTCTTTCAATAGCATCAATATTTGCGAAAATGGTTCCCAGACCCAGTAACTAATCTTCACTGTATATTGTAGCAAACCTATGCATAATTGGACATATAACATAAGCATGAATACATTATTTAAACAAATTGAACATGAAACCTAATAGAACTACTAATAATATAACCATTAGAAAAACTACTAATAATATATGTAGAAGACATTCCCATCAGTTAAATTTTAAAAATAACTTCAAGATAGGATAACTTAAAAAGATCCATCAACGAATGAGGATGTAATTATAATTACATTGCCCAAGAAAGTGATAATGCTACTACTCACCGGAATGACAGAATAGAAACCATTGGGAATTGTCCCAGAAAATGATCCAGTGGACCACAAAATTTCTGATGCTGTCTGAGATGAGTCATTCTGCTCAGCTTTGTGCACAGGTTCTCTAATGCTCAAAGACTCTGCTTCAGAAACAAGAGACATGGTCTGTACTTTCTCCATAAAACCCGATGGGCACCAACTAGCATTAGAAGGCCCTGGTTCCAATGGCCCTGGATCCCTTGGTGTCTCCTCCATCTTGTTGAAGCTTTGAAATATATGACCATTTCGACCTACCTCTCACCCTGAAGAAGACATTTTGAAGCTAGAAGAATTATGTTGACCACTGACAACAGATCTACAAAATTCCTGTTTTAAGGTTTCATTGACACAGAGGTCATATAATCTGCAAAATAAAGGAAAACTTCACTTGATTCTTTACAAACTATGTAATTACGGGTATAGAACCATGTCAAGCAGAATTTCCATGATGGCTCTGCCAAGGTTTTAAGAATTCTAATGATATTAATAAAATCTCAAGAACAAAAGCTCCGTGAAAAAAAGAAGAGAAGATTGTACTATAGAAATCGAACCATATTCATAAGGAAGCCAAACCTGAAAGGCTGGCTCAATTTTCTCTCAGAAACAAATGGCACTTCCAAAAACATAATGCCAGCCTACAACAAAAGATAGAGAAACAAAAACATTAGGAACTTAACCAATAATAGAAGATAAGAAGAGAAGAACACCGCTTGTACACACAGAAATGGCTGATCCATCAAGCCGTTGGTCTTATATGTTTGATTATTAAAAACCAGATATAGACAGAATACGCCCTTTCTTTTCCTTTTTCCCTGTTTTTTCTTTCTGATGAGATATGCATGGCCATAATCTGTCCATCATCTAGAATTATACGGTCAAAGTACTTAATAAATCAACCAACTCACAATTATCTAGTCCTGCAGTAAATAATTCCACTATTTTGTCTTTTTATTGGTAACATGACTTGAACCTGCAACCTCAAGGTTGAAATACTAAGTGGCTCCCACCTATTTGTTGACTGAGCTATAAATTCTCTTTGCAGGCATGATTCAATGTGTCATTCTGCTAAGTTTGGATCAATCTTCTCTCAGTAAACAAGGCCAAAACACATGCACACATGATTTTTCTTAATCAACATTGATGAGTGGGGCCCTCCCCAAGATCAAGCCAACCCCTTGACACTCATTACAACACCATGACTTGTCACTCACCCTAACATTCATCCAAACTATATAATGCAGAGTTGATTTTTTTATCAAATGTTTGAATTGGTTGATTCCTTCATGGTGCAAAATTCAAAAGGAGCATTGACCTACCTTACCAAGGGTCAAGAAGTATGGGACAAAACATCAAATGGATGGTCAAGATGGATCCATAGATATTCCACATATTAATCGTTTATATTCTGAATTATTTGGTTATCAAAATCAGTTCCTAAAGGATCTAATTGACCCAATCCATCAAGCTCAACGTGACGCACAAAGATCCAGTAGTTCAAAATATAAGGACAGCAGTCGGGGTCAACCCAATTGAACCAGGCCCAAACAAGGCCCAGTCTGGCTTGGACAGGACCTAAATGGTTTGGTCACACTTGGCGACCCATTCCAGGGTTTCAATTGGTCCCATATGGCCCTCCAGTGGTCCCCACATATTATTGTGTGCAGATTTGTCCAGCTCGCCTGCTTTGTGGTGTCTCCCATTTATTAGACAGTTTTCTCAATTAGCAGTTATCTAAGTGGGTTGGAAGAGGAATTTACTGCATGGTACAACTTTACACTCACTACAATCATGGGCTCAATTGACCAAGACGTGCAGTCCTTATTCCCTGTTGATTAGATTGTGTTTGGACACTCTTCCTCCCTAATAAAGTGCAATCAAGCCTCCTTTATTGGCAATGCTTTATACTTAAGAGAAAATTAGCCTTATCAGTTACTATACATGGATAGAAATTAATGAAACAACAAGATAACAAAAAATGGAAGGCTTTCTAGATGTCCTTGATTCTTTGAGGATTTGCTACCTTAATGATTCGGGTGGACAAGAGGGACTTTTTAAGGAAGAATCTACTATGATCAAGATTGTGCAAGTGGTTGGCAACAAGGCAACAAATGGGGTCCACAACCCTTCGGAATCTCTAGGGCATAGCTTTCCTCTTTTATCTTCTCTTAATTTCTTTCCTTGCTTGAATGTAATTAGGAGATTCTTTAATACGGTTCCCATTATCATTAGGATTATGATTAATGGTTGTGATTTAATCATAGGTTTAGGGCTTCTTTGTTGGCATAGCATATATACAAGTCCATTGTATGGACCGAAGGTAGTCTTGGAATATTATATGAAAATTAATTAAAGTTTGCATGTGAGCACTTTTATCTATTTTCCTTCTCCTTACTTTGAGTATCTCCCATCGGATCGAAGGCATTGACGATGGATTTTCACGATCCATGGTAAGCGAATCTCTATCTCTCTCCTTGTCTGTGGATGATTGAAGATCAGGGTATTGTGGGTTCACCATCAATCGGGGTTTGTACTTTCCCCGACTACATCACTAAATTTGCTTTCAGACAGAGACACCCTATTTTAACACATCATAAAATGATCTCTCTCTCTCTCTATATATATATATATGATACGCATACATATATGTATATGCATATATTTATATGCATGTATGTCAGTATGTGTGCATAGAAAATTATCCCACGAGAAACATAGTTCATATGAACTAAATTTACCCCTCTTATAATTAGCAACCATATTTTCAAGTGAAAAACAAGTTCCCCACTAACAATAACCCAGAGCCATGGTCTTCTTTCCAAGTCTAAACTTCCACGACAAATTTAGGTCCACGTTCTGGGCAAAATGGACAGCGAAACTGGGGCATGAATTCAGATAAATTTAGTGGTCAGCAACTCCAAATAGACAACTCTGTAGAAAATGGCCAATTAATCAATGTTGTTCAAGCATAAAGACAAGTCCAGCAAAATTGGTATCTATAGACCAATGCAGATCTCAAGCAACAGTGACAATCAAAGACATCATTAACACAAAAAGCTTTCTCCAAAGATCCTGGCCACTAATAACTCCATAAAAGATCCAACAAACTACTTACAACTGTAAGATATACATATACTTAACAATTAGTCAAACTCAATATTCAATAGAACAGGGCTACTTATGTTTCACAAGATAAGGCTACTTTGTCACCAAATCGCAGTCTCTGCAATTCCAATAAATCTCTTTTGGCGACAAATAAAATCAAGACTGCAAAAGTATAAATCTTCAGGAATAGAGCATCCTCAAAACTCCAAAAAACTGTTCCGAGATGGGGCAAACATAACTAAAGTAAAAGGATCTTGCAATGCACAACGCGGCAATTAACAACAAGACTAAAAGTTAAAAACTTTAGGACCTTCGAGTCCCGACTGTTAAATCCTACACGATAGATTCATACATTGTGCTATCAAAAACAAATTCATCAGCATGCCCTAGGAAATCCAATAAGCTCAAGGCCTGATTATTCAACGATAACACTAACAAGCACTAATTAACCATCCAAATGAGTAAAAATCTAAAGAAAGCATCAATCTAAAACCCTAGACAAATGAAGTTGGAATCAACAAAAACGTGCAAATCCATTCATGTTTCGCTCCAAATACACTAATCTAAACGTCGAATTAAGGCCGATGAAACATAGAATCGGATCGAATTTCACGATCCGAAATGTATCTAATCGGAATTCACTTCAAATCAATGGAAGATAAGATCAATCGCAGAAGAGAAAGAGAAAGAGAGAGAGGATTACCGTCGGATCGGAGCATTTGAAATCTCCGTTTCGTAACGGAATCGGATTCCGGGCTAGCAGCTAGGGCAGGCACGTAACGGGGAGAGAAAACGTGCCGGAAAAGGAAGAGAGCGAGAGAAGGCGATATCTGCAACAAACGGAACGGACAGAGGAAAGAGAAGGAGAGAACAGAGAAGAGAGACACGAGTGTGGACTGCGTGGGGGTTTTATAGGGGAGAGAGGAGAGCAGATTATTTTATTTTATTTTATTTTAGGTGGAGAGCATTTCGAGTAGCACGCGGCGAGATACCCTGGTAAGGCATGTGGCCTCGTGATCATTACTGTTGATCAGGTGGGACCACTATTTTGGATGGCCCACTCTTTCAAATGATCGAATCCTTATTGGGTTTTAGCCTTCTTCCTTGCTCTTGCTCTTGCTCTTCTTCGTCTTCCTCTTTATTTTATTCACCAACACTTTTTCAGGCCCACAATAGTAATAGATGCATCATAACTAGGTGATGGTCCCTGCTGCAGCATTACTCCTTTTACTTGCTCTTCTCGGAATTCTCATTTTTTTTTTTTCTGTTTCCATGGATTTAATTCAAGTCCTCTGATTTTTGTATCTAAGTACTGTTATGGAGAAGGATTGAAAATATGGGCCTAACCAACATGTCTTGGTAGCACTTTAGAGCCTGTTCGGATTCTTTGAGTGGAGGAGTATTTGGAGAATGAGTGAAATTTCAAAATGCTTTTAGGCATATCAAAAGGATGGATTTCTAAAAATTCTACAAGCCATAGGCATGGCATTTGGAATATCAACTTTGTGAGTTTCTTACCTTTTAAATAAATGACTCGAAATTCTCAAGATATATACATGACTTGCATTAATGTAGGGATTTTCGAGAAGGAAAATTTTCATAAAAATTGGATCAGTTTGTTTGAAAGAAATGAGAAAATTTGTGTCTGTATAAACTCAAATAATTTCAAATGCTTTTTCCAAAGTAGAAGATGGAATGCTCAAAACCCCCTCTAGCGTTTGGAATGCTGGATTTTTAAAATTTTATAAAGATAAATATGGCTTTTTATGTAGTTTGAAATTTCAAATACTTGCATTAAACAGAGGTATTTGGAATACCCTCATGATACGATGTGACATCATATCAGAAATTTTCAATAACCTCAATTCCTTGCAAGAAACACGTGCCGTAAACCATCTGGTAATGGGCTTTGAGCCTTTATTTCTTGACCCGTGTATGGTCCAAGGTCTATGTTATTAGACCTAAACATGGAATGGGGCCTTAGATACTTGTCAAGCCTATTGATAGCCCAATACTAGGCCGGCCCACTTTATTATTTTGCTCTTGTATCTTTTCTCTCAAGTCTACTGACCGATAGGTGAGAAGTATCAAATCCAATCATTTGTTGTGAGGACTACCTCAGCCACCTCTATCTGCCGGTGGATGATTGGATAGCAAGTTGCTTTCCACAGATCACACACGCGTCCCATGTCACTTTTAATTTGATGTTCACAGCCATCTAATGATGGGCCCTTTAAGATGGACAGTTAAAACCATTTGGTATGATCACTAATTTTCTATGGTTTGGATTTACTGATTTTGATCATCAAATCGGATTAACGGTAGTTAAAATCATCATCTATGACAATTAACAAAAACAATCTCTATTTAGGTGGGCCCTACTGTACGGTCCGGATGGCTGGATCATTTTAACGGAAAGAAAGTGACGCGTCATGTGAAATAGTACTCCCGCACTGTTGTCACGTGCTACGGCCTGCCTCCCTTGGACAGCCAGCTGGGAGGTCGGTGGCTCACCAACATCCATCGCTTTACGTGCGTGAATCTCATGTTTTTTTTATGGAAGGGGAAACAGACTGAGGTTCAATGGCATGGTTTAAAAGGAGAATGGAGGAATGTAAGAAATATTTTTACATTTAGGATAGGATGTTGGGGTAGGGCCTTTGGGCCACGTGCTGTTTTTATGGTGAAAATGAAATTATACTGTTTGTTTTCTTACCTTTCAAGGAGTGTGTGGTTATAACTTATAATACTCCTGCTGGGCAAGAGGAATGCTGCCGTAGCATGATTGTACCAATGACTAGGAAGGTCTTGCTGTTTAAGTCAACATATTTTAAGTTTTATATGCATTTAAGACACTGAATGATATAATTTACATATAGAATTTGGGTTTGGGTTTTTTTATATATACATTTGTAAACAGTATGAAATAGGTCCAACCAAATGAGAAAATAGAATGGGATATCTAAATATGGAATAAATTAAGTGAGGCACACCCTATAGGGACTGTTTGTTTCACCAAATTTTTTATAGAAATTTATGATATTGGAAATTTATATACATGATAGAGTGGCTTGTCCCTTTGACATTTAAACCGTCATGTGTCTTTGGTAGAGTTTCATGTTTCAATCACCTTAAGAAGTTTCCATGGGCGGCGCTACAAGGATCTTAGTGGGGTCAAATCTAAAAAAATATTATAAAAACAAAAACTCTTTAATAAATTGAAGTTTTGGGAAGCTTTTGACTATACTAAATGTCTAAGTTAATGGGCTATTTGTCTAAAAAAAGAAAAAAACTAATGAGCTCAATTTTTATTTTTTAAAGAAAATTTCATTTTTCAGACATTTTGTTAATAAGTCTTCATTTACCCTAACTTAATCTCTAAATATGGTATTCTCCGGCCTGTATAATAAGGAGAAAAACCTAATATTATCAAAAGTAGATGACATATGTTGATAAAGGTAAAAACATATTTATTTGATTTGTAGAAGATAAGTATTATATTGACCCCACTGACTCAAATTTCTGGAGCAGCAACTGGAAGTTTCAAATAGTCATTCTCAAAATTTCAACTTCCTTGACATTTGCAAATTCTCGGTCTAAGATGAGGATTTGAGACTTCTAATAAAAATAAAAAACTTTTGAAGAATTTACAAATTTTATAGACATGAATTATCTAAATTCCGCTGAAGAAACAAGCTCTTTATAGAATTCCTGACGAGATTTTGTCATGTTGGGAGATTTTTACATTGATAGTATATTTGTCCACTTGACATCAAAAAATGCTCTAGTCTTTTTGTTAGAATTCTGAATTTCAACCAGTTGAGAAGTCATACATGTCCCTTTGAATTCTTTAAATTCCAATGCATTTAAAAAAGAGACTTTTTTGGTTACGAGCATTTTTGGAATTCCACGTGCCTGACAACATTTAGATAATTTGTAAATTCCCCAGCTTGTAAAGAAGCATGCCCTAAATGATGAGAATTGCAATGAATCCTACCCAAAAACAAATAGATTTGTTATAGTATAGTGTCTTCCCAATCAAATGATGGTAAGGCGAGTTGAGTTTATCTAAATGATCAAAATTAATTATGTTGGATGAGAGCGGCAATGGTCTAGCTCAAATTGAGAATGCATGGGATTAACCTCAAGGGTAATGGGTATGGATCCAATCCAAACCACATTCATTAATATTTTGTTAATAAGATCCAACCACAAGGAGACATTGATTTGGATCATATAATCCATCTACAGATCGCCATTGTAGCGTGCAAACCTGCAAGGTCCAGATCACTGTGCATGTGCACTGAAAAAGGGCCCGTACAGATGATTTTATTAGCCAGCTTACACTGAATAGTTTACATACAATAATGATTCCTCGGTTGACAATATGAAATGCCTGTTTCAGTCCAACTTGTTATTCTTACACATTAATTTAGTCCATTTGTTTTTAATACTCAAATGGGTAATGTGTACTGTATAGCCATTTGGCATTTGCAACTTTTCATATGGGTTTCTTCCTGAACCATCATTTCATTGATCTAAGTTCCTTTCCTTATGTTTCCTTTTTCACAGAATTATAGAAGTTGACTGAGAAAGACAGTGGAGAGAAAGGAGGGAGATGAAGCTTTGATTTGCATTTTGAGTTTTTAAGGGTCACATGGGGTTGGATGATACACTCATTCCCATCTTATTATATGTCATTTAGCTTTGTTCTAGTGCTACCATGTACAATGTGGAATCCACAGTGTGGACAGCAAGGGAAGGGAATAAAAACCCCAAGAAAAGAAAAGATGACATTTTTTTTCTTAATAATTTATGCTGGATTATTTCTTTCTTTTTTGGGAGTACTTTTCCCCATGTTATCTCTTATCAGGGATTAGAGTCTGATCCCTTGTGCAACTTGATGGCATGAGCCCTACACGTAAGCCAGGCACTATGGGGCCCACATGCGGCCCCACCAATCAGTAGAAAAGGAGGGATGGCATAGATCATAATGCCCCTATCTTAGATTTTAGTCTCCCTAAATTATCCTAATCCTTCGATCCATAGGCCACAGGTTTAGCTGGTTTATGTCATACTTGTCCTTTGGAACCGGTGATTTTCGCTTCATATGGTTCTTTTAGATAAGAAACGAAAGGTGAAGAGATCTAGATGGGATTATCACTTTATTGCAATTTCACTACTAGATTGATGGTGTTATCAGAAGGTAAATCATTTGATGGCTTATCCTATTTTAGAAGTTACAGAAATCCAATACCAATTAAACAAAAATCCTAAGACTAATATTGTTCAGTGGGAAGACTTTAGGAAAACAAATGTATTTGATGCAGTGCTTGGCCCTTTGTTTAGGTATGTATCTAGCCCACAAGCCTGAGAGTCAGACTCATGCCTAGTCCTTCCTCCCATGTGTAAGGAGATGTTAGGCTTCATCTTGGCCCATATGGTTAGCTGGTCAAGAAAGGCCCATATAAAGCCCAAGAACCAAAAAACCAAAAGCAAGCTGGAGTTGTGCCATGCCTAGAGTTTCCTGACTCATGGACAATCCTAGACCAGTGTGAATTTCAACCTATGGCCCATCCAATTAAAACCCAGCGGATGATCAGATTCTATATCCATTAGCTTCATGTGTGAAAGTGGAACAACTAAGAACTGAAGGGAGGGTACCAAAAAAGAGGGGAACTGAAGGGAAGGTGGAAAAAAAGAAGAAGAAAAGAATTGAGGATTTGATCAAGAGTTTGCTGGTTCCCAAGGACATGAAACTATAGATTTCAGGATTTCTCTAACAGACTGATTAGATGAAGTTTCGCTTTTCTGTGTGGATATAGTCAGAAAATCAGAGATTTTATAAAATCAAGGATATCAATCTCTAGGATATTATTTGAAAATCTTAATGGGGTCACATGCTATGATGCGCGGATACTTCAAAATGGGGAACATATCGTGTCGTATCGTATGTGATATTTCATTTTTTATGTGTAAAATTAGTGTCTTGCTTTATCCATGTCGTATCTGTGCATCATATATATGTAATATGTAAAGGGTCCTTGCATTGAAGACACGAGACCCTTAAATACCTAATTTGGTTAATTTCTACAACTCCAATCGATTCACATGAATCTTCTCCTTTTTCTTTTTCTTTTTTATTTTTTTTATCAAGGGTATCAATCTCTATGATATTATTTGAAACTCATTCCCTCGACAATAGTCTAACATTGGAATAAAGAAATACCATGCTTCTGTGAGGATCACAGAAATATTCAAAATCAATGACATCAGTATTTTTGTAGAAGTAGGAAACAAAGATGATGTACAAACATCAGAAATCTTGTATAATTACATAGACCCTTTCTAATTCCTGGGGAGAAATCTACTAAATGATCAACATGATATGGAGGTATGAGTTAGTCCACATTTAAGAAAAGATTTAGAGACTGCATGATCTTGCCAATTCTGAGTTTTTTCGAGTTTCAATCTTATCCACACTTATTATTTTTCTCGAAGTAATTAAAGCATCTAGTAAACCGGCACATCAGTAGTAATGTAAAGCATCCATCCAACTCACATTGTAATCCCTATCAAAGTTATCAGTAACCGAGAGGGAGAGAGTGAAGTTTATTATTGTTTCAATTTGACTTGATCATCTAACATGTTTTCTCTAGTTGCTGATGAATCAAGGTTGTCCCTCAGGTGCCAAATCAGAAAAACAAATCTCCTAAGGCCATGTACTGATAGGCGTGTAACTTCAAATTCTAGAGTTCAGATTTGACATGGATTGGCTCACAGCAATAGACTACCTACTTGAGTGGTTTTCACATGGCTGCCAGGATTCGAACCCTAGGTATGCCACCTCTTCCCGCTTAGCACTTGTATTGGCTTTTTTCCCATGTGTACGGACTTCTTTCCCACGTGAGTTGGCTGTATTCCTATTCGTGGGCTCAACTCCTTTAACTAGTATAAATAAAATAAAATAAAATAAAATAACTAGAGACTACCTGCCCAAGTTTGGCTTCGGATGCTGGCCATAATTTAAAAATAAAAAACATGGATGGACTCGGAAAGTGCCGAGTACTAGTTTGATTTGGTGACTTACTACTGGAGTTTTGGTGAGGAGAACGAGTTCTAAAAATGGGAGATGCTCATATGAGAGATTTTTCTCACCTTATACGAGAGATAGGAGTGATAGCCCTCACATTTAAGTTGTTGGTATTGGATATGGATGTGAGGGCCCCACTTAATCTCTTAATAAGATGAGAGATATCTCTCGTAGGAGCATCTCCCTCTAAAAATATAGCTAATATTTGTTAACTTTTATAAATGCATATTCAAGGGAGACGAGGGTTGGATTTATATATACAGGATGATAAGAGATGGAAAAGTCTCACTTCTTGATGCCTATATCATTGTGGAAAATAGGGTGTCCTTTTTAACATCTTACACACTACTGATTTTTAAACGGGGAAATCCAATGGTGGATATTGAATCAATGGCATTTAGATGTACAATGGGTACAATCATGGTCAGACCTACATACATTCTTTTGGGGGCACTGGCCTCCTCGGCCACTTCCAAAAACCACATGAAAGTTTTGGGTCCGATTTCAAAATCCACATGGAAACTTTGGCGGGCCCGTTTATTTTCTTGAATTCCTATTTGAAAATTTTTGGATGGTCCCTTGGACTTGAGCATCGAGGCATTCCACCAAAATACAAAGTAGGTGGAATTCCTAAATTCTCAAAGGTCATTCGAGACCTTTCATGTGACTGGAAATATTCTTGAATGCTATGTAAGAAACATGGAATTTGCAATGCTAGGAGACACCATGTCCCGAAAACCTCAACATCTAGAATTCCTGTCAGGAATTCTAGTAAAGAAACAGACCAAAGAGTCTATCCTATAATCCACATGAAAATCCCAACTTTGCCCCCCAAACCCAACTATGTCTGCACCCTTGAATGAAAATATTTGGTCTACCACTGGGTACAATAATTTTATTGATTTTGAAGCCCCATTTATTTGCTAAATTCAAGGAATTGTTGTCTGTGGAATTTTTAAATTCCCAGACAAAGTGAAATTCCCGGATGCTCTCTTGGACTTGAGTATTCAGAAATTCTACCAAAATGCAAAGGGCCTGGAAAATTTGAATTCTCAAAGGTCATTTGAGACCTTTCAAGTGGCTAAAATTCTGAAATGTTTGGCAAGAAACAAGGCATTTATAAATTCTAAGGGACAATATGTCATGCCCCAAAAACCCCAATATCCTAAATTCCTGTTAGGAGTTCTAATAAAGAAACATGCTGTTAAAGACGTTTGCGCACGTTATTTTCTGAGGAAGTGTAAAAATACTAGTTTTGGTTGCTTGCTGCAACAAGACTTCTCTACATAAAATCTCTATTTTTAATTAATTTTTCTACATGATTCAAGAAACCCATATGCCACCCTCTCCTTTTAGACTTTATTTTTGCCATTTTCTCTTCCACAGGGCTACACAAAAACGCCTTATAGGTGGACTGACTTTTGTGTGTGGTTACATTAAGGATTCAGACACAAGCACTACACCACACACTTAAATAGGTTCCAAACCATCAAAACTACAGCGGATACTTGAAGGGTGAATCATGAAATATCTACAATGAACATAAAAGGATGAAAATGAAACATCACAAGGTACCTATCTCCCAGAAACGCCATGGACACTTCATTTTCTCAGCTATATTAAATTACTTCATTGCGTAAATTATTTCATTCCTTCTAATTTTTTGTTTCCCAATTTTGACAACCGGAAAACCACAGATGCACATTCACAATGGAGCATAATATTTTACTTAAAATCCTATTTTCAACAAAATCTCACCTAAACAGTTTAAATCTACGAAATTTGAGATCACTTAGTTATAATACTACAAAAAAAGTTATAATTAGCGGTCAACAGAATAGACCGCCGCGAAAGCCCACAAATTGAGGCGGAGGCTTTTCTCCGCTGCTAATCCTTTTGTATTAGATTAGACGGTGTAAAATAATACTAACATGGTGGGTTAAGTGGTAGAAAAAAAAATTCCCGCCTTTACTTGTGGGCTTTAGCGGTGGGAAAAATACCTACCGATAAAGCCCTCTCCTTTTGTTGATGATTGTAACATTTTTTATAGTACGTTATTGATAAAATAGATGGCATGTTTCTGGATGCAAATTATGTAATCAATTGTTTATGAATTTCAATGCAACAATAATTTTCAGTTCTTCGATATGATACTTAGATGGTCATTGATTTTGTAAACATAGCAAGCTTCTTTACTCTGAGCAAACCAAAAACAAGGACTTCGATCAAAGTGAAATTCTTGAATGCTCCCTCACTATCCAGTAACTTCACCAAAAAGTAAAGAAGCCGGGGTTCTAGAATTTTTAAATGTCATTTGAGACATTTCAAGTGACTGAAATTTTAAAATGCTTGTGAAGAAACATGACATTTGCAAATGTTAGGAAATAAAGGTGTCACTTCATTTAAAAAAAATAAAATTGTAAAGAAATAGGCCCTAAATGGCCTTTTGTGAATCTTCACCTTTGGACCTTCACCTTTTAGCCCCTATGATATAAAGGTATTACTTTGAAATTGTGAAAATTCAATCTGTTAAGTCAAACTGGAGCCATGTAACTAAAAGACAATTCAGTTGAGAATTAACAGCAATGCATATAAAATATTGACAGACAACATTTCCTTTTGCAAGGAGTTGCATTGACTCTCATTAACAAATAAAAATATAAAATCTTTCAAGAGTTATAAGCTTTGGCCATTCTTTCCTATTACAACCTTGACCGACACAGGGGATGGATCTAATGAAACATGGATAGCTGTTTTCACTCATTCAATTATCATAAACAACTTTTCAAAATTCTAAACTAATTATATATGGAAAATCTTCCAAATTCATAAGAATAATAAAAACTGCTGATCCTAACAATGCAAATATTATGTTCCATCCCCCCTTATTTTCTTCTTTGTTGAAATTCTTTTGTCCAAGTACTTGGGTCTAATAACTGACATTAATTAAGGACATTTAGAAACTTAGCATTTCAAATCATACTCTAGAAAATCTTTAAACGCAGCATCCTAATATTTCTAGAAACATGAGGTCTGTAAACAAGGAAAGTTCATCATAATAAAAGAACCATGTCATGATCATCAAACAGAAATAAAATGGTGGCATACACTGGTAATGTGTATACCTTATTATGCAGAAATTGACTATGGTGTTCCAAGTCCTTGAGACAAGTACTTGATAGATCTCATTCCACTGCTGGAATTGATGAGGTCGGGTCTGAATCCTTGATCAGCTCCTTCGTTGCGGCATCATCGCTAATATTTGTTTCCAGAAGCTGGATATCAGTCACAGTTCTTTCACTTTCGGTGGTTACCTTGGGTTCTTCAGAAGGTTGGGGTTGTGGCTTCATGGAAGGGGGACCCAAGGAGAGGGAGAGTTCTCCACTAAATTCTTTCGCATATTCATAAAACTTCTCAGCAGTTTCATCATCTCCCAGTGGAAGGCTCAAACTCAAATCCAAGTTGCATTTATCTTTATATTTCTTCAGCTAACAATAGGAATTCACAGTTAACATTACAGAAGACATTGTTTCTAAAGAGTTGAAACGAAAAACCAAAAAGGAACAAGAAAAAAGGCTTAAAGACCCACCTGGGGATTTTCATTTTTCTGGAACCCAATGAAAGTGTTTACCTCTTGGGGCTCTAACTGAGGGTCGGGGGGATTGTTCATTATATTCAGGTCATTCGAGCTGGGGCGAAATTGCTGATTGTTATTCCACCCAGAAGGTTCAAAGAAATTGATTAAGTTCGGCTGCATTTGAGGTGTGGAGTTACTGCCGATCCATTCAGAATTTGTCCAGATAACATTGTCCTTTCTTTGATTCTCAATCGTCTCACTTGGAGGAGGCCAATTTTCCATTTGAAATTGGTGATTTGTAACAATCCCATTTCCCATCACTGCATCCCCTATGTTGTAAACATTAGATGACTGCTGCAGTGGCTGTGGTGGCATGACATTGTTTCTGGAGAACATGTCATAAAACAAACCATTGGCTGTTGCTTGATTCCTCCATTCCGGCCCGGGCACGGGATACTGATTGAATGCCAAGTCTTGTTGCCTTCAAAGAGGATATAAGAGGAAGGGAATCAGGGTTTTAAATGCTAAGAAAATTTTCCTTATGGCTATGAACATGAGGTTGGTTGGTTACCATAAACTCCCAGAATGGGGATTGAGTTGATGGGAGATGGGGTGTTGAGAAAGGCGGTCATGCTTGAGAAAACTGTTGGAACCAAGAAGACCCCTATTCTCAAATCCATACAGCGACTGAGAGCCTGTTCTTGGACAAAATATATCCATATCGCTATCATTTTCTTGTAATTGCCTGATTCTTGGAGGTAACACTGTAACCAAGGTTAGTATAGAAATGGATTAGTTTCTCTAAAATAGTTATAAAGCTCATTGCATGAGCCCTAGATACATACCTTTTTTCTTTATCATTTTACCTTCTATCATATTTTTGTTGCTATGTAATTTATTTAAATTAGTAAGAACACTAGATAGAGACACAAAACAAAACTTTACTAATAAAACCAAAGAAATTACCTTTGCCATCTTTGTCTAGCTTCTTACTCCTATACATCTGGTTCAGATCGCGAGAAATATATCATTAGACAAAGGAAACCAAAAGGGAATAACGTCAGCCCAAAAGCGCAAAGAACTCCATTTCCTACACCACTAAAAACAAGTTCATTTTGCTACTAACTAGAGAGGAATAAGAGAACCGTTTTTGTCAACTTTCCTAACCTGCAAGTGGTACTTCAGCTGCCCGATATTAAGGTCTTTCACGTTCATCATCTGAAGTATATTTCTTGGAGTTGCTTCTGCACCAACCATGAACAAATGAAAACAGTAACATACCAATCAAAGTAAATCTAGCATCTGCTTCTCCACTCATGTTTTCCTTTTCTTCTTCTTCTTCTTCTTCTCTAGTTTTTGTGGATTGCTTCCTCTTGAACTTGGGTTCCATATATTATTGACAAAAGACCCAAGAATTTAGCAAGTCCTACAACTTTTGTGTTTCTTTTAATGGTCATGCCACTAACCCATGATATCGTGGCTCACGATATAATGGTTTAGCACTTATTCTTTATGTAAAATTGTAAGTCCCCATCCACCAATTATTTCTCTATTTTTCTTCTTAATTTGTCTGCTTTCTTCCACCACAATTTCGTTTTAGAAATCAAAATTCACATTTTGGTAATCGGTCATGGGACCCAACAGCAACAGAAACTAATTTTTTTTCTTCAAATTCAATGAGCAGCCCACGATATCATGGGGTAATTCGTGATATCATGGAATCCGATAGCAATTTAGAAATATAAGATTGCCAAACATGATCAGATTGTACGTCTACATTACTGATAAGTCACGCGATATAATGGACATCGTGGGTTAGCAAGTAAAAAGAAAAAAAAAATCCAAAGAAGAAGCAATCCTAAGATTAAATATCTACCAACATTTTTAGTCTCTTTTTTTTTTTTTTTTGGTCATTCAGCACTTGTGGAAACTATGTTTAAGAGGAAGGATTTTGTGGAACCTAAGTTTAAGAGGAAGCAATCCTGTTAGTAAGAGTAACCCAACATTTAAAACATCCTTTTGGGGAAAAAATGGAGGAAAATGAAAGGGAGAAAATAGCTCCTTCTAACTACAACCCCAAAAGAACCAGATCCCATAAATGAACTGTTAAAAATCAAGCAAAAACAGGAAAAGCTGGTTTTTCTAGGGAAGGGAATGAGAGACAACCATCAACCACAACCCCAAAAGAACCATAATCCATTAAAAGCAGTCCACTGAAAAGGAAAAACATAAACAGCTTGTTTTTCCATTGATTTCAAGGGAGCATGTCTCCATGGTAAAGATCAGAGATTGATCATGTCTAAATGGACTACTCACTCTCTGGGCCGCCGATCTTATGGACGATACTAACAAAGTAGTGATGCATCTCCTTTGTCCACCTGAACTGCGACCGAGGGCGCCTCTCCACCGCTTTGCCATTGTCACTGTTGCTCCCAACTTCTTCGTTGGCCTCCCCTTCCATCACACCACCATAATCTCCATCTTCGTGATCTATTACCATGACAGTATCATGGCTATTTCCATTGCCGCTCGCCACCTCATCATGCAAATCTATAGCATTGTTGTTCTCAGCCGCTTCATTTTGGGCATGGATTGGACTCTCCTCCCTCCTTTCCTCTTCAAAGATATTAGCCATCTCAGCCATTTCTCACAGTCTCTTCTATCTATTTTCTTATGGAAGGAAATTAAAGACAAGGAAGGAGAATGATATACCTAAAAGCTCTAGGAGAGGCCTTGACCAGTAAGTGAATGCATTGACTGATGTCTCTGCAGAGCACAAAATTAAGAAATCCTGGGGTGTGAAAAATAGGAAAGGGAGGACAGGGATATGTAGGTGCTTTTAGGACATGACGGAGACTGTGACGTTCAAGTTGAGCATACTAATATTAATATGCATGTAACACGTTGTTTAAACCCAGCTCAACTCACCTCAGATCTCTTTAAAAAAAAACCTTCGCCACCACTAAAAATGAACAACAAACACAATAGGCTCACCTTTTGGATTTTGATGAAAAGATTTGATTAATCTAACCATATCATTTTTGTAAGAATTGTCAATATTAAAGAACAGATGTTGCAATGAGTCATGGACTAACCAAGGTAGAAATGGGGGAGTATATCTTTTGAACGGTTTGGATCTTAATAGAATAGAATGCAAATGAACGAATATGATTAAACCCTGATGACAAGGCTTTTTTTTTTGTTAATTCGGAATCAGTTTTTTTTGTAGCCCTTAGTTTTGGGTTTGAATACAGGGGGGAGGGAGGGGAGGAAATCAAGAAATATTCTTCAAAAGATTTGCAATCTAAGAAAGTATGGCCAAATACATTGTTAAGCCGTTTCGTCATTAATGATCAGATAATGATTCTATAACTACTTTAATTAGTAAAAAATGACATAATACAAAATCCAAATTGAACTATTGATCACTTATTTCTTCCCTATCCTAAAACAATCTAATTGAATTTGTGTGTTAATTAATAGCTGATAATAAAATATAAAATTTGAGTTTTTTTTTTCTTTTGTCAATATTTATAAGCACATTGGATGAAGGTACAGTGCTAAGCATGATTACCTTAATTGATGGATCGTGATTCATAATTTGTTGGTTGGTTGCTGTCTGACAATTCAAATTTGTTAGGGAAAAGATTAGACATTTAATGTTTTTCAAATCGCTTGGCGGATACGACAATCCCTTTTAATTTACAATTGGGACACGTATTAGATAAAAATTCTATCCCGTTAAGAATATCGATAACATTTCATTCCTATTATATTTTATGATTTGGATGCTTAATTGCAAAATTGTAAACATATATTAATCATGAATCAGATAACTGTCATGTAAGATTCAATGGATTCGTATATGGCTATACAACCTTGTGGGGGCTCTGCTCCCATATATACTTGCGTTAAATAAGCCCCAAGATACCCTACATCTACGTATAAATGCATATGAGAAAATTTAATGAAGTACGTCCAGATCCATGCACTAAACGACAAAACACCCTAGCGCTAGTCTACCGTAAAAGGAACCCCCAAGTCAACGATGCACATGAAAAAAATGACATAAAACAAAATCCAAATCAAACTATTGATCGCTTATTTCTTCTCTATCCTAAACGAATCTATTTGAATTTGTGTGTTATTTCATATCACTTAATAAAATATAAAATTTGAGTTTTTTTTCTTTTGTCAATATTTATAAGCACATTGGATGAAGGTATAGTGCTAAGCATGATTATCTTAATTGATGGATCGTGATTCATAATTTGTCGGTTGCTATCTAGCAATTCAAATCTGGTAGGGAGAGGATTAGATGTTTAATGTTTTTCAAATCACTTGGTGGATACGACAATCCCTTTTAATTTACAACTGGGACACGTATTAGATAAAAATTCTATCCTGTTAAGAATATCGATAACATTTCATTCCTATTATATTTTATGATTTGGATGCTTAATTGCAAAATTGTAAACATATATTAATCTTGAATCAGATAATTGGCATGCAAGATTCAATGGATTCTTATATGGCTATACAACCTTATGGGGGTTCCTGTTCCCATATATACTTGCGTTAAATAAGCCCCAAGAAACCCTACATCTACATATAAATGCATATGAGGAAATTTTATAAAGTACGTTGATATTCATGCATTAAACGACAAAACGTCCTTGCGTTAGTCTACCGTAAAAGGAAACCCCAAGTCTACCTATGCACATGAAAAAATGACATGATACAAAATCCAAATTGAACTATTGATCACTTATTTCTTCTCTACCCTAAAAGCATCTAATTGAATTTGTGTGTTAATTTATATCACTTAATAAAATATAAAATTTGAGGGTTTTTTTTTCTTTTGTCAATATTTATAAGCACATTTTTTTTTTGCTAAGTTGCAAAATGAATTAATGAGCAGAAAAGAGAAACAAATTACAGCCCAAACAGGCAGAAGAGAACAACCAAAGCAGAAACAGCAAAGCGATAAAACAGCAGCACCCAGAAATGAAGAGAGCTATTGCTGATTACAGAGGATGAAAAAGGAATCTAAAATAGAACTGGAGAAGGAAGGAGATAGCTTGCCCAGAGCCAGGGAAGTATCCTCTAAGAAGAATTTAAAAGCTGTGTCCAGAGAGGGAACCTTGTTATTGAAGATACACAAGTTTCTAACCTTCCAAATGCTGAAGATTGCAATGATGAAGATAGCACCCAGACCCTTCTTGGCAGAGGAGCAGGAATTGGAAGAGAAAGCTGCCCATTTTGCTGAGACAGCAGAGGACTGGGGGAACCTGAAGTTCCCTTTAGCTTCAATCCAGCCCCAGAAAGCAGAGGCAAAAGGGCAGAGGAAGAACAACTGGAAGGCTGACTCCTGGTGAGAACCACACAGACTACAAGTAGACGCCAATTGCACTCCTATAGACTGGGCCCATGCATTCGTGGGAAGCTTATTGAGAAACAATTTCCAGGCGAAACAGGCTGTGGAAGGCTTCAGCAGAGAGTTCCAGGCGAGCTTGAACCAGGCTTTGGGAAGGGCTCTGGACCTGATGGATTCCCAGGCAGCTGCAAAAGAGAGGCTGGCGGAATTGGCACTAGACCAAATTAGCTGGTCAGGTTCTTCCACTAGGCTGAGGGAGGAGATAATGGAAGAAGAGAAGGCCAACACCTGCAGGGGAATGGAAGGACTTTGGAGCCTCTGGACGTTAGAAAAAACAGCAGCTACTGAATCGGACCAAGGGAAATTGAACTCAGGAAAAATCTGCGCCAAGGAAAGAGGACCGTGCCATTTGTCATGCCAGAAGTCCAAGCTTTTTCCATCGCCTAGAAGCCAGTGGCTGTTTTGAAACAAGAAGGAGGAAAATCTCTTGATGGGCCTCCAGATGCAGGAACCAGCAGACAGGGAATTTGGATGCCAAGGGGAATAGCCTTTGAAATATTTTTCTCTAAACCAGGCAGCCCACAGGGAAGGAGAAGAGAAAGCCGCCATTCCCAGCCTAATAGAGTTTGCATTAGTCATGTCCTTTATGCGACGAAGGCCCAGACCTCCTTCCTGCTTAGGCATACAGACTGCCTTCCAGTTGAGAAGACTCCTTTTGACTTTGTCTGGACCCCCTGACCAAAGGAAATTCCTCATCCATTTTTCAAGAAAAGAGCAAATGGAGATTGGAATAGGAAGGACCAGAAGGGTGTGAATTGGGAGGCTCTGAAGAACGTGCTTGACAAGGATAAGTCTCCCAGCAAAGGAAAGCATTTTACTCTTCCAGCCAGATAATCTTTTCCTAAAAATATCCTTAAGCCTCTCAAAGTATATGGCTTTGGGGCTGCCTATGAAGAGGGGAGCTCCCAAGTAGGTTGAAGGGAAGAAAGCTCGAGAGAAGCCAACAGACCTAAGGATTCTGGAGATGAAGGATTGCCTGCTGTTGCCAAATAGGACACTGCATTTCCTATTGTTAAAGTGTTGACCAGCTGCCAGTTGATAAGCCTTTAAAACCCCTTAAATAGCTATGATACTCCGAGGAAAGCCTTTGAAGAAGAGCATTATATCATCCGCAAAAAGAAGGTGACAGACTTTGGGCGAAGCAGGAGCTCTGTAAATCGGAGTCACGAGCTTCTGAGTAACAAGATGAGCAATATTCAAACTTAGGATTTCTTCTGCCAGAATGAATAGGTAAGGGGATAGGGGATCACCCTGCCTAAGACCACACCCAACTTCGAAGTAGCCAGCAGGCTCTCTGTTGATCAGGACAGACCCTTTGGAAGAACAAACACAAGACTGGATAAGAGAGACCCAATCTTTACTAAACCCAAAGAATTCTAAAGCTTTGAATAAGAAAGGCCAGCTCAACTTATCAAAGGCTTTAGATATATCCAACTTCAAGCAGATACCTTTTCCTTTGACCCCCTTTTGGAGATTTTGAGTGAGCTCATGAGCCAGAGCTATATGGTCTTGGATTTTTCTACCTTTCAAAAAAGCCACCTGATGGGGAGAAATGATACTAGGAATCACTGCTGCCATCCTGGTATCTTAATTGATGGATCGTGATTCATAATTTGTCGGTTGCTATCTAGCCTTTCAAATTTGTTAGGGAGAGGATTAGATATTTAATGTTTTTCAAATCACTTGGTGGATACGACAATCCCTTTTAATTTATAACTGAGACACATATTAGATAAAAATTATATCCCGTTAGGAATACGAATAACATCTCATTCCTATTATATTTTTTGATTTGGATGCTTAATTGCAAAATTGTAAACATATATTAATCTTGAATCAGATAACTAGCATGCAGGATTCAATGGATTCGTATATGGCTATACAACCTTGTAGGGGCTCCTGCTCTCATATGTACTTGCGTTAAATAAGCCCTAAGATACCCTACATCTATATATAAATGCATCTGAGGAAATTTAATAAAGTACGTCGAGATCCATGCACAAAACGCCCTTACATTAGTCTACCGTAAAAGGAACCTCCAAGTCTATGTATGCACATGAAAAAATGACATCATACAAAGTCCAAATTGAACAATTGATCACTTATTTCTTCTCTATCCTAAACACATTTATTTGAATGTGTGTTAATTAATAGCACTTAATAAATGAATTTTTTTTCTTTTGTCAATATTTATAAGAACATTGGATGAAGGTACAGTGCTAAGCATGATTACCATAATTGATGGATCGTTATTCATAATTTGTCGGTTGCAGTCTGGCGATTCAAATTTGTTAGGGAGAGGATTAGACATTTAATGTTTTTCAAATCGCTTGGTGGATACGACAATCCCTTTTAATTTACAACTGGGATACGTATTAAATAAAAATTATATGCTGTTAGGAATATCGATAACATCTCATTCCTATTATATTTTATGATTTGGATGCTTAATTGCAAAATTGTAAACATATATTAATCTTGAATCAGATAACTAGCATGCAAGATTCAATGGATTCGTATATGGCTATTCAAAGTTTTGGGGGTTCCTATTCCCATATATACTTATGTTAAATAAGCCCCAAGAAACCCTACATCTACATATAAATGCATATGAGGAAATTTAATAAAGTATATCGAGATCCATGCACTAAACGAAAAAACGCCCTTACGTTAGTCTACCGTCAAAAAGGAACCCCCAAGTCTACGTTTGCACATGAAAAAAATATAATAAAGTACGTACGTAAGGGCATTTAGACCCTTAAATGCTTGTTGGGGGCTATTTGGGTAATTCACTTGTAAAGTGTAGAGAATGGTCAAATCAATAGAAAATAAAAGTAGCGGTGTGGGTCAAGTCAAAAGCTATTAAATGGCAAAAACCCAAGTGTCAATTAGTGGCATGAGAGAGCTTTTTTTTTTATTTTTTTATAACTTTCTTTGCACAAAGAAGAGTATTTTTTTTTTTTGTCATATAGTGGCATGAGAGGGCAACTTTTTTACTATTTCTTTTATAGTATTATGTCTTATGAAATTTAGTACCTTTTGATTCGACCCCACTTGTTTTCTTGTATATTGTATTGACCCTTTACTTTACAAATGAATTATCCAAACAACCCCTTAATAGGAAGAAAAGAATCATGAGATGATAACTATTGATGATGTGTTAACAAGCTAATAGCACTGATATATTAGGAAGAGTACATTATCATGTTAGAGTTTGTCAAATAACAAGATTATAACAATTAACATTCAAGCAAGCACTTAGGAGACTGAAGGCGTTAGTTTGCTATTGTATGGACTTCCATTTCTCTGGATCCACCTAAGAAAATATGATAAAGTACATAGCGTGTTGGGAAAATTATCTACGAAGAATGTGCAATCAGGAAAAATAAATAAGAAATTAGAATAAATACTTAGTGAATAAAAATGAATGTGAGAAATTGAATAATCAAGCAATAGAATATGGGCAAGTCACATCAATTAATTAAGATGCTTTCTTAAAGACAATAATTTCTCACATGAATGTGGTTTTGATGAAATTCTATCCCCATGATACAATCTCCAACTTTGATTCGGAGTCTGCACACTAGAATTAGAAATATGTAATTGCCCTTAAAAAATTAAAATAAAAATGAAAGAGAAGAAAATGCTCTTAGACAATGTGCTTTTGAAAATTTTGTATTCCGCTCACGTTCAAAACTCGAATTGAACCTAAATAAATAGAGTTGGAAAAGCATCCTTTAGAAAATGGGGTTACATCTACTCACATGGGCCCAAGAGACACATATTATTGAAAATGCATAAAATATTTTTAAAATATTAAAAATATATGGAAATTTAAAAATATTCTGATAAAATGAGCCCAACTGTCTCCTGGAATTTATTTTTAATTTTGGGTTTTTTAAAAATATCCAACATAGCGATCCTTACACTGAAGAACAAAAAGGCCCCTACATTAGTCATTGTCAAAGGAGCTCTTAGGTTTAGTAACCAGCTCTATCCTCTTATAAGATAGAGTCCTGTTTGATGTTTTCTGGTCTCTTTTCTCTGTAGCCTGTTTGGCTGTTTTCCTCCTTTCTTTATTTATTCATTTTGCAACTTAGCAAAAAAAAAAAAGGAGCTCCTAGGTCTATGTATGAACGTGAAAAAGTTTTATAAAGCATGCATGGATCTATGTGCTGAAGGATGAGAATGTCCTTGCACTTTAACAAGCATTATGGGGTCATGTGTCTTTTACGCATGTTATAAGAAAATGAAGATCATGTGTAATTGTTGCACATGTAATTCATTTATATATATGTAAATGAGACACACGTGAAATAAATACCATTATTTGTTCATCATTTTTTAAAATCTTTTCAAAATTAAAGTTGAATATTCAAGACATGATATTTGACTCGCTAGTTGTTTCTTGTCTACTAAAGAGGATGAATAGTTTAGATTGTGAAATTTGGGACTACAGACATTCCAAAGCTTTTCACAAATCTCTCAAAATCCATGATGAATTAAGACCCAAGGAATTATTCAAAATAAAAGGATAAGATGCTGACGAACTGTTATAAACTAATAATCAGTATATGGAAAACCACTCCCCCATTCTCAACTCTCTTTTAATACAATCTTTTACCCTTAAGAAAAAAAAAATGCCATTGGTCGTCACAACCTTTCTCATTTCTCAATCAATTTAGGTCTTATGCACTAGAGAAGTTACTATAGAAAACTTTACTTCCAACGGCGGATTTTTTTTTTCGCAAAAAGTGTCATTTTTTCTTTATTATAGACAGCGAAGAAAATGCACTTCATTGAGGTTATTGTAACTTTTTTTTTTGTTGTTGCTTTGATGAATACTCACCCAAGCCCTCACACACACTACTAAAGTCTCTAATGAAGACAAAACAACCTAGAATTGATCTTTAGTTATTCCGGTGGAAAAAGAGATGACCAAACCACTGAATCATCAATAGATGGCAGTTTTACTGCATTTCTTGGTCCATTCTCCCTCTTCCTAAGCCGAAAACAACTGTATCCAACTGTATCCATATATTAATCGAACTTACTATCATGTATCTACTACAAAGATGGAAAAGATAAAAAGTTTTTAGTAGAAAATGCTACAGTTGGGATTGCTGGCACATGTATAATTATGAAGAGCCATCAAGCTAATTATCCACGTTATCATTCATCATGCGAATAAAAGCATCTGCCAACACGTTTGAGATGATTCCCATCATGGCTGTACGTGGCCCATCATCTGTCAAATGATCAAACGCCTTATCCAAGTCTGGATTGATTTAATCAACAGGCACATCTTAGTAATGTAAGCCGAGCCCGACTTAGAGAGAGAGAGAACTTGGCCATTGTCTCATTTTCACTTCACCCAACATGTTTCCTAATAGGAAATGGATCTAATATGGTTTTTTTCTTTTTCACTTCATTGGAGATTCAAACTCACAAACCCTAATCAGTTTTTTTTTTTCTTCTAAGGCTGGATATGATCCGAGTAACTACTTCAAATTTCTGTTGGCCATTCTAGAATTCAGATTGGAGTTGGTTGGCTCACAACTAGAGGTTACCTGCCAATTGTATCACTTCCAATGCCATAGTTGACAAATTGAAAACATGGATCGGTTCGGAAAGTGCCGACTGGTTTGATTTCGTGACTGGCTAGGTTAGTTTGGTGAGTATAAGTTCTAACACCATAGATAATATATGTTGGTTTTTCTTAATGCATCTCTTGGGTTGGATATATACAAGATTATCTAGATAAGAGGTGGGTGAAGTTTCACTTCATGTTACCAATATCATTGTGGAAAATAGGCAAGGCTTTCAACAATAGAAATCAAGTGGTGGGTATTAGTTGAATGTCATAGAGAGTGGGACAATAATTTTCATTGATTCTTAAAAGTGGATTAACTTTTTTTTTCTATGTCTACATTGAGGATTCAAACTCAATGACCCTGACCAGCTGGGTTACAGTAGAAATTAAAAGATAGATCATTTGTCATCAAACATTATATGCTTCCGATCTCCAACATCTGCTACACACACCACCTTCCTTCTCTCAACGTGAGTTCCTCGAATCACCCACTTTACTTTGGCCATGTGCAAACCCTAGGGTCATTTCTTTCATTTTGCTACTTTGTAGGACATTCCATTTTCTCAGTTATAAGATAAAGAAAATTAAGGGGGCTATTTTATAGTGTGTGTGTGTGTTTCTTTTTGTATCAACATTTTACTATATATTTGTTTGTAACATATACGACTTCAACAAATGCGCATCCACAATGGAGCATAATATTTGACTTAAAACCCCGCCCTAATCTCACATGAACCCTTTAAATCTATGAAATTTGAGACATAAAAAATAAAGTGCATGTGGTATGTTGTTTAGATGCAAATTGTGTTTAGTAATTGCCATGTAAATTCCAAATGCAATACCATTTTCAGATTCTTTGATATGATACTATGATAGAGATATACAGTAATCCAATTCCAAAAGCTTCTTTCCTCGCAACAAGCAAAAAGCAAGGACTTCAGTCAAAACCTCTTCCCAGTGTGGATCATGGGCCCATTTCCTACTTGGTATGAAAGCGGAGATCATTATATTGCCCTTTGAAGATTTTACCTTTAGTCCTTGATATATAGGCACTGTTTAAACATTGTGAAATTGATCTAGTACAATAAATCAAACTGGCCCTATGTATTTTATAGTGTCATTCAATTGAAAATTAACAACAATACATACTACAAAATATTGATAGACAACATTTCATTTTTCAAGGAGTTGCATTGAGTTTCATTAACAAATAGAGTCTTTTAAAATATATATATATATATATATATATATATATATATAAGCTTTTGCCATTCTTTCCTATTACAACCTTAGTGACACATTTCTTAGTTTGGGGGGATGGATCTAATGATACATGGATCGCTGTTTTAACACTCTTATTAAATTATCATAAATAATTTTCCAAAAATCTAGAATAATTATGTAATGACAATCATTCAAATTCAAAAGAAGAATAAACACGGCTGATTCTAAAAAACTTAAATGTTATATATGCTCCATCCCCCCTTATTTTCTTCTTTGAAATACTTTGTCCAAGTACTTGGGTCTAATGGCTAACATTACATAGTGACATTTAGAACTCTTGGCATTTCAAACCATAGTCTGGAATATCTTTACTGATGAAAAATGCAGCATCCTAATATTTCTAGAAATATGAAGTCTGTAAACAAAAGAAGTTCATCCTAATAATAAACCATGTCATGCATGACTCATGATCATCAAACCGAAATAAAATGGTGGCATACACTGCTAATGTGTATACCTTATTATGCAGAAATTGACTCTGGTAATGTTCCAACTCCTTGAGACAAGCACTTGATAGATCTCACTCCACCGTTGGAACGGGAGAGGTTGTGTTGGAAGCCTCCAGCTCCAGCTCCGTTGCGGCAGGCGAGGCTAGGTTTGAAGCCTCCAGCTCCTTTGCGGCGGGCGAGGCTGGGTTTGAAGCCTCCAGCTCCATCTCCGTTGCGGCGGGCGAGGCTGGGTTTGAAGCCTCCAGCTCCTTTGCGGCTGGCGAGGCTGGGTTTGAAGCCTCCAGCTCCTTTGCGGCGGGCGAGGTTGGGTTTGAAGCCTCCAGCTCCAACTCCTTTGCTGCGGGTGAGGTTGGGTTTGAATCCTCCAGCTCCTTTGCGGCAGGTGAGGTTGGGTTTGAAACCTCCAGCTCCGTTGTGGCATCATCGCCGATATTTGTTTCCAGAAGCTGGATATCAGTTTCGGTTCTTTCACTTTCGGTGGCTTCCTGGAGTTCTTCACAAAGTTGTGGTTGTGGCTTGATGGAAGGGGGGGCCAATGAAAGTGACAGTTCTCCATTAACTTCATTGGCACTATCAACATACTTCTTAGCAATTCCATCTTCCGGATTAATGCTCAGACTCAGTTGCAAGTTACATTGATCTTCATACTTGTTCAGCTGCAACAATAGGGAATCCATAGTTAACATAACACAAGACATTGGTTTTAAAGAGTTGAAACAAATAACCAGAAAAGAACAAGGAAAAAAGGCTTAAAACCCACCCGGGGATTTTCATTTTCCTGGGACCCAAAGAAAGTGGTTGTCTCTTGGGGCTGCAACCGAAGCGTAGGGAAATTGTTCATTGCATTCAAATCATTCGACCAGGGAAGAAATTGCTCACTGTTTTTCCACCTTGAAGGTTCAATGAAATTGATCAAGTTCGGCTTTGGCTCCGGTCCAGCTGAGGAGTTATGGATCCATTCAGAATTTGTCCAAACGAACCTGTCCATTCCTCGATTCCCAATCATCTCAATTGGAAGAGACCTATTCCCCATTAGAAATTGGTGATGAGCAACAGGCCTATTTCCCATTATTGAGTCCCTTACGTTGTAAATATAGGACGACGGCAGCGGCATGACATTGTTTCTGTCATTTAACAAACCATGGCTCAGTTCTTGATTCCTCCATATCGGCTTGGGCGCAGGATACTGATTGAATATCCAGTCTCGTTGCCTTCAAAGAAGATTATAAGAGGAAATGGAATTAGGGTTTTAAATGCTGAGAGATTTTTCCTTACTGGTCTGAGCATTAGGTTAGTTGGTTACCATAGATTCCCAGATATGGGATTGCTTGGTTGATGGGTGATAGGGCGTTGGAGAAGGCAATCACGCTCAAGAAAATTCCTGGCTTCAAGAAGACCCCTGTTGTGCATTCCATATAGCGAGTGAGTGCTTGTTCTTGGAATGCTAGTGTTTCCTGCTATTTCCCTCTTGGTTGAACGCGACGCTGTAATCAAAGCTTAATATACAAATTGGTTAGTCTCTCTTTCCCTTGATGCCCGATGAGATAAAACGCTCAAACATTTTTAAAGCTCTTTTTGACGTCTTTGGTCATTAGGGCGGGGAACCCTAGTTTAAGAGGGATTCGTCCTCAAAAATCCCTTGATTTAAGGTGAAAACAATACATGGAGACACAACAAAACTCATCTAATAAAACCAAGGAAATCACCTCCGTCATTTTCGTCTAGCTTCCTGCTCCTGTACATCTGGTTCAGAGAAAATATCATTAGATAAAAGAAACGAAAAGAACCCCATTTCCTTCACCAATAAAAACAAGTCCATTTTGCTATAATCGGAAGCCGTTATCAACTTTCCTTACCTGCAAGTGGCTCTTCACATGCGAGATAGTGAGGTCTCTCATGTTCATCATCTGAAGAACCATCTTCGGAGTTGCTTCTGCACCAACCATGAACAAATCATCAATAATACAAAATCTAGCCTGCTCTTCCCTACCCATGTTTTCTTTTCCTTTTAATGTTAATAAGCAAGAGAGATTCAGCTCCCAAAACATCCATTTGGAAAAAAAAAATATGATGAAAATGAAGGGGAGCAAATAGCTGGATGAGAAGAAATTATCATCTTTGGTTCTAGATCTGCAATAGAGATGCGATTGAGAAATAATCATCAACTACAACCCAAAAGAACCTGTAAACAATCTACTAAGATGAAAAAAAAAAACCTACTAACAAAAAGAGTGATTTTTCTAGTGATGGGATTGAGAAAAAACCATCAACCACAGCCCCAAAAGATCCAGATTCCATTTAAAAAAAAAAAAACTGCTGACGAAATGAAAAGAAACGGTAAAAAAACGTAAAAAGCTGGTTTTTATAGCGTTTCAAGGGAGAGCGTCTCCATAGACAATAACAGAGACTGATCGTGTCTTAATGAACTACTCACTCTCTGCGCCACCGAGCTTATCGACGGCACGAACAAAGCAATGATGAAGATCCTTGGTCCATCGGAGTCGAGGCACTCTCGATCGAGCATAGTGCCTAACGGCCAAAGATCGATCCTGCCTCTCCAACACTTGGGCGTGGTTAAGGTTGCTTCCTCCTCCCTCTCTTCCCATCACTTCCATGACCTTCACAACACCATCATCTCCATCTTCGCTTTTCTCCTTCGTCTCCACCTCCATCAGATGATCTTCTTCATCTCCACTTGCCTCTTGCGCATCCACTTCCATGGCAGTATCATCACCTTTTCCATCACTGCTTGCCACCTCTTCGTTCAAATGGAAAGCAGGGCTGTTCTCAGTCGATTCACTCTTGGCCTGGATTGGGCTCTCGACGCTCTTCTCTTCCTCACAGATCTGAGACACCTCAGCCATTTCTCACTCTCTTTTATCTGTATGCTAATGGAGGATTCTGTTTTTTTCTCTTTTCCAGCTGCTGCTGGAGATGGTGGGAAGGAAATGGGAAGAGAATGATGACTAAAATCTTTAGAAGAGGCCTGGAACAGGAAGTGCGTGCATTGACTGATGTCTTTGCAGAGGGCAAAAGAGATTCTAGGGCAGGAAATATAGGAAGGAGAGGACACGGATATATAGCCGCTTTTAGATCTGAGGGGATGTGACATGACAGCGCGCGACGTCTTAAGGTTTAGCATATCCTGACAATTACTATGCATGCATGTGTCACAAACTCACAATTTTCACCTCAGCTCAGCTCTCTTTTAAAAAAACATAAAATAAATAAAGAACTTTTGCCACCTCCAAAGATAGTAATAATAAGAACGACAATAGGTTCACCTACCCAATGTTTGAGTTTTTATGATTTTTTTTATTAATTTAGGTATATCATTATGTAAATTGTCAAAATTAAATTACAATTGGTGCAGTGAGCCATGGGCCAGCAAAAGTTGAAATGGGTGAGTACATATTTTGATCAATGGTTTAGATCTTGATAAAGTAAAATGCAATGAGCGAATATGATTCAACCTTAATGACATGAAAGGAAACGCATGCAATAAATGCACGCATATCATTATTACAAGCATATCAGAATATCCTTTTTAAACATTTTGTTCAGCTATTTTTGATAATGGTACAATGTAGAATGGGAAAAGATTTGTATTTGAAGAACCAATTTTTTCGCAGCCCTTGGTTTTGGCTTTGAATCCAAGAGTGGGGGGGAAATCTTGAAATATTCTTCAAAAGATTTACAATTTGAGGAAGCAAGGCTATATGCAGTGTCTCAGTGGTTTTGTAATTAATGACTAGATAATGATTCTAGAACTAACTTTAATTAGTACTAATGAAGTAATAAAAAAATCAAATTAAAATATTGATCACTTATTTCTTCTCTATCCTAGGAGTACGTAATTGAATTTGTGTGGTAATAGCTCTTGCTAAAAAGCTAAAGTCAAAATTTCCTTTTGTTTTTTTTCACCCAATTTTTTTAAGCATGTTGGTGGAAGGTACAACACTAAGTATGACTTCTTTGATCGATGTATCGGAATCCATAATTTGTCGATTGCGGTTTGCCTCATATGGGTTATTCGAATTCATTAAGGAGACTATGAGATACTCAAGCTAAGTATAACTTCCTTAATCGATGGATTAGGATTCATAATTTATCGATTGCGGTTCGCCTCATATGGGCAATTCGAATTCATTAAGGAGAGGATGAGATACTCAAACTAAGTATAACTTCCTTGATCGATGGATCGGGATTCATAATTTGTCGATTGCGGTTTGCCTCATATGGGCTATTCAAATTCATTAATGAGAGGATGAGATACTCAAGCTAAGTATAACTTCCTTGATCAATGGATCGAGATTTATAATTTGTTGGTTGCCGTTTGCCTCATGTGAGCGATTTGAATTCGTTAGATCAAAGATTCTATGTCATTAATTAATATAATTAGTAACATTTCATTCTCATTCTATTTTGTAATAGGGACGTCTAATTACAAAATTATCAATTGATGGTTATCTTAAATTAGATATATAGCATGCAAGATACAATTAAACATTCTTGGTATATGATTACATAACAATCAAGTTGCATATTTTGTGTGACCAATGGGTTTCACCAACATCTAGTTACCCTTTTTCGTAGGGTTCACTAGGTTCTTAACGAATTCATTAAAAGAATGTTTTCAATAAATACGTTTTTTTCTTTCATATATATATATATATATCTACCGATTTTCTAAATTAATCATGGGAAGTGGAGTGTGGAAGCATGTAGATGGAGGTAAGTTTTTTTTTTTTTAAATCGCTATGTTTATTAGGATTACTCTAAAACTAATTATGTATTGGAACTTCGTTTTCAACACCTTCTCAATGTATTTGTTTTTAATATTCTTAGATCCAAAATACTTCTAATAACTATTATCTTGAAAATAAATATGGGCCATCCGAATTGCTTGTCTCGAATCTCAATACGACACTCCGGTGGTTCAGGTTGATGCTAAAACTGTGAGCTGCTAGCAACAAAATTTGGTGACAAGTAGAAAAAGGTTAAGCAAAATAGGTAAGCTAATTAGGACTATATCTTAGACATTCCTTAAGCCAGCTATACATGAAGATTTTTAACTTCACCTAAATAGAAATCCTTCCTATTTAGAACACATCCCTTTATCCATGACAAGGGAATGACATCCACTTCTTTATTTATAAAATGGCCAGCCTTAAGAATCCCATCAAATTTGTGTTTTAATTTATCTTCTAGATTTATCTAATACCAAAAATACCCACTTGTAAACAATTCAAATTTTCTAAAGAATCTGGATATTTGTACCATTTGAGAAGTCTATGCTAAAGTTGCCTTTTAGAATAGCGCATGTGACAGAATCTATGAGGTGTCACTAGTTTCACAATATCAGCGGACTTTGTGATTTACCCTTCTACATAAAATCTTATAAGTTTGTCGAATAGTTTTCAACCATCTAATTTAAAACTATAAAATGAATTGTTAAAGTATAACGCTTTCAATTTGCCCACCAATTCTTTAGCATTCAATAAAATGGTCATTAAGGTATAACGCTTTCAATTTGCCCACCAATTCTTTAGCATTCAATAAAATGGTCATTAAGGTTTATTAAAATTGAGTTTATTCTATCCATTTAAATAACTATCAAGCACCCTACTTTTCAAAATGTCGCATATAAATCGTGCAACAAAAGATTAAACTCCCATATAGTTCATGGTAAGCTCTACTTCCTTTTAACATAGAGCATATGGTGGACTTGGTGGGAGAAAGCTAGCCTACCATAAATAAAAAGGCTTAAAAATCTAAGCATCTAAGAAATTTAAATTAGATCCATTAAATGTCACAAATCTCTTATCCAAGGCTATGGAGTGGATGGTCGGGATGATCCACTATCTAATGTGAGGCCCCTTCAAGTATATAATTGATCAAATAGTTGAAAATATTTAGTAAACCTTTTTTTTTTCAATTATGCAAAAGAATGTAGAGAGGACACCGGTAAATAGAAAGAGGGCCCCTCCAAAAAGAATATTCACTTTATTTATTTATTTATATTTGCTACATTGAATATTCAAATCATACACTACCACCTTGGGGAATTTTTTTAAAATTTCTTTTAGAGCGTTATAAATATAGATAAAATAACAAAATATAATTTATATATAGAGAGAGAGGTGTGATGATATATATATATATATATATATATTTGCAATCACATTATCCTTTCATTTTGGAAAACATGGGAAGCATATGCCCTGCTAATGAAAAATGGGGTGTGCTCCATTGAGTAGTGTTGGCCTAGTGGGTCCAGACCAAATTGGGTTCATGGTCATGGGTTTTATGGTAATTGTACTGAGACTTTTTTATTGACTAAGATAGGGTTTCTTGAAAGATAAGAAAGAGGGCATTATACATTCATATAATGTGTAATCCAGAGAAACACGACTGATCATGCAGACCGGATTTGAAGCACAAAGAGCTGCCATTGTTGTGCATAGGAGACTAGGGCCGCCTAGGTTCTTTGCTGGATTAAGGGTTCTAATCTTCAATCAGAATTGGGTTCTTGAACCGTTGTTCACCGCGCATAGACGGTTCTTACTACACTTCCTGTCGTAGGAGAAGGAGCAGACCGCCGTGAAGATCATCGCCGGAGTCCCGTCCATTGCCACAGCTGTTGCACCATGGTCAGAGAAAGAGAAGGCGGCTTGTTGTTGTCTATTTCTAGTGACAGAAACCAAAAGGAAGAAGACGACCTCAGCCCAGACCAGAACAGGTTGGTTTGGGTAAGTTCCGCCTGACCCGTGAAGCCCAGCCCACAGCCCAAATCAGGTTCAGGTTCAGTTTGGGTCAGTTCAACCTGATCTGTGAAGCAGGAAGCCCATTCAAGTAGCCGCTGACGTCAATGCCACATCAACAAACGGTACGGTCAGCAAGGATTTGACCAGATCGACGCCAGAAACTTGTTTCGTCGATATCTTGATCATCTTATGTCAAATCAGAGATCCGTTTGCGCCTACAAACTCGTTGCGAGTAAATTTACGTAACTATGGAAGAAGATTGATAGTTTGAAGGTCAACAAGAAAGTTTGACTCATCAGAGCGCGGAAAACAGTTTTTGCGATATCAGAGTCATCCAGAGTCGGATTTCAAATCCGTTTCTTCCAGCGTGCTCAAGGTGACGAGATCTATAGATTGGTGTAGAAATTGAGGTTAGTAAATGTTGTTTATATTTCTTGATTATTTAATTGAGATGGAGAACAACACTGTGAACACTACCATAATCAAACTCAATCATACAAATTGGTTGATTTGGAAACATAAGATGGATGATATACTCTATTGCAAAGACCTCTATGATCCCATTGAGAGGGGTACTGCCCAACCAAAAGAGATGTCTGATCTAAATTGGAAAAAGATGCATAGAAAGACCATTGGTCACATAAGACAGCGGTGGATAACAGCATATTTCATCACGTGTCTAATGAAACCAATGTGAGAACCCTTTGGAAGAAGTTAAAAAAATATATATAAGAAGAAAACTGCAGTGAACAAAACTTTTCTGATTAGAATGCTTGTGAAAATGAAATTCAAGGAGAGCAGTAAAATTGAAGATCACATAAATGAATTCCATTGCATTGTGAATGAATTGACCATAATGAAGATGGTCGTTGATGATGAGATGCAAGTTTTATTGCTTCTAAGTTCTTTGCCAGATACATGGGAGACATTGGTTGTTTTCGTGAGCAACTCTACTCCAGACGGTGTGTTATCAATGAGTCAGGTTACTAGCAGCTTGTTGCATGAAGAAACAAGAAGAAAAACTGCAGGGACTAATAATGCACATGCCTTTGTTACTGAGAAAATGGGGAGGAGTAAGAGTAGGGGACCAAATGGGGGTCATGGCAAGTCTAAAGGTGGATCACAGACTAAGAAAAAAGTTTGAAAAATGCTTTCATTGTGGCAAGGACGGTCACATTAAAAAAAACTGCTTTGCCATGAAGGAAAAGCAAGAAGCCAACAATGAGTATGAGAATGATACTGATACTACAACTATTTTGGATAATGAAGTAGTGGTACTGGCTAGTGAAGATGAAGAGTGTTTGAGTGTTGCAGTTGATCAAGTTGAGTGGGTTGTTGACACAACAACATCCTACCATACTACTCCTTCTAAAGATATGTTGACAACGTACAAACACTACAACAAATCGGATTTTCAGCGACGAAAATATTTGCGACGCAACCCAAAGCGTCGCAAAAAATAATTTTTTTGCAACATAAAATTAGGCCCGTCGCAACAAGTTAAGTATTTGCGACACACGACTCCATGCGTCGCAAATAGATACTTTCAGCAATGAATATAGTGCGTTGCAAAAAAATGCGTCACAAAATCATTGGCGCCAAATGGCGATAAAATTATTCGCCACGCTAGATACACATTTGCGACACAATCATCTGTCGTAAATAAGTGTCTCTATTAGCGACGCAATCCCCGCGTCGCAAATAACTTTTAGTCTGAGCTATGTCGTAAAAAGTTAAGGGTTTTTGCAACAGTTTCTTTTTTGCGTCGCACATAATATCTTATTTGTGACACTGATGTTTTTTGGTCGCAAATAATTATTATTAGCGACCTCCATCATA
Source organism: Cinnamomum chago (assembly GCA_038049695.1). NCBI lineage: Eukaryota > Viridiplantae > Streptophyta > Magnoliopsida > Laurales > Lauraceae > Cinnamomum > Cinnamomum chago. The sequence goes on along the minus strand of CP142457.1, from coordinate 53,348,327 downwards.
TGGTGTCACAAAAAATTTAAACTAAGAAAAAGAACTAATTTCTTATCTCAGTTATCATTATGGAAAAAAAATTATACATTTATTTGGGACGCAATTTTGACGTCGCAAATAATATTTAGTTGCGACAACATACATGTTGCGTTGCAGATAGTGAGTTTTTTTGTGACGTGGATTTAAATGCGTCGTAGATAATAGTTTTATTGCGACGTGGATTTAAATGCGTCGTAGTGAGCCACATACGATCCGAACTCCCCACCATGGAGGTACAAAAAGGACTTTTAAACCCTAAACCCTACTACACTACACGACTGAAGAAGATTCACAAAGACGAAGAGGGAAGGAAGAGAGCCTTCTTCTTCTCCTCCTTGTTTGCAGGTTTAGGGTTTTAGGGTTAGGGTTTTCTTCGCCTCACAAGTGTAATAAAATGCGACCTCCGAGGGGCGGCGGCGGTTTCAGGGGCAGGGATGGCGGCGGTTTTAGGGGCAGGGACGGCGGCGGTTTTAGGGGCAGAGGCGGGCGGTTCGGAGGCCGTGGCGGCGGCGGAGGCCGTGGGGGAGGGTTTCGCGACGAAGGTCCTCCAGCTGAAGTCGTAGGTCTGTATCTTCTCTTCTCCTCTTTGATTTTTTCTTCCTTTCTCTGCATTGTAAGTCTTTTGAATCTAAGCTTTTGTTCATTGTTCAAGATCATTTGTTTTGCATTGGTTCGATCCTTCCATGTTTTGTCTTCAATTTGTTGAAGAACGTAAATGATCAGAGTTTCCACAAGTGGGGCCCGTTTTCTCCGGTTTCTGCAAAGCAATGGCAATCCTGTTTTCTGAGGTTTCTACAAAACCGTGGCCCTCTCTCCCTCTCTCCCTCTCTCACATATCGCAAAAATCCATCCTAGTCCTTCTTTCCGCAACCCAGAAACAGGTAGTGGCCTTCTCTTCTTCTCTGTGAAATCGAGACTCGCAGAAGCTGAACCAGAAACTCGTGCTTCTGCTGCGATCAAACTCTGATCACAGCCGAACCCGATCTCCACTGCACCTCTCTGGCTTGATCCACGGTATCTTTCTCCAAGGATTTTGGGTAAGTTGCTTCCCTTCTTCACTCACTTTAGGTTGAGTTATTAAATCGAGGTTGTTTCTTGTTGATATGAAGCTTTTGTTGTTTCCATGATTTGTTTGTGTCTCATGCTTTATTTCTATTTTGTTTTGCTTGTATCGTTGTGGGGTTTTATGGGTGATTTCTAATTTACAGTTTGGAGTTTGTGTTTACTTGATTTGGCTTGGGAAGGGAGTTTGGGAAATGGGTTTTTCTTTATATTGTATTGTTGTGGGGTTTTATGGGTTATTTCTAATTTACAGTTTGGAGTTTGTGTTTGCTTGATTTGGCTTGTGAAGGGAGTTTGGGAAATCATTTTTAGTTCTGACAAAAAAAAAACATACATATATATAACACTGCTAAAAGTCTGAAACAGAAAGTTCATTTAATTTGCTTAGAGGATTTATCTCCTCATCAAAACAAATGATTTATGCATTATTTTATTGAAATGTAATAAATAAATAATTGTAAAAAGAAAGGAGAGATATATTCCAACAGATTGATCCTTCTGTTCATATCCATCAACAGATTTATCACGACATATGGCAATGCGACAAAATGAATATGGATATACTAAACACTGCTTGTAACTGACAAAATATCCTCAAAAGTAGTAGTCTATTGAATCCCCCATGTTCTTATTTTTATGCAGAAGATAATGACCTCTTTGGAAGTCTTGCATGCTATATCCACTTTCACCAATTATTTGTCTAGAATAAGAGGGCATTCGTTTGTCTATTGTAATGAATGAAGTATCATATCCAAACCTATGAGCTCTTATTTTATACACAGGGAAATGTCTTTCCTGTGTCCCACAAAATGTCCACATTCATCACCAGTTTATCAATCCTAACAAGGTAGGAAATAATTATTATTTATATGAAAGTGCTCCACCCACTTCGTTTTATACTCCATAAACCAATACTTCCAACCAAGCATAAAACTGCCCAACATGCTGCAAATTGCCTCCATAAGCACAATGTCTAAAATTTGATAAAGCCACCTCAACCACCATTGTCCCCTCTTTTGTGAATGTTTGAGACCAAGTTTCAAAACAACAACGAGGATCTTTATTTCACCAGTGAGAGAAATTTGCATAATGTGCCCTGAATCTTATATTTGGATGTCAAGGTTATTATGAATGCATTAGAATCTATATAGTGAGCAACTTCCACAATTTGCACTCATATTCATGTCCGTAAAGTGGTCCAAGGGACTATACATTATATGGAAAGTAACTTTCCTTAACAAAATACATTTTAAGTATGATTGCAGATCCTATAATTACAAGTTGTGATAGCCTCTCTGAACTAAGCACATGTGATGATACAAATGCAGACCCAGTAATAGAAAACTGGAATATTAAAAAAATTAAATATAATAAATCAAAGAAAAAGTTAATGGATTGGAAATATATCTTACCTGAAGTGCACAATAGTTACTTAAGGAGTATAAGAACTCCTCACTTGCATTTTCTGTAATCATCTTTGACATAGCCTCTGGATTTGGGTTGAGTATCTGAAATGGGGAAGGAAATCATTACATATTTTATTGGAACAAAGTTTACCATTTTGCTACCATGTACTACCGAGCAGGCTAAAAGGTCCCCTGTATAATAGATAAATATAGCAAGGTAAGAGAAATTTACTTAGTACCTGTGGTATGCATCCGACAATGCGATCAAGCTCTATGCTGTGATCTTTACAAGAAGCTAGCAGGTCAGATTCATGGAACTCCACCCTATCAAGCAAAGTTTTCTTCTCTGCATCATAGACAGGCTGGCCATTATCATCCAAAGCATTAACGGGGCCGCACGACTGTCATGGGGGAACAACTGATGATTACAGTCACCCCTCATTAAAGTTCTCGTTTTGGAGAAAATTGTGAAAGTGAAGGATGGAGGCAGACAACTCTTGTACAACTTCATTACTACGGTTTTGGATATTCATTGCCAGTCTCTCGGGTAGAACAATTAAGTTGACCTAGCTTGATGTGATGACTTAAGATGATGATAATTGTGCTCATAATAAGGTTGTGGCCTGTGGGTTCAAGTTATTTTACCATTAAAAGAAAAGGGTGCCTTGAGCATAATTTGGAACTTCTTTGAGGGTTGACATCTCATTGAGACGATATTGCAACTGAAAACAAAAAAACCCCAAGGGGCGTGCTTCAAAGTGAAATGTCTTGGAAAAATAAAAATTTCCATACATCTCAAGTATCGTCTATAATGATAATTTTTACTGGCATGTTGAGCAACCTGATCGGAAGTATCTGCCTATATATTTTTTTGAAAATGAAGTATCTGCCTATATGGTTGCTCAAGTCGGTTGTATGATCAATGGTGAAGCCCTAATGTATTCATTTGTCAGGCCACAATGATTGGTATTTATTGCATTAGCCAAGAAAAAAAATATTACATGGATTAATATTTTTAAAAAGTATTATGTGGGTTGTAGTTATGCATTGTTGTTCTTATGCATCTGATGGATCCATATCATTGGGAAAAGTATTGGCTTTGGGGGCTGGGCAAGAGGATGTCCTAAAGGACCTAAACCCCTGTTGGCTTGTCAGATTACCACTCGAGCTGCTTCTCTGCAATTATTGACTTGTGTCGGACGGGGGACGGATTAGTATAGGCTCCCTGGGGGCCTTTCCTGGGCTCTATAGAGTTTTTCATTAATGTGTAGGGTTGTATGAATGATTTTCTTTTGTTTTGGTTTCAATTTTACAGCATTACTTTGCAGTTTTCTCTCAACAAAAGATGCCTTTTTTTGTGATTTGTCTCCTTTAACACTTGGTCTTTTTTGAGAGATGACAGTCAATGATTGAACTAAGCCGAACACAAGATGAAGAAGTAGGAGATGGAACAACATCAGTCATTGTACTTGGTATGTTCTTACACTTTGACTTCTAAACCTTGCAGTTGTTATTTATGAAAGAGTTGCCAATTTTAAATCCAAGGAATATTACTGCCACATATCTATTAGGTGCTGGCAAAATGATAAATAAGATTACAGTTTGTATGCATTTAAAACAAATGATTAAAATGCACATACCTTTAACTTTAAACTTCAGCCAGTTTTTTCTCTACGCTGATCTATGCTATAGTTTTAACGTCAATTAACAGATGGTTGTCAATTTTGGGTTTTTCATGTTTTGGGTGGAATTCTTTGAAGCTGGTGAGATGCTCCATGTCGCCGAAGCATTCCTTAACAAGATGTACCACCCCACAGTCATCTGCCGAGGTAATATCTATTGCACTAAGGATAAGCTGTCATGGTAGGGCGTTTTTGTTTTCCACAATTGCTAACTCTTTGGTGATCGCAAATTTAATATGCTTTGCAGCCTACACTAAAGTTCTTGAGGATGCTATTGCTGTGCTTGACAAGATAGCTGTGGATATTGATGTGAACGATCGTAAGTATTTGCATCTTTTATTTTTTATTTTTATTTTTAATTTCTGCAACTGGGGCCTACGTACCTTTCTCTTTTGCTATTATTGCTTCATATATGTGCATATGTTTCGAATGGTTAGGGTTCATGGGGTTCTCAAAATATATTTATATGCTCATGGTGTTGCATTATTGTTTTGAGACGACACAATTGAATAGTACCACTGTGCAGATACGGCCAACCGAATCCTGTGCACTGATACCAAATAATCAGATGATTGCTGTAGATTTTCCTGTTACAAACTCTTTTCTACTATGCATGTTATCGTTTATTTATAAAAAAAAATAATTCTTTCCATTCCTTTGTGTTTTTTAATTAAGTTTGTGATCTAAATATTAGTATTTTTGGTGGTTCTGTAGCGTGCCTTTATGTACATTAATTTTTACTTTTAGATAAAGAAAATTATTATTGTATGCCATAATGGTGATTTGTAGGATGTTGCACTCAGCTCAATCATTTGTAAATTAAATATAGATGTTTGCACCTGAGGTTGAATGTGTTGAAGTTTTCAAGGAGTTCTGTCAAACAAAAGCCAAGCATAGAAATGCAGATTTTTGGTGTGGAGAGTTTTCTTTAATCTTGATTAAGTATATTTAGAACGCAGATTTTCGGTTTTTCAATGATTATTGAAGGGTTTTTTTAGCAAGAGTTATACTAGTTATTTCAGTCTTTATAAGTAATTTTATAACACAGTTTTTTTTTTTAATTTTTCAATGATTAATGAAGTATCATTTCATGATAATATATATTCCCCTTCTGTATGCTATGAATTCTTTTCTTTCTTTTCTTTTCGTTTTTGGTGTTTCCTTATCACCATATATGGGGCAATACACAATGCTCAGTTGGTTTTTCCTTCACATGGTACTTAGAAATGATCTCATCACTTACACATCTAGTGTTGGCAATTTCACTTGCTTCTCATCCTTGGTGATGTTAATATGACTAATTATAATGGCAAATATAGTTGTGTTTTATAGATTTTCTTTATAGATTTTAACATCTATCTTGTTTTATTTATTACAGATTGAAATGGGAGATGAAGAGAAAATAAGAACGAGCAACATTTTTGGACCGATTTGGATAGTGCGGATCAATTTGAGGATGCTATATTTTATCGTGGAAATTGCTTGTCGTCTCTCTGTGATACATATTGAAGACCGCATTTCAATTATTGTTTCTATGTTATGTTGAGACCAACTATTATATAGATTTATGTTTAACAGAATTTTATCAATATCATTCAATAAGAATTTGTGATGAGGACAACTGATTCGTTGCACTCAAATTCAATGAATTAATTTAGTTTATGTTTTTACATCGATGGAGTGTTATTTTCATACCTGAATTGCAACTTAGAGATATATGATTGTGATGACCTAATGGTGACTTTGCATTAAAGATTTGTGAATGGATGACTTGTGAATGAATGATGAGATTATATTTGTATTGATTGGGTATAAAATCAGGAAAAATATATCTATTTTAAAAATATTAAAAAATATTTTTTTTTGAGAAATTATTAGTTGCGGCGCTTTTATTGCGTTGCAAATAATTAAATGTAACAAGATAAATATTATTTACCACACCACATAAGCGTCGCAAAAAAAAAATATTTGCGACTTTATATGAGCGTTGCCTTTAATAATTTATTAACGACCTTTTAGAATCGTCGCAAATATAAATTATTGGTGACGCAATTTTACCGTTGCAAATAAATCATTATTTGCGACATTTATAATACGTCGCAAATATAAATTAATTAGTGACGCAATTTTACCGTTGCAAATAAATCATTATTTGCGACGTTTATAATACGTCGCAATTGATACGTAATTAGCAACGCTTTGAAACCGTTGCAAATACTCTCTTATTGCCACGCTGCAGTCTTTAGCGTAGCTAATCTTTTTGTGACCCCATTATTTACGACCCCTCTGCGACGCTTAGTTTTTTGCGTCGCAATTAACTTATTGCGACGCTTTTTATATTATTTGCGACGCTTTTTTAGCATCGCAAAAAAGCAAAATTGTTGTAGTGAAAGTAGGGGGTCTTTGGCACTGTGAAGATGGGCAACACAAGTCATTCGGATATTGTTGGGATCGGTGATGTCAGCATTAAAACCGACATTGGTTTCACAATGACGCTGATCAAAGATGTGCGGCATATTTCTGATCTGCGATTGAATCTAATTTCCGGAACTTCATTGGACCGTGCAGGTTATGAGAGTTACTTCGGAAATGGCAAGTGGAAACTCACTAAGGAGTCTCTTATTGTTGCGAAAGAAAATGCGTGTAATACGCTGTACAAGACACACGTAAAGTTATGCAAACGTGTGTTGAATGTTATTGAAGACAGTTCCTTTCCAAATCTGTGGCACAAGAGACTGTGACATATGAGTGAGAAATGACTGTAGTTATTGGCAAAAAAAGATCGAATTCATTACTCCAAAGGTACATCCCTTGACCCTTGTGATTATTGCTTTTTTGGTAAACAACACATGATATGTATATTCTGATGTTTGTGGTCCTAAGGAGGTGGAATCATTGGGTTGCAATAAGTTTTTTTATCACATTTATTGATAATGCATTCAGGAAAGTCTAGGTTTATGCGTTGGAATCGAATGATCAAGTGTTCCATATATTTTGGCAGTTTCATGTCATGGTTGAAAGAGAAACAGAAAAACTCTTGAAATGTCTCATCACAGATAATGGTGGTGAGTACACATCCAACCAGTTTAAAGGCTATTGCTCAAAGCATGGTATTCAATATGAAAGAACAGTTCCTAGTACTCCACAGCACAATGGTGTGGCAGAGAGAATGAACCGCACTATTCTTGAAAGGATGAGATGCATGATTAGAGTGACACAGTTACCCAAGTCATTTGGGGTAAAGCTGTCCTGACTGTCGTTTACCTGATTAACATGTCTCCCTCAGTTCCTTTGGATTTTGACCTTCCGGAGAGGAAATGGACTAGTAAATATGTTTCTTATTCTCATTCGAAGGTGTTTGGGTGCAAAGCTTTTGCACATGTACCAAAGGAGCAGTGTTCAAAGCTGGATGATAAGGCAGTATGTTGCATTTTTCTTAGCTATGGTAGAGCTGATTTTGGCTACAGATTATGGGATCAAAAAAAGAGAAAAATTATTAGAAGTAGGGATGTGGTGTTTCATGAAAACCAGTTCTTTGGAGATATTGAGAACACTGAAAAGTCTAAATAAGTTGTTGATGGAGTGGTTAATCTCACACTGACTCCTTCTATAGTGCAGACTACAAGTGGAGAAGGTGGATAAAATGATCCGGATCGTGATGAGGCGCAGGGGTTGCCAAAAGAACAGGGTGTTGAGCAGGGGGAGCAGTCTCCTCGGTCAGAAACCACAGATCCTCAGGTTATGAAGTATACTCGAGAGTGTCAACCATCAATAAGATATCCTGCAACAGATTATATTTTGCTTACTGATGAGGGGGAGTCAGAGAGCTACCAAGAAACATAAACTCATGCAGATAAAGATGAGTGGATGAAGGCTATGCAGAATGAGATAAGTTCTTTGAAAAAGAACAATACTTATGAGCTGGTGGAACTTCCAAAAGGCAGGAAGATTTTGAAAAACAAATGGGTGTTCAAGTTGAAGAGAAATGACAGTGGAAAACTAATAAAGCATAAAGCACAGCTAGTGGTTAAAGGCTTTGCGTAGACGAAGGGTATTGATTTCGATGAAATCTTCTCTCCAATTGTGAAGATGACTTCTATCAGAGTTGTCTTGGGTCTGGTCGCCAGCATGGACATTGAACTTGAATGGATGGATTTGAATACTACATTTCCTCACGGTGATCTGAAAGAAGAGATCTACATGACTCAACCGAAGGGGTTTGAGGTAGAAAAAAAGAACAATTGGTTTGCAGGTTGAAGAAGAGTCTCTACGGGCTGAAACAAGCACCAAAGCAGTGGTACAAGAAATTTGATTCATTCATGGTGAGTCATGGGAACTTTTTTTCTTTTTTTTTTCTTTTTTTTTGCTAAAAGGCAATTTTATTAGAAGAGCAAGAAGAAAAAACAAGGGCAAAGAGCCCCCAAAGAAACAGCCAAAGAGACTACAGAGGAAAGATCAAACAGGAAGAAAACCACTCCACCAGGTTAATAAGGCTGAGGAATGGAAAGGAACTTGTAAAACTCAAAGAGAGATCTACCAGAAAAAGGTTTATCCAACTTCCTGAGAGAGGATGAGAGGAGCTCTGCTAGGTGGATCTTGGCCTTCATCTGATAGGCTCTAGAGTTTCTAAATAAGAGATCATTCCTACATTTTTCATATGACAAAAATAGTAGAAAAGAAAATAGCAACAGCCCCCTGAGTCGCCAGCTTATCACCATTGATGGAAAAATGCTGCCAGATCCAAGTGGGAGAAGGAAGAAAAGTAGTCTTTACACCTGCTCCTTGAAGAGTCCAAGACCATATAACAACAGCAAAGGGACCTAAGAAAAATAGGTGGAGGGTAGATTCCATATTGGTCTTACAGAGGCAGCATCGATTTGCAAGACTAATGCCCACTGATTGAAGCCAATCCAAGGTTGGAGTCTTGCAATGTAAGAGTCTCCAAGCGAAGAAGGAAATTCTTGGAAGCATCAGGGAGTTCCAGATGAGAGGCGCCCAAGCTACTTTCACATCTCTTGAACGAAGGAGGTGCCAAGCTTCTTTAAACAAAAGATCCTTACCTAGGTGGGTTTTCCAACTGATGGAGTCAACTGAGTCCTGATGGAGAACTAAATCATGCAGCTGCAGCCTGAGAGACTCAGCTGGATCAGGGGGGATATCTTCAGGGTTCAGCCATCTATTACCTTGATAGAGAGAGCTGATTCTCAGGTTGTAAGAGAACGAGAAGGATGGGAACAGGGATGCCAGGCAGGAGTCCTCAGCCCAACTATCATGCCAGATGTCCACAAGACTACCATCACCGATGAGCCATCTGGAACCGAAGTGGATAAAGTGAGCTGCCTGCCTGATATTGCGCCAGATACAAAAACTAGATCTAGGGGTAGTGGGACTCCAGAGAGGATATTGTGAAAGTACCTGCTTCTCATCCAACTCGCCCAGAGAGATTGAGAAGAGGCAGCCTGCTATCCTAGCTTAATGAAAGAAGCCTTGTTCTGCTCCTGAGTCATGGGTACTGGAGGACAGGTGCAGATCATTGTGTTTATAATCGTAAATTTAGTAATGACAAATTTATCATCATTCTTTTATATGTAGATGATATGTTGATAGTTGGACATGATAGTAAGATGATTGACATGTTGAAAAGGGACATGTCAAAGACTTTTGACATGAAAGACTTGGGTCCCGCATGAAAAATTCTGGGAATGCAAATACTTCATGACAGGAATGCCAAGAAGCTGTGGTTGTCACAGGAGAAATATGTTGAACGGGTGCTAGCAAAGTTCAACATGAAAGATGCTAAGCAAGTTAGCATGCCTTTAGCCAGTCACTTCAAGCTCAATAAGAGATTATGTCCTACTATGGATGAAGAAAATGAACGGATGACATCTGTTCCATACTCCTCAACAGTTGGGAGTCTTATGTATGCCATGGTGTGTACACGGCCAGACATTGCTCATGCAGTGTGTTTAGTGAGTAGATTTCTTTTGAACCCTAAGAAAGAGCAATGAGAAGCAGTGAAGTAGATATTCAGATATTTGAGAGGTACATCAGATTTTTGCTTGTGTTTCAGAGGCTCAAAACTATTACTTAAAGGCTTTACAGATGCTGATTTTGCAGGCGATCTTTATCGTCGGTTGTCTACTTTTGGGTGCTTATTTACTTTTGTAGGGGGAGCTATTTCTTGGCAGTCTAATTTACAGAAGTGTACAACATTGTTTACAACCGAAACAGAATACATATCTGCTAGTGAAGTATGGAAGGAGATGATTTGGTTGAACAAATTTTTTCAAGAATTGGGTTTAAAGCAAGGAGAGTATGTAGTCTACCAAAATAGTCAGAGTGCTATGGATCTTAGCAAAAACACTACATACCATGCCCGCACGAAGCACGTTGATGTGTGATACCATTGGATTCGTGAGGTCATCGAAAAGAATCTCAAGAAACTGGAGAAGATTCATACCGACAATAATCCTATTATCACGTAAATTAATGATTTGAAGTTTGCAAAACCACGTAATTCTCTTGTGTGTGATTGCTTGTTCTTGTGTGGTTGATTGTTCATTTAATCGTTGATTGACGTTTCCGCGTACACGCGCACAACAAGTAGTTACCAAAAAAAAAAATTCCTCCAGGTTTTATAAAAAGGAGCTGCCTCAATATTTAAAAGCATGGTTGAGAGATTTTGACGTGAGGAAAGGAAGTGTTCCCTGTTTTTGTCAACCATACAGAAATGATATTTGCGAATGCATCGCACGCGCACGCATAATGATAAACCCTAGGGTGAGAACGATTAAGATGATTACTCTCATTTTACAAAGTCATTGCCATTACATTTGGACCTGGTGTGCGTGGCACCTCGCATTGATGTTTGAAACTCTCGATTGATCTGTGGTTAGTTGGATTCTTTATTGCATCCACATCCTCTTGTGTGAGTCTAAATTGCCTGTTGTAACTATATTATATTAAAACCGTGTAACATATGCCAAGATCTCCTTCGTGGGGCCTACAAATAGATAGTTTGGACCGTTCAACATGAATGATATTCTCTACAAGAGTATATCCTCAAATTTTAGATCAACGAGAGTGGGTCTTACCATTCAATTGAGCACATGACGCCGATGTGATTACTGCTGCCGCATCAGTGCCTAGTCACATTTTCAATCATGTGTTCCATCGTAGGATGGGCTTCATTCCTATTAAAGTGAGATTTGAGGATATGTCATTGAAAGAGATGGGATTCATCTTAAATGATCTGAATTATCTCTAAGTTGGCCTCACACTAGAGTTCGTGCATGTGCTACATGGTTCCCGTGTAATAGCTATCACGAGTGATCTAGACACCTTTGTTATATGCCCTCTCTATATCTTTCTAAGGCATATTGGCTATGGGCCGAACCAAATATAAGAGGTTCTATATCCTACAACAATATATAGAAGCACGAGCGTAGACCGTATGATGGAAGTACTCATAGGGCCTGATTCTTTACTAGAATTCATGTAGTTTTTGTTTGGAGAATTTTGAAATTCTCAGACATGGTAAAATTCCCGAATCCTCCCTTGTACTTGAGCATCCAGAAATTCCATCAAAAAATAAAGAGGTTGGAATATGGAATTGATGAGTTCACAAAAAATACACTTTCATAGCATTATTTTATGAGGTTTCAAAGATAAAAGAACTCAAAACACTATTTTTAGCATAAAAATAATAAATTTCCTCCCCATCATGCTTTGCTCATATCTTTCCATTATAGATAGCCATTTGTATGCATTTATATGAGTTCCAATGGCCTCCATACAAAATATGTTAAAAAATACTCTCAATTATGTTAATTTCTCTTTGTAGGTGTTAATTGAAGATTAATTTGAAGATTAAAGTTGAGATTCAAGAGTTAAAGAGAGTAAGGCTAAGTTTGGAAGACAATTGGATGAAGAAATGACAAAGATAGGCCAACAATAAGAAGAAAAATGAAAGACCTGGGTTGATATTTTGACCATATCTTTTCACTCAGATATCCGATTGAGGTGATCTCAGAAGCATTGGAAAGCTTGTTCTAAGATCTACAAATCATATTTCACAACATTTTTCCCAATTCGGACGTTCCGGGGGTCAAAATTGCACATCAATCTGAGGACTGTTTTCTAACACGAGAATTGCATTCATATGTTCATATTTCCATTCTTGTGAAGTCCCACATTGGAAAGAAACCAAAAAGAGCAAGGAAAATATCTCTATATAAGGAAGGGAGCTCTAGGCATTAGACACACAAGCAAGGAGAGCCTCCTCCTCTTTACTTAAGCTATTCATGTAATTGAGAGCAATTGTAGAGAGAAAGTGAGGAAAGCCTTGTAAAATTTGAAGATTTATAATGAAAGCTTTGTCTTCTCCAATGGGTGGCTAATCACTTTGATTGGATCTTCTAGATGAAGCTAAGTTAATACTTTTCCTTTTGCTTATGCTCTTTATTTTAATTCCCTTGTTTATGTGCTTAATATGTTAGAATAGATTTGTCTTCATTGCATTGTGCAACCTTCTATGCTTATTTTATTTCTTAGCATTCTTTTTACTATCTATGCTTAGGTTTGATAAATCATGCTTAGGAGTTAATATCTTTTGATGGTTTATGCTTACTTTTGATAGATAGTCATTAGGAATCTTTTCTTTTATGAAGGGAAGAAAATCATAGCTATTAGATTGTTAATTTCTATCTTAGAGCTTTAAAGTTATATTTTCCAAATCTAAGCATTGATTTGTCATTAGATTTGAGTATTTGTTTGGGAAAATAGAAGAGCATTAGCATTAGATTAGTGTCACTTAGTGGATTCTAGATGATTCAATCTATTCATTAGTATTGCTTGTTGCTTATTTTACTTGCTTTAGTTTAATTGTATTCACATTCCCACACACTTATTCACTTGTTTTAATTCTCACACTCCATTTCTCTATCCACACCATCATACCCATTAGCTTATTTGTTCATACCTTCTATGTGTTTGTTTTTATTCCTCATTTGATTTTACACTTTTAGCACATTTCTTTTTATCTCCATCCACTCATTTTCTATCTTGTTCTCTTTATTAGTTAGTTTTCATGGATGCTTTTAGTTTATTTCTATCTTGATCTTTCACTTATTTTCACACACTTACTCATTTCTAATATTGTTCATTTGTTCTTGTTATTTTTCTTTTGATATTAACTTTGTTACTAACCTTGTTCTCACTTAAGTTCTTTTATTTCTACTTACATCTCTTTGTTATCTAGTTTCTTGTTTTCTTTTAGTTTGCATTTTTTATTTCCTTTGTTATTATCTTGTTTCTTGTTTTTGTTATCTCCATTTGCATTTATTAGCTATATTTGAGTTGATACTCCTTTTCATTAATCATTGTTATTTCTCTTGTAACGATCCTCGTGGGAACGATATTCGGACTTCCATAGTCTATATTACTTGAGACAACCGTATACTTGCGGAAAAATTCTCAAACAGGAATCCCCAATGTCATTTGAGACCTTTTAGGTAGAAATAATTTCAAATTACTTATGAAGAAACATGACATTTATAAATGCTAGGAGACAAGATGTTATATCATGTAAAAAAAACCCCAAAATGGCAAATTCTTATAAGAAATTTATGTAAGGGCCTGTTTCTTTACCAAAATTCCAAAAATTTAAATTCTCCAATCCTTCCTCTTGGTGGAGCATTTGAAATTCCAATAAAATGCATAAAGAATGGAATTCTAGGAGTTCCAAAAGGTCATTTGAGACCTCGTAGGAGGCTAAAACTTGAAATTATGGTGAAAGAAACATGGAATCTCAAATGTTAGGGGATAAGATGTCACATCATATGTGAGGCCCCGCCCTTGGTGGGCCCTCATTTTGTATTTGAATACTATTAATTATGATAATAGTAGCATAATTGTACTAATTAATAGGGATTAGTAAGGATAGATAGATATTTTCCTAAGTTTTAGCATATTTTATAGGAATTAGGGCTATTGTGTATTTTATAGAATTTTTAGGGTGTCTTTTATAATTTTTATAGGGTTTTAGGTGTTGAGGCTCTTACTAGGATTTTATAAGAGGGGTTTTCCACATTTGAGAACATTCTAGAACCTCTACCAAAATACCTAAATGCTCATCTCCTTATCCACATCCCTATACAAACTAAAAGGTCATTTCAGTAATTGTTCAAACCCTAGCATATATATCTATATATAAGCTAAACTATTTCATTGGGAATAAAACCCTAAATTCACTCTCATTTCCCAAAAACCCTAATTCCAAAACCCTAGCTCAAACCCTAATCTAGAAGAAGATTGCCTCAATTTCAGCTACAACCTGTCTCAAGTTGATCATCTCTTCTTCTTCTACAAACCAAGGTAAGCCTCTTTCTTTAGTTCAATTTCCATGTGATTCTGTAGGATTTCCTTTTTCTTTAGATTTCCTTTCTAAGCCTTGGTTCTCTTGTGGATTGGGTATTAGAAGCTGTAGTTTGGATTTGGTTTGAGTGTGAGAAGGCCATTAGAGGTTTTGATAGCTTGGATTGCTTTTTCTTGTCTATTTACCTTTACAAATTCGGATTTGAGGCAAATGCAATATACTCACTTAGCATAGAATACATGTTTATTGTTTTTTATTCTGGAATTTCATTTATATGATCCTAGGATGCTTAGATTTACCTTTGAACTTGTTTTTATAGATTTTTGGCTATTGATGGATGAGTTTTTCTCATTTGGAAGATCAATGGCCCATTTATTGTTGAATAGGTGGTTATTGAAGTGAGTCTATGGTTTTGGATGTTTATATGAAGAATGGAAGTGATTGGAGAATATTTGAATGGAAAATGGATTGAGGAGGTGAAAATCCGGATTTTTGGGCTTGTGGGTTGTAGGTGCTTGTACCCAGTCGACCTGCCTGTAATGGGGTCGACCGACTACACTAAAAATGGGAAAGACTCTGTCTCAGTTAATTCCTGAGAAGTCTCAGGCTCAGTGTGCTCGGTCGACCGAGCCCTGTACCTGGTCGACAGAATACACAGAAAACTCAAAGTTAACTGAGAAATGGATTTCCATTCTCAGACCCAGAATCCAATGTGCGCGGTCGACCAGGGACAAAGGAATTCCTGGAGACGCTAAAATCTGGAAAAAATGCCTTCAGCTTAAAATCTCAGTGTGTGGGACACACAAAGAATTCTAGGAACAAGCCCCTGCCTACCAGGTGTTTGTTCACTGCTCCCAGAGTGCGAGGTTGATCGCCCAGGCCCGGAGGTCGATCGGGCACACTTTGTACAGTGACCTTTTCCAGACTTCAGTTTCTGAGATTGTGATCGATTGTGGGGCCCGTTGACCATCCAAATAGACTTCCATCGATGCGCCAAGCACAAGTCAATGTTGTAGCTCAACCTTGACTCGTGGGGCCCACCAAGTAGGATTTAGGGTTTGGATTTGACATCGATTCGATCCTTAAACGTTGTTGAAGATACCCGTAACTTTTGAAGCACCAAATACAGTATCATTGGCATCTGAAACTTCATTTAGGGATCCAATTAATTGATATGGACCTGGACCTGAATGTGGACCATTACTTAGGATTGGATTTGCTATTTCGTCAGTTGATTCTCTGATTTGGAGGTTTATTAAATTACTGTCACTCTTATGTCCTTATCATTGCTTTATACCTGTTAATTAAATGGAAAATGAAGGATCTGAACCTAGGATTTCTTAGAGGTGACCTGGTGATGTGATTTGGTGAACTTTGACTCGTATCTATGTCTAGGCGGGCCCTTTTATGGTCTAAGTTTGAGTTGTGTGATATCCTTTGATGGAGAGGTAGTTGTGACTGGCCTTATAACTCATGATGGATGAAAATGGACTGTTTGATATTGGATTGAGATTGGTGATCTCTCCTGGACTGTTTAGACTAAGGCCATGGCTTTGATGGGCCTTAGTATGGATCCAATTATTGGACTTTGACTTGGACTGTGTTCAATGATATTGAAATTGGTACTTGGACCTCTTTGGGACTTGCTAGGATCTTGCGAAAGCCTAGACAAACATAAATCTGTATTTATACTCTTTTGAGTCGGTATTAGCATTCACTCAGTTGTCTTAAGTTCGACCTGTTGACTGATAATCATTGGTAAGAGCTATTTATGAGTGTTGAGTGGGCTATCATGATGAGTTATGTTTTAGACGGACGGTGTGATACTGAGTCCAGTCTCTTAAGTAATGAGTGCTGAGTGATGGGTGTTTGAGATTGATGAGTGATTTGCGAGGTTAGTCATCCCTAGCACTGATGAGATTTCCCCACTGCGACTGTGTTCAATATGGGTGGGTCACGTCTTAATATCCCACGGTATCCAACTTGTGTGAATGTGCCATGTTGTGTTGATAGATTAGTTTATCTTATTTTCCTGATTCTATTTGTCTATCTTGCTCAATTGCCTATCTTATGTACCTTGATATTCTCATTGATCATATTACTGTCTCTACTCTTTTTATGCATACATCCTATGTTATTTGTCTACTGTAACTTACCAGATCTTTAGATTTGACTCATTCATGGTGCTTAGGATTCGACCCCAGCCACCGAGGACGGTGTGCTCGCACTCGTCGAGGCGCCCGTAGCTGGTGACTACGGGTGGAGACCGGCCGACCATGAGGTCGAGCTAGAGGACGAAGAGCCAACACCGGGGGCTTGAGTGTTTATCTTTCTTTTGAGTTTGAGTGTCTTTATATTATGAGCAGGGACGTAGTCTGATATGTTACAACATGTTATTAATTGTACTTTGATATTTAGATGGGATTTTAGCCCTGCTACACTTAATATATCTTTTATAATACATTATGCTTCCACTTTACTTTTTATGCTTCCGCAATTTCAACTATTGATTATGTGTTGGTTAAAAAGTTTTAAATTGGACCTCACTGTGGACCTACGATCTTGGAACTTCTCGGACTTTTCGGGAAGTAGCGCGCCAACTTCAAGTACCTTGACAGTTCTCTCGGTATTTGGAATTGGGGTGTTACATCATCTCTAAAAAAACCCAATATAGCAAATTCTTGTTAGGAACTTTGATAAAGAAACATGCCCAGTGTTCGTTTCTTTACTAGAATTTCTAATAAAAAATTGAGGTGATGAGACTTTTTAGGCAATTTTTAGACACGCTGTGATGGTTTATCCCCTAACATTTCCAAATGCATGCCATAGTTTTTCATATGAACTTGAAAATCCCAATCACCTAAAGGGCCTGTTTATTTACCAGAATTCTCTGAATTCATGTCTGGATAAATTTCAAATTCTCCAAAAGATGTCCCTTGAGTTGGAATTCCAAATCCCTCCTCTTGGTGGAGCGTTTGAAATTCCAACCAAATGCAATGAAGATGGAATTTCAGGAATTCCAAAAGGTCATTTGAGGCCTTTTAGGGAGCTTTGAAATTCTAATGTAAGAAATACAACCATAGTTTTTTATATCGTTTCGAACCTCATTTCGCTCTAGCCTGCAAAATGAAAAGTTTCGGCTGATTCGGGATTTTGGCGAAACTTTTCGGAATTATATTTTTGGGAAAATATAACATAATATATATACATATATATATATGTAAAAAAAATAAAAAAAGTAATACATATAGATTTAATCCATTATAAGAATTTCTTTGGAATTATATTTTGGGAAAATATAAGAAAGACAAAATATGTGTAAAAAAATACAAAAAATTTAAAATTCCATTTTGGCCGAAA
Source organism: Cinnamomum chago (assembly GCA_038049695.1). Taxonomy (NCBI): domain Eukaryota; kingdom Viridiplantae; phylum Streptophyta; class Magnoliopsida; order Laurales; family Lauraceae; genus Cinnamomum; species Cinnamomum chago. Next base: position 53,330,412 of record CP142457.1, on the reverse strand, counting down.
ACCCAAATTTCGGCCTAGATTGACCGAAATTCAAATAAAAAGCCACTTGACTGAAATGAAAAATCTCAACCATTTCGGCCGAAACAGTACGGAATTAAAAACTATGAATACAGCATCTCAAATGCCCGGAACAAGATTTCACATCATGTCCAAAAAACCCCAACGTATCAAATTCTTGTTATGAATTCTGGTAAAGAAACATGCTCAAATGATTAAACCCCCATGGGCAGCTCAGTCGGTTTAGGACCACGGTTCTCTTTCGAAGGTTGAGGGTTCGAAACTATACTACCACACTGGACTACAAGGGATTTACCTGACTCCCCTTGGGCCCATAAGGATTAGTCCAATCGAAAGGATTAGAACACCCTCCGTTATCCGTAAAAAAAAAACCACCAAACTACCGATTTTAATTCGTCTCGAGTCGTCCCACAGTTTGCACACGAAGAAGTAGCACGTGTAAAATCATTAGAAAATCGACCGTTGCTTTCGTCAAAGAGTAATGCTACTTGGACAAACTTTTTTGGCCAGAATTTGGCCAACCCATATGGTTTGCATTGAATATCACTATGATATTCAATGCAAACCATATGGGTTGGCCAAATTCTGGCCAAAAAAGTTTGTCCAAGTAGACTTTTTGTTCGTGAAACCAGTGAAGCCGTACTTCTTCTTCTTCTTCTTCTTCACTGCACTCTCTCCGTCCATGCAGCAGCCATGGACATGCAATCTCTCCAACGTCAGATCGAAGAAGTCCGTTATCTCCACTCCCTCTGGTACCAAGGTCCCCCTCAAAACCCTAACCCCAACTCTCATCTCCGCCCTCGAGCCCTCCCCTCCTTCAAAAAAACCAAGAAGAAGGAAAAGAAAATCGATCATCTCTCAAATCAATCCGACCCGTCCGTCTCCAAATCCCATTGGCCCACAGAACCCCCTCCCAAGCCGCAGCCCCAGACCGGCTGGGCCGACCCCATTCCTACCCCCACCCGGCCCGCCACAGCCGAAGAGCAGGCGAAGCTGATCGCCGCCCGGTCGCAGCAGAATGCATTGAAGTCTTGCCGCGATTTCTTGTATTGTTCGGATAGCGATGAAGATGAAGATGAAGATGATCATGAGCCGATGGAGGATGGAGAAGAGGAGACTGAGAAATATGACTTCTTTTTTAGGGTTTTCAGTGATGATGATGATCTGAGGAGTTACTATGAGAAGAACTTCGAGCACGGGGACTTCTCTTGTCTGGTTTGTCAAGGGATTGGGAAGAGGAGTGGGAAGAACATAGGGAGGCATCTTGGGAAGAAATTTGGGGATTGTGTTGCATTGCTCAATCATTCTGTTTTCATCACGAAGAAGACGAAAGGGAGAATTGGGAAGATTGCGCATCGGGCGTTTGGGAGGGTGATTTGCAGGGTTATTGGTTGGAAATTTGATCGGCTTCCGAGCATTGTTTTAGATTCGGAGGAGCCCCTTGGGCGCACCTTGGCCAAAGCCAACTCCAAGGTAAAGATTTTGCCTTTTTATCTGCCCTTCATGTTTCTATTCCTTTTTTTTTATTCATCAGAAAGGTGTTCATTGGAAAGTTATTATTTTGGGTATGGCTAGTTCATATTGTAAATCAATTCTTTCACTTGTGTTTGTTTTCAGCTTGCATGTTTGCGTGGAATTGAATTCCTGGTAATTCTAAAAAAGTGTTTTTTTAAGAGTTGTGCTAAAATTGGAGAAACAAAGGTGAAGATCCGGAAATGTACATAAAAGAATCTCTCTTTTAATGGAAAATGAATTAAGGGAAAGATGGAAAAGGAACACCCAGCCATGATTCTAGGGAATAAAATCCAGAAATGGTCAGGTCCCATCAAAATCTCCACCTTATATCCTTTACAACTCACCTCTTTAATAATCCTATGTAGGAACCGGTTTTACCATGAATTCTTAGGAACTCAATTCCATGCATGCAAATGGGCCTAAGTAGGGTGTCTCACCTAGCTTATTTGAAATACTTCACAATTTATTGGTTCAAATTTTGATATTGTTTTGGTGTAATGTGCCACTGGAATGAATGAGTTCGATTAAGCGCTTGCGTTTCTATATGTTTATTTGTATTTGAATGCGTGCTTCAACCTTCTTATATGCAACCTGGCAAATTGCCTTTATTTGAAAGGAGGTATTGAACTGAAAAAACTTATATAGGAAGAGGCAGTACTATTTATAATATATACTTTTCATGGATCATTTGTCTTTAATATATATTTGAGGAGGTGACATCAGCAATGTTCTTCTTATGTTCCTTTATATGCATCCTCATGCTTTGGAAGAGCCTGAGGGGTCCTTTTCTCCACATGGAACATATTTTTATTGAACAGGCCCCTTTCTGGGGATTGTTCTTACACAAGCCTACTAGTAGTCATTTGTTTGCTATTTTCTAGTTATTTTCCCTATTGATTGGAAGCCTATTGTCATCAAGTTATTTTGGTCAGGAGTCTATAAATGTAATGGTTTTTTTCATGAGTTTTAAGTAGTAGTTGAAGTACGGAAGAGTTAAGTGGTCTGTTGCATTGTAAAAGGGCTTTTAGTCCTCTTGTATGGCAAGTTTCTAATACATGTGTTGTACACAACCTGCGTTGGATGATTTTAGTTTCTGCCAAGAAAATTGGGATTCCTCTTATATCTTTGGTGTTGATTCTCTCTTAGCGTGCTTCATGAAAAAACCTGTAGTTGAAGACCAAAAAAGTGACACAGATGTGTTCTGTATTAAATGAGACCTACAAATCATGTGAACTGTGTGAAGCTTTATTAAACCAAAATTAAACTTCTTCAAACAAAGTTGGTAAATGCAGGCTACAAATTAAGTGAACCAAAAAGCTGACCAAACAAACCTATGCCAACAAATAGTCCAAGCTTGACAAGTATTGAATTGTGAAATATGAAATGGAAGTACAAGTTAATTGAATTAGGAACCAGATAATGTTGTTATTAAATCTCTTATCTTCATGAAGAGGGATATTAGTTTTGATTAATGGTTGAGCATTATTATCTTTATAAGAAGATAGGTCTATTTGCATTATCTGTACCATCATCCTTTCCAAGTACATATTCTCTGCAAGTTATTATATTTGTCTCAATCTGCATTTGCAAAATGTAGGATTCATTCGGCTGTGTTATGCCAGATTTGAGCTCTGTTCCGAATTGTCCACATTAAACCAATATCTACAAACTACATTTATAATGCTTGTACACTAGCTCAGCGTACCAAGATATTAAACCAATATCTGCAAACCAAGAAAAACAGAGAAGGATTGGGGATGTAAGAAAACTGAAGAAAAATATTGAATTGTAACATGGTTTCTAATTTCCCACACTAGCTCAGCGTATGTATGGTAGAATAGACAGCCATTCATTCTTCCAAAATATGAAAGTGGTTGCCTTGTAAGGCATATCCAAGTTGACTTAGTTTGTGTGGGTGCTGAGGTTTGTTTTCACTGATTTGGTACTTACATATATAATTTTTGCAATGCAGGAGGTGCCATGTTCAGGGGAAAATGAAGCCTCCAATCAGGAAAAAACTTCAGAACCTATGGACTCTGTGGGAACAGATGGAGTAAACTGATGGGTAGCAATGAGAGATAACCATACAGCAGTTGAGGTCCTTAATAGGATTTTGTACCTCTAGGGTTCTTATCGTGGATAATCTCTTCGTAAAATATAAATTATCTATATCCACTTGCTACGTGAATGTTGTGATTGCTATTAGTTTTATTGATGTATTTTTCATGAACTCTCTGTTGAAAACCATATTTATGGGGGCGGGAGTTTTCTTTATTCAATTCAATTGCGCTATGGAGAAATGTTTATCGCTTTAAGCAATTGGCTTGTCAATGTCACACTATCTTATAGGAAAAAAAACCTACCTTATGATCCCTCCGAGTGGACCATAAAACAAGGAAACCCCAACCCCCAACCCCAACCAACCGATCCGAAGTTCGACCAAATGGACTGGACCATTGGATTGGCTGTGCACTCGTTTTGATCAAGTAGTTAGGATGATGATCCAAACCGTTGTCACCATACACAGGATGGTGCCCCCCCCTCGGTGGGCCCCACAAGGATTGGTGCTCAGAATGCTCGGTTGAGGGGGGCCGATTTTATTGTGTTTGGACATGGACCTTGTACCTAGGAATGATCTTACATTTTGCTCCTATGGTTTTGGTTCTTGATTAGAAATGAGAGTTTTTAAATTCAATGAGGTCAATAAATTTTGCCTAGGGCCTTTTTTTTTTTTTTACATTAGAATACATAGGATTCATACAAAAAAATGGTTAAAAATGAAGATCAAAGGTGAATTATAAAAAATGAGCGTCAAATAACTTTTTTTTTTAAGGAAATAGAATCAAAAGAAGACTGGAAATGAGATACTAGGGGTGATGGCTGGGTATTCCTTTCCTATCTTCTTTTAATTATATTTTCCTAAAAGGAGATGTTACCTGGTCTTCATTTTTGGAAATTCACCTTCGATCTTCGTTTTTATTCCTTTGTATTATAATGTAAACAAACACTTCCTTTAGCTGAATGACTGGTACTCATGTTACCATTGCCTCCTCAATTGGTTGACTCTCTTGACCTGTGTTGTTTGTGGAGATGTACCTTTCTACTTCTCAAGCTTGTTTCTACTGCAAGGTGGACGGGGCAGAGGTGTTACTGGCTTATGACTCAGAGCTGGAATATCTATTGCAATTTGCAAAGCTCTTACAGAGGATACTGTTGTTACCATTGCTGCACCAAGTGGTTGATTCTCTAGACCTGTATTGTTTGTGGAGATGCACCTTTCTACTTCTCAGGCTTGTTTCTACTGGAAGACGGATGCGGGCTGAGGTGTTACTCATTTATGGCTCAAAGCCGGAGTATCTATTGCAAAGCTCTTACAGAGGATACTCAAATGTCAGAGTGTAAGCCTCACATAATGTTTTGCATATATCTTTTAGGTTGGGTAAATGGTACTAGTTTGTGTGTAGAGAGAGTGAGCGCTGTTTGCATCATCAAGCAGGTTTACAACACTGAAACGCTGTGCCTTAAAGCCTGTATGAACCTGCTGGTTCTACTTGCTTGGTCCATACTCAGGTCAAAACATTTAAGAACAATTTACTAGTAAAGGTTGGATAAAAGACATTTGGTTAGATAAAAGATATATAAGAATGCAACCCACCCAATTTATAATAACAACAATAATCACCAGGTCTAGGTGTTTTTTCTGGGTTGGCCATATCAGGGTCCTCAACAACTTTATATCTATTTAAAAGACATTACGTACTTCATTATCATTGTGTGATGAATCCCACTTGATGAGCATGGAAAGGAGAGATCTGTTTACTTAAATTAGAGTTGGTAGTAATCTATCTATCTTTTTCTAGAACATGTATTGCCACGAAGGTCTGTTGATGGCAGTCAAATGGATTAATAATCCTAGTTATTGCACAAGCAATGATGCAAGCTGTAGACTCTGGCTGTAAATGATCAGTCGATCCCAATTGAAGAAGGATGGTTTAAGCCGTATTTGGATGGAGCAGCTTCTGGGGAGAATGGTGAAGGTGGGTGGAGGAGAAATTACTCGAGCTAATGCATGCAGCATGCCTATGCCAATGCATCAAATAATTAATGTTCTTCTTTTTGGTTATATATCTCTCTGTTACCAAATACAGACTTGACAGAAGCAGAAGGGGTGGGGGAGGGAGCTGCTTATGTGCTTCCAGTTTTTCCCGTCTAGGAATTTGATGAAAAGTACCTTTGATCTCCAAAATCAAGGCTTGTATTTCATCCATGATATAATAGTTCTCCATGGCTTGTTTCACTCTCTATTGTTCTTCAGTCTCCGAGATACAGCATTCCTTGATTTCCCTTCAACAAATACTGCCATGATTTTGATACTAGTACTGAACTCCTTCCTGAGCATTTGTTGAGTCTGAACCTCAGCAACTCCCACAATTCAATGGGCTACCCAGATCTGTATTTGGATTACTGGTTGTTCAATGATCTGGTCAATTGTTCTAATGAATCCTGTGGTACTCCTAGCCACTCGATTGTCGTGTCTTTAAAACATATAATTTTATTATTAGGGCTGTTTGGATCTTCCTAAGCTGAGTGTAGGCAAGTTTGGCTCATGAATTCATGCATGTGGATTGCTTGAGTCACAACTCACAAGAAAGTAACAAGTGAGTCACAAGAAAGTCAAAAGTTTACTCCACTGAATGGACCAGTCACCTTATGCAGCTATATTTTGTCTTTCTTGACCATCCAAATTGCAGGCTGCAGTTACTTTCTTTACTCTCATTTTCATAGTACATCACTCCTTGTAAGTTGTATCACTGTTCCTTTTTTTACTCAGCAGGAAAAGAGTAAAAAAAGAAAGAGCAAGATTAAAAGGGCCCGCTCCATTGGAAGAAAATTGAAGTTCAATTAAAACCGTGAAATAAATCTTAAAGTTCTCCCAAACGTGTGACTTGGACTCAGACCTGATTACTCAGTGTTCCATGGGCTTGGACCCAGACCTGATATGTTGCAAAACCTCTCCCTCTTCAATCAACCTTCCTCTTAAGTATAGCCTGATGCCAGATCATGATTCATAAGATGTATAAAGGCGCTGCACTGATGAAAGGTGGCCCCAGATGGGCTTGAGAAGGTCCATAAAAAATTTGATAAAACGGTGGCAAACGCACACTAGAGTCCTCTGCGGACGCTTTTATATATAAAGTCCTCATCCCATCCTAATCCACTCCTGCAAACCAACGCTGACGCGGCGAAGAGAAGAGAGAGAACGAGAGAGGAAATGGCAGGAGTCGGTCCTATAAGCCAGGATTGGGAGCCCGTCGTCATCCGCAAGAAAGCTCCCAGCTCCGCCGCGAAGAAGGACGAGAAAGCCGTCAACGCCGCCCGCCGCTCCGGCGCCGAGATCGAAACCATCAAGAAATGTATATCTAATCCACTCTCTGCCTCTCTTTCTGTCTTTCTTTCTTTCTTTCTTTCTGTGATTTGATCCTATTTATCTCTCTTGATTGGAGCTAGGGTTTGTAGTTATTGTTGTTGATCTTGATTTATCGGTTCTAAGATCTTAATATGAACAATCTCTCAACTGTCGTTTTCATTGTTACCTGTATTTGATGATTTGATGTGGTGATTGCTCTGTCTTTTGATTTCCATCTTATAGAAATAATCGAATCTACTTATGATCGTTTGTTCTTCTTAAATCCGTGTAGTTGTGTTTTCATTTCATTGTTCTTGGTTGATTGACACTAGAAAGGTAAAGGTATCTGACGATGATTTTTCTGGTAGATTTTAGATGTTCCTCTTTAATCTAGGGCTTAGGGATATGTTATCTTTGGATATGTGTGTATGAGATTTGATACTACTGTTTTTAGAACTGATGGAGTAAGTGTGGATTATGCGTTTATCCTCTTGAATGTGAAATGATCTGATTTAGAGAATACTAGATTTGTGTTGTGCTTTGGAATAATATTCAGGATTAGATTTCATGTGAAACTGTATTTGTGTTACTGATGAAAAAGGCGCAAAACTGCATGTTTCCTCTTGCATTGTAAGGATTTTGTTGCTGCATTTTACTTGATGCTCTTGTAAATAATTAACCGATGTACATTTGGTTGGCACTCATAAATTGTGATGAGAAATGGATTTTTTTATTGGAGATGAAGGAATTAATCTAGAGAATTTCTGCGTGGAAGCTGGATAATGAGCATGACACTAACTTTAGAGAAAAGCAGAAACATGCAATAGGTAAATAGGGTGAGCACACAACTTAGAATTGTTTAGGTTTTACATTTGATTTGACCTTATTTGACCTCACCATGTTGACAACTTAAAATAATGGTTTCCTTTTTATCGCGTCTACTAGGTAATAGGTAATAGGCACATTACTAGAATACACTTGTAACTTTGTGAATGTGAATTCTTGAAGCTGGTGTCTTCTTTTTCTTTTTTTTTTGGTTGAAAAAAAGAGTTAATAGGTTTTAACTTTACAAATTCCCTTACCATAATAGGTAATCGATATGATTTAGCAATCTTCTTTATGAATGCCTCAGGACAGGCTTGTTAATTGAAATGAAAGAGGGTTATTTTTAATATAATGCCTGCATTTTTATCAGTTGATTGTCTTCGTTTTTATATTGAATTTGTTTTAGGTGCTGCCTTAGATTTTCTGCATCAGTAGTAAGTGTATTTATTACACTGCTTTGTGATTATTATGCACTATCTGACAAGTAGAACTAATTGTCCGATTCTTGTTCTTTTCATGAGTATCAATTATGTTGGTTTTTTTTTTTTTCTGGATGTTTGATGTCAACTCACACTTATTTATGTTTTATTCAGCTAATGCTGGTTCAAACAAAGCTGCATCTAGTAGCACCTCTTTGAACACAAGAAAGCTTGATGATGAAACAGAGAATCTCGCTCGTGAGTACCTCTGGTTTGTTTATTGTTCTTTTGAATTCATCTTATTCTTTTGATTGTTTTGGAACAGCATTACAAAGTTAAACCCCTATTTGTTATAGTGAATATTTGTTAGGTTTTTTTTTATCCTATCCTATTTATATTTTCCTTGCAAGATTGTTGTGATACTTTTTCATTTTTTGTTGTTTCTAATGAAATACCTTTTATGCAGGGAAATAAATAAGTTCCCTTGCGACTTCTTTGGATCCAGCTGAATTCAGCTTTGGATCAATTGTCCAAGCCTTTCTTTGGTCCTACTCTTTCTTCCTTTAATTTTTTTTTTCTGGAGATTATGCTCCAGTCTCCACTGTAATTACCTCATTTTGGCTTGCTCAGGCCTGTTGAGCTTGGATCCTTTTTATTGATCCTTGTACTCTTTTTTGGGAGCTGATTTTCAGCTTGCCCCCATCCCTTTTTCTATATACTATTTGCATTTTAGCAAAAAAAGAGAAAAAAGAAAGAAGGAATTGATAATCTATGAGCCTTTATTGAAATGGTAGACACTTGCATCTGTTGCTGGGAGTCTTACATTGAAAAATCATTCTTGCACACTTGTATTTCTATTTTACTTTCTTGGTAAATAATATTTAGTAACAAAATTGATGTTTGATGTTAAAAAGAAATTTGTTAAACAAGTGTATACGAATAGTCTAGAATAAGAACCAGTAAATAATATCATTAAAAAAAAACATCTGTAAATAATGTGTCCTGCCTGCAATTAGATTCTGTTGGACATGACTAGGTGGATGAAATAGGAAGATTTCTGCTGATGAAGCCACTAAGTATTAATACCCAGTCCAAATCTTGTGTTTAAGTATCTAGCACCTAATCCTCTATGGTGTACCATTAGTTTTCTCTTCAAAAATGCTTGTCCTCCCTTTCTTAATTTGAACACATAACAACTGCATATTTATTTATATTTTTCACCATCCTATCCTCATGTGACTTTACAGAGTCACTTTAATTTACTGGCTACTTTTTTAAGAGTAGTAGAGATGAGAAATTGTGGGACTTGCAGTTGGACTTTGAGCATCTCTTGTAGAGAGTATCAAATATGATAGTCTGGAACTCGAAATTGAACTTTGGGGAAGTGATGATTTGGAGAGAGAGTTTTCCAGCTCAAAATTAATTCACATGGATATGGTGCCCATTTGTTATCCAAGCAAAACCAATTTTGAATGAAAGAACCTTTGTGGTTTTTATTTCATCAACAATGATGAATTGAAGGCCTCAAAAGAACTTGTGAACATTCCAGTGGACAATGTCTCAAGAGAAGAAGAAGCAAGGTTGATAATTTTTTTAAGTTGCCAGTGCATAATTGGTTGGTTTATTGTATGATATTTGAGTCGTAACTTTATTTAGCTTCTCCAAATCACCGAGCCATAACTTTATGTAAATTTCTCCTGTTCATTCTATTTGAATGTTGTACCCTTTTTGGGGCCTATTTTGAAAGGCAAGCTGACTCTAGCTCCGTGCCTTATGGTTGAGACAATGAGCACCTTTCAATTGGTGTTGCAGCGGGCTTTTCTTCTTATATTGCTTGTAATTAAGTTCTTCGTCCTAAAGAAGCGAGCCTTGATGTTTTTTTTTAATCAACAATGCGATGAGGCCTCTGAACCATCTATGGATGTCACAGTCCACCATGCTTTAGAGAAGCGAAAGCAAGGTGGATGTTTTTTAGGAAGTTGTCTGGTGAATAGGTTGGGTGGTTATGTAGATGAAACAAAACTCGATTACTAACTTTTTTTTTTTATTCGATCTCTTTGTTTTTGTTTGTTATTTTTCTTTTTCTATGCTTCTTTGGGCTATTTATTTGTAGACTCACCTTTATAAAGAATTAAAAAAATGTAACTTATTGTTACAAAAGAAATAAAATATGTCTTGATACAATTTTTGCAGCGGAAAGCTTAGTTATCACATTCAATTGATGCAAAAGAGCTTGCTTCCTATTCTGTTTCTCTGCTGTCTAGGTTCCATGTGTTCTAAGTGTGTATGACTTGCTCTGCTTTTCATGGAAAGTTTCCCTGTCTTGGAAGAAGAGTCAGTAACATATTGTTATTTTTTTAAGGAAAAAAAAAAACAACGGCAAGCAACGGCTTGGCATGATTCAATGCTGGGTATCCTTAAGTAAATGTTACTCATTTCTATTACTTTTCTCTAGATGAACGAGTTCCTACTGAACTGAGGAAGAATATCATGCAAGCTCGAATGGACAAGAAATTTACCCAAGCTCAACTTGGACAGGTATTTTTTCCACATGTCAAGTCATCAGTTAATTACAATGTGATGCCCCTGAATTTGTTTCTTACATGCAAGTGCCAATGTTTTGCAGCTGATTAATGAGAAGCCACAAGTAATTCAAGAGTATGAATCTGGGAAAGCTATTCCAAATCAACAGATAATAACCAAGCTGGAGAGGGTTCTTGGTGTGAAGCTTAGAGGTAAGAAGTAACAGGCAATGGAGATGATGGCATGATTTCAAATAGGAGGGATGCTTTTTGCTTGGTATGCAGTAAGTGACTTTTGAGTATTCTGCATGAAAAGGACTCATCATCATTGTGCACTTGTGAATAACTACTACATGTATGCATGTTTCCTTCTAATCTCTGAAATCCATGTATGCCTCTCGGGTGCTTGTTTGTTGTGGATGTTTTCCAGTGTGGTAAATGGCTGTTTTGTGTAGTTTGTGATGAATAATTCAAGTTTTCTTAGAAATAGGCTTCTATTGAAAAGGCTAAGTGTCTCTTCGGATGAAGACAAAAGGTGAAGAAAATGGTGGTGGAAAATAGAGTTTGCAGTTAAAATTTATGGTGTTTAAAGTTTTCTCCACATCTGATTGAAGGACATCAACCATAAAATAAACTCCGTCATTCACCCCAAGAAGTTGAAACTGAATCTTAAGTATTTAATGGCTCTCTTTAAGTCTCCTAGGTGTTCATTAGGAATTTGATACAGCTGTAGTGGAACCCATGTTTTGCATTGGTGATAGTAAAGGCTGGTTTTTGTGATGAATTTTGAAGGTTTTTTTAGGAATAGGTTTCATTGTAGAAAGGTTGTGGGTTTGTTTGGATGATGCCAAAAGGTTGTTGGAACATAATGTTTACAGGTGAAATTTGTGGTGTCTACAGTTAAAAATGCGATCAACATAAATCTTATGCATTATTCATTGTCATGTGTTATATCGAATGATCAATCTTACAGTAGGACCAATCCCTATTAGGGTAAAATCTTGAAATACCCCATACAATAGGAGGATAAACTTTCCTTCCGAGTTCCACTTCTTTTAACTCGGGCCTTCTATAAGTGAAATTGCCACAGTAGGCAAACCGAAGGGAATCCCTCATTTCTTGTCGTTTATAGGTGTCCGTTTCAGTTGCCTGTGTTCTGTCCAATAAACCCCCTCAGTTTATGTATTTATTTTATTTGCCTATTCTTTTCTCTCCTTCCAACTCATACTGAAGCTTCTCACTTTGGGGGTGTCAGCGGAAAAGAGAATCTGGCACCTTGCCTGATGTATTTGGTGTAGCGATGAAGTGGCTGAAGTTTCCTTCCCTTTTGGATTGATTTCCGATCTTGCGGCTGTTACCAAAGGCACCCTTTGTGTTTGATTTGGAACATTCATTTCCACTTGATCGAAGCTGATTTGAAAGTTTTTCACTTCGATGCATAACTCAAGTTCATACATTCGCATCCACGCTATTGGTATACACAATGGACCATACTAGTGATACTGACATACTCGACTGAAGTGGGAAATTTTGAGAAAAAAATTGAAAATAAGAAAATAAAAAATCTGAGAATTTTTAGAGGTTAGCATTCCCATCTAGTGTGTGTAATTTCCAAGACCCCACGGTAATTTTTTTCTTTTATTTTTACACAATGCTACAAGTGAATTATTTTGTAGACCGAGTGCCATGCCATAGTTGTGCACTGTCATTTCATTTTCTAATCATTTTGAGGATGTAAATTAGACTTTTAAAATTTTCAATTACGTCGTCATCACCATCATCAAAAGCCTTGTTTCAGTCGGGAAATAAAGGGAAGGGAATCCATCATTTCTTCTGTTTCTGTCTAGTTGCTGATCTTCTGTACAATTACCTTCCTCAGTTTATGTATTTATTCTATTTGTTTATTATTTTCTCCTACTGAAGCTTCTCACTTTGTGTTTGATTTGGAACATTCATTTCCACTTGATCAAAACTGATTTGATAGTTATTCACTTCAAAGCATGACTTGAGTTCATAGTCGTTAAATAATGGTTTCAATTTGGTTAATCAATGCATCAGAATGTCATATGGACAACTTCCACAATACAGGGTATTCCTTTGTCACTTCTTTTCAAGTCTTGCCTTAAAAAATGGTCACAGAGGGGCTCCGGATTAGCCTATCAAACGATCGAAGCTCTTGATTTCACCTCTTTAAATTTTGATAGTGTGTATCGGACACATAAATTTATTGTGATAACTGATAACATCCAACTTTCACCCATATCTGTATAAAACTGAAACTAGTTTCACTTCAAAAGAGAAGTGTTTGTGAAGGGATTGGATGGACAAGCAAAAGAACGGTACCAATACAATGGTATAATAAAGAATTTGCGCATATATTAACAATGCTACCGTTGTGTATAAGATTAATAACTAAAAAAGGAATAGACACATTAAACGTGATTGTAAAAGTGCCCACTCCGATCCCCTTTACATTTTTGGAAGTCCATTGTGGGACCCACATAGAGATGATTCAGATTATTTAAGGCAGAATCCCATCCCCTCCGATGACAGTCTCATATTTCAATTTAATAGGTTTAATAGGAGTGGATCCACTGCAAGATTGAATACATGATTTGAAAAACATGACTTATCGCTGATGTGGCATTAATCATGTTTCCATCACGTGCTCAATTGCATGGTGGAACCCGTTCCTCTATTTATCTGAAAGTGGAGGATATACCAGGGGAGAAGATGATATTCATCTTGAATGGTACACATTACCATTATATGGGCTACACGTAGAGTGTTAGAGACCTCTTATGCAGTTCCCATGTAATTGCAGGAACAGAAGATCCGGACTGGACTCGAGTGTCAGCCTAGTAGCATCAGCCCATGTGTTTGAGCCAAAAAAATTTACAGTTTTTTAACCGTTTAATTTTACATACCATTAAAAAAAAAAAAAAAAAAAGGAAGAAAGAAAGAACTGTCATAGGTTATAAAGGAAGCATGCTGCTGCCTAAAATAAAGGATTTTATTACATATTAGTGAGCAGAAAAGCCCATATATACTGGTCAATTTTTAAAACCACGCTATTTTGGTGATATTCGACTGGCAAGAGCAAGACCTCAGTCTAATCCAAAATAACTCATTGGTTCATTGTTTTGAGATCAATAGTTCGACGAAGCCAGCAAATCATAAAAAACAAAGCAGTCACTCTTGTTTAGAAAATATCTCTATATGGCCAATTGATCGTTCTACTCAGGCCTCATCTAGATCGGTCGACTATTTTTCCTAGCAGCATGATTTACAAATTTTTTTTTTTTTTTTTCATATTGGGAAGGGCAAGGTCTCTGCTTAGTTTATCAAACTTCTTCCCATGTCAGACTGGCACGTGTCCGGTGTCCTACGAGAGAAATCCTGAGTTGAAAGAGTTGTTAATAAATGTTTTAGGAAATGTTTCCAAGCTTTGATTTTAAAGGTTGTTAATCTTTATGGTTATAAAAATTATATTTAACATTTTTTATAATAAGAAATGTATTTAAATTTTATACTTCTATGTTATAATGTTATTTTATTAAAAGGAATTAAATGAATAAAATATATTCTTTATTTTTCTCTAACATATATATTGAAATGCTTTACCCAAATTCCAAATCGATCAAAACATCTCATTCTAAAGGTCGGACCGAAATGGGATCCAAAACAAAATTAACAACCATGGTTCATCCCACTGTCAGAGTGGTCATTTTATTAAAAATGTGATTATCATAATAGTATGCATGTTCATCAATCATGTTTTACTACGCCGAAACCCGCAACTCCACTCTCGTATTCTCCTCATCTAGATCAATTGGTGAGGGTGTCCAGAGAAATTTGGAGAGGTGGACGGCGGTAGTGAGGTGATAAGATGGGTTTCGTGCATAGGATTCCTGGAGAAAATGAAGAAGAGTGTGAGGCAGGGATAGTGGCTGAAAGATGAGACTATGGGAGGTGAGTTACTAGTGTTTGATTGGAGAAATTAAACATTGGAATGATGCCAAACAAGATCTAAAAGTTCAAAAGTAGAATAAGCAAATGGAAAAGAACAACAATCAGAAAGTGCAAAAATAAAAGTGCAAAATGAGTCAAATCCAAAAATCCCACTCACTAACCCATTCAAACCCACCAAACCCAACCAGCCTATTCAAGCCATTCATCAACCAACCCACACAACAACCATTGCATAACACCAACCCCATCTCCATCATAATAACATATCACCACCCTCACACCCTGCCGACTCTACCGGTTTCTCAGCATTCTCTCACAATCCACACCCTCACCAAACAACCTAGAGGAGGAAAGATTGAGGGGAGTGATTAATGGGTGACGATATCATCATAGGCGAACGATATCATTAAGGGGTAATGTTTTCAAAAAGATGTATGGCACCCTAATCCATTGTTTTTCTGTTTTTTTACTCTTATCCATCTAATCAAGATTTAAACATATTTTTTTCATAAAAATACCTAAGATTAAATATTATCTTTCTTTTTGAACATGGGATTCTGTGCTTAGGATGTCAGATGGGCCGGGCTCGATCAATTGAATGTGCTCGGTACCAGGCCTAGTAAATCGAGCATAGATCCATTATTTTTCAAATGTGGGCCAGCCATTTCACCAATAATATATAGGCCCATGACCCATCCCCAGTCCATGGACGTTGAAACTCAGAACACCCCAGATCAACCCCGACCTTCTGGCCCATGCATTAACATATGGTCCACACACACACACACACACAGAGAGAGAGAGAGAGAGAGAGAGAGAGAGAGAGAGAGAGAGCAAAGACGACTTCCTGGAGGCAAGCATTTGCATCAAAACAGTAGCACACAGATGCTTGAACACCAGGAAATAGAAGCCTATTTAGAAGATATAAGACAACTACGGAACTACCTCTCTGTGTGTGTGAAGAGAGAGAGAGAGAGGGGAGGGGAGGGGGACTAGATAACAGACTAATCAAAGGCCAAACTGAATGCACTAACAGAAGGCCAAATCGCCACTACTGAGTACAAAAAAGACGTGATGGTATTTCACTCACATGCAATTTTTGTGCCAAAGCTGGTTAGGCACATTGCAAATGCCTGAAAAGCAGACAATGGCTCCCTGTAATCCATGGTGAACAAGTCATCTCCTACTTTCCCAAATTGGAGGAGCACCGTATCTTCATCCCCTCTATCGCCGGGTTGGCTGGGATCAACAGATGCAACCAGCTGAAAATTCTTGACCGATGCGACTGTCACCCTCTCATGAAAATTTAAGCACCAGCACTGCAAGTGCTCATGCCATCTTGGAGATTTGTTTTTCAAAACCATACATTTGGAATGAACTGCATGGTTCTCTATCTCACCACTTTTCTGGGGTTGGTCGATAGATTCTCTTGATGAAGGGCACCGTACCGTGCAACTCATTCTTCTTGGTCCTTTTGATTTCAATAGGTTGAATTTGTAAGAGACCTGTCCAATCTCAAAGGTACCACCCCCTGTAGCTTGAGGGAAGACTTGTTTCCTACCAAAACGGCGGCTAGTTCTGCTATTTGAAGGTTTTGCACCATTGAATGGAGGCTGGCTGTCATAGATTGCAAATTTGGTGCCCAGGAAATCAGAGCTGCAAACATGATCGATGGTGTTAAATAGAAAATAGAAATGTTTTAACTTCTGATAATAGCATAAATGCAATATAGACATGTTTGGCAGATGTTAAATAAAACTGAATTTATCTGTGAATGAAATGGCATGATCATTTCCTGGCCGCTAACCTTCTCTTTCCAAGTTAGCAATACAGACATGTTTGGCAGAGGTTAAATAAAACTGAATTTATCTGTTAATGAAATGCCCCTATCAGATCCAAAAGGCCCCAGATCCAGAAGGCCCCACCCTTTCAGCTTAAGTCATAGGGATGAGAATAGTCTTCTCATTAGAAGACTCTTTTTGCTTAATATACAGCTACAGGAACTGGGGAATGATTCAAATTAATATTTCATAACACCCTAACGTATGCTTAATTCACTTCACTTTCAAATCAATCCAATCCAAATATGATTCCTCAAAAATCTTAAGGGCACGTTTGGCAATGGTCTTAGGGTAGGATTCCTCGCCCAAAATCCGCGCTCTTGTTTGGCTCAGCTAGGATTTTACTATGATGGATTGAAGATTTCCGCTCTTTTGATTATTTCAAGAGTCACACCTCCCGCCCTCGGATCCGTGGAATCATCCCTATCAAGGATTTGCGGAGCTACAGTGTTCCTGGACGGTAATATAGGGCAGACCGGTTTTTGCATTTTTTTTTTGGTTTTTATGGGCCCCAAAATCAAGATCTGAACCGTTAATTGTGTTAAGAAGGTCCATAACGGCTATATACCAAAATTTCAGCCGTTGATTCATCATAGATCATGAGATATTTACAAAATCGTCCGAACCGTTAAAATGCCATATTCTGTGATGCAATGGGCGAAAAACGGGATTAAATACAGTCCCTTGTTTTCAATTTTCTGGTTCCTGTGTGCCCCAAAATCAAGATCTGAACCGTTAATTGTGTTAAGAAGGTCCATAATGGCTATGTCCCAAAATTTTAGCCGTTGATTCATCTTAGATCTTGAGATATTTTCAAAACCGTGAGGGACAGTGACAGTAAAGGTAAGTAGTAATGTGGCCCTAATAAGTTTTTGCTTTGGGAATGTACCTTTTAGATTCCCTAATCAAGATCCAAACCGTTAGTCATCTTTAAAAACTCCAAAACGGCCACTTCACCAAATATCAGCCTTTAATTCATCTTAAATCTCCAGATATGTGCCAAAATGTCTTACTGTGCAAACTATTATTGAAAACAGTCCGTTTTTTCTCATTTTTGGGTTTATGTGGGGTCCACGATCAAGATCAAAACCGGTCATTAGTTCTGGACGGTCAAACACGGTAAGGTGACCAAATTACAACCGTTGATCCTTACTTTATCTTGAGATATTTGTATAAACATCAATTGGATCATACATTCTACAACTTATAAGAATCCTCCCTCCATCTAAACATGGAACTTTCATTGGGAATTCTACTTGAGGATTGTGGCTTTCTTTGGAGATGGAGAGAATCCTCTAAATATAGGATTCTTCACCGTTTACCAAACGTGCCCTAAAGATCTTCCACTGAAGAATCCTTTCATCTTTAAAAAAGAATATTTTAAGCTTTACACCCCATTTTAGAATTAGGAGTGGCTTGCCATATAAGGGGTGATGATCAAGTGGCTGGATTGAAATGCCCGTGAAAGTTCTAACACCTGTTTTAACCATCCCCTGCACTTCTTGAAACAATAATCACTGGTATAACACATCTGAAGGTATCCACCAAAAGGCAATAGTCAAAGATAATTTTCTTTTCAAAATAATACACATCTTGAAGAATGCCATCACAGTTACGAGGTTCTGGGACCAAGACATCTCAGAAGGACGGTTTCCAAAGTGCAATGTTCTGGATAAAAGGCCGATATATGCGAAATAAGATAGAATCACGTATTCACATGGAAAGTGCATGATGAAGAGCTTAGTTGTTTTCAGGAAAAAATGGATTATCTATACTGTGAAATAAAATAGATCCCAAAAACAGAATGCACCACCAAAGGTCAGAAGCTTCAAGGGGCATTTGTTTGCAAGGATTTCTTATGGGAATTCTGTGTTTGGGATTTCTGACGTTGTAGTCCAGGGAAGCCCTGGAATTTCTTGTTTGATTAGTGGAATTCCAAAGAACCAGCCTTTCAAAATGTCTTTTTTCGCCTTTGAAATTCTTCAGATTCCAGCATCCTGGATGCTTGGTGTATGGGAGGATTTGGGAAACTTACAGGGAGACTGCATTTGGAGAAGTTAAAATTCTCCCAAACAGGAATTCCCTGGATTCCAACAGACAAACACCCCTTTGACTCATGTTTCTTTAAAGAAACCCTAGAGAGGCAATTTCTTAATCATAACAAATAACGCTACTAATATAGAACATTAAAAGAATTACTGGTAGGACGAAGAGTCTACAAATGCACTTAAAAGGCAGGAAGATAAAATAAAAATAATCCCCAAAAATAAAATAAAATAACTTACCACAACTTCCCTACATATGCATTACTTCCTTGAGAGAAGTCATCGGCATCAAGAGATATTATGTACTCAGTGCGAGCACCACGTTTGAACCTTCGTGCAGCCAGCAGAAATTTTCCTTGATCAACTGACCCTGCAAGAACAATTCAGATGAGCTGAAACTTCAAGCTTTCAATTACGCGACAACAGCAATTGAGCATAAGGGAGGAAAAAAAACTTGTAATAAAGAAAAATTATTGAGATCATTTACAGTGGAAACTATTACAACCATTCTATGATATTTGATATACTGGAAAACAACAACTAATTAACACGGTAATATTAAAGATTTTTTTTATTGCACATAAGAAATTCCTGCACAAGTCATAAAAAAATCTAATAGGTATTTTCAGTCTGGTTATGATTGATAGAAAATTTATTTTGCCTCCTTAATATTAACTAATGAAGGCTAATGCTCCTGCACAAGCCACCCATCATTGACAGTACCAGCATCATCATAGCTTTATCCCATTGGTTTGAGACTCTAAGTACTACAACATTGAATTGACAAATGAAAACAAATAATCTTGCTAAAACCAACCAAAACTAGGGAAACTATCAGTAAATATTTTACAGTAGCACCCTTTTTCCTAGATGAAACTTAAATTGTTCAGCTGGGAACATAACACAACATAATATAATAAAGTATTTGTTAGCAATACTATCTAAGATGGTTTGGACATGACCAACGCAAGCCACCAACGACGCTAGTGAGGAAAGGTTTTTCTATGTAGGTGGATGACCTCTTAAGAAAAAGGGCAGACCAAAGAGAACATGAATAAAAGTAGTAATGATAGATTTGAAAAAATGCAACATATCCAAGGATTTGGCCCAAGATAGACTAGAATGGCAAAACAAAAATCATGTAGCTAATCCTAACATAGTTGGAACAAGGCTTTGATGATAATGATAATTTGTTAGTACTATGATACTATCTATGCAAGTTTTTGTTGAGCTAATAAAACATGGCGATTGCTTGTCATTTTATATCTTTCTTTTTAGTTCAAGTTTAACACAATGCCAAGGTTCAGGGAAGGAATAATGATGGGCTAAGAAGCACGAACACGAACACGGACACGCCGACACGGCATTTCTCAAAAAAGTAGGGCACGGACACGACACGTTAGGGACATGTTAATATTTAATAATAATAATAATATATCTAATAATATACTAAAAGATAATATTATTTTAACTTTGTAATCAATTTAGCAATCAAATAAATAAAAATTCAATTACCGGTATACCAATGTACCAACTAACAAACATATCAAATTATCAAATAACAATACAAAATTGAAACATAATTCATAATCATTAAACATGAAATATCCATAGTTCCATAAAATCCATACAAAGGAAAGGGAAGATCATCAATTTCCTGAGTTTTTTTACAAACGGTCTCCTTCTCTTTTCTTTATTATAATTTTAATAATTTTTTCCAACTAAAACAGCCAACGTGTCCCACCGCGTCCGGGAAATAAAATATAAAAAAATAAGCAGGGGACCATTTTGGTGTGTCGGACACATATCCGGGCGTGTCTGGGTCCGACACATGTCGGACACTGAGACGCCAGCCCCAGAGAGGTGTCCGTGCTTCCTAGATGATGGGTAAATTTAAAAGGGGAAAGTACACAAAGTCCATCAATGAATAAAAAAAACCCAGTCATGAACACTCTATAATATGTGAGAATATGTGGAAGAGTGCCAGACAGACCAAGACTATAATCACAAGGACTTTCTACACACGCTCATAATTTCCAAACTCATGTGTCACATCCTCAATATACAGAGAGATGCTATCCAAGGAAATAATACCAAAGAAGTGAAATCACTTGCGAAAAGTACATAAGATTTCCATCTATAACAAGAGCCTTAAATCAGTCGTCCCTTTCCATGGAAAGGTGAAGATGGATTGATAGAAATAATAGTCATTAGAAAATGCTCGTCAGATCCCAAAATGAAACTAAAGAATTTCTGTAGATTGAATCATACATGTAAACTTGAAAAAGATAAACAAGAAAAGGAAACACCTCCACTGCAGTTGGGAGAGAACAATATTGACCATAAGTTTGTTTCTACGGTCTCTAAGAAATTCTTGGAATCTAACCACTGCAACTATGTTTCCTTCTATCCTAAGTACAAAGTTCTCTCTTTATTTAGCTTGCTTGGCAGTATTCTCACTGTAAATCATGTTTCAGACATCATGGCTTTAATTGGCCTTTGTGTTGTTTTCCATGTTTGGAAGGAAGAACATCATTTTCTGAATTTTAGAACAGCCTTTGTGAAGTTCAAAGTGTCCTCCTCCATATGGAAATCTTTTTTTTTTTTTTTTTCCTTATTAGTAAGTTGAATAGGGAAAACTACCCAAACAACACAAGAAGATAAAATTTTAAAGATTGACAAAGTCAATTTTTCATTGCACAGACTGGTCCCACAGTTTTTAGTCACCAGATTCTTATTCTTCTTTATATGAATAGCAATGACCAGATATTTTTATCTGAAAAGAAAGAAAAACTCCAACTACCAGATTCTAATTTCATTGCACGGAAACTGATACTACATTTAATATAAGTCAACATAGGGGTAAATTGCTTTAAAAGAAGAAAGAAAAAGATGGGCAGTTGCAGAAATTTCTTCCGTTGGACTCCACTTACTTTGATTTAGTCCAAGATAAAGAAAGAAGAGTGAATTCTTCTTGTTCCTTTTAATAAAGCACTGGATAGGAAGGTCCCGTGGCCCCGGCTGCATTCAGAGAATTGAAAGCAAAATCAATTGTAGAAAAAATCCAAAACCCACCAAAGTAGTCATACTTTGAAATAACGAAGGACCGTGATTCTCATGAAGACTGTAAAGAAGCAATCTAAACATAAAATCTATGAAATAGACTTCATAGATAGAACATCTTATGGAATTAGTCGATGCTCGTTCAATTTTTTTCCCGCCATTCCTCTGTTTCAAGTCATTAACCGAAAAAATCATATCTTGATAATCTCTTTTGAGAGATCTCACACAATTCTGCCAAGCTATTGAAATCGATTGCGATCTGGAGCACATCCAAACGCGGCTGAGCGATTGACTCAATCTCTAGCAAAAAGAATCTAAATCGACCAGAATTCCAAAAAAAAAAGAATGAGGCAGATGCGAATTTCATCAGATCTAGACTCTAATCTAACCAATTTTCAAAGGAGACAACATAAAAGAAGGATTACAGAGAGCTGATGATGATGATGATGAGAGAGAGAAAGAAGACCTCTTTGAGGGAAGAAGGGAAGGTGATCTTCCCGCATTGCTGTGGCGATTTGACGATCTCCCTCGTGATCTCTCTCCACCTCTTGCAGACGCAGGCGCAGGCCACCACGTTCCTTCGAAAGGGCCACCTGTCCTCGCTCGATTCCACCCGTCTGATGATCTCTTCGAGAAGCTCAGGAAGCAATCCCGACCAGCAATCATCCGCCTCTTCTTCTTCTACTCGTTCTCTTCCTTTCTCTTCTCCTCCTCTCTGCTGCTCCTGAAAGGGATCTGACGTTGAAGAAGACGATATGATCTTCCCGCTTCTTCTTAATCCCCTCCCAGAGCGGAATGCCTTTCTCAGAGACATTCTCTCAAACAGACAGAGAGAGAGAGAGAGAGGGATTTTTGCGTTTCTTGCGGGTTTCTAAATTTGGTCTGATTGAAGAGAGTCGAGAGAGAATGAGAGAAACGGTAGAGAGAGAATAAAAAGCGTCGGGGGAAAGAGAGAGAAAGAGGTTGATGATTGTTGGTGCCGCCTGTAGCGTGATCGTTGCCGTTCTTTTTGCTGTTTACGTGTTTCTTCTTCTCTTGACTTGGTCTTATCTGGTGGGCTTTAAAATAAAATGGTGACGTTGCGGATCGTTCACTCGGTTAACCGGGACTCGTTGGAGACAGCTAGAGAGTGGTGCTGACGAAGTAATGATCGGTGATCATGCGAGTGGGTATGATTATCCTGGCCGTTGAATGCATTATAGCAGCGTGGGGTGTGGGGCCATAGTTTGTCAGCTTGCTATAATATGCATATACATATTATACTGTATGTGTGTGAACTTTTTATGAATGCATCTCAATTCTCAAAGGCCCAATCTTTTAAAAGATTTGATTCATGTAACTTGATTGAATGAGGTTGTATATATGTATCCAAATAAAACTAATATTATATGGCTATTTTATGGAAAGAAAGCTACATAAACTCAAAGAAGATCATTCATAAAATAAGCTCGAGACAAAAAAAAAAAAAAATCATATAAAACCAGATTTAATGTTTAAAATTTAACGGAAAAAGTCTCTTTCAATTCACACACACTCTACCTAAATCACTAACCATCAATGGTATGATAAGAAAATGAACCCTAGTCTTTTTTATCGATAAAGGATAAAGGTGTCTCACCAGTGAGCTAAGAATGAATTAACAATGGAAAAAAGTATTCATCAATAACTCAAAATGCCTTTTGCAAAATAAACTTCAAGTTGGATACACCTACTCAAATAAAAGCATATTAATTCTGATAAATTTGAAATCTCACATTTAAAAGAAAATGTAAAATGTATTCACCAAAATCTTCAATACACACATGTTTGTGTGAGCAGAAATGATGACTTGAGTGCTTTGAATCATACTGCCGGAATGGATAAGGGATCGATCAATGGCAGGGACGATGGGAGCAGGAGTTACTATATATCCACAGCAACACACACTGTGATTTCCCATGGATTGCCACCTTTATCATGCAAACAATTCATCATATATGAACATTCTATACCAGCCAAACATTATAATGATGATGAAGAGAGTACGCTATAATCAAAATATATGATCCACAAATACCATTATGAAAGTGCAAGTGGTAGAAAATGTTGCCTTTTGGCCTAACAAAGAGATTGTCAATTGAGACACAAGGCCTCTTTTTGGGGTCCATTGGCCTCTATATGCATGAAGAGACATTGAGTAGGGTTCTGGGAAAAAAAATTGAAAGGCTAAGGTTCGTAGAACATACCATCCATTCTACGATGATGAAGTTGACCACAAATAATGCTAAATAATTCATTAGCTGCAGTACATCACATGACTGAAAATGTTCATTGAATTTGAAATCTGGACCTGGTAGACTTTTTATCTTTTGTCCACCGAGTGGACCCCAAAATCCATGTACCTCAATTGACAATTTTTTCCTTTTTTTTTTTTTTTTTTTGCAAACTAAAATTCCTTTATTGCCTAGCAGCCCCAATATAAAACAATTATTTCATTTAAATTACAAGCTTTTGATCATATAGAATGGCACAATAAAAAAATTCAAAATTATAACTTGGAACAAACTTTATTATAAACTAGTTAAACAATCTTTTTCGATAGTTTTACAAGATATAATTATACATTAGTCTGAATTCTCACCAATGAATTTGCTTCACATGGGTGCTTCTTTCAGGGACAAAACCAAGCTACAACGGAAGATAGGATATAAGCTTTTATTTAAGATATCGTTGCATCCTATAGATAATGGAGCACACTTGGATATAGAGTTGAAAATCAGGAGGCATGACAATGAATGAGTTTGAACGTGGATCAGGGGTGTGTACAATATTAGGGGGTTCAAATGATCTTAGTCCTAAATCTTAGGTCCTTAAGACTTAATTAACCGGCATGACATTATGGAAACTAATGGTGATAAAATCCAATAGTTGAGTAGTGTCCACATTAGTGACACTAGAAAGGTGCCAATTTGAGTACAGCCGAAACTTGATGATCATATGTATATATAGCTAGATGTTTCAGAATGCAATAGTCGGTTTTCCTTTTTAAACTGATGTAATGTCATGAAATATCTTGTGGAAGCATTGAAATATGATCATCCTTGATGATACTTCAGAATTATCTTTGCCAAGCATTATATCAAGTTATTGGCACTTTTCATAATACTGATTAGTGATTACTGATCTATTACATTATGGATATGAAATAATGAACTTCTACAAATTCAATTGAAGCTTTCTAACAGGATAAATGGCTAGCTATTTGGGCAACTTTTTACTGAAGAAATGTGAACACTGTTTTTTTTTTTTTTTAGTTTTTTTTAATCTTTCTCCTAGTTATGAATCTTTACAAGAATTTCATGAGAAGTTTTTTTAGTTATTCATGTATATTTGAACAATTACAGGCTTTTATTTTAAAACAATTAAGCGAAAAAAAAAAAAACCATTTACAACGATCATCAATAACATGACAGACCAACAGCAAAATTACTGAAACTTAGAGACTAAACAAGGGACGAAAACAACAGCAAAATACTGGTAACTACAGCCACAGGGACTATGACCAATACAAAGGAATAAAAACTGCAGAGTTTTGACTCCTTAATTATAGATCTTTTGAGAAGTAACCCTCTCCCATCAATTCCATCACACTAATAGTAATCCAAATAGGATATCATGTAAGCTATGATTAGAGGATCCTCCAAATGAAGTGATGAAATAAAATTAACCAAATAAATGAGCTGAAGTTGCTTGGATTTTCGAACCAATATCTAAAAACATGACGACTGTACCCAAAAAATATAAAAACATGACTTGATTACAGTGAGCTTAGGATGATAAAACAATGTAAAAGCTGTAGGAGTCAATTAGAAAGGCTTCTCAAGTTTATCTTCGTATCTGATTTGATGACTTGTTACACTTTATGCAAGGGAAGTTCTGTTGTCAAACCCTTTCTTTTTTTTTTGTTTTTTGGGTTGAACGGTGTTGTCCAGCCCAATGTTAAGCCATTGCTCTGTTAATTAGTAGACTCGGATTCAATCCCTGAAAAAAGAAAAAAAAAAAAAGCTCGCTAGTTTAGGATTAAAAGTTTTGCTGTTGCAATATGCACAAATCCGACAATGCATAATTTTAAACGTCAGATAGATGGGAAAAGTCTGGGACGTACTAAGGAAACTCGACTTGGGTGTGGGGCGGGCTCAATGTATAAGAAATATTGAGGAAGGGTTAACTTTCAAATTTTGATGGGGGATGGCGAAGAATTTTAAACTATGTTTTAGGTATGGGTGGAGGCTTTAGCCCCAGACCTTTTTACCTGGGTTTGCCTCCGAAAAAGAAAAAGGTGATGCCATATAAAGGTAAATTTTAGAGGACTCATAAAAAAATCCCCTTAGATTTATTAAGACTAAAAAGGCCTCTTTAAATTTCAATATCGACAAAAGGCTTTGAGCGGAAATATCTCCGCTTGTTTCCCTTTTTTTCTTTCTTATTGTTTTGCTGAACGGCGATATCGTCACTTTCATGTTTTATTAAGTGGAGATATCAGCGCTCAACAAAATAGAATAAATAGAAAAAGAAAAGGAAAATGAAGAAAAAATGAGTGGCGATATCCCCGTTCAGTGCCTTTTGTTAATATTGAGATTTGAAGACCATTTTTGTCGATTTTGAAATCCTCTAAATTCTATCTTTTTAAAATAAAACAAACATTAATAAATAATGGCATACAAAATCTCACACTTTAAAATACACAAAAAAGGAAGTGTTGGATGCAATTTTTGGGTTGAGGTGGTTTGTAGATTTGTTCAGGTTGGGCGGGGTTGATAATTTTGAAAGAGACGATGGCTGACATGAGTTAGAAGGCGTACCGGACGTGTAAGAAAAGCAGTGCATCATGCAGAGATTGGTAACGGGCGGGTATGGAGGGGTAAAATACAAGTTTGAGCCTGCTACCTAGTTTCCGGACGCATATTGCTGCAAGTATTTGGCAGCAGCAGGTTTGTGTTTAATCTTGGTTAACATGTTTTAATCTGTGATTAAAAATTTATTATCTTCACTAATTTTTTATTTATTTCGTTTTGCAGGAGAGACCGCCACTTAAATGCATAAGCCATGGCCAAAAAATCAGTGAATGGGCATAGAATTCAGAGGGAAGGCAGAATACAGCTTTTAGTTGTCTCTTTGGCCGTTCGGGGTTGGCTCCATTGGTGGCAACATCTTATCGTTCCATCAACAAGAATATGATGTCAGCATTTGTGGAAAGATGGCAGCCTGAGACAAACACATTCCACATGCCTTTTGGTGAAATGACGATTACCCTTGATGACGTGGGCACCATTCTAAGGATTCCGGTCACTGAAAAATCTATATCAGTGGAGCAACTGCCATTTGAGCGATCAAAGACACTTGTAGAGCATGGTCTTAGGGTCACATCCCAGCAGGCACATGAAGAGTTAGTAGGTGTGCGGGGCTCGTCGGTTAGACTGGAGTGGCTGAGGGACCTATACGGAGACATGACCGATGCGGATCCAGAAGAGCACATTAGGCATGCTGCAAGAGCATATCTATTGTATATCTTGGGCTGTACACTCTTCGTAGACAGGACCAGCACGAGGGTCCCAGTGGTCTATCTAAGGCTGCTAATGAACTTCGATGAGGCACGCACATATGCTTGGGGAGCTGGTGCGCTTGCTCACCTATACCGACAGCTAGGGTTTGCTACTCGGAGTGGTGTCAAGCAGATTGCAAGATACCTTACTCTACTAGAGGCATGGATTTACGAGCATTTCCCCAGGTGTAGGCCTCACCAAAACCGCACATACACAGAAAATTTATCGCGGGTGCATCGCTAGGTGCCACGAAGAGAGTCTGGGGACCAAATGTCCAACTTGCAGTCATTACGAGAGGCACTTGACGATCTTGGTGCCCATGAGGTAAGTTCTTATAAGTTATAAATTCAAAAAATATGTAAACGAGCATTGTACAATTTAACGTATGCATTTGTCGATTAATGTTGCAGGTGGTGTGGGACCCTTACCAAGAGCTTGGGGCAGAACACCCCTTTCACGAGGTTGCTTATTATACTGGCTGTATTAAGTGCATGGACATCGTAGAATCATATCATCCAGATCGGGTGCTTAGGCAGTTTGGTAGGGTCCAATGCATTCCCCCCACTCCACTAGCTCCACAGCGCGCCAGTAGGGGTGCCACCGCAAACCAATATCGGATCGTTTACAATTACTTAGATCAAATATGGGAGAGGTGGCATAACCACGTCCTGTCTTCGATGGAGCGTGGTGTGCCTGCGTCGCACCCATGGGACTGTGCACCCAATTATATGGAATGGTTCATCCGAATGTCGCATCCAATCATTCCGAACCCTACACATCGCTCCACGTTCAATCCGCGTGTTCAAGATTCTATGGGCAGCTCTTCTATTGACCCACGTTTGGTACGATCCTTGACGAGCATATCTATCATATTAAGTATAACCAACTGTACAAACATTCTAATTTGTTCATTATGTGATTAATTAACAGTGCATCGTGAATGCCCAAAGTATTATTCAGCCTATTCTGAGGAGAGGCCATAGTCTGAGTGTCCGAGATCCTGATGCCTTGTACACGGTCCTTGAGGACGTCAACAGGGTCCTAGATGGAGTCGATCCAGAAGATCTTGTTCATAGACCGCCACGGAGCGAGGCACGCACTTACAGCCGCAGGGGTAGACGTGGGGTCTAGGATGTGGACTTAGCATGTGATATGTATTTTGTTATGGTTGTAAACTTAATTTCAGCAATTTTTTTGGGTAACAGAGATGTACCACATGTAAAACTTTTTATCACCTTTTGGCCACTTTATGGATATCATTTTTTTATGTTGCATTTTGTATTGATGTCACTTTCTATGTACACAGCATTTATTTGAAATGGATGACGTAATTTGTAAACTAGTATTGTTTCGGTGTGAAATATATTGGTCGGCGTCTCAGGGCCGAGACAATGTGTTCTGCTTGGTGTCTCAGGGCCGAGAAAATGTATTTTGGGCGGCGTCTCAGGGCCGAGACAATGTGTTCTGCTTGGCGTCTCAGGGCTGACACTATAGTTTTAACTCGGCTTCTCAGAGCCGAGCAAAATATTATCTGTCATACCAGGACCACTCACTTGAAATTGTCGTAAGCTATATGCAATTAAGAGATATAGAATGTTCTTTTATAAAACAAAGTGAAAATGTTCTCATCTTAATTTACAAAATGCTCAATTGCATTAAGCTCTTAAAAAACATTGGATCCGCATTGACATCCTTATAAAATATAACAATCATTCTAGATCGATGGTTTTGCATGTGGCAACTGATGGACTTATAATCTCTCTGAAATGTTGGATCCGAGATTGATAAGCTGTATCCCAACCATCTGCAGAAGGGTGATGGTGACGAATCCAATTAGTAGCAATAGGAGGAATTGGATGACCTTGTACGAGGAAAACCTACATATAACAAGGAGTTCAAGTGAGTCACGGCATTTCAAGGAAAATAAAATTTGGGAATCTATGCATCTACTATTATCACCTGAACAAAGTGGTTTTTATTGACAAAACCAAGCGCGATCTCCCGTCTAGCAGCAGTAGGAATAGGGACCGATCGAAGAGGAAGAAAAGTCAGGCATTGCTCATTTGACAAATGGTATAGGACAACGTTATAGTGCGAGGCAATTAGATGTCCCATATCCGGCATCGTCATCCATCGATCATATGGAGGGCAATCGCCTAGGTACGATATGATATTGAGAAGTTCATCAACCCTTTAGTGTGATCCATATAGTTGTCTGTAGTGTTCTGCATGAGTCAACAACTCTCTAGAAAGATCTTTCCGTACCTGTTGCCACGAATCCTCACCAAGTCCCATCAACCCTGCAATGGCTCTAAAGCCACAATTGTCATCCGCATTGACATCTTTTACATGATGAATATAAGACCTTAAACCATCTGGGAGTGTGTTAATATAAGTGGTTGGCTTCAAAGTTCGGGTGCGGATGACCTTTTGCTTAGGAATCAGCTTCTTCACGGGCACCAAAGAGGCCCCACTGCTGACAATAGTCTCTTCCATCTTTAAGACAGGAGAGTAACTATCCTGAGCTGATTCAGCATATTCAAAGGAAGAGGGTTCACGTTTAGTAGAATTGTGCAATTTCAATTTGGGACGCCTCCGACATTTAGTTTTCGAATGTGGCTCGATCAGTGAGGTCGTCTTAGGCTTTGCAAGCTCCATAAGCTTATCCAAGATCTGTAACTTCTTTCTCGAATCATAGCCCCTGAACTGTTCGACAATTAAATCTATCTCTGGCATGCAATCCAAATTGACACTGGAGTCCTGGTCATAAACGGTATGTAGTAAGTCAAGCTTGCGCCAATGCATATGCGTGCAATCTAAAGGAATAGGGCGACTAGCACTTATGTATTCTGCAATCTCATGAACACAAGGTAGGCCATGTGTCTGTCGAAGTACACAGCCACAAGCATCTGTATCAATACCGATGGATGATGCTCGTTTTGTCTCGGCCAAGATTTTCTCTAATGCACATATAGAAATGTTCCCACGAAGTTCTTTGAATTCAGAAGGCTTAAAAATTATGTTGCACAACCGTCTTACTTTTTTCAAATGATGCTTTTATATCAGTATGTTGCAGCAGCAATAGGTTGTGTATCTTCATCCATGAGTCTTCAAAAGTCCCCTGACTTGATCCAAGCTGCCGCTTCAGCTGTGCATGTGAACTCTCCACCCTGTTTGTAGTAGTGTTCCCAAGATGCATGACCTTGTCCGTCTAGGCAGCCACAAATTTATCCTTGTACGCATCTAACCAAGACACTCTAACATACTGAAGTGCTGCAGGATAGGTAATGAACTCCTTTAGAAATAAGTTGAATTGCATATTGTAATGTTCCTCTGTGGATGAAGAGACCAACATGTTCCAGCTCATTATAAACCGGTCACACTTTTCCTTCGTCTCAAACAACTTCTTGCATTTAGCCAAGATATTTCTGTTGATATGTCATCAACATAAAAGATGTTTGGCGCCGGGGAAAACAATAGATATGGCGTTCATTAAAGCCATCTCTCTGTCAGTGACGATAACGCTAGGAAGAACACCCTCGTCAATAACTTTGCGCAAAATACCCAATGCCCATGAGTAGCAATCTTCACGTTCATACTGGAGATATACAATGCATACCGAAAATGTCTTCTCTGTGGATGTAACCCCAACAATCTCCAATAAGGGCATTCGATACCGATTGGTCTTGTAGGTGCAGTCCATTATCAACACATGAGGAAATGCACGCAAGAGGTCTACGCTGGTAGGGTGTGTGAAGAACAAGTCAATGACAGTATCTGTTGTAGAACATTTCCTATGCCACTTAATGTAACCATGCTCCGCCAATAATTTCAACAGTTGCTGCATCTGATTCCGTCCTGCCTTCTCCGCAACTTTATGCCTTTGACGTGCATTGTAAATGGTCTTCATTGTACTTACATTTAACTCATTTCTATGTTTCAGTGTCACCAAGATATCCTTTGGCCGAACCATATTCTTGGACATGTCCACCAGCACTGAAGTTTTATCCTTTGTTAATCTCCCTGCAAATGAGTGCCCTTCCAGAAAGTCTGCAGCAGGATGATTATGCACACCACACACTACATGCAACATCCATTCCTCATTTGAGCCAACCACTTTGCCTTGTAACGTGAATTACATCCGCATTTTTTTGAACCAGTCTGCTTCAATTTCTTCCCACCAGTCCCGTCTTTAGTAATCCTCGTGTCTCTATAAGACCCACTCCTCTCACACCCAAGGGTCAGCCTTGGTTTTTTATTTCTACTGTTGGGCGCTGCTGATGTCTTAATCACAACAATGAAACCATTTCTCCTCCCAACATCACGAGCCCAATTAATTAGGGATTCTCGACTTGTAAATATCTGCGCATAACCAAACAAAATCATATTTAACAAAGTGACTACATCAATTTAACTATCGAATGATTCATCTCGTTTAGTTACCTCTTCGGTGATAAACTCATTACTATAGTCGACCACACATTCCGAGCCAACCTTTCTGCATTCAGTAGGCGCATGAAACTGCTATAGAACCAGTTTTGTTAGAATACCTAAATGACACAACTGCACGGCTCTGAATATCCGGACAAAATTAAATTATTCGGCCCGCATGTCCGCAAAATGTCCTTACTTTCAGCCATGCATGTCCGCATATTTTGCTTCTTCTCGGCACTGTAGTGCCGCAAAAAGTACCTATGTTCGGCCTTTCAGGGCCGTGTAGAATACCTCTGTTCGGCCCTGAAAGGCCGCGTAGAGGACATTCGGTCGGACATGCAGGGCCGAGCGATTCGTCTCTTCCGATTTACACAGCTTGCGATGAATATGCTTACCTCGACGCTCCTAGAATGATCGGGAGACATCTTCTGCTTGTCCTTTTGCTCGTCCGTTGATTAAGAATGCTAGCAAATTGAGTTTCAACTTTGAATGAAATCAAGATTAATGAGTTGCAGTCAATTGAGAATGAAGTGAGGATTCAAACCGAGAGAGAAGATGAAAGAGGGAGGAAGTAAAGATCAGTAAAATGCGGGAAGAAGTAGAACTTCATTTCGTGATGCAGAGGAGTGAATGGAAAGAAGTGGAGAGGAGTGAAACCCTTAACATTCGTTCAGACGTCTCAAGTGGAGGGAAAATACGCAGTGTGTAGATAGCATTTCAAGTAGTGTGGGAGGGCTGAAGTTCATACATTTTGGTAAATTTACAAGTGGGCATTTTAGTCACAATCTATTGGCAGTGTGTGGAGAGCAAAATGCAGTGTGTTGGTAGCATCACTCTAATGTATATCACAGAAATTGATAAATCCCATGATGTTGTGACTTTTATACATCTTATCGAAAAAAGATTTCAATTAATAGAATCTAATAAATGGTGGTTATATATATATATATATATGAAAGATGTTCCTATTAGAGCTCTCTCACCTTAAATGAGAGATAAGTGTGTGAGCCCCCACCAAATCTCTCATTTAAAGTAAGAGATATCTCTAATAGGAGCATCTCCCTATATAATAAATATATATATATATATATATTTAAAGTGAATGTCTTTTCTCATGTTCTATTAAAAACGAACTCACTTACCAGTTATAGAATGTGTACAATATAAAACCTTATAAATTCCATTATATCATGAGAGTGTCCCATGATATATATCATGGAATATGACACAAAAAGTTAAAAAATTATTTCCTAGAGCTAAGCGACTCTAATGACGTTATTTAAATTTCAATTACTCAATCATGTAATTGAGTCAAATGAATTTAAAAAAGACTAATATATCAAGACTCTATTGAAAAATCCAGCCGAAACAACTCTAGATTTGGACATTTTTAGGTCAATTCAATGATCCTAACTCCTTGATGCCATAATTTTAATAATTTTAAATTAAAAAATAATAATAATAACAACAGTTTGGATTTGGTACAAAGTACAAACTCGATGAGACGCATGACATATGAAAGGCCGGGCTCATATTATTTTTTCCAAATTTGATCATACAGCCATGTTATTTGGACCGACTGGCCTGGGACCCAAGGGTCTTCATGGGGGACCGGGCCCGAGTTCGGACCCCCAGTCGGTCGATATGGACTTTCCCTGGATCATATAATGGACCCACTTGGTGTCTCGCGGGTGAAACCTACGAGTGGCTTGAAGTCACAAAAGCAAATGCCTATTGTTATGAGTAGGACCAAAAAAAAATCTAGGGCCTGTCTTTGGAAACACGCTTCAAGATGAGATGCCAATTTGCAGAAGGTGAAATCGTTTGCAACTTCGACGAGCCAACACGTTCTGCAAGAGGGTAGTGCATCGTTGCTGCAAGTGGACTCCGCTGCCTGAGCCAAAAAGACAGGGATTCCAGAATCCCTGGTGGGCCACAAGATGTCTTGTCTGTGGTCTCTTGCAGAGTTCTGGCAAGGATAAGTGGTCCACTCCATTTTAGTGGGTCCCACCATTTCACCCCAATGGGATTGGTCACACGATCTTGAAGAGATCTCGGACGCGACGCTGAAAAGAAATAGAAGATTTTCGAATCTCATTATAAGAGCTAGGCTTGCAAACATTCCCTCTCGATCTCTCACAAAACAAAATCCACACTCTACTTTTCCTTTACTTTGTCATTCCTAGTACAAGCAACAATAAAGAGTCATACGAAACTAAGTGAGGGAGGGAGGGAGGGAGGGAGGGAGAGAGAGAGGGAGAGACGGAGAGAGAGAGAGGCATTCATTGGCATGTTTTCAGATTATCTCTTCCTTTGCCCAAGTTACGAATCTGAATCTGCAGCATGAGAGCAGCAGCCATGAAATCCACAGACTGCAATGGACTAAGCACTTCCACAACCCTCTTCAACGCCTTCAACCTCACACAGTCTGCACTCACCACCACCTTTTCCAGCCCTTTAATAACACCCTCCAGAGCCGCCTCCACCATCTCCTCCACCCCTTCCACCACTTCCCCATCTCTCGCACGCGCAGTTATCAGGCTTAGCTCCACCATCCTCCTCCCCGCCAACGCCATCTGCTGCCTCTCCATCTCCATCTCCACCTTCTCCTCCTCCGTTCTCGTCGCCGCCCTCATCTGCTCTATCCTCCTCAGCTGCGCATCCGACAGGTCCCCAAGTCCCATTCCGGGGGCTACCACCCGCCGCAGTGTGTCGACGAGGCGAAAGGCGAGCGAGGGCTTCCACCCAGTCATCCAGAGGTAGGCAATCTCGAAGGAAGTGAGCCAGGTAGGAGAGAAAAGAGCCAGTACGTTTGCATGGGCCGCTTCCCGTTTGATGGCATAGTAGTGGGTGGTGTGGTCAATGGCTCTGGCGACCAGGGCTCGTTGTTGTGGCTCGTGGGTGGAGTCTCTTGGGACCGAAAGAAGCTGTTGGAGGTTCTCTTCGTGCTCTTGCATCCACTCCTCATAGAATTCTCCGAAATGCTCCATCTATGATATTGATGATCTTGTGAGTGGTGTTGGTGTGGAAGCTAGATGAGTAAGGTGGGGTATTTAAGGTGTTTGGACGGTTGATGGACGGAGCGAAAGGACAGGTGGTGGGTGGGTGTGGTGCCACGTTGAGTGAGTGATGGAAATGCGTGGCCACTGCATGGCATATACAGAAGAGCAGGAAGCGTCCGTGTGTATCAAGGGACAAAGGGCGCTTGGGTGGGAACAGCTGAGCGTTTCAGACTCGGATTTCCAGCTTTTGGAGCTCTGATGAGTCTTTTTGACCCAGTCGAAGAGCCACTCATCGCGTCTTGTGCTTTTTGTCGTGTTTCCAACTTACTTACAAAGGTTCCATTTGGAAATATAAGTACTTTTCATTTAAATGCAATTCATTCATTTAAAAAAAAAACAGTATTATAAATAACAGGAGATGTGCAGGCAAGATTTATGCCCCCAATATCTAAATTTATAAATAAGAGATGATAGTTATTATCAACGGCGGACCCATGATTTTCATTTGGATTATGCGGTATGGTATATAGTCTGGTGAAGAAGTTAAATAATAAAATTAAAGTCTTAAGATCACATCAAAGGTGTTTTTTGAATCACATGGGAGCGACCACACCTGCATGCTGACACTTCTGTCCGCCCCTTGTTCTTATCCAAAGAAATGAGAAATTCCACTAAATAGTGGAAAAGAAAAGCGCCACGGCTTAAACAATATTTCTTAGCTCACCCTTCATTTTCCTCTTTTTTTGGTGCTTATTTTGTGGGAACACTTGACCGTAGGATATATGTAGATGTAGGTGCCTCATGGAGTAATCCTTATTACATATTTGGACTACTAGGTCATGCATTTGTAACCGAGGTGTTAAAATTGAAGGATTTAATTGATATTTCAGTTTATAACATTTTTAGGAAAAAAAAAGGTCATGGATTTCTATCAAGAGCTAAAAGTGAAGATGAAGATGGGGTGATCAAATGATTTCCGGTAGGAATCACTTTTGATTCTTTGGATACCTCTATTCTTCATTAGAGATAATACCTCAACTCAAGGGGCCTATTTAGATGAATGTCTATCAACGGGAGGAGGGCTGTTGAATATATATATATATATATATATCCTCATTAACAAGGAGAGCCATAAAGATAATAAAAAAAAAGCCCCATCATATTATCTTAGGCCTTGATTTAAAAACCTTAGATTTAATGGCATCGCAACCTATAATATATTTAGATTTAATCTATTAAAAATTCAATTAGTATAAAATTAGGCCGGATGTTCAGATCATGAGATGATAAGAATATTATTACCGTAGAGTAAGTTCTAGAAACGGTTTTCCACATTCATGGTCTCGCTCCGAACTCATCTCACTTGATCACTCGTGAAAAAGGTATTATTTAGAATTATCAGCATGTGAAGCAAACACAAGATAAGTGGTCAGCCGATTATCGCTTTCATCAATAATAGTACAATTAAATTTAGAGCCTCAAACTTTACAAAAGATTTGAGTGCATTTATTATGATTATTTCAGATTTTTAGTAAGTAGGTATATGATTGTATTAATGTAGTTTCTTTTTATCAAACAATCCAACAGTGGTACAAAACATATTTGATGATACCCCATATGTTTAGAGAGAGTTTATTTTGAATGGTTTGGATTTCAACCATAATTGTGGAGTACGGCCGGTGTAACTCAAAATCCCCCTAGAATAAAAGACTCCAGGGATCCGGATTTCTTTTGGCCTATTTGCCTGCAAATATTTCGGACAAAATTTTCCTTTGACTAGAACTCTTGATAGAAATGCACGGGCTGTCTTTGGGAATTGTAAATTGCTTGCTAAATTGAATTTAAATGATGAGAGATTGTTGAGCTGACCATGTAAAAAATTACTTTTGGCAAATAAAATCTTTTGAATTCTCAAAATTCCTATTGTCACTTTTGGCGAGCAAAAATGATTCAGACTATTCAAGATGAATACATCCCCCTATAAGGAAATATCCTCTAAACTTAGTAATAGGAGTAGGGTCCCACAATCTAATTAAGCAAAAGAAAGAAACGTGATTACCTCCACATCAACATCCATGCCATCTCCACTCCTAGTCATGATCTCAACAAACGTATTAAGTTTTATAGTGGGACCACTCTTTTTAAAGTGAAATATGAGAATATATGACTTATGGGATGGGATTCATCTTTGACCTCAACATGATCTATGTGGGCTCCACAATGGAGTTCCCTTGCATGTGTTACACAGTCCCGTATAATTGTTGCGACACATTATTGGGCAAGCGGCAGCCGGCGAGCCATTGTAACATGCACTACAGGTTGGCGCTCGCTGAAAGCAAGGATGCGACAATGTGTGGTCGGTCCGACTGCTCCCTGGCACATGACAGAAGATTGTGTGTCACCTTGACTGGGCTAAGCCTAACATGCTTTAAAAGCAAAACTTTTTAGGCCCTTGAGCCATGCTGCTTCTGAGGTTTGGCCCAGTATCTAGAAGGCCCTCTGTGTGTGCCCGAAGGCTAAAATCTATGGGCTCCAGTGGTGGACCCAGGGTTTCCTTCAAGGGGGTGTGCCCAAACAGGGTAGGTAGTAGGGGTTTTCAGGCCAAATCCTGGATTTTCATGTGGGTTTTACGAGCTAACCCATAATTTTCATGTGAATTTTGAATGTGGACCCAAAATTTTCATATGGGTTTTATGTGGAGATCCACATCTGGCAGTTGGTCTGCCCATGTTTATGCCCTAGCCCATATTGACAAATTTGAATGAAACAACATGCATTTCAGTAATGGGGCTATGCCTGAGCCTGCAATCTATCGCCATGGGATAGATCTCGGCCTGAATATTAGATCCTGCAATTAAATGGGATAGCGTAGCCTAGTCAATTCGGCCCATTTATCCTTTTGTCTTTGATGTTTTTCTTCTGGGCTAACACTTTTTTTTTGTCTGTTAAACACAGCCCGGTTGCACGAACCTTTTAGGCCCTTGGCCTGTCCTATCCCAGACATTATATAGCCCAGTATATATGGCAGAATCCACAATGGCATGTGGCTGCCTTTATGTGACTACAGGCCCAATTTGCTAGCCCATTAATTAATGCTGATCAGAAAAGTCCCGGAAACAATCACCATTTTCCCAACGGGCTTTGCCCGAGCTTGCTTTGGGCACGGATCAAATAACTAAAATGTGGAGGGATTGAACTTCTTAAAAATTTTTCAACCAGCCATTATTACCAAAACGTAAGTCATTAGTATAGACGGCATAAATACTTTAAAATAGTACTTGCTTTGCTTAGTCCATAACCATGTGCAAACCCTAATTAACAATTATTTATTGGGCTCAACAAATTGACTTTATTTTCTCCACAACTATGATAACGAGAGCGATCTTCACCACCAACTTAGAAAAGATCAAGAAGATGTTTTTAGCTAATAGAATCATAACCTGGATGGTGCTCATATGTATTGAAAATTTCAGTTTGTGAACGGTTCTGGATTGCCGGAGATCACCAGTTTCATTCATAGATGCTCTCTCCATCGAACAAGTTTATCATGATATTACTTGCAGGTTCCCACTCTTTCCTACAATTTCACAGAGGGAGGGAATCACAGATTATATATAATAACTAAAGTATTACTCCAGTGATAAGGAGCCTCAATTTTTATCTCAACACGTCATTTCCTTGTGTGGGCTTGATTCCACTTGTATGGACTTATCTCCACGTGTGCATTCTTCTCACTTGAATATACTGTTTTTATATCTGCGTATGCGGTCTCTCTCTTCGTCGGTGAAATAAAAAAAACCTACCGTACTTGGGGGAATCCTGTACTCTAGAAGATTCCATTGGGAATATCCATATCGGTCTAAACGAAGATCAGAACAAAAAAGCCATCTGTTTGTAGCTGTCCCATCTCACTTGATGAGCCACTAGTCTCATCACACTTTCTGTCCCATCTCACTTAATGTGCCACCAGTCTCATCAAGTTGACGACTTCGTTATTCTCAGAGGAAAATAAATATTCACACAGTGAGCGAGCTCCACCAGATGCATGACAGGAGGCATGAATGAGATCATGTATTAAAGGATGTCCAAATGTCCTTGCCTGTTTTCCTATAAAGAGATCTTGAGAGAAATTTGGTAGGTTATGGATTAAAGAGTAATGTTTGGGAACTTCTAAACCACATTGTAGCATTCTTTTTTCTTACCTTTATGACTACACACATCCGGGGCATTATGTAAATCGAAGAATCCTGAAAACGCACATAGGAATCCCCTAATTTATAACTTATTAGTTATTACCCTGTTACGTGTATGAACCGAGATGCGAGATGGGAGACTCTCCAATCCTCCCTTGACTGT
The DNA here is from genome assembly GCA_038049695.1 of Cinnamomum chago. Lineage (NCBI taxonomy): Eukaryota > Viridiplantae > Streptophyta > Magnoliopsida > Laurales > Lauraceae > Cinnamomum > Cinnamomum chago. Next base: position 53,291,411 of record CP142457.1, on the reverse strand, counting down.
TTTGATGTAACGTATCGAAGATCAGACTTCGTGCTATACGTGTCTTGTATAGCATAGCACGTGCCATACATGCACTACATTTTTCTGAAAAGGATCTAATTTTTGTTACACTTGCAATTTTGAAGCAGATCAACAGAAATAAAGTATATAGAACAAACAAAAGAAAACTAAAAGTGGCTTCTCATATGCAAGTTTAGATAATCTCATGCCAGGACCAAAGAAATTATTCAGTAGCAACGTTACTAACCCAATATTTGATACCAAGCATGCTTACGATCAAATTCTACTGAGAATGATTATTTTTTGCTGTTGGTTTGATTATGCATATATAGATATATAATTATAAAACACAGACTAATTGACTAATACTTCGCAAGGCGTTCATTACGAAAAAGATAAAAGATAAAATCAAATATGAAAAAACTGATAAAAATTATTATTAAATTTTCTCGACTAACCAATCGTACAAAAGCCTCAAAATTTTAGTACAGAAAGCAAAAATCCTTTTCGATACAACACGCCCTGTGTGAAACTTGATCTATGTATATGTCGCAACATGCACATTTCAGTGTCAAATTGTTCTTCTTTAGATTCGAAATTATAACCTGGTAAAGTGAACTTCTATTTATAATCATATTACAACGTGACATAATTTTGCAACGTTCAGAATCTTAAATATACGATACACTGACGGATTTATAACAATTGGAATCTCTAATGTCCACCCAGAGAGAGACTTCTTATCTAAACCAGGCTTTAGCTGCCATATTTCAACAAAATTAACACGTACAAACCAGACTCCTCACATGATCTATACTACATTTACACAAGCTTCCACATCCCACATTGTAGACATTTTAACATCTAGTACACAGACCTTTCACTCCTCTCCCCTACGACTATACAGGAAGATATAATGTATAAATACTATTTGATGCACTTAAATTTTTTTTTTTTTTTTTTTCATCTTCTTCCACGTCGACCATCCCTCCTTTTGCCCCACTCGTGAATGCTGATGTGAAGCTGCTTGGCTGCAATCAAAAGGTCGACAGCCTGCAGAGGCGTCAACACATCCACCAAGTCCTTGATCGTGCTCACCCTCAGCTTATCCGCATCCACCAGGACACCCGAGAGAGCCCCTACGCGCTCCTCGATCGCCTGGTCCACGTCCTCATCCGACCCACCTCGCCTACAAGCCATCCCCACGAGCGGATGGTCAGCCATATCCTCCTGGATGCTCGCCATCCGGCTCGATAGCTTGTCCTCCTCTCGAACCGTCTTGCACTGGAGTGAGTTGATCTGGGTCAGCTGGTTAGCCGACAGCTCGGCCAGGTTACCCCTTCTCACTCCCTGCAGGAACTCGGCTAGCTGGGCCTCCAGCTGCGAGCCGCAGAGCGAGTAGATGAGTCGGATCGACATGGATGGGCGGCACCCGGCGATCCAGAGATACGAGTTCTCGAGCGAGGTGCACCATGTTGGGGAAAACAAGGAGGCTGCGTCCTCTTGGGCTAGGTGGGTCCGTCTCTCGCAGTAGTCTTCGTAATGCTGAAGGGTCTTGGAGACGAGACTGCAGAGGGTTTGCTCGTCTTGGGCGTCTTGGTGTGTTGCGTGCAGTAGTTCTTGCAGGTCTTGTTGCTGGATCTGGAGCCAGTTCTCGTAGCATTCGTTGAATCGGTCCTGGTGCCTGTTGGCCATTGTTATTGGGTGCAGTGGTATATGAACTGGAATGAGTAAAGAGAATGAACTATGAAGCCTGCTATTTACGTTTCGTTATCTTTTTTTTTCTTCTTCGTTAGGAATGTGATATATGTATTAAGTGAGTGCCTATATATATAGGCAAGGTATAATCATTTGGACTACTATCTGAGGTTGAGCCTGCCACAATTCGTGTCAGAACGTGGGACTTGAGTCTTTCTTTCTATTTTTTGGGTCATGTGCCTTGTCTATGGACTACAAGTCGGAGGAGTTTTGTCTCTTTCTTTCAGTGCTTTCCAAGTGTAAGATTGATTTTGGTCTCGACTTTTGAGGGTTTTCTTTTTAGGTTACTGTATCATCCCAGCTGTAGGTCCTCCTAAGTCCTACCTGAAATGTGCTGCGAGTTGGACGACCTCCCTTGTAGTTCAAGGGCCTCTAAAAATGGATCCGGAGCAGGAGCAGCACACTCTCTCTCTCTCCCTCTCCCCACAGCTCTACTTCTAGGCCCGTTTTTGTTATTTGGTTGGTGGAGGGAGTTGGAGTAAAAAGCACACTTTTTGTTATTTTCTTGTTGTTTAAGATTTTTTTTTTGTCAATTTAAGTAATTAAAGAGTAGGTTTTTTTGCGTGCAACTAAAAAGTACTATTTTTGTCGTGATGTGATTTTTCCGTTTTCTTTGTATATTGATTTTGATATTCAATTTTATTTCATTCGTGTAGCCCCCATAACAAGGTGATTACTTTATATAAGAGTAACATGTCTATCTGGTTTAAGAAGCCGGTCATATAATTTTACTTGCTAAAAATTGTTATTAGATTTTAGTACTTTCAGTTGACATCTTAGGAGAATTTTTTTTTTATCTTTTGTAATTGGTTCTCATCCAAGTCCATCTACAAAAACCTAAGTGTATAACCTTTATTTCCATCTACAAAATAATTCTCAAATCCCAACAGCTAACCTTCTTAGAGAAGTACCTTTTTTTTCCTCCTTGTCTTTCCACCATAGGATCCAATTAATCCCCATCATCTTCCTTTCACCTCATCTCATTAGCAGCCCCTCCTTGTTGCCTCCTTCTCTTCTAAGTCCCAATAACTTTTAAGCCTTCAAAAAATCATTTTATTTGGTAAGATAAAATCAACTCAACTCACTTATTTTTACTATTATGTGTTCTTTTGTTTTTATTTTTTTAGAAAGAGCTTAGTAATGAATAAAAAGATCATTGGCATGTCAGTTTTTGCTTTGGCACTTTTATACTAGATCTACTCATATACAGACATGATTTTGGGTTTTTTTTTAAATCTTCTACTTTTTTAATTTTTAATATGTTATCTTCATGCTCTTGATTTTCATAACTAATTATTTGATGATTGAGTGATTGATAATTGATATGCTATCTTCATTTTCTTATATTTCACACTAATAAATAAATCACAAGCTAAAATAATGGTTGTCTGTTATGAAATACTGGAAAAGACAACGACACAAGACTTATGACTTAAGGTGACCAATATTTTGATTTATTATTGTTATTAATGAAAATAAAAATCTTAATTTCCACAACTTCCTAATATTCTTGGTTTTCTTTGCAAATTTTTTGGGATTAAAAAAAATTCACACCTCAACGACCGTGGCAGATTGACAACCGCCACCGATATTGGTACTGTATCAGTTTTTTGGCCCAGCCGATACTGCGATTTTAAACCATGCTATAACATAAGGGGTTTTTTTCAAGGGCTAATGTAAAAATGTGAATTTTTTTTATACAAGTGGGGGGAGGGTGTTGGATCTGAATCCAGACATAAAAGATCCAAAAACGGATTATCTTAAGTTTTAACATGAGGACTTCCAATCAAGATGATTACATTCACATATTAAAATTATATAAGTTTTAATGTTCTAAATAGTTAGACTTATATAAATATTCGAAAGTCTATTAGCTTTAATAATATATCATTTAATAGTCTCACTTATATACTAAAAAAGTTAAAACCACTTTATCTAATAATTATATTATTGCACTCTGCATCTTATTTCGACTCTGAATCTAGAGCCGAATCCATTTCTTAAATTCATCATGTAAGGTCCAAATCAACACATAGATTTTATATTAACACAAAGATTTTATATTGGATTTGGATTCCAAATCAGATCTATAAAGATGTGTTCAAGTTAGGGCCCACCATGGTTCACCCCCAAATCTGACCTATTTGCATCCATACATGCAGAGAGACCGAGGGAGTTTATTTGGGTGAGAGCTATCCTCACACGACACAAATTAATGGGCAAACTTGGCTGCCTCCCCACCATGCCACCAGTCATTAAGTTGGGGAGGATGAAAAAATTCCCAACGGAGTTATAAAGTTGTGCAAAGCATCGTATCTTTGATTTGCGTTCCTCAAATTTAATGGTTTTAAAAGTAATTGTTTTTTTTTTTTCAGATTTTTAATCAAGAGTGAGTAACGGATGAGTCAAATCACTAATAAAAATAGTATAGATGAGAGTCAAATTTGAGCCCGTGCCAATTCAAGAGAATAGTGTGTATGAATGAGGTAACTTGATTATAAATGGGTTGTCCCGTTGAAAAAAATAAGGTGAACTGCACTTAACAATCCGTTCTCATCTAAATTTAGCGTGTTTGTGTACAATTATATGAGGTCGACCCATGCGGTCTCAAATCCAATTCCTATATGTGTTGTCTACCTGTTAAAAGATCCGAGCTGGTCAAAAGATTTTATATATGGACCCAATTCTCCCTGTATATAGTTCAATGATCTAAACAATCACATTCGGTTTTGGGCATTTTTAAAGGAAGTCATATTCAATTTCATTTAATTAATTTTTTTAAGTACATTGGGAAGTCCTACATCACATGAGTAATAGGCTTGATTTGTCTAAATATACTCGTATGGGCTTTCCACCTATCAGCTTAATATCGTTAAACGGTGTTTGATTAATCTAGAAATCTCATACAATTATAGGGGGAAGCTGTACGTCCTGCATCTAATGGACAATTTGGACTGCCAAAATGTAGCCCCATTGAGTAGAAAAAATAAAAAATTTAATGAATTATTTTTATTTATTGCTGTAATCAAATTTCTTTATCTACCGTCCAATTATTGATATTGCTTTTCTCATGGAAAAGCTCAAGCTTGTTACATGTAAACAGAGTGGGGCTAATTAAACGGTTCGGATCTTTAAAATGTGGATCCCACATGCATATGTTTAATTTGACCGCCCCATGTGGTCAACCGACATAATTACTCCCCATATGCGTGTGTAAATATATTCTAGAGAACACATATGTCAACTCGTCTCCTTCCATTGGTTCACCCATATGATTCTATCCGGTATGGACCTTGTGAGACTCGTACATGCGAAGTGATGGAAACTCACACACGACTCACATATGACTCTATTAGGTTTATCATATGATGATATCAAATATGGTCTCTAATCAGGGCAATCCTAAGGTTTGAACTGTCCATCTAGAGGAAAATTTAGCTTTTAGCTAAAGAAAGTGTATTAGAAAAAGGAATAAAGAAATTAAGTCATCTTTACAAAAAAAAAAAATAATAATAAATAATGAAGTGATATTAACTACAGATCAAAGAAAATTGTGATTAAATTAATCACTAATTAATTAATTTGACTGATGCAAGAGTGAATGAACCCCAACACACCTATAAAAGAAGACTACCTAGATGAGCAGGTTGCTTGCCGATGCAAGTGAGAGTACCCAGTAATTGAACCCTAGGTAATTGGATGAGAACAAAACATTAGGCACCCAATCACTGGTCTATCCCTCTAATCCCGTACAATGCTTAATCCAGTACAACGCGCTTAATACATTTAAAATGCAAGTTACATATATCGGATTTTCAATGACCGGAATCTAGAAGCAAATTTTGTTTGAAGTCCATACAGTGGACTTGAATATGAATCAAATTGAGAACATGTTCTGATGAAAGAGCTGTGCCTACTTTTTTCTATTCAGGTCCTTCGGGGTGAATTTGTCATTGATAAGTAGGATGGAAAAGCAAGAAAGAGTATGACAGTCCACATCAAATTATAACTAAGACAACCTTAAATTATGTTTTCTCCACTAGGAGAGTGTTAAAGGGTCCAGGTTGGGTCAGGCCGAGGACATCCTCAGTCCATTTTGTTTTAGAGAAATGACTAAAACATGGAACTCAAGACCAACCAGAGAGCCTTTAAGCTAAATCAGTTGAAATGTGGCCTGGGCTTGGGTGGTATTTCTGGCATATGTCCACAAAGCAATTGATCATAGAAATTGGACTGATCCAGCTCATTTTATACTAGTTTGGGTGCTTCTATTACTTTTGATATTGAAAAAACTAAGTCATTAGTGAGTGCTACTAATGGAGTTGCAAAAGCCCAGTCTGGCATTCCTTAGTTGCTCCTCTAATTTTGGATGGTCGTTGTTCATGGTTGTGTTGGGCTGGGTCAATTCCTTTTGACACCTGTTCTGTTTATTATCTAGACAAACATTTAGGCCCTGGTCCATAAAGTTAGGCTAGGGCCCACCCATCCATTTTCTGGGCCAGCTGGACCATATACTGAGCCTTTAGAGAAAAATAGGCCCAAGCCTTTCTCATTTAGAAATAGGTCCGAAATCTCAAGCACGGACCAAGTTATTTTCTGAATCCCCAAGATGTTAACCCATATCTAAGAGGGTGCCTCTTAGCTTGGGCTAGGCTGGGCTGGCCAATCCCATGTGCGATCCTAATTCTGGTTTAAACTTTGGAGCTGAACACATTCCTCAGGTTAATTCCAATGAGAACTGTCGTGAGTACCTGCAGTATCTTGTTAACCAATATGGAAGGGGTGGATAGAATCTAAAGTCCATTGTAAGAGTGATAGCTCGTTGTTAATCTACCAAACCCAATCGCGTAATTTCGGATGCGGGTTGACGCTTTTTATTTTATGACTTGTATGAGATCAGTGGCGGACTCAGGATTTTCGTTTAAGGGATGCGAACCTAAATATGTAGTTTGGTTTTGGAGGCAAACTGAGGATTTTCATATAGATTTTGAGGCTTGACCCATAATTTTAATAATTTTTTTGAAACGCACCGTGGCTTAACGGGTGCGGCCGCACCCGCATGGTTGTGCCTGGATCCGCCCCAGGGATGACATCTTTCACCTATTTATAAATGCGTTCAGTTTGGGTTGTGCCCATTCCATCCATTTGACCTGTCAACCTGGCCTAAATCGGACCCAACACAACTACTTGCATGCAACGCGACCAGCCAGCCAAACCCATAAGCCCAAATGTAAGTTAAGCATTTTAATCGACCCTATTATCTTGCAGGCTAGATCGAGGTCAACACTTTCAACCTGTAAATAGATGGATTAGGTTTCAGTTCACATATACATTTTATCCAAATCATACCACATGGGCCATCGCCACCCCACTAGTCCAGAAAGTTACACATTTACTTATCTTGCTTTCCGCAAATGAGATCACCTTCAATTATTTTTAATAAATGAGTTCGGGTCGTCTATCGCAATTGATACACGCTCACCGTGAGTGGACCAATCACAATATGTCATACCGATACAAAACCACGTGCAACTTACCATTCAATTTAAACCTCTTGGGACTTTAAAATCACTAGGGTTTTGTGTTGATCTGGCGTACCGTGATTGATCAATTCACAGTGAGCATGTATCAACTGTAGAATAAAGGGGAAGATTCAACAATTCTTTTCCAATGCTTCTTTAATGCATCCCAATCAAGGAGTTATAATGAGATTGGAAGCCCTTAATATGAAGAAGAGATAAGTATAAAGCAGAATGTTTATATGCATTCATCCCTCATCATCATGGGCGGAACCAGAGGGGAGCTAGTAGGGGCCATGGGCCGCCAAAAATTTTAAAAAAAAAAACACTCTTCTTTACAAGATTTTTTTTATAAATTTTTACATATGGCCCCTTGAAAAATTCAGAAAAGCTCATAAATGTTTTAAAAACTACATTTACTTTTTATGTGGCCCTTCCAAAATAGTTTTCCTACATTTTGCCCCCACCTCCCCAATGAAGAATTTCTGGGTCCACCCACCCAATGAAGAATTTCTGAGTCCACCTACTATAGGGTGAGGGACACATACATTTGTGTGTAAAGGAGGAAAAGCCATATAGGATAATTTGCGGAAGATGAGTGTTCTTGTGTGAAAAAGAAAAGTCATGTAAGTGTCTCTAACCCTATGATGAGGGATAGATAATGCACATGAATATTCCTCAAATATAAAATCAACACCATGGTATGATCATGATGATATTTCTATATAAAGAACTTTGGGCCCTTTAAAATGGATGGTTTCAATCACCTGTCCACATTAATATGTAGCCCACCTTTATCCTATATAAAGAACTTCCAGTCCCATTCTAACCATGTTATTTTCTTGAACAAGGAAGACGTTCCTGCGCTGGGGCCTTGTACAGTTACACCGCCGGTTGGGGGGGGCATGGGAATTTTACAACTTTACCGCCGCATATTACTGTGGTAAAGTTGCAATAAAATATTTCCGCTGTCTTATACGGCTGTAAATTAGTAAATTGCAGCTTTGCCGCTCATTCGTACGGCGGTAAAGTAGCAAATCGACTTTTCTTCCCTGGATGGGTCTTCGGGTGTTGAAAGGAAATGCAACGGATGCCTGGTGAGACAAGGTATATGTTTTTTGCTCGTTCCTCTTGAGATTCGCTTAACTCGATTACCTATGGCTCAAGTACAAGTAAATCTGATTACCTAAAACTAGGAATGTAAATGGGTACCCGATTCTCTGATTACCCGGAGGTTCCGACTCGCTAAAAACTAAGTCTGGGTCCTTATTTAAGCGCTAATAAGTAAATGGGTCCAGATCCAGTTCCACCTTGGTTCGGACCCGTGGACCCGAGACCTGACATATTGCCTCAATTTTTGAAAATCTCTCCTAAAAATTATGTTTTTTTTAATATCATTCTCGACCTAAACTCGGACCCGGATTCAGACCCGTCCCATATATGGTTATAGTTCGGTTCTAGAGCCAAGAAACTGGTTCCGAAATGGTTCCGGGTCCGGATCCGGTTCCACCTTTTCCTTAACGGTTCCAATTTCAGGTCCACGATGGACCCAGACCAGAACCGACCCGTTTACAACCCTACCTGAAACTCTATTTACATGAAATTAGTCATGGCAAAGAACTAAATAGTAGTGACTTGCTGCTAACTCGGTGATTTATGCATTAAATGAGATAACCCGTTGTTTTTCTGAAGAATCTAAAGAGTCCATTTACATTGTTGAAACATGACTAACATCAACATGGCCCTTTGTACTGAGTTCACTGCAAACACCAATTTAAAATGTTCATAAAGGGAGTGCAGTTAATTCGAATTAAATGTAAACAAACATTCAACCGTTCATGTGCTTGAATAACATAAATTTTCCAGCCAATCAAGATGTTTTATACCTTCCATAACCAAGTACATGTCACTAGAATTGAAGTAATTAGAGTTGCTTAACCTCAAGGGGTAGCTCATTTGGCCTAAGACCATGGTTTGCACCCGGAGGTTGTGGGTCTGAAACTATACTACCACACCGAGGCTATAGGAGAGTTTACCCGACTTCCCTTTGGACCCGGAGGGATTAGTCGAGCCCAAAGGATTCGGAACCCTCCGATAGCGAAAAAAAAAAGTTAATTGGAAAATATTGCAAGGACCCAATCAAGCAAAAATCTTAGTAATTGTGCCACTGGTTTCTCATAGAGGTAGAACTCGGGTTGGGCTGGGTATTAACCTAGCCCCAGTATGGCCTGAATTACTTAATATATGTAGTCAAATGCAGAGGTGAGCTCTACTTGGCTCTTTTGCTGCAGCTGAGGGTCCTCCGTTCGGACCTTGGAGATTGGACATGAATACCATGTGGAGAGGCAGATTAGAAAATTCCCCTGCCCCATATTGGACCGACCCGAATGCTGGGAGCATAGGGGTATATTTGCTATAATTGTAAGAGGTGTGTGTAATATTAATTAGCTTGATTAGATTGACGTAACCTTCAGTTAAAAGGAACCAATGTTTAATGGCTGTAACAATTATGCAAGACAACAAGGGGTTGTTCAGTTAGTTGGCATCCCCACATGTCACATGGCAGCCAAGAACCAATCCCAGAGTATGTTGCTCTTCCCAATGTGGGCTTATCTTCCCACTTGTATGGGCCACCATTCCCACTTTGTAGGCTTTCTCTTCCCACTTGTGTCGGCTCCCTTGCCATTGAGATATTAAAAGAAAAAAAATTTGTGCAAATTTCTTGGCTAAAGCGTTTACTCAATTAGTTGGTAACCCCGCATGTCACCTAGAGATTGATCCCTAGATATGCCACTCTTTTCATGTGTGTGTGGGTTTTTCTTCCAACGTGTGTGGGGTTTGTCTTCCTACTCTATGGGCTCTCTTGGGTTTGGGTACCAAAAAAAAAGAAAAAAAAATTGTGCATGCAATTTCCTTTTGATTAAATTGAACGTTTCATGATAGATAGATAAGGGGGAACTGGGGACCAATGCTACTTTACAAGGTAGGTGCATGTGAAGGAAATAAATCGATTGTATAGGTCAGGCGCCTATAATAAAATCGAAGTGAATGTTATCTAAGATTCTCTAGAATAACAAGTATGTAGCGACTCGGACCCGAGATCAGAGTCATTAGGGTTAATCCCCGGGTCGCGATACAATCATACTTACTCCCGTAAACTCGAATTAACCGAAGTTAAAACGAATCTACAAGGGATCTTGCATACGTACCTGTCAATGTACAGTTGTACGGAAATAACAATAATATACATTGACCATAACTTAACAAAACGAATTAAACACTTTACTTTAGAACTGTAAAGTCCATATACATCATTACAGTTTCCCTATATCAACCACTGCATATTTAACATACAGTGCAGGGGACATCATTTCTATTAATTACAATACCAAAATGAATGTACAAAACTCTTTCTAAAAATGTTTCCAAAAGATTCTAATGAACCGCGCTCTGATCACGTCCATTCAGCTAGACCTCCTGGAGGTAGCGAATGGGCCTCCTCCGCTGGCGGGACGGTCGCTGAGGGACCGATACGGGCAACTGAGCCTGTAATATCATCAGTAATACCGTGAACAAGACGGTTCAACAAGGTATACATATATTCATAGCATGTTCACAATTCCTAGCAATTCATTGTTTAACAGTATTAAACAATCCATAAGACATAAATAACAATAACAATAAGATGAAAACTACACTAGCATTGGTTTCAACTCCATTCTATTCATTTTATTCTTCCAAAAGGAAGCAATTCATATTCATTTATTCATTAGGTTCAACCTTTATTAATGGCTTTTCAGTGTATGACCTTTCGGTCCAATAAGGTGGGATCTCCCAGTGTCTTGATCAGAGATCACTGGTGTCACCACGGGCTCCGGAACACCCCAATCTCATCTACTGCAGTAGGAATAGTCATTTCATTTATCAATTCATTCAGTGCAATTCAATAATGAGTTTAAGAAACCGCTAGGTAGTGCCAAACTCGTTAACCCTTCGTATCAATCTCATTCTCACTCTAAAGTAAGCCTCTATCCAATCCTCTAACCAACCATCGAGTGTAACTATGGTTATCAATGCAAGTATTACTTTTGATGATATTACTTAATTGATTATGCATTCGAATAACCCTAGTTAACACCTATGGAGGTGTACATATCACTTAACTATACGAGAACCATTGATGACCACATAAGCGATCTTAGTTCTTGAAAAATTCCAAAACTCACTGAATTTCCACTTTACTACTAATGTATGTTTCTGTATCAGGTTCGCTCGAGCGAGTAAGGTTCGCTGGAGCGGACACCTCACAGAATGATGGTTGCTCGACCGCACTTTAATGTTCGCTCGAGCGACCGGTCCAGGACGCGTTTTTCTCTGAAACAGAACCTTGGTCGCTCGAGCGACTCCCTGTTCGCTCGAGCGAACTGCCTAGAATTTTGACTCCGAATTTCTGATTCTTTCTCTCTTCTTTTACACCCATTTCTCCATTACTCCTCTACAACCTGCAAGAATAATGGGACCTCCTGTCCCCTCCTCACACATCATCCACTCCAACTAAACTAACATATCATACATAATCTAATTAGGGTTTTTAAACCCATTATGCACCCTAATCATCATTTATTTCTATCAAAATCCACAAAACCACAAAACTACTTCAACAAGCATAAGCACATGTATCACTTGCCTCAAATGAAGCTTTGCTTGCTATAAACCCCTTTTCTTAGCTTGGATTGAGTTGGGAATCCTCTCCTTGAAGCTTGGATTCCAAGAACCTTTAATAAGATGATGAAGATGATGAAGATGATGGACTCCTCTTCACTCCAATCACCTCAAGTCCCTTAGATGAAGAAGAAATGAAAGGAAGAAGAAAGAAATGGATGGAAATGTTGCTTAGGGTTTCCTGGGATGGATGAACTCAAAAATGAGTTCATTTGGGTTATATAAGAGGTGAATTTGCAATTAAGTCCATTAAGTCCCTTTTATTTCAATTCAAGTCAAATAATGGTCTATTTGATCCAATATTCATCGAATCACTTCAAGCCTTTTATGAAAGTTAGCGTACTCGTCGAGATACACAAGGTGGTATCAAGAGTTTCCGACTTCGACAAAATACGTATAAATCCGTATTTATACACAAGTCCTTCATTTGCTTGTTTAAGCTCCATTTCAATTCAATTCAGTTATTCATCTTATCTAGCACTTCATTAAGCTAATTCAACTTCATTTGGTGATAAATCACCATTAAACCATTTAGATCGGCTTAAGTAGTCTTAAGCTCAATTAATTAGAGTTAATCGTGATTAATTCGGGACGGAACCTAACAATAATATTGATGGAGAGTGAATAGAGATGAAGGAGAAATTTAAAGACTAAGGCTTGTTTGACAACTCTTATCGGTATCAAACGGATTTATATGATATAGATATGTTTCAAATGGAGCGACTGGTGACTCCTTAATTTGCTTGTAAGTCATGTTTTGCAAGAAGCGACACTCGGGGGGTCGCTTAGGAAAATGATTGGGTTGGGTTTGAGTTGACACGAAGCTTTTAAGCTAAAGCAACCCACCTAAAGGACTCATCTGAAAATCTAAATATATTATGATATCATTAGATATTTGTATATATAAAACTATAATATATACTATTGATTATTAATAACTACTGATATTTAGTGATGCTGTGAGAAAAAGATATGTTATTATGTAGTTTAATGGAGAGCATGGCATTGAATAAGACAAAGAGTGGAAGAAATGAGGAACAAAACACAAAAGGAGACCCTAAATAAATAATTTGTGCAACATGTAATGTGAAGATATGAAGATATATTCTTTCTTATCAAAAAGTGCTACTATTAAGCCCGTATCATATTCTGTACAAACACAAGATGAGAGAGAATTATATATAATTTGTGGTATTTAGGTGGATTTTATGGTCTTAATTTCGAAGGAGCTAGCCTTTTTACTTTTGGTGTTGAGCAACTCGAGTTGGAGTAGGACTTCTTAGCCAACATAGTTTGATGGGATCCAACACTCATAACCAACTCTAAACTTAACCCGTACGTGTCATGTTGAGTTTTTCTTTTTATTTTCTTTTCAAAAAATGAAACATAGGATAACTAATATCAAATCAGGCCCCCTCTATATTCAGTATAGGGCAGATTTGGTATAACATAGCCTCATCCATTAAAGTAAGGTAAAGCCTTCAATTCTTAAAAAAAAAAAAAAAAAAAGGTATCATCAAAAGTACTTTAATTCAAATTTTCCACCATATATTTTTTAAAAAAAAAAAAAATAACCTCATTTCTCCACTAAAAGAAAAAAGCTCCACAATCAATACAAAAAGTAAAAAATACTCCATAATAAATAAATAGAAATAAAATATCATCATAACACACTTATATTTTATTCTTTCTTCAAAATAATCTTCATTACACTCAACTACATTAGTAAGCCCCCAAACAGCCCGTGCAAATAGCGCAGATAGATACTTATCCCAATCCATGTCAAACGGGAGTGGGATTGAAATCCCTAGAGTAGAGGTCTCCATCCCCAAGTCAATTTGGGTAAACTAGTTCATCACCAGCCCACAAGCTTAAAAACTAAGATGTGATTAAGCAACATGCTTACTAGAACATAATAACTTAAAAAATTGATATAAATAGATGTTGCTTAAGTTTTTATGTTTCAGGTTGTAAATCAGCTCAATTTATATGACAACTTTCCATTTTTGTTCTAATCTATTCTACACTGGCCTACTGGTCGGAAGTACTTCTTCACAGACGAAATGACCCAGGATCAAAGCTATGGTGCCAACACCACTCGATAATGTGTGAGTGGCCGAGTCGGCTGGCACTTGGCCGGCCACTCAACGACACATTCATCACAACTACCATGTGAATCAGATAGTATCAAATACCATGCACTCGATTTGATACGTGTGAGGTCCCTGTTCTCCTCCCCCAACCCCCCCAGTCTTCATCTTCTTCCCATTCAAGGACCATTAATTTGTGGCTCTTGCAGCAGCTACAGGTCCCAACTTTTGCGGCAGCATGTGCACCCACTGTGCCATTTGGCAGCTCAACAAGACAACTGCCCGACCGTGTCCTGTGGTCCCCCCACTCGTCCCCCTCTGTGCATCTTGTGGTTCGCATCACCTTGGTGTGACGGGTCGTTCCCCACCTTAAGAGACGTGATGCCGAAGCAAATTAGCAACTGCCACCTTGCTGACCCTCTATCCTATCAACCAGTGCCTTCTGTTTTTATCTACCCAGCCAAACAGAGCCCACCTACTAAAGTCTATCAAACCCAAATTTACGTGCAGCTTTGAAAGCCACTCCACGATTCACATGGGGACCATGAACATGCATGCCCACCATCATGAGAGAAGAGTACAGTTGGAGATTATTAATTGGTTAAATATCATTATCATTTGATGGTCCTCAAATTTTTTTTTAATTATTTTAAGGGCCTATTCCTAAAATTTATAGCAATCAAGTACCCAAGAACTTAAAATAAAATGAGCTTTATCTAAGGTGTCCTGGTTTAAGACCTATGAAAAGATCAATCACGCATAAAAGAACACAAAGATTTACGTGGTTAGGCTTTTGACTTACGTCTACAAAAAATACGGGAGAAATCACTATGCAATCAGAATAGAGGTGTACATCATAAAGACTCTTAATTTCTATTTATCATATCAGCCTCAAAACCCTGTTACACCTAAACACTACTTTTTAATCACAGTGGACCTATAACAGGCCTAGTTCTAATCACAGTACAAGTTGGGCAATCCAGAGGCTCGGTTAACCAAGATTAATTAACTTCTATTGAGTCATACAAATTAACACAAGGATTATTGAAGAGATGAGGGATGAAGGATCTAAGATGGAGTTGTAAATAGGGTCTTTAAAGATTTTTAAGATTTTAAATCCTTAGAGTGATGTATGTATATTCATTTGCCATCTACCATTAATTCCGTTTCTATTAAAAGAAATGTTATTTAATGATCATTTCTAGATATTCACATTTGATCATTAAACAAATGATTCCTAAAAATAAGTTCATTTACATTAAAATACATAGGAATTGAATACATTGATTCATGCCATAAGTTTTAAATAATATTTTCTTTTGAAAAATAGAACAAAAAAAAGATGGGAAATAAATTACTTAGGGTACGAATCCTATGCGAAAAATTCTTTTCTCAGGCGAGTGTCGGGATTCGAATTGTCTATAACCGTGGCCTACTATACAGAATAAATGGTATTTTGGAAGGTAGGTTGCTTTTTAAGTCTTCCCTCTACTGTTTTTTTCCTTAAAAAAGTCTTAGGTTACATAATAATTGTGCCAACGGGAGGAACCACATGGCCTTCACAATTAACCTCTACTATTTTAGTACCACACACACAGGCGGTGGGCCTCCACTTAGGTGAGCCATGAGAGCATACCCGATGGTCCTATGGTTCGCATTTTAAGACCATGCAATGACCCAACTTACAATAAATTCAACTCGCACATATATAACATACACACCCCCATGAGTTCAAACTCAAGTTCAAGTATATTATATATGTCATTCATCCAACAGTGACTTTCATCTTAATTGGAGAGGCATATTTTAGTGCAAGTTAACATTAATATTTGTGAAACCAATGTATTGTTAGGATTATTAGGGCAACGCAAACAATCAATTCAAGCACAAGCAATCACACAACACATAGATTTATGTAATTCGATACAATAAATCACTATAAAAGAATTGGACAACTCATTACGAAAATTTCAAACCATTTAACACTTAGTCTACTATCTCTCTCTTCATAGGTTTCAATCTTGCTCTTTGAGTCACTTCCCTTAACAATTTCTGTTTGTATTCCCTCTTGCTTACTCTTGCTTGCTTCCAAACAATAATCCAATCCTAGGAGGTCCTAACGTGAATGGGTATTAATGGATTGGAGCATTCTCCAATTTTCAAAATGTACATGAATTATGGACTCCTGTGTAAATTTGTAGGGCGTGGGGAAATATACAACCGAATTGAATGATTTTGTCAATATATTGGGCACCTGTTCTAATCAGAACTTCTCGCCTATCCATAGCCATCAATCTTGAGCTGTTAGAGCTCGAGAAAGTTACTACCTCCTCCTCTTCTCCTACCTCCTCCTCCTCTTCTTCCTTGAAAATCAAATCAGGATTTAATATCAATTTAAATATGCTTCCAAGGATTGTTTCTTTCAGTCTTTCTTAAGATTTTCTTCCATGAGCAGAGTCAGAGAGATTCTCTCCCATCAAACCATAAATAGCATTACAAAACAGTCGCCCGCTCTAACCACAATACATTGGAGACAACCCATTCCATCTCCAGTGAGAATTCACCCAACTTTTACTAATTTTATTCATCTCTACTTCTCTGTATCCAGCCCCAACAGATTTCTGTTTGCTTTGCATCCATGAAAACTGCCTAGAAACCTCTCCCTATCTCTCGGGCATCTCCATCAACCTCTAGCCTTAGTGCTAGGCCGGTCCTACTCTTCTGGGTCTCCTCTCCCTTCCTCAAAAAACCATCTTTTTTTTTCTTCTAGTTCCAATTTCAGATAACCAGGAGAAGAAGACAATGCAAAACCATGCATTTATCTTCAGTTGATTTCCTATTAGCTGGGTCTTCACTGGTCTCTTGAGAAGTAAAAAAAATGGAGAAGAAATCAAGCATCCTCATGAACCGTTACGAGCTGGGGCGGATGCTCGGGCAAGGAACCTTTGGCAAGGTCTGCCATGGGAAGAACATCGCCTCAGGCCAAAGCGTCGCCATTAAAATCATCGACAAGGAGAAGGTCCTCAAGGTAGGCATGATCGACCAGATCAAACGTGAAATCTCCATCATGCGCCTCGTTCGCCACCCCAACGTGGTCCAGCTCTACGAGGTGATGGCCAGTAAGACCAAGATCTACTTCGCCATGGAGTACGTCAAAGGCGGCGAGCTCTTCAACAAGGTGACCAAAGGAAAGCTCAAGGAGGACTTAGCGCGCAGATACTTCCAGCAGCTGGTCGGAGCCGTCGATTACTGCCATAGCAGAGGCGTCTACCACCGCGATCTCAAGCCGGAGAACCTCCTCCTCGACGACCAAGGCAATCTCAAGGTCTCGGACTTCGGCCTGAGCGCTCTGTGGGAATCAAGAAGGCAAGATGGTCTCCTCCACACGATGTGTGGGACGCCGGCCTATGTTGCACCTGAGGTCATCCACAAGAAAGGATATGATGGAGCCAAGGCGGATATATGGTCTTGTGGGGTGATTCTCTTCGTTCTACTCGCAGGCTATCTCCCCTTTCAAGACCCAAGCCTCATGGAGATGTATAGGAAGATTACAAGAGGAGAATTCAAGTGCCCACGCTGGTTCTCTCCTGAGGTTCGGAAGCTTCTAATCAGGGTCCTCGATCCCAACCCCAGTACACGAATTAGCATTGCCAAGATCATGGACAATTCATGGTTCAAGAAGGGATTCAAGCTGCCTGAGATGCAGACCACCCCACAAAAACATGAACAAGAACAAGAGGCAGCTGTAGCTAGTAGTAGTAGCTCCGCAGAAATTGCAGATAGCAAGGCGGAGGGTGCCAACGCTTTGAAACCAACTAGCTTGAATGCATTCGATATAATATCTCTATCTCCAGGATTCAATCTCTCAGGTTTGTTCCAGAAGGCCAACGTTCAGAAGCCAGAGGCCAGGTTCACGACGAAGAAGCCAGCGTCCGACATTGTGTCGAAGCTGGAGGAGATCGCGGAGAATGAGAGGTTTCAGGTGAAGAAGAAGGATGGCCTGGTGAAGCTGCAAGGGAGCAGAGGAGGGAGAAAGGGGCAGCTGGCTATAGACGCGGAGATATTTGAGGTGACGCCATCTTTTTTTGTTGTGGAGGTGAAGAAATCAGCAGGGGATACGTTGGAGTACCAGGACTTCTGCAACCAGGAGCTGAAGCCTTCTCTCAAGGACATTGTGTGGACTTGGCAAGGAGGAGAGCAGCAACAATTGCCACAACAGCAAGTGTAACCTGTTTAGGATTTGCTCTTTGGATCATTACATTCACATTTATAGTGATCCTTGCATCTTAGCTTTATCTGAAAATTGAGATGTTGGCATGTTCAAGTTTCTCTGTTTTTCTAATTTCCTCTCTTGGTTCTCTTCTGATATCACTCTCTGTTCCATCCTTGGGATGGCCATCTAACAGCATAATTTCCTATTATCTTCTTGTTGAGTTGCTCATTTATCATTACTAGGAATTAGCTTCAGATTTAAGACTTGTTAGCATGTTTGGATCCTTGCCACTCTAGTGGCAGGGGAAATTCTACAAAGACCATCAAATGAGTTTTTACGTGCAATTAAGACTGCAGAGAGCGTTTCCAGGGGCTGGGTCATGTAAAGTCCAGTTTCTAATGGGAGCTTATCATGGAAACCTGGATCAGGCTTTAGTCGGTGGGGATGTAATCTCTCCTGGGGTATGCAGAGCCATTAAGTGAAAATTTTGATGCAGCACTAGTTCTACTCCCGGTAATTTGGCTCTAATACCACTTGTAATACTACGGGCCTTACCCACCAAAAAGTTAGCTATTGAAGTGGAGGTAACCATGGCTACTTAAGCTCATAATCTGAACCTATTCGCTTCCGATGTTGGATGGAGTGCCTCACCTAGCCCCCAGGGGAGGACCCGCTACCATTGAAATAATGACCTGTTTTAACCAGGTGAGCCATGGATCTTAAACAACCGTGGAATGGTCTTTGACAGTGAGACAGTTAGGATGGTTAAATTGATTGTTTTGTTTTGTAGAAAGCAATCTCCAGTAATAATGAGGTGTAGACAAGAGCCCAGGGCACAGTAGAAGGTGCTCATGATTGCAACCTTGAGGTTGTGGAGACTTAATATGATCAGTTCTTTAGAGAGAAAAAAAAAAAGAGAAAAAGAAGAGGTGTGTCAGTTCTTTCTTCTTCTTTTACCTTTTTTTCATTTTCAATTTAAATGGTAAGCATATTCTCATGGACAACTAAATGTTCCTTAGATGCTACAGTAATCAGAACTTGATAGATAAAAGCAGTTGGGACTTATTTTAGGCAAGCAATAAACACAAGTATTTGGTATTTAAACCGATCAAAAGAAAAGGTAGTCGATATTTAATATCTCAAAAAACAGAAAGAAATAAAAATGTTTGGGTTGTCCTTATATTCATCCATCCAAATATACAAAACTCCAAGGCAGTGAGGCAGAGGACAAGGCCGCCTTCCTATGCTCCTCAATATTCTCATCAGAAGAATTTGAAGCACTACAATTTAGTGACAGTGATCACCAATGATTCAATGCATTATTCGTGCTCAAGTCCAATGATAATTCCTTGGGTTATTTCACAAATGGTACGGTAAGAGAATCTCAAGCTCAATCCCTAGAAGATGGTGCTCTGCTTTGGGTGTGCAACAAAAATTAAGATAACAAAATCTTCACCACTTGGATTAATTTATAACTACTATTACCAATAAATAATGATGATAATGATGATGATTGTGAAGTAGTAACAACACTCTTCAGTTGCTTCAGTCTAGTAGAAGTGTGATATGTAATGTCAATATGTCATTCAGAGTAAGCAAGAAGAAGCAAGGGGAGGATTGGCATTAGGCTGGCAGCTGACAACAAAAACCATCCCAAAACAAAGTAGGTCTTCTTTTTCAAGATGTAGTATTACATTCCTTCCATCGTCGGAAACTGATGTTCAGAAATTGATGATATAATGTCATTGCAGTGACATATGTCTTTCCAATATTTAGCATGTCTTGATTCAAGTTTGCCACACTTCTGGGGGATACATGGTTATTTCAGGTGAATAATACTGTGTTTAATATCTGCACTTTCTTTAAAGTAGGATTATATTTACAAAATTGCTGTTTAGTGCTAAGTTCATCACAGTTGACCTTTTCTCGCTCATACCTCAAATGACTACCAGTCAGAATGTGAAGTATACTAGAAATAAATCAAAGGAATCAAACAAATACAAATTCATCAGGGGAATATATGAAAGGAATCAAACAAATATGAATAATATGAAATTTTCCAGGCCTGTAATTGCCCCCATCATACAATGCCCATGACCCAAAATTCAGAGGAAGTCGAGGTATTTTGACCCAACTACAATGTTCTCTATAGCAGTCATCTTTCCCACCAAACCTGAGCGCCTACAATGCACCCCAGGTCAAAAGAAATTTGTGGTGCAGATTTTCAGACACCTAGATCCTCCAATATAACGTCAAATGGGGGGTTAAATCATGTAGTTGATACATGTCAGAGAATATAGGTATTTCTCTGCTGAAATTTCTATGCCATTTCCTTGCTACCACAAAAAGGATCTACTATGCCCTTCCCCATGGTAAACAGCAAGAAAATTAATTAAGGAACCAACTTCCATATATTTATGATAATGAAGGTAGGCTTATCGCAAATCAAGTAATTGACAAAGAAAATTACATTTAAAAGCATAGAGCGCATCTGTTTTAGAAATTGGGATGCATGAAGATTGATAACCAAATATATGGATAAGAACAAATATTGCTACAATGGTCAACACATGCATCTTCGTTTCTTCTGGTGTGTCTAAAATATATCAAAGCCTGAGCCATGTAGTGTGCATATTCCATCACAAACAACTGAACCAGCACAATCTATAGTAAGTCATAAATGGTGAGTATATAGAACTAACTTCATTTCAAACTGTAGATGCATGCTAATATGGAGTCATACTTGCAACATCTGTAGCTAGAATACATTATCATGTGGTAAAGAAAAAAAAAGAATTTACCTTGTGATCTCTCCTTTTGACATTCCTAGTGATGGAGCATACCCTCTTTCCATCTACTGTGGCATAAAAGGAACCAAATGTTAAGCAATGTGGGCCATTTATACTATGGAAAGGGTGATGTAGTCATGGGCCTCAAGATCGGTAGGGAGGCCCAAGATAAGCCGATAGTTGCCATCTGTGGGGGCTAGGGCTAACCTGTAAGGCCCAGCCCGTTGGGCCTAACCTATAGCGGGCCTGCCCCTTTGCCTAACTATATCTACATTCTTATTATCGAAGTTTCTAACAAATTTTCCTAGATCCGAATTCTTAGTATAGCAAATTTTCTCGAAAAACTTTTTTTAGAGATTCCTAGTTTAGAAAATCCTAATATATCTTGGGTCTAGCAAGATAATTGATTGGCTTGTAATAATTAAAAAAATAAAAAACATCATTGAATGACATGTAAGAGAAGAATGAAAATCTAGTTTAGAATAATTAGATTAGCATAATCTCATAGGCAGTAAAGTAAATCAATCTAGGATCCTTAATGCGCAGGATTCTAATCCCATCCTCCATAAATTCCCAAGTAATATCTCATTTATACATTCAATGAAAATTATCTCTTTCTAATACTAAGAAAACAACTTCCCATTATAATATGTACATATAAAGGGGAGAAAGTCACTGGTTCCAAAATTCACAAACTACAAAAAAAAAAAAAAAAAAAAAAAAAAGAAGTGACTATTAGCTGTAGAAAAGGCCACTTTTGGCCTTTATAGACACCATCCAAGGATTTCTAACCGCTTTAGTGGAGGGAAAAAACAACCGCTAAAAGTCACTTTGCACTTGTTCCACCTATTGGGCCTTCTTGCATTTGAAATACTTCCATCCATTGATGAGGTTTTGATCCAGCGCAGTCTTCATCCCTACTTCATCTCTGACCATGATTGTGGGTGCTTGGCTTTTGCTTTTCGAGTCCATCTCTAGATCCCTTTTGAGTTTTGAGCTAGCAAGCAACGGTGGGAAGGATCCGGCCTGGATCTGCCATGATTATAGAGCTGGGCCAAGGCTCTCTTAAAAGGGGCGACTCAGACCTGATATGGGTTTATATGGGCCTGTTGGACTCTATTAGCCCTGTGCTACCAAAAATGGTTCATATGGGCCCTTACTGGAGGTAATAAGGTTTTTCCCAGCTATAGATTAACCTAGCTACAGAAAATATAGGAAATATCGAAAAAGTTGGCCATTCACAACTACACCGCACCCTTTTTCTTCAAAATCCTAGTTACAGAAAGGGGTTGACTTTATTATAGGTGGAAAATCAATCGTGCTTTCTTTTATAGGGATGAGTTGAAATCACCTCCATGCTTCCTCCCGTTAAAGTGAAAAATAAAAAATCTACGGATTGCCTCGTAAGAGCATGTTTGTGTAACCTGCTTTGGCAGAAAATGAGCGTTTTTCTACATAAAACTCTTTTTTCTTGTATTTGGTGTGGTAGTTTTCCACGGAACTACTTTTCACCACATCAGCTTTTTCCTTCTTAGGCCTGAAAATAGACTTTCTATGGTGGGTATGGAAAGTTCATTTTCACATAAAATTGATCCCCTGTTTCTTCACTCCCACCCCTACTCCACCCAGCCACACCCTCACCCCACCCAGCCACCCTCTTTCTTCCCTCTCCCCTCCCAACCCCACCCACCCATCCATTAAACAGTAGTTTTCAATAAGAAATCCGCAACCACATTAAACAACATTAGTACCAATTCATCAAGGAAAAACTTTGTACACCAAATATAAATTTCTAACTTCCTATGAAAACCTTTTCCAATGTATTAAGAAACCATAGAATTTGCCGATGTGACAATTTCATATTTCCATAAAAGTTGTCTTTATACATACGTGCCCTTAGATATAGAATTTTATTGAATCTTCTTTGTTTAGATAGGGCCCCCATTCATGATTACTCTAATTCCTTTACATAAAATAAAATTAAAAAAAAAACTAACTATTTTTAGTGGGATTTGACAGGCACAATAAAGAGGAATTTATTTTTTATTAGTTCAGATTTTGAGAATCTCGAATTCCTTGTGTGAGCCTCCGAACACACTGTGGATGTCAAAGATTCAAGACTATTTATTATTTGTACCAATGGGTCACAAGTAAACTTTCTTTTTTGCTATAATAAGGAATTTTATTGAGAACATACTAATATGTACAACGCTGTATATTAACAAAACATCTGCAAAGTGCGCATAACATCTGCTTCATGGGCTTTTAGACTGCACCTCATCTTGCACCTGCACATGTAATTCCTGAACATATTTAAGTTCCAGACATGTTTTGAAAGAGAGGATGAATTGAAGTGAGCTGTGGGGTGGCAAGTTTTGCCAATAGATCAGCAATTCGATTGGGGACGTCGCAGCGGGAGCGTGCCTTCCATGAATGAAAAACAGCAATTCCTTCCAGAATGTAAAGAGGGGAGGGTAAGCATATGATACCTCCAAGCCTGTGGTACCAGTGAAAGTGTTACTGAGCCATCAAAACTCTGTATACACCAATGATCAGGCAGTGGAATCCAGCTTTCCACTGTATAGCAGGGGCCTTTTGTTAATCATTCGTCCATCAAAATTTGGTACAAGATCTAAAATTTCACACCTTTGTCAAGAAAGAGTGATGGGTGATGACAATATCTCCTTTTATTGTTGAAAATAAACCCCCGTACCGCTGACTCCATCAAGTTGATTTAACTTGTGTACGTGGAACTACCCCTTCCCTTTCAAGGGTCACGTCCACCGTCCAATAGATTAAGAAACTAGAAATTTTCACTCACAAAGGAGGGAGAATTTTCTCCTGCAAGGAGCTGCATATACAGTCCAGCTCTATGGGCCCAGTTGGACACACCTTTCATTAGTGCAGCTGCTTTCCTACTCTTTATCCCCCATATGATTTAGCACCATGATCAATTTTATGCTTATCAAATCTTTTGTTGATGTTGGATTAAATCTCAATAATAAAAAAGCTATGGTTAAAAGAACGTTGAGCTTCAAAATTATTTTAATCAAGGGCTAAGATAATTTGATCAACAGTATGAAGTTTGCTTGTAGTTGAAGATTTTTGCAAAATTCTTATCCTTGAATTTTAAATCTATCCTGCCCAACACCAATTATAGAAATGCATCTATATAGGCCCCACTAGTTGAACCTCATAAGGACAATATGAAGTTTGCTTGTAGTTGAAGATTTTCCCTCATTAAATATATGCAGAAATTATAATATAGGTTCCACCTAAGTCTAACAAAATGACCAACCAAACTGTGTCTATGACCCAACTTCAATAAATGGTCCACAGTATAGTAAGGAGTTGCTCAATTGGTTAACAACCTCACATGTCACCCGAGCTGTCCAAGGATCCAACCCTATGTATGCCACTCTTTCCACATGTATGAGATATGAGATTCTCTTCCCACAAGTGTAGACTATCATTCTACTTTATGGACTTCTCCTTCTCATTCGTATTGGCTCTCTTAGATCCCAGGCCCCAAGGTTGGGGTTAAAAAAATAAGTGGTCCAAAGGGATGACTAGGGATTAATCTCTTGTTGATCATTTTTTCTTTTTTTTTGACGTGGGGGTGAGGGTGGGTGTGGGGGTGTCAACACCAATTTTGATAAAAACGAACATATAATATAGCAAGTGGGTGGGTGATCAACACTAATTTTGATAAAACGAAAGTGTAATATAGCAAGTCTTAGCTCCGTTCAGAACATATCTAACAGCAACACAAGATAGTCGGTTCCCTATTTGGTCCAAACAGGGAAACCCTGTATGGACCAATTAGGGGGTGCCACATGAGGAAATGAAATTTTTTTTATTGGAGGAGATGGGATGTCATTGATTTGACACCCTCTCCCCATGTGGCACCCCCTGAATCGTCTAAACAAGTTTCCCTATTTGGTCCAAATAGGGATCCAGATTTGATCAGCTATAATTTTTAAAGACCCTAGTAGTGTTTTTTTATTCTTGTGAGAAAGTGGTGCCTTTTTTTTTATTCTTTTGAGAAAGCGTTGGTGTTTTTTTATGGAGACCCTGAGATATTTTTTTATGTAGAGATGTCTGGTGTCAACTTATCATATCAATTGTGACATTGTCATTGTTCCTTGTTGCATTTCGGACTATAATATTAGGCACTTTTTAAAGTATTTATTTCACCTCGAACTCTTTGGTTAGAAGAGTTTTGATCATTTTTGTCTAGGATAATTTGGAATTTCCCAAATCGTGTGCTACAAGTTAAATTCAAAATGCTCAATAATACTCCACCATTGACGGAAGAGTCGGAATTCTGAAAATGCAAAAGGTTAAAAATAACTTTTACAAGTAGATTTGTTTTCAGAATCCTACCACCGAAATGCAACATTTGAAATGCTAGGAACATGAACTGACACGCATAAAAAATGACCAAACACCCACAGTTCTCATCAGAAATACATCATTGCATAAAATACAAAGGAATTGCATAGATAGAAATTCATGCAATAAGTGGTTAAAAATGAAGATTCAAGGTGAATATTAAAAAATGACCGTAAAAAATCTTTCCATTTAATGGGAAGTCCAAAATGTAAGATGGAAAATAAATACTCAACCATCAACCTAGTAAATCCAAATCCTACTAAGTCAAGGTCTCATCTCCATTGCTATTTTTATATCCTACACCCCTCACCTACCTCAAATCATTCACACCTCACCTCTTTAATAATCCTTGCGGGAGGATATTTAACCATGGATTCATATGCATTAAATTCCATGTATTCTAATGCAAACATAAATACCAGTTACTTAAATCTACTGTATCTTTCTTTAAAAGCGAACCATTGGCCAAGTTACCACAAATGTTAGGATTTCTCTTGTCCGTAGGATCTTAAAATCCGTTTCTAGAACAACAAATGAGCTAAAATGCAGTTCCTCATCATTAGCTGGTTGGCACAAATTAAAGAACTAGAGATTCTTTCGAACTCACCAATGGAATTCACATAAAAGATTCTATAATGGACGATCGAACATTCCCTTCTTCTCTCTTTCCAGTGGAAAGTGGAAGACAATATTTACTATAGACAGTGAGACGCTGCTAGATTTCCAGCGTCGGCTGTCACAACACTTCTTTGATGAGAATCTTTAATCGGCTTTCACAGAAAAATCATGATAAGAGCTCTGTCCCACCCAAAACCAAAAGGACAAGATTACACACAGACCCAAAAGCAAATCGATAATTAAATAATCCCCATCAACTCCCTGCTTGGCTAATTGGTCAGCCATCTTATTGGACACCAGCTGGGAGGAACCTCTAACCATTCATTCATATCATCATATTCTATTTTACATACTGCAGCTAAAGATTTGAAGTGTATTGTGTTAGATAATTTATGACTTCCCTCAAAGGATCTAAAGCATGATAAACATAATCAGAGCAAAGTAATTGATGAAACTAAATGACCATATTTACTTTATACGACCATTTGAATCAATTAAGAAGAGAAGCACAAACTTAACATGACTTCCACTTAAACTTACATCCTTCCTCTGTTTCCCCACTTCTCTCTATTGATGCTATATATTGATGACCTCCAATGCGTATGTTGAATGTACAAAGGGGCCAATAGATGCTATATTGGGAAACCATACTAGAGATTTGTCATTAAGGGCCTGTTTGCAATAGATGCTCTATTTAAAAACCTTACTAGAGATTGCCAGGAAGGGCCTATATGCTTCAAATGTTATCAAGTTGTCATATTTGTTATCAAATTACCAACTTCTAACTTTTCATTCGACTTCTTCACTTCATTTCATTACCAGTCCATAAAAACAAATTGTTAAAACACCTATTGCATCCCTTCCTCTCCTCCATATCACATAATTATTATACTGCCAAACCCTATCAACCAACCACCCTTCTTCCAAAAATCTCAAATTCTCATCAAATGCATAAAGTGGGGAACACATTTGTTCATTGCACCCAGCCCCGATGCCAGCACTTCCACTGCCGGAATCCAACATGCCCTCTGCTTCCACCACAACAAACCTCTTTACAAAGCCTAATCTTCTGTTGTCTTGAGCTTTCTTAGATCGAATCATCCCAATAGAAGAAACCTTGGGTGACTTCGCTTTGCAGAAGAACTGAACGTTGTTGGGAGGGCGGTAAGACTGGCAGCAGGGGGAAAGGCAGGGCTAGTAGGAGTCGATAATGAAGGGTTTGCATGCAGACACCACTCAAGCGCTTTGGAAAAGAGAGGGGTGATGGTAATACATATATGTTCAAATACTAAGAGTAGGACTGATAATTGAATTGAGGATATTACATATATAATTAGGGACCAAGTAATCCAACTCCTACGTATAAATTGCAAAACAATCATTGTATTCAACCATTACCTATGTAGTGAATTCAATACATATGTACCAGATAACAAACAAACACACCCCGGTCTACTCGAATAGCAAGATCAGTCAAGTGGTTGCCTATTTGAACTTTGAACCCAGGAGGATTTGATGAATCCTAGTACTTTCTTCGATGGAACTTCAAATTTGAAAGATATTGAGAAGAAAATAAATATAGTCCAGGTGGGTTGGATAAGCCCAAGAACCATAATGAACATACTCTATACTCCATCTAGGCATTCCCTGTTGCAGAGAGTCTGGAATTAAATGTTGTTTTCTAAACATATACATTACTTATTCAAGTAAACAGACAATTTGCTCATAGTACACAATTACACTCCATCGGAATCATCTTTCCTTTTTACAGATACAATCATCACATGTCTTCTCTTCAATGTGTTTGGTTTTGGAAAGAATAACCGAGTACGGTTTTAGTACCAAATGATTACCTTTTTGCCATTCTTAGGTAAGGAATCCAGACCTCCTCAGAAATTATAGTAACAACCTAAACCTCCAGGCCACTTAAGATTCTTTCAAATATTACATTTTCACATTCTATTCACCAATCAATGGAAATTTTAACTGCATATAGTTGCCATTCTGCTGAGTTTCCAAGCAACATTTTAACCTGGTCTAAAATCTAAGCACTCCATATCCTAAGATTATTATGTGTGATTCAGTGTATGATGAAAAAGAGAAGCACAAAACAAGCAACCCAACAACATTCATAAACTCTGCATTCTAATACCTGATACAGAAGCATAAAAATTCTCAGCTTTCAACTATCAAAAGATGGGAACTTGGCCTGCAAATATATAACATGATAAAATAGCCAGGTAGGGAGAAAACCCAGTAAAAGAAAGAAGGATATATGATACAGAACATGAGAAATGAAGAAGAAGAAGCACATACTTCTTTCTTTCTATTCCGAGTCGGATGGGAGATGAATATCAGAAGACTCTTCAAAGACAATCTTCTGCACATCTGAAGACTCTTCAAACACAATCTTCTGCACATCTGAAGACTCTTCAAACACAATCTTCTGCACATCATCTGATGAATCTTCTTCGTAGACGAGGTTCTGCAAACCTGGCTTCAGCTCTCTCTTGCAAAACTCCTCATACTCTTCCTTATCCCCTGCCTTCTTCTTCACCTCCACAACTACCAATTTGGGTGTAAGCTCGAATATCTCCGCCGCGATCGTCAATGGCCCCTTTTCCCCTTCTCTTGAACCCTCCAAACTCACCCTACAGTCCTTCTTTCTCACCGTAAAGCTCACAACTTTCGCAATCTCCTCCAATTTCGATATGATCTTCGGAACGGGCGCACCCGATACGAACCTAGATTCCTCCCCTCCCTCCTCAAATAGCCCCGATAGATCGAAACCTGGGGAGAACGATATGATGTCGAATGCGTTTAGGCTTGCCGGCCTCGGCAGCCCCAAACCGGTCCGCCGCGGGTGGCTCTCCGGCAAAGATTCCGTATCGGACTCCGATTTTTCGGATTCCACATCTACGTCGTCGATGCTGCAGAACCGATCGTTCTCGATGTAGAATCGGACGTGCTTGAATCCCTTCTTGAACCACCGATTCTCCATGATTTCCGGAATCGTGATTCTGGTTACGGGATTCGAGTCGAGGAGGCGGGTGAGGAGGCGGCTGAGATCGACGGAGAACCACCGCGGGCAACGGAATTCCCCTTTGTAGATCTTCTTGTACATGGCCATGATGTTCTGATCGTGGAAAGGGAGGTATCCGGCCATCAACACGAAGAGGATGACGCCGCACGACCAGATATCGACCTTGGCGCCGTCGTAGCCCTTCCTCGCCAGTACCTCCGGCGCGACGTACGCCGGCGTGCCGCAGAAGGTGTGGAAGAGTCCGTCCTGCTGGATCTGATCGGAAACGGCGGAGAGGCCGAAATCGGAGACCTTGAGGTCGCCGTTCTCGTCGAGAAGGAGGTTCTCCGGCTTCAGATCCCTGTGGAAAACGCCCCTCGCGTGGCAGAATCCGACGGCGGAGATCAGCTGCTGGAAGTACTTCCTCGCCGTCTCCTCCTTGAGCCGCCCCTTGGCGACCTTGTTGAACAGCTCGCCGCCTCGGACGTACTCCATTACGAAATAGATCTTGGCCTTGGTCGCCATGACCTCGAACAGCTGGACGATGTTCGGATGCCGTACACGTCGCATGATCGAGATCTCGCGCTTGATGTGGCCCATCAATCCGCTCTTCAGTATCTTCTCCTTGTCGAGGACCTTGATCGCCACGCTCTCGTTCGTCTTCACATTCTTCGCGTGGTAGACCTTCGCGAACGTTCCATGGCCCAATAGCTTCCCTGTCTCGTATCGCCCTAGCAGAAGCCCTTGCCCTTCCTTCTTGTTCTTCTGCTTTTCGGCCATCGCACGATACAATACGATACTATACGTTACCAAATCTCTCGCGTTTTCTAGCTCTCTTCAGTGGAGAGGATCTGCCATTTCAATTTTTAATAAGAACAAGAACAAGGAAGAAGCCATCTTTTAAACTCCTTTTATTGTTTGCATCTTTCTTTCCTTTCTAATGCGGTCAAGTTTTTGGAATTTGATTTGATGATTGGGTTAACGGAGGGGTTATGACGGAGTAACGATTTCCGTAAGCCAGCGGGGATTGTACGGGGGGGTGGGGGGAGTCGCGTTGGCACGTGACGACTCCTCCTAAGTCTTTGCTGCTTCGAGTAGGAATAAGGAAGGGGTCCTAAAATGGACAGCGATTGCGAGCCAACGGTCGACCATGTAAGTGGGACACGCGGCGGTTCCGAAATAAACTGTAGTCCGAAGGAGTAGCATTTTTGTTTAGGCCTGCGCTGTAAAGTAGTTCACGCAATGTGGGCTGGTGGAACATTCAGTTCATTTTCCTACTGATAGTGATACAGTTGGGTTCGGAGTACTAACGACGTTGCATTGATGAGCAGGTGATCTGAACCTGGCTTGTGAGATCATGCCTCGATCTAGAGTATTCTATTTAAAAAAAAAAAAAAAAAAGTCCACAATCTTTTTATTTCATTAGCTATACCTACCTGTAAATCTCATATGCTCAAATGATAATTTCTCATGTAGTTGTGACTTGTGATAGTGCCAAATTTCATTTAAATTTCTAATACGCTCATGACTGACCAGTGTTGACGCCCTAATTTCACACACATGCTCCTCCCGAATTGATTCCTAACTCTTTGGGTTGAAAGTATCACCCGTGACCAGTAGATTTAAATTTTTCGTTTTAGAAAGACCAAGTTCATACACAGATTCAGCACACATAAAATGCATTATATGATTTTAATTTTTATTTTCCCTTTTTTTTTTTTTTTGAGTATTGGTGGGAGTGGCACTTTAAACTTGAAAATCCAGAGACAGGAACGTGCACTAATTAGCATGTGTGTGATCCTAAAGAGCATACACCACATGAGTATGACTGTGAGTGTGTTGGGAAAATGCCTATGATTCAACTTCCCATATATTCATTACATATGACAATTAACTCAACTTTTGTATGAGTGCCATAGTGATCATTACCGACTAATTCAAAGAATGCCATTTTGGATTGCTGTGAGCTTGTCCAGATTTGGTTATTCATTCGTGGAGTGAATATGTGAGCTATGTTCTCAAATAAGTTACCTATTTCAGGCATCGTAGTCAAATTAGAGTGGGCAAGGAAAAAAGGAAAAAGAATTGATACATAGCATGTTTGTAATATTCACCCGTCATTATGATCATTACATTAAACCCTTGTCTCAACTATATTCGATCGTGTATATAAATTTTATTTCTTTTTCCTCAAAATTTATATTTGGGCGGTGATGACAAAAAAATTTAGATTTACTGTCAACCTAACTGAAACAACTCTTTCTTGATTCCAACTCACCTACTGGGAAAATACATAGCCCTCTACAGAAAAACAGAAAAATCACATATTGAATTAAATTATGCATGTGCACAACATTATTTTGGAAAGAGTGAATGTTTCATAGTTATTATGATGTGAATTCAATGTCAAGTGCGAAATATTTTTGAAGATACATTTCAAGAAAGCATTCTTTTTGTTCGATGAATCTATATGCTTTCGCCTTCCTCTCTCTATCTTCATATCAAACAAATTTAGGCTTTGATATCATTTGTAGGATTTTACACCCTATTGAGCTACCATTTATCCCAAAATTAATTGGTAATGGAAAACAACACAAAAATGATTTTATGGTGAGCGCGAGGGTTCGACCACAATTATAACCGCTCAGTAGCGAGGGTAGACGTTGACCTCAATACAAATAAGTACCCATGATGTCCTATGAAAAAGCTTCAAGTTGTTAATTATTCTCAATTCTATCAGGGCATGCCATAAACATTTCTAGTAGTCGTTCAGTTCATTAGCCCAACCAAATTCAAAGTAAGCTACCGAAGTAACAATATAGCAGAAAACTAGGTCCATGGAACCCCACAAATGGCCAAATTACACATGAGAGGGAATTCCTCTTTGTAGTCATCCATTAAAATGCCCGTTTTTAGAAGCCTAATATCATTTTTCAAAATTTGAATTCTGGTAGATGGCCAATTCATTGCCCTAACGGCCCAGCCAAACCTAATGCTAATATTACTCTATTGTAAATGAGCTGGACTTAGATATACTTCAACCTAGCCCATCTTCATTATAGGTTCGTGAATAGGAATTAAATTAATCAGAATTGAGGGAATAAAGAGAATTTCTCTTTTTCTTATACAAATGGATTGCAAGTGCAGTCCAACACCATTACTTGTGTCATTATTTGATCAATGAGCCCCCACACTCTTATTATCCTCTTAACGATCTAGAGCCCACTCCAATTTGACACTCATTCATTCTTTACTAGTAGTAGAGTATAATCTTAAAAAGAAGAACCTCTAAATTATAAGAATGTTAAAATTTAACACTATTAAGTCAAGGTTGGGATGATTTTCTGTGACTGAGCTTTTGCCTGACCTTTATTTGTGATGATATTTTATCATTCCCCCTATGATCCTACTTATAGACAAGCATCTAAGTTGACCTTAATTTCAAGGTGTAACGCACCATAGCGCAAGAACAATTTACTCATGGGTGGAACTTCTTTGCCCCGTGAATGAAACACAAAAAGGGACTTGTTTGTGCAAAATTGTATCAAGGTATTTTGGTTTCACTGTCATAGAAAAACTGTTTCAACACATAGTATAAATAGCATTTTGTTGCATATAAGAAAAAACATTTTAATAAGTGCATAATAACAAGGGGCTTTTACCAGGAAAATTCCCTTATACATACCCTTAGTAGACCTAAAAAGACCTAACATGTTGATAATAACTAGATAGGACTCCCTTCAAACTATACTCTTTTTTGTACTTTTAAGCTAAGCAGCGATATTGTTGTTTATTTAAAATCAACGTCCAATATCCCCTTTGTCCATTTGTAATCTTATCATTTTAGAAGAGATTTTTTGCAACTTTTCATCTCACAACCCACATTTTGGCTTTTTCCCTTTGATTACTCTGTTAAAGAGGAAGGTTGACTCCAATAGAGGTAGGTAGCCTACCTTACCTTTTATTAATCTTTGTTTAAACCTAGATATTTCCTTTTTGTAAATAAAGATTTTTTTAGCTAAATCTTAAAAGGTGGAGTCTATTATAGTGGTTGTCATGTATTATTTTATTAATATTCCTTATTCCATTAAATAGTTTGGTGGTCTATACTATAGGTTCATGGAGTCGTTTTATATCACCGAATTGAGGCCTAATCTGAGCGTGCTAGTGGCTAGCATATCACGAGCATCGATATCACTACCCGCCACAGAGAGATTGTCACATGTGAGTGTGTGGGTATGTTGAGCATCCATATCATCGCCTGTTATAGACAGTTGGGATGACATATTTGCTTTTTATATGTTTTGTACTTAAAAATGGAAATACAACACCGTTTTTTAACTCAATAAGCTCATGTATCACGCCATTATTGGTCCAAATTGAAAAATCTTATTTGAACCAAACAGGAATTCGATTCCCTCTAATAAACTCTTCCTCTTCTAAAACCCAATATCTTGAACATTGTTTGCATTGGTAATCCTTCATATCGAAGAGCTATTTCAGCACAAACTTCAAGCTGTATAAAGATTGGTGTTGTCCATAGGATGCGCGCGCAAGAAACAACTAGGAAAAACCTCTCAACACCCGAATTAAAACTCTTTAGGTTTAGATTTAGACCAACAAGCCTTCGAAACCCAAAATGGTTTCACAACTTCTATTACAAACTTGAAAGTCCTATTGTCCGTGGTCTGAAAAATTTATTAGTGAAACATTTGTTTCTTCTACAAGATGAAAGAAATCGATAAAAATAGGAGGAAATGAGGAGTTCATAAATGGGAGGGGATATAATGCCCCCATAGAAAATTAAAAAAAAAAAAAAAACTAAGAAGGGCCCTTAGGACCACTCCAGGCCATAAATTTCTTTGGAGTCCTTTCCTTTTTTGGTCTACTAGGGGTCCAGGGGATTTTTCTGATAACGAAAATGTTCTACTAAGGAGATTGCACAACTTCATGTGAGCGACTTGGTCGCACCTTTGATTAGTATAGCCCATTTGATAATCCTATCAATCCAAGATCTCATATCAAGCCTATTTACACTTGTTGAACCTTCACCCACGAAACTGAATTTAAAAAAAATAAGATTAAAATGCCATTAAACTATAAATCCATTTTGCTTTGTAGAATAAAGCCATTAAAACATAGCTAGGAAAATATGATAGTGTTGACATTTAGGGTGCATTTGGCATTGTGTCATTCGGATGCTCTCATATTCTCACGGGATAAGGCTGTGGAAAATATGTAATTGGAAAGTACAAATCACTATTCCGAATTTTGATTTCATGAGAAGGAATCTCAAAATCTAAATCCACTTGAATAAAAAAGTTCTTTTTATAAAAAAAAATAACTCATTGGCACAATTGTTTCTTACTTATCTCTTCCCTTTTAAAAAATGTTATTTAAAGAGTCAAAATCCTTTCACTTATCATGAAGGTCATACCCCATATTTACATTCTCAAATAATCTGACTCACTTTATAAATCCTAAAGGTGGGTCACATGGTCACAATTACAAAATGTAGGCCCATATTATAAAATTATAATAGTGAGACTGCATTATAAATCCGATGAATGTGGACCCTATCTTCTAAGTTATAAAGTTGGGCATGACGTTCTAATTTCTAAAGGTGGGTCCCATATCCACAATCATAGAAAAGGTGGCTCCATATTATAATTCTTAAAGGTGGGTCATATGGTTACAACCACGAAATGTGAGCTCACATTGTAAATCCTATGAATATGACCCCATGTTTGAATTTCTAAAGCTATGTACCACATTGTGAATCATATAAATGTGGGCCCTATGTCTATAATCACAAAAAACATGTCTTCGCTTTGTAATTTATAAATATGGGTTATATGGTCACTATCACAAAGGGTAGACCCACATTGTAAGTCTTATGAATGTAAGTCTCATATTCTAATTTCTATAGGTGGTACCATGTTGTAATTTCTAAAAGTAGGTATCATATTTACATTTACAAAAAAGTAACCCCACATTATAATTTTTATAAATGTGGGTTATAATTTTTATAAATGTGGGCCCACATTATAAATCCTATGAATATCACTTGCCCCATATACATTAATAATAAAGTGGCGCAAACAATAAAAGGTGGATCCCATATTGTAAATCTTATGTCCACCCCTTAAAGCAAAGCTTTTTAAATATTATCAGAAAAGTTTTGTATGGCATATTCCTAGTAGAATAATTTAATATAATATTTTTAAATAAGTTTTGAAGAGTACATAATTCGATCTCACAACAAAATCGAGAACAACACGAGAATAATGCCAAACAGCCTCTTTATTTCCCTTGTGATAAATAAGGAGACATTTCCATGAGTCCTTCCCATCTAGGTGAGTCGGTGACTCCCACAAGCTGAATTACAGGGAAGCAATATCTATTCTCCTTTATAGGAGAACAATCTCCCTACAGCTGCTCCTCGTGGATAAGTCTGTGGACTTTTCATACCGTTTGGATAGCCTTTGTCAATCCACGTAGGGTTCTTTCAGTTCAGTTGTTTTTCCATCTGAACCATTTAAGTAGATGATGAAAGTCATCAGACAATTGGGTGCCCAACCCAACCGACCTGAACATTTGACAACGCACTAGAGGGATTGAGTGAAGGAAAGAAAGTGCATCTCTTCTCGTCGAAACACTTCCAGCTCGCCTGCATGTACATTAATATTGACGATAATACCCCCCTACACTTCAACAAATATGGGGATGGAGTATGGACAGGCGCCACGTATCTTTGTCTCCTGAGTCCTGACGCAATCGAAAAGTGACTGTAATGA
The DNA here is from genome assembly GCA_038049695.1 of Cinnamomum chago. NCBI lineage: Eukaryota > Viridiplantae > Streptophyta > Magnoliopsida > Laurales > Lauraceae > Cinnamomum > Cinnamomum chago. The sequence goes on along the minus strand of CP142457.1, from coordinate 53,255,488 downwards.
GATAAAGACTGGACAAGATCAGCAAGACTTTTCTGCTACTGTTCGTATAGGCGCATGTATTCACGTGTTTTTAGTGCTTTATATAGGAACTGTGTCGGATTGGCCAGGAGCCTCCAGTCTTTGATTGACCGGGCTGGAGCTCTCAAGTTCCAGAAATGTACTCATTTATAGGAATTTTCATAACCAAGATGGAAAGAACTTGTTTATTAGGAATAAAAGAAACAAATGATTTATTTTGAAATCAATTTGGTTTTTGGAATGAAAGCTTTACTCATATTTTATTTTTCTTTTTTATACCTAAGTGTAGAGGTTAGGACCTGTTTGGATATATGGTGAGGTGAAGCATCAAATCAAGAAAGAATAAAATATAAGGTGTTATGATGATGTTTTGTTTTTAGTTGTTTGGTATATATGAATTTTTTTTTACTTTTTATATAGAAAAATGGAGGGTTTTTTTTTTGTATTTTAGTGGAGAAAGAAAATTGCTTTTTTACTTTTTTTGAAAATTTTGAAGGAAATTTTTTAAGTTGTATATTTTTTATATAATTCCTTGTCATTTCTCGTTTGAATATACCGGATTCACCTTACTTTACTTTAACCAGTTAATTGTCAAACATATCATGAGTGCTTGAACATATGAGAAACTTAAATTAGATCTTAACCATTCACATTCAAACTATTGAGGTCAATGTTCATCATCGCTTCTGAAGTTCTCGCCCTAATCATAAAAGCATTATTGTATCGTATTTTATTATCAATTAATTTAGGATAAATGGTATCCCACTAAAATATAAGATCCTATTATAAGTGGTATAATGCCTGAATCCTGATACACGTAATTTGCGTTTGACTCATGAGTCGGTTTACTACATGAACGACACCATCCTCAGGCCAGAACATACCAAAAAACTGCCTCGTTTTTAATGGAGAGAGCTACCTGCCTGCCTACCTCCATTCATAGGAATTCATAGGAATCCGGTACACGACAGAAAAGTACTTTCCGCGTAACGTGGAGAGCTGAGTTAATGAAACTCGCAGTCGCACTGGCATCGAAATCTCAGGCACATGGGTGGCCGCGAGAGCAACCCACACGTTCTTGCTTGCGTTTCTTCTACGTCGTCTAAGTTTGCCTTTTGTTTCTTTACCGAAGGTCCAAAAACATGGTCGGCCTTTTGTCGATAAATATTGAATATGTTTTTAACAAAATATCAACCTTTCCACCATCCGACGGTCAAAGAGACATGTGTGGTGGCCCCATAAAAGGAGGGTAATCCCTTTGTTTATACCCCCAAGACAACGTCGAGGATACGTATGCACTTAAATTAAAACCATTACCGTTATATTTCAATATTTCAATGACAAAGAATATAAGAGATTCAAAAGGCTTTGATTCTTGGAATAATAGTCTTAAGAAGTCAAAATGACCCTCTGATTAGCTTTTTAATTATTTGTCAATTTTAGGTAATTAATGGCACCTTACTATTCGTACCTATTATTATATATTATAGAGGTAGGATTCGATTTCGAAATTGAGCTCTAATTGCGCAATTGATTGTAAAATTGGAGTTCAATTTCGATTTCAATTTTAATTTAAGAAAAGATTTTAGAGATTTTGGAGAAATTTTTTTATTTTAATCATCGAAATATGGAATCCAACACATTCAACACATCTATCTATATATTAGACTTTTAGATAAAGATGGTTTCTAATATGATCTCAAAATATTCTTTCTAACCAATAAGGATATACGTTGCATAAATCTATGGCCATAAATTATAAATCTATGGATAAATAATTAATTATTTAAAAATATTAATTATTTTTAATAGGGAAAATGACCGTACGGAGGTTCCAAAACTCAACATTTACATAAGATCAGACGAAAGACTACAAATTTCCTAAGAGAAGATCGTACATAAAGAATGGACGATTTTACCGTTTATCCTGCGATGTACTAAGCCCGTAGGATATCACACCGTTCAATATCCTACATATAGGATATCTCCGTAAAATTTTCACCATTCTCCTTTCAACGTAGGTGAAACAGAGACAGAGATAACTCGGTAAAAACCCCTTTTTACTATGATCATCTTCTTCCATCCTCCAATGGTTTTTCCTCCGTGTTTTTATCATCTTCTTGATATTAATATTGCAGGAACACATGTACAAATTCCACTCATTCCATCCAATCACACCTATAAATAAACCACGTGTTTTCATTTTCAAGCCTCCACCTGTTTTCCATCCATATAAAATGCACATGGTTGTGTCCAACCACTACTCATTTCACATGCCAATTGTTACATATGTACAAATTCCAATTCCACCTACACACATGCACTTTGTGTTTGTGTTTGTGTTGTTGTTGTTTTTTTTTTTTTTTTTTTTTTTTTTTTTTGGTTATACACTACTTCACCACTTCCAAGCAAAGTAGCAAACCCACAAAAATCCAGACCATGTGGTCTCGCTATAGCAAGCTCAGACCCTCGCTATAGCGAGCCCCCTATTCTGCTGGGCTCGCTGTAGCGAGCTCCTGGAGACATTTTCTTCCGCCGAGGGTATTTTCGTCAATGGATTAATGCGCTCTGATTTTCTCTTAAATGGATAAATGAGCTCTGATTTTTCCTACCCACACTTGCTCACTTTCTCCTCTCTGGCTTTTCCTACCCACACCTACTCTCAATTTCATTTCCTTCTCTCATTTTCTCAAACTCAGGTATGATCCTCTTCTCTTCTTCTTCTTATTATCCTTTTTTTTTTATCTTAACCGTGCAATTTCGATTTTCTTGGGTTTTCTTGTATTCATCCAAAACTTTATGGAATTGGCATTTTTCTTTACAATGTGCACGAAGAAGGAGTTCTCTTGAGATCCACTCATATCTGAACACATTTTGAAGCCTGTTAAAAGCAAAAAAAAAAAAAAAAAAGAGGTTGATTAACAACATTATTCAAGGCATAAGGCCCACCAATCTGTTGCTCTAAAAAAAAAATTAAGGAAAAAAGAACTTTCGAAATTGAATGAAGGCTGGGTGAAAGTGCATGTGATTCCATTTTGGGTGTTCTCCATTTTAACGGTAATGGTAATATACTATTGGAACCCACAAGCCCAAACGGAGATGGAAACGAAGCTCTGTAGTTTTTGGAAACGGAGGTCTCTACAATTTTTGGAAACGGAGGTCTGTAAGTGATATAAAAAATGAGTTATATATGAAAGTAGGTAACGGTGCGATATCCTACGAGCATAGGATATTGAACTGTGCAATATCCTACAAATCTAGGATATCGAACGGTGCGATATCCCACTAGCCTAAGATATCTAACCGTGGGATATCCTACATCGAAAAAAAAAGGTAAAACTGCCCGAATTTGGACCTCCTTTTCTGTACGATCTGTTGGTGAGTAATTTTTACTTTTCCATCTTGTCTTGGGTAAATGCGGGATTTTAGGTCGTTTAGAGCGGGCATATTTTGCTAATATACATGATTCATCTATTTTAACTCAAAATCTCAAAATAAATCGAAATTGAGAAGTAGAATCTGTATAGCCAATGCAAATCCTCCGTGCGGGGAGAATGAAGCATCAACCAAATTTGTATAATTTTCTACAAACATCTTGTGCCCTCTACATCCTAGTACTCGAGCTTAAATCCTCTGCAAGAGCAGCTAACCTTTTACCATTTGCACGTTCCCTGTCATCGTCCACGCATTCTCTACTGGCCTCTCCGATAAAGACATCATTGTAACAGTTGAGGAATTCACAAGAATTTGCAGTCCTAAAATTTTCTTACTGTTGTTGAAACAAAAATCTCTCACTTACGGCTGAGGATTTCAGATTGGGCTGGGCTCATTGATCTTTACAAGAGATTTGCAGATTTAGGGCACGTTTGGCAACAGTATGTGGTGGGGAATCCTCAAACCTTTTCCGAGTAAGCGTGGATTTTTTATGTTTGGTCCACATTAGATTTTGAGAGGAAAGACATTGAAAATGCATGCTTCTGATTATTTCTCACATCAGACCTCCCACCCTTTGGACGCTGGAAATCCTTCATTGCAAGGAAAGGCGGAGCTAAAGTGCATGCTACAGTGAAAAAACAGGATGAAGAAGGTTAGAGGATTTTGCTTTGAAAACCTACATTTTGGGTCCCACAATCAAGATCCAAACCGTTAATCATGTTGAAACCCTCCAAAACGGCTATATGACAAAAAATCAGCCGTTGATTCATCGTACATCATGAGAAATAGGCCAAAAACCAGTGGGCGTTTATTTCACATATACTGTATAAAAACGAGATGAAAAAACAGTCCGTTGTTTTCCACTTTTTGGTTCTTGTGGGCCCCAAAACCATGATTTGAACCATGAGTTATTTCCGGAAGGTCAAGCACAACTATTAGATTAAATTTCAGCCGTTGATTCATCATAGATCATTAGAAATAGGCAAAAAATCAGTGGCAGTTTATTTCACATATACTATATAAAAACGGGGTGAAAAAATAGTCCGTTGTGTTCCATTTTTTGGTTCTTGTGGGCCCCAAAATTATGATATGAATCGTGATTTATTTCCAACAGGTCAAGCACAAATACTAGATCAAGTTTCAGCCGTTGATCCATGCTATATCTTGAGATATTTTCAGAAAATTTCAAATTGTAAAAAAATAACTTTTTATTCTTGTGGGCTGCCTTTGTACGATCTGAACCGTTCAAATTCTCTAAATGGCCAAGAACATCTTTGAGGAGAAAGTTGAGGTCTAGATTTTTCATGAATTTTGAGAAATTTTTAAAAAAGCTTACAACCATTGGATCATATATAAGATGATACAAAATCCCAAGGGGTAGCTCAGTTGGCCTAGGACTACGGTTTGCACCCGGAGGTTGTAGGTTCGAAACTGCACTACCACACTAGGGCTACAGGGGAGTTTACCCGGCTTCCCTCTGGGCTCAGAGCGATTAGTTTAGCCCAAAGGGTTGGGAACCCTTCGATAGCCAAAAAAAAAAAAAAAAATCTTACAAATGATAGGAATCCTCTCTCAATACTAAACATAGAATTGTCATTGGAAATTCTATATGAAGATGTATTGATTCTAGGGAGATGGAGAGAATCCCCTAAATAAAAGATTCCTCCCTGTTTTCCAAACTTGCCCTTAGGAATTTGTCACTGCCCTTGGGACAGGGTGAAGAATTCACACTAAAGATGAACATTTCACACATCTGAATTAAAAATTTTCAAATTATCTAAAAAAGAAAATTTCAGGATCCTCAAAAGAGGAAATTTTCTCATACTCAAATTCTCTTGCATAACCTACTTTACCGATAACTAGGTAGAAATCCCTGCAAAGATTTGATTGCCAAACATAATAAGTGATGAGAGAGAAGGTAAGAAATAGATTTTCTTTTATTTTCCAACCTTTGTACAACTTGAATACATTATCTCATGTTACAATTATGCCAAAACATACAAGAAGGTACAAGTGTACAACTCAGACAATAGAAACGTATTAAAGATTCACCACAGAGAGATCTCTTCTTTTAGAGAGTGTACTTTTATTTTTTTTTCAGAGAAACAGAGAAATCTCCATCATTTCCTCAACCAGATATGTCAATGGACTTCACTTCAGGCTTTTTCACCTCTTGTTTTGGAACAGTGACAGTAAGCACACCATTCTCCAAAGCAGCCTTCACCTTTTCCACCATTACATTCCCAGCAAGTTGGAATCGCCTCAGGAACTTGCCCCTGCTCCTCTCGACTCTGTGCCACTTGTCGTTCTTCTCTTCGCTTTCTTTGCTCCTCTCTCCACTTATCTTAAGGACCTTACCTTCTTCAACCTCCACCTTTAACTCCTCTTTCTTCAGCCCTGGAAGGTCAGCTTTGAAGACATGGGTTTCTGGGGTTTCCTTCCAATCGACTTGGGCATTTGCAAATGCAGAGATGTCACTGGATCGAGGGGCAGCGAGGGAGGTGAATGGAAAGCCATCGAAAGGATCCCAAATGTCGAGTGAGAAGGGATCAAATGCGTTGCTTCGTCGACCGAACATCGATGGTATGATCGACATTATCTATTACTCTTTTTTATTGACAACTAGTATTGGGTTGTAGGAAGAAATGACAAACAAGACGCTCTGTATATTAAGCTATTGGTTGATGGATCGATGGGGTCCGGAGACGTTTGGGAGGAATTTATAGTTGAGAGGAGGGACGTCTTGAAATGTCTTGAATTCTCCAGAAACGTTTTCTTCTTCTTCTTGTTTCTGGGTTGAGAAGACATGGTGCCAGTGCATGCCACCACTGCCTAGTGTTGTCACTGGAACATTCCTATGGACCAGTAGGTTGAATGACTAAATTGCCCTTCTCTGGAAAGAGCTCGACGCTTCAATGGAGCAAACAGACGGACCGAACTAACTGGTATCTCTTATTTTCAACCACTACTTGCGTAAAAATTTCTAAAGCGGAGAGAGAGGTTTGGAATGCTATATAAGAGCAACTCCAACGTAAACTTTAAATTGTCATGTCAGCCTCTAACAACTCTAATTGACATATGAGATTGTCTCCAACAGATACTCCATATCCTACATGACATTTGAAATATGTGATGGTATGTCAAATTTGGCATACCATAAAGCATACTTCAAATTTTTTTTTTGAATAAAATAATGGTGAGAGTCCACTTGCATTTGAGTTTTTGGGTGCAAATCATTCTTTTAAATAAAATAATGATTATAGGCCCACTTACATTTGCATTTGACATTTCTCTCGGAGTTGCCAAGTTACATTTGCCAAAATACATATGCCACATCAACCTTTATTTTTTAAAAAGCATATCCAAATTTAAAGTACCTCTTGGAGATGCTCTAATTCTACTCTCTACCTGCTTAACGAAGTAGAGATAAATCCTCTCAAATTAAGAAGTTATAATTTTTTTTATGGTTCAATGAAGATGAGAGTAGAGATACCAAATAAGGCTCTGGAGGAAGATTTTCACCTCAGCGACATTTAAGAGGGGCAACTGTTTTACATCCAATGTAGCCACAAGAAGAACCAACGGTCAAAATAAATTGAGTCATGTGTTGATTGAGGTGGGTAAAGTATCGCGGATTTCTTTCTCCACTGGGGTACTGGGACTCAAACACCCCTGCGCTTGACCAGCTTTGCTATGCCTGTGATGATTTAGCGTATAACTTGTCTGATCTTCATTAGGGATGTAAATGGGTTGTCATTCTCTGATTATCCGGAGGTTTTAAGCCGTTAAAATTCAGATTTGGGTTCCTACTTAGGCCCCGGTAAGTTAATAGGTCCGGATTTGAATCATGTTACACCGTGTTTCCAACCAATAAACTTAGGACCCAACATATTCCCTCAATTTTTTAGAATCCCTTTTGAAAATAATTTTTTTCTCTATATCATTCTCTATCTAAACCCGAAGCCAAACTCATCCCATATATAAAACTGATTCAGGTTCCAATTTCATCTTCTCATTAACAGTTCCGCTTCGACACTGATCGAAAATAAACCATTTACATCCCTACTCAAAACTCTTAATTGAGGAAGTTTCACTTTTTTCTGTAAGAAAAATGTATCACCAAACTATAATTTAGCACAATAAATAAAAATCAGAACAATCTTCATCTCTATCATATAATCCCGTCATCACATAAATGCACCTTGAACCATCTTCACTTGCTATTCATGCATAGTGACTCATCAATACGATAGCATCTTTCAATGTATACGTGAACGGACCTTCGCATTGGAGTGCACTCACTAATAAATTATCGTTCATACGTACAAAAATTAATAATTTATACATGAAAATTAAATCTCTCACCCATGGCTATGTGAGTAGGCTGCTTCGGCTCACATCTATGGTAAATGCATAAATTTTCCGTTCGTACCAACCAAGAAAACACTGGGCCTATTTGGATAGACAATTAAATAGAGTAGAGTGAAGTTAAATGGATCATAACAATCTAAAATTTCAACTTTATTCCATTTGGATGAGTCTGACCCTATAGATGAAATAATATTGTGAGTCATATGTACTCCATTTTACTTCAACTCTAAATACTACCATTTTCTTGAGTAAAAGTAGATTCTACTTCAAACCTTAAGTTCAAAATAAGCATCCAAATGGAGTGAAGTAAAGTACTCTACTTTAACTTCAACCTACTTCTTTTCACTCCACTCCACATGTAAAATCCACTTTATTTCACTCCACTCTTCGTTTATCCAAACATCCCTAAAGAATAAATTTACATCCCTCTTATATATTGGTTAGGCCTCCAAGTGGGAGACACTTTTAATCAGAAGAGATGTGATATAAAGTGAAGGTGACAGCATCCTCTAAAGCCCCTATTTGTGAAAAAGTGGTTTAAGGTGACAGCATCCTCTAAATTTTCCCAATTCCATTTGACAAGAACGAGATCTGATCTTCTTCGATCAAGATTTAGCACAACCATTCAAATGATTGAATGGTTTTACCCACTGAAAATAGATCTGAGCAAGGCAGCCCCCTCCAGCACCACCATACTAGTTTGATGCTGTGGGTGTGGGTTCTGAACAGGAGTACTTTTTTCTTCTTCTTTTCCTTCGTAAAAGAGCAATATTAGAGAAAGCAGTGACCCTCGTCTCTCGATTCAAATTTGCCACCAAAAGCAGTGACCCTCGTCTCTAGATTCAAATTTGCCACCAAAAGCTTAAATTAATAGGTGGTATATTAAGACATTTCAAGCCTATTATTTAGGCGATATGAGACTTCCCAACACTCCCCCCTCGCGTGCAAGCCCAACAGATTTCATAGACAAGCGGATCAAAACCCGCTTTGATACCATGTAAAAAATCATATACTAACCCAAAAGCTTAAGTATAGATAGAAGGCCAATACAGGTATATTACTTAGGCGATGTGAGATGTGGAACTTCCCAACAATTGCTTTATCACTATTGTGGTTAAGGAAAGTCGCATTCCCTTCAGAATTCAGATTTCAGTGGCGCCTTGAATTGAACATGGCCTCCTTTCAGCACAAAGGCCATTTAATCCCATTAGATGTTCCGAGAGACTTCAGCTGAGAATCATTATTAAGGAAATGTTTCATCAAGGGGCTGCCAGTCTGTCTGCATAGAATACATAGAAATCGATTGTATATGTATTCATAGTTAATATAATACATAGAAATCAAATGCATATGTATTCATAGTTAAATGAGCTCCACCAAAGTATGATGAAGGTAAAGGATCCAAGGTAGCAATGTAGATGCAACCATTAAACATCCCTTTCCTCTTTACCAAAAAAGAAAATTTAAACAAAAAATCCCTTCCCAGTGATCTAAATTACCAGGCTAGTGGCTGGGTATTCATTTTCCACCACCCCTTAAATTATTTTCCATTAGCTAGGGGTAAATTTGCATTTGTTTCTTCAATTTTTAGCATTTCTAGAAGTAGAAGTCTTACATTTCCTATGTATTCAATTACATGAAATAAACAGGCTAAAGGCAATACAAACATCAAAAGCTTCCTCCATCATAGGATTTAGGATTTAGGGTTCTTTTTTTTTTTTCACACCCATACACAACCCTACACCCAGGTCCCAGGTCCCTCACCATCAACGATACAATACCTGGTTCACTGTGGAGGGAAGTGCCTCACTAGTCAACTATCATTGGATCAGCCGGTGGTTAGGAGATGAGGGATATGTTTAGGGGTTAGGATTAGTTAGCATAATGGTTTTCCATCCCATTCACTTCTATAACAATCTGTACTTGTTAGCTCTAGATTACAACAGACTACTCCAGAAGATCCATTGCATGTCCATTTGATATCTCTATCTCAAGTGTTTCTACAAATACCTAACAGCTCAGCTACAATTATAGTTCTACAACATAGCTTACAAGAAAATAGCAGAAGACACGTTCCACCGCAGGAACTACTGAAATGAAGACCAAGAGGCTTGCATAATAGTAGAGGAATCCTCTCCAAGCAAAGTGCGTAGACTATATTAAAAACTGTGGTAGTCCAGGTCTCAGGTGGAAAGTTAGAATTTCAGAACCCTGCCTTTCCACATTCGGATCCTGTAGGAGACTTGCTACCCACTTTTCCACAATCCGAACCTGTAGGAGACTTGCTACCCATTTTTCCAGATTCAGATGCAGGAGACCTTGCAGTATGGAAGCTGGAACAGCTGCCTACCTTAGCAGTTGGCTTGTGATGCCGAACGAGAGGGACAAGAGACTGCACAACATCTGCCATAAGAGGCCTGTAATCAGCCTCAGGTTGCACACACATGGCAGCAATGGCGGCCACCTGAATGACCTCCTTCATTGAATACTGCCCTTCCAGTGATGGATCCATAATCTCTACTACCTTCTCTCTATCTGTAAGGTGAGGCAAAGCCTTTTTGCATTCAAAAAGGGAAGAAGAACAAAAGAGGTCATTGTTAGTGTTCAGGGTTCAGATATGGAACTGGGAAATAGAAATGGGAAAACAATCAAATAAAATATATTTATAAAAACTAACTTAAACATCGTCACTTCATAAACATGGGTACCAGTATTGTGTCAGTCTTAGAATCATGGGGAATTTACTAGATATCAAAAAGTCAATTAAAACTGAAAAAGTGTTCATGAAGTTATCAGGTTCTGGTATCAGTCTCAACCATATGCAGATAACAGCTTCTTGCTGTCTTTGTTCTTCTTGGTAACGCAAGACATTCTTCATCCTTCTACGAGAATTTAGGGGCATTTCCAGCATATCGACTTGAGATTTGAAAACTTTTTGGCCAGTTTAATTATGCAAGTGCACCCACAACTGAACCACCCTAAAAATATCAGATTGTAGGAGTCCATAATTTTGCAGGTACAACAATTGATCTCTGAATATTAAGGTTTCATTTCCAAATTTAGTACTAATATTCCAACTACACAAACATTAAAAAAAAAGAACAACGAAAAAGAAGAAAAAAAAAAGAATCTTGGCGCTCACAATCACCACCACCACCAAAGCCTCATTTATTTCTTGAGGCTTGTAAACAAAGTGTGAGGAGGCAAGTGGCACATCATTCATTTGTAAATTATATCCAAAAATTATTTATATATGAAAAACAACTTTATGCTCTGGAGAAATTGCAAGAGTAAAATTGCATAATATGACAAAACAAGTATCTCCCAAACATAACTGCACTGCACATCAAGATTAACAAGGTTCTTCCATAATGGAAAAAAACATAACATGCAGATTTTTCCTTGGTGGTCCTGTGCAAACATGAGATAAACAGTAACATTGGATACGGCAGAAAATCTTTCCTTTTTTCAAATGAAGTCTGGCCTTATGTTCACTCCTGACATCTACAAAGTATGCAGTGTGAATATGTAACAATAGGAAACAAGATACATACCCACGATACAAGGACACCTTCTCCAGGAGACCTTTTCATGTCCACTGGAACCCGGCCAGTGAGAAGCTCCAAAAGCACAACCCCATAGCTGTATACATCTGATTTGGTTGTCAAATGACCAGTTAATGCATACCTACAAGTCAATGGAACCTTCACTTTAGAATACAAGAAATTATGCATTACTTTTTTTTTTAAATAAGAGCATAACGCATTGATATTTAATTGCACGTTTTCCAATTAATCACAGTTGATTGCTGCTAATACTTGATGCAGTATTGTCTTGTTACTTTTACTGGTAGGAGAAGAATAAATACTGCTGGAGAAGGCAACATTAAAATGGAGAACAGAGCACTGTAAATGGATGAGTAGAAATCTCTCGTCGCCGAAGGGATGGGGAAAGGCTACAGTTTTGATGCTAAAAAAGTAGAAGATATGCAATTGTATTTTTTTTAGAACATGTAATTATAGCAGTTCTTACTCAGGAGCAACATATCCTTGGGTGCCCAACACTCGGGTGGAAACATGCCCTCCAGCCTTCTCAGATCCAAGTTTTGCTAGGCCAAAATCTGAAACTTTGGCGTGAAAGTTTTTGTCCAAGAGGATGTTGCTGCTCTTAAAATCTCTGTGAATCACAGGAGGACTAACATGCTCATGGAGGTACTCTAAACCTTTGGCAGCTTCCAACGCTATCCTCATTCGGGTCCCCCAGTCCAACTTTGAAACACCACCATGAGAACCTGCTGAATAGAAGACCAGTGAATTACAAAGATAACTTGAATTCCTTTTAAACATGTAACAAACTGTAATGATGCCCTAGAATGCTCTAGCATGCTTCGTGGAAGACATGAACAACACACGTTTTGACTAAAACCAAATGCAAAACTTAGAACAGAAAAAATATACACCAAGGAAAAATGTTAGAACCATGCGAAAATGCTGCTTCATCTTGCAGGTTGGCTGGGTAGTGAAAGATAATTTCTGAAATATCCATGTATCTGCAGTATGAAGCACATTATGGGACAAAGGGATGTTCCAGGCACTCCACAATCAGAAAGCAGGGATGGTAACATGGTAGTTTCCAAAGTCCACCAGTTCAGTACCACAACTAGTGCTTTATGGAATTTACTTAACAATAATAATGCACAGATATAAGTTTATTTAGTCACTTGACCTAAATGTTTACAGATAAAGAATTTTGAACACTGTCACAAGTTATACTTGTCAAGATACTTCACGAGAAATCAGGAAAAAGGAAGCTGCATGACAGAAAAGAAAATGAATAGAAATGCTGAAAACCAACAAATAAGGAAAATGTTCAATGCAATATGCCAATATCATAGCTACTCCATGTTTGCAACCGGATATCATACCATGCCTTTCCACATCATTACATAAAAAATAATAATAATAACACCATGCTCCAACCTTTATCCAACAATGGCACACTTGTGCCAGAAATGAAATTCCAAAGGATTTGAAAATCAATAAGCATCTTGAGCAGGAGAAGTCAGTCCATTTCTGACATGAGAAAGATGCATGGTTACCAATTATAATAATGCAAATGACAGTCATGAAATTCTTATTCTTCGAACTTTCCTAAACCCCCAACAAACAAAAGTCAAATTGGTTCTCGTAACAATTTAAGCAAGCATGGTCTTACGTCTCAAAATGACACCTCAAATCAACTCTTCAATAATGACCTTGAGAAATTGAGAAAAAAGCCAAGAAAGAATAAATGGTTAAATGGGTGATTCCTACTCAGATTAAAGACCTATATTAATAAAGATGTCTTTTGACACCTTTCTTGAAAAACTAGCGATAATCAGTTAATTGGCATCACAATCTAGGGATATACTATACCATCAACCATATTACACCTTAGGGAATGTTGCAGATGTTATCAAAACTGCCTCTGTTACCTACTTAAAATCCTTCAAAGTTGGTTCTTTTCTGCTCCAATTGACAGTGTGCAGCTACAATGGAAGAAATTTGTGGAAAAACTCTACTTGGCCCGACCCTGGGGACCGAATCCTGGCCCGGTCCCCAGGGAGGACCCTTGGATCCCAGGGCTGGGATCCAAGGGTCCTCCCTGGGGACCGGGCCAGGATTCGGTCCCCAGGTCGGGCCAAGTAGCACAGCTCAAATTTGTGTTCATGTCTCCTTCATGCATCTAGCTCTTGATTCCTAAATCCTTCCACAGTAGTCTTTCCTCTTCTCGTGCGCAACCAGTTCTGGGAGACATCCTTTTTCAATACTATTCAACAAACAGAACTTGTTGACCAATTGCCATCAAAACCAGCAAGGCAGCAATTTTTAGTAGGTTTTGTCCCTCCAGTATCCAAACAATCAAGATTCTCTAAATTCCAGACCATCAATTACCTTTCAGCATTTCGAGTCCAGACTGAGTAGGAGTTATCAGTAACAGTGTGTAGAAGATCCAAGCAGTGACATGGGAATACAGCAAATGGTCCAGACCAACCGCCTTCTACACCAATTAGATGGTTTATTCTACATAGAGAAATGACATTTTGCTAAATGGTGCCAGAAGTAAACAAACCCTAAATCCATAAGAAAGTTCCAAAATTACAAGGTAAGACTTGGATTAAAGAAGGCATGAAAGATGATGGCATCAAAATAATAAGCAAACCACATGCCAAAGCATAACACCAAGCTAACAGGCCCCTAACAAAGGGTTGCATGATTTCTCAAAAATGTAGCAGGGGGTATGTGAAAATATATGGCTTCATTGGACTCCGAAATAATTTTCCAATTTCATATGTATAAACATTTCTCAGGAATCACTGGCAAATGCCACAGCAGAATCAAAATTTTACTAACTTCCAAGATAAAGGATAAGCTTTACTCACAAATTTCAATAGAAAGCTACCAGTAGCACAAGATTGCCTCTGTTCATGTTAAATGTACAGAAACAAGAAACACAAACCTCATTTGGGTCGGATTTTTTTATAAAGTGGTTAAAAACGAAGATCGAAGGTGAATTTACCAAAATGAGCATCAATTAACCTTTTCTTTTATGAAAATAAAATCAAAGGAAGATGGGAAATGAATACCCGGCCATTGGTCTTCATTTTTTAACTACTTGAAAAAAATTCTTATGTAGTGAATTCTTTTGCATTTTAATGCAAACAAACAGACCCTTGATGATATCTTTAGAAGTTACTTCATTTGTATGAACTAAGAAGATCGATCCAAAAAATCATTATATGAAATAATTAACCAGCCATACAGAAGGCCACCACAATAGTGGAAAAAAGAATACATAGAAACAGGGAATATTCCTTCTTAGATAGAAGACAAAGGTCAGAAGAAGTCATCATGATAAAAAACCAAGGAGATATGAAAAAAACTAAATCCCAACAAAAACAAAGCATGGCATGAAAATGTGCATACCACTCTCAGGATACAGATGTTCCTGCAGACCTCCATTCGCCATAAACTCGTAAACTAATAATTTATGGTCATTATCGCTGCAATAACCAAGCAGAGCTAACAGATATGGAGATCGAAGACGGCTAAGCAACTCCACCTGCAATTCACAACAAATGACAACAAATGAGAATTAATCTAAAGATACACAACAATGGGCAACAAAAACTGGCATCACATGTTTGTTAATTCACCTAGCTCGACCACTCTGTCTAGGGACAATGCTGTAAAAGATGGTTTTCACCCAAACAATCCTAGCCATCCAAGATCCGTCTTCCAACGGATCGTTAAAAGGAAAAAAAAAACATAAAATGGGTGGTGTTATACTGAAATTGTATTGGATGTGGGGATGATTCAATCCACAATGAGGCCCACCAGATGAAAGACCCCAGATGTAATTTGGGTGAGTATTCTACACCCCCTGTGAGAAATAACAGCAGGTACCCCGTACCCACCATCTTCGATCAAACAACAAAAATGCAGGAAAATAGAAGACGAACTTCATTCAGAATAAGAAAAAAAAAATCTAACTTTGATGAATGGATGAAACAAACCTCCATTTTAAATTCCTCCTCCCCCTGTTTTCCACACCGATCCATCAACTTAACAGCAATCTTCCTTCCATCAGGAAGCACTCCTCTGTAGACCGACCCAAATCCACCATGACCAACCACATTCGTCTTACCAAAACCACCTGTCGCCGAATGAAGCTGCTTGAATGTGAAAACCTGCATTCCCATCTCAGTAACAATCTGCACATTTGCAGAACCATCTCTTTCCCTACCCACAAAGCCATTCCCTTCCAAACCCAACAAAAAAAAAAAAAAGAACATAATCAAAACCCCAAAAAGTCAAACAAGCAAACAGAATATAGAAAACCCAGAGAACCCCAAACCCTAAAAAAATGCATAAAAGCAGAAAAGTGGAGAAAAAGAGAAAAAGGGGGGTGCAAAGAAAAAGCTCACTGTTTTGGGTCCTGAAGCGTTTGGAAACTTTGCTTCTGATGTAGCAATAGTAGCTGAAGGCAACAAGCAAAGAGATTACTGCTAACACAGCGAGAACGATGATCACGACAAGGATGACACCTGCCTTCTTCCGATCTTGAGTGAAAGCGTCCATTTCAGACCCTCAAAACCCTACCCAAACCCTAGAAATCAAATGCAAGAGGAAGATGGCATTAGAGAGTTCCTGAGCTCTCTCTCTCCGTCTATTCCGTCTATTCCTGTCTTTTCTCTCTGTTTTTATGAGTGGCCTGCAGACTGTTTTGTACCGTTTGATTGGACACTACAAAGTTTAAAGAGCATATTTAAAAGGGAGAGGGAGAGGGAGAGGGAGAGGGAGAGAGAGGAGAAGGGAGGGAAAAAAAATGGGAGGATTTTTCTCTCTCTCCTTATAGATATCTCTTTCTTTCTTGTCCTGTGAGAAGGCTGCAGAGGGAGACTGTGGAGTTGTGCAGTGAGGAGGAGGACAAGTGAGGGAGAGTCCGTGGGGCCCACTTAAGTATTGATATATTGATTATGCGTTTTGTGCTGCACAAAGATTTAATGGAGATGGGGACATGAATTTTATTTTATCTTCAATTTCTCGGAATTTGTAGAGGGGGAAATGGATTGTAACGAAAGGACCGAGATTTTTGTTGATTTTTCAATTATGGGAATTGAATGACAGAATTTGTATGGCTATTACATAGGAATAAAAATATAAAGTGAGAGCTCATGGAAAACGCGCTGAGTCTGTTGAAAATGTGTATGATTGGCTTTCGAAGAAAAACGGGTCAAATAACTTCAGCCTATATTTATTGTAGGTCAACTAGAGTCGACTTGCATTTAATTTAATTTATCTTGAATTTTTAACCCCAAGGGGTAGCTTAGTTGGCTTAGGACCACGGTTTGCTCCCGGAGGTTGTGGGTTCGAAACTCCGCTACCACACTAGGGCTACAGGGGATTTATCCGGCTTCCCTCTGGGCCCGGAGGGATTAGTCCAGCCCAAAGGGTTGGGAACCCTCCGACAGCAAAAAAAAAAAAAGGGAGGCCCCGTTTAAACCTATTTAATTAGTAAAAGCATGGCCTCAATCAAATTTAATTCCAAATATTAAAATTATAGTTGACTTAAATTGAAGAGCAAAAAGGAAAAACAAAAAAGAATATTACGAGGGTTGAGACCCAGCTCTCGAGTGAAGTAAGGAGACCTAGGGTTAAAATAATCATTCAAGAATATTTACCTAAACGAATTTAAGAGGATATAAGAGCTAAGTGATCTTGAGTTTGAATTATAAGAGCAATGATTAGGCATTAGAAAAAATATGAGTGCGGCCAAAAGTACGCCCACCACTTTTGAAGGGAGGATCCTATAGGAAACCTATCCCAATTTTTCTTTCGTCGGCCAATAGATAAAAATAATTGACTTTCTTGCAATATGATGTTCATTCGAATCTAAAATCTAATCCTGAAAGTACAATATCCAACTTTTTTTTTTTTACTACCCCCAGGCTTTAGCACATTTCAAAGTCAAGAAATCTCTAATGGAGCATGTGCCATCATAGAACAATTAGCTTATCCAAATTTACGAATTATTATAGATCATTCATTGGTCCCAAAATCTACTTGGGAGGGAGTGTTGAGAATGAGCTTCAAAGGTGGAGGATCATTAAAAAGTATTTATGTTGCATCTATTAATACCCCAAAATTTTTGTAAAAATGGTTAGTTAAAAAATTTTAAGAGCATGCAATCCAAGTAAAACCTATGCCTCTAACCAATATTGTGATAAGAGTTTGTTCTGCTCTTGATATTTTGAGCTTGAAATTTGTTACGTGCAGTGTATGTGGCCATGCTTGCCCCCTCCCCCTATAACGATAAGCATGTAGAACGTAATTAGATCTATGCTCACTGCAATCGATCAGCGCGGCCCACTTCAATGGTCATCGTCTTCTATTTATCCATATGCATGGTTTGCTTCTGTTTAAAAAGTGGACATGTATATTGTAGTGGTCTAGCTACAATTTATAAACCTATATATCAATCATATCACATAGTAACAAATATATAATCACCATAAAAAGATCTAAGTCAATTGGATAAGAATCACAATTGAATTGATTGCGTGAAACATCGTTCACTTTAATAATAGAATAAATGAGATCAATGCAGCAGGTCGAATTTATCACTCATAGGTAAGCCTATGCATGCTTCCACTTTAAGGGAGAGATAAAGATTATGCTTAATATTACTATTGTAGATATGTAACATAACATGTAACACAAAAGTAGGACCTATTAAATAATGGTGAGGAGGACAAGCCAAAAGCAAGACATGCACAAACTTGTAAGGAAAATTAAAATTAAACAAAACATTGAATGGCAAAAGGACGACCCTGCTGCCCACCACAATGTCCTTACATACAGTTGAGGTCCCATGAGGATGGATTTGTGCCCACAAATGTCACAGTCCCTACGAATTGCGCGTGGGTACGTGCAGGAGTTTTAGTACCAGGAAAAGAAATGGCACACGGCCCACAGCCATGGGGGTAAAGGATTTAAACACCATATCACACATTTCCATTGAAATTACTCTATCATTGTTTTTCTTTTCCAAGTAACATAAGCATATAAAAATAATAATAATAATCAGCATAGATCTAACAATCAATCCAACTCATATTTAAGTGAGACATAACCAGACATTAATGCATAAGTTAGTAATTGAGTAACAACAATGAGTTGCTCGATTGGGAACCTCACATGTCACCCCACTATTTACAGATTGATTCTTGAGTTTGTCATTGTCATTGGCGGTGTCAGGATTTTCATTTAGGTGGAGCTAAAATTCTGCTGGACTTTAGATTTGAAAAAAAATAATTTATTTTAGACTTTGCTATACTTTTTCACATTACCAAATAGCATATATAAGTTTTTTTTTTTTTAAGAAAATGTCTAATTCATAGATTTCAATTAGATGCATGATAATTATTAAAGATCAAGCAATGAAGAGGTTAGGGGTTAAGATGTTAATCAAAAGTACCAAAAAGCATTAGATGGATAAAAAACGATTCTAACCTTAATTTTAGATACTCAAACTGACATTATCATGTTTCACTAAATTTATATGTCAAAATTATTGTATAATGAAGATCATTGGAAGTTCAAGGTGAGTGAGTGTATGAGAAGAACATTTTGAGGACACCCATCATTTCCCTTTTCACTTTCTCATAGCCTTGGATAATGGGAGTGGAGTTCTATCTTTGAGTCATAATAGGGGTAAGAAAAGATGATAATAGAAATTGATTTGCTCGTCTTTGAATTTGTAGATATACTCAGATTTGATGGTTTAGGGCTTAGGGTTTGGATTATGATTTGGGGATTTAGGGTTTGAAACTAATATTTGAAAATTAAGCATTTAGATTTAGGTATAGAGTGATTAGAAAGGATTACATTAGATATATTTGATAGAAGAAGATGAGTAGTCTATACAGTACATAAAATTAGAGACGGAGAGCTCAATTGACAAACAGCACGAAGAGATTTTGAAAGAAGGGGGCGATGTGTTCCCACAGTGTTTTCTTTTATTTTTATATTTTTTTTATGAACGAACATGTACATATGTGGGACTATCTTTAGACATATGTGGAGCAACAAATTTATACATGTGGGGTTTCTCCAGGCCCATTCAACTCTATGGGGGTTTCAATTATGACCTGGGGCAACTTTCCAAGTCGCTCCAACATAAGTCCACTCCTGCTCCAAGGCCCCATTCAAACTCCATCGTTCTATAAAAAAATAATAATTAAAAAAATCCATGGAATATAATTTTTGTCCTGGGGCGACCCTGTAACCTAAGTCCGCCCTTGGTCACTCTTGTCCCTTGTGTGGACTCTCTTTGCCATGGTCCTTCCCACTTATGTGGGTGAGTGATTTGAGTGGTTTAAATTCCCAAAAGCTCTCCTTGAGTCTAACTTTATTTTAAAAGAGATAGTACTCATTCAGTTTCCTAAGCATCATCACAAATATTAGTGGCATTTTGAAACGATCTTGATAATTTCACAATACTAATCTAAAATGATATTTTCTATTTTTTTAGAAAATATTTGAACACATAAGAAAATATATTAAAAAATCATTAAAATTGTAATAATGCCAAGACAAAAATGAAAAGTGGAAAAAAGAAAAAAACCTGTCAAGTTTCTATTGGTATTGGAAATTTATTACTTTCTCAAATTAAAAATAATATTCTTACAACATCTTTTCAGTAAAATGCCAAGAAAATCATGATTTAAAAGTACGTCTATAATTTAATGAAAAAGGATAACTTTCCAACAACATTACTAGTGAGAAAACCTGAGAAAGGTGATAACCTTTCAAAAAGAAAAAAGAAAAACAAAAAACTGAAAGGTGGCAGGCACTAATGATTCTCTTATGCACGTTATATTCCTTTCTATTTCTCGGCAGCCATAGATACTCGTCCTCTTAAATTAAAGCTAAAGAAAGCAGCTAAGAAGATGGGAAGAAGCAATCACAAGTGCAATAATAGAAGGATGCATGTGGATGGATGTATGTAAGTGAGTAAAAGTTGCTGCTTCCTTTCAATTTAATAATCTCATCATATCTAGAACTTAGAAAACTGATAAACTTTCCATTCTATGTGAGGTACCTTTTAATATGACTGTGCTTTCCTGAAGAGAATGTAAAAAATATACTGATGGTGATTGATTGGCCCAAATTCCATTTTTAACATGTAGGTGGCACATGCAGTTGAAGTATAAGTCTTAAATCCTTGATTAATTAAAGGGAATGAAGTAGGATTAAGTCGCGACTTTGGCTGACAGAAGGTCCAGTTAGTGGTACCCATTTTTCCGGTAAAAGGGCCTGTCACGTGGATTCAAAGGCACCGAATCCGGATCTTCCGCCGGCAGCCTGGTTGAGATGTCTATGTGCAAACTTTTGATCACCTCTTGATTTATTCTGTTGGGCCCACTTTTAGGTGATCAAACAATGTCATTATCTCCTGGGATCCATTTTAGAGTGACTATATGGAACGTCACTTTAAGCCTGTTTTAGGAGTGCACTGGAGTGTAATTGTGCTGAGATGTGGCTATAACTCACAAATGATCAATGTGATTAAAGTTGTTTGTGTGAAACAAGTGGGCTACATCCCACTAAGGTAGCCCCCATAAAAAGGGTGTTTTAGATGTCGTCCATACTGACACTGCATAGGGTCCTTTCCATGGAAAAAAAATGCAGGACATTTTTCTCTGAGTTTTGGACAAATATCACCAGTATTGTAATTTTCTATAAGTTTAGATAAAACCATTTTCCAAGGGGGAAAAGAGAAACTATCGTGAAAAAGCAAAAGTCCCACAGACTAATACACAAATATATCCGAAACGTCGTACCTTTTTTTGCCTATTGGCTAAGATCAGCTGGCATCCAAAATGTCAGTGAATCAAGGTTCTTACTAGAAGCAAACGTGGAATCAAACTGAAAAAAAGTAGAATTCAGCATGGTTATCAAACAAGCAAAGCTTGTTTGACTTGGCTGAATTGGCAGACCAAAGATTGGGTCCTGAGCTAATTAAGCAGAGATCCAGAGTGGAGTCAAATAATAAAATAAAATTTCTAAGGTCTAGTCTAAAGATTTTGTTAAACCTCGAGGGTGCGACACTTGGGTCTGCAGGGGAGAGGGTGTGGACTGTCAAATTGGGAAAATTAAGCATTATTTTTGCTATTTGAAGATGAAACAAAAGAGGATTTGGTGCCAAGCAATGTTGGCCCATTCTCCAGTCGGGTCCTTGGATAACGAATCCATATATAGAATTGATACCGCAGAGAAGAAGTGGTATTGCGTCCAGTATCGGACAAAACAATACTTATACCCCTAGAAACTCAACCAAAATCATCCAAAAGCTTTCTTCCTTGAATTAACAAAATAAAGATCAGTAATCCAACCAACCAACCCAGAAAGAAACATTAGGCGGCCAGTGGAGAGTCCTTGAAAGATATACATCACTACTTTACAAGTACAACAGCTGTGCTAGCTTGGGATGGTATTTTAAAGTTTTTGTTTACAATGTAATGTCCTTTTCGTTTCCCACAGAGGGTGATATGGGAGTGAATGAGCGATCAGCTTCTGCTTGGCTTCATTAATCATTATAGATAAGCATCAGCAGCAGCACGTGATTTGGCCCATTCCATGGTGAGTGAGTGGCTTGGGCGTGTGTAAATGTCAGCATGCATGCAGTACAAATCGTCGACATATGGTGTTCTCTGTGTCTCTGAATCATATATATATATGATTGGAGTCAAATAATAAAAGAGTCGTTTCAATTGGGATTAAAAGAGTCGTTTCAACAATCCAGATGACCCACTATCCACCAGTTAATTTTTCTTTTTTAACTTTCTCTTTCTTTCTCTAGATCCGATCAACATTTATTTGTACGATGATGTACTCCAGTAAAAGTTGATAAATTGATGTTTATATATTTTAATCTCTACTTAAAAAGATTTTTAAAAATCAAGAAGAATTTGGTTGTTCATTTAATAAATACAATGGTATATAAATAAACTCATGATTTATTGCTTCAACAGATTCAAATTAGCAAAAACAGGAAAGCTATAAAGTAGGTAGTACTTTTCAATCATATAGTGATATCAGGCCAGCTAAGTTGTTGCAATACAGTGGCCACAAGCAATGACTTCGACTGTGGATAGTTCCATTCCCAATCAATCCTGGCCACACAATTAGGCAGTGCTCAGTATAATTAGGGGTGAGCGTGTGTCTAACGAACCGAAGTTTCAAACCGAACCGAACCGAAATTTTTTATTTGGTTCGGTTATGCGGTTAAATTGGTTAGATTCGGTTAAGATTTACAGCAAATTTGGATAATATAGTTCAATTCAATTTTGAATTTTTTTCACCAAATTAACCGAATTAACCGAATTTATTAATATATATATAATTTTGTATTTTAGATATATAAAATATATAAACTCTTAAAGCTGATAAACTGTTGAATACTTGGCTTTAATATCTTTTTTATTTTGGATATTTACAATTTGCTAGTTGTCTATACTTTGGATTTTTTTTATTATAGAAATATTTCCAACAAATTTGGGGCCCATAACAAAGCCCAACATATAGCCTTTCGACCAAATTGACCGAAATTTAACCGAAATATTTTCGGTTCAGTCGAATTCGGTTACAACTTATAATTCGGTCGGTTCAATTAACAATTTCTTCGACCGAAATATTTCGGTTCAGTCAAAATTTCAACCAAACCGACCGAATACTCACCCCTAAATATAATTAAAAAGTCAATAATGACTACCGGCCCTATCAACAGTTGACCTTAAATGTATCTTAGATCACCAAAAAGAAATAATTAAAATAAATTCCCTCCAATGTAACTCTCGACTAGAATAACCTGATTATTTACACTGCTGATTTTTTAGCATGTGATACTCGACCTTTTGGTGCTGTTAAATAATATCAGGCTGCAGAACCATCTGAAGAGTCAGCTTACCTGCTGTTTGATTCTCAGTATCATCGCCAGAGCGGAATACTTGGTTGAAGCAGACAAGTTAAATACAATCAAAACATATCCCAATTCAATGGAAAAGACGGAGCATTCTGTTCTTCGGTTCGTTTTTTCAGTACATGTTAACCCTGCAATACCCAGTTTCCACTTGTCCAGAGTAGAAGGCTCCATTCTAATTTTCCCAGGCAACTTTCAGATCTTATACATACTAGACATGCACATGGAGATAAAGAGTTCTTCGTTGCTTCATAAATTGGATA
The DNA here is from genome assembly GCA_038049695.1 of Cinnamomum chago. Classification (NCBI taxonomy): domain Eukaryota; kingdom Viridiplantae; phylum Streptophyta; class Magnoliopsida; order Laurales; family Lauraceae; genus Cinnamomum; species Cinnamomum chago. The sequence goes on along the minus strand of CP142457.1, from coordinate 53,231,876 downwards.
CAACAGTTCAATTTATGGGACAACATCTATAGAGTAGCTATCAATGGCAGATGATTCTACAAGCAATAAATAAAGGGCAAAGGCAAGAGTCATTTTACATGAAATGATTAAACGGAAAGAAACGAAGACATTTAGTGTTTTTAATCCGTCAAAATCTGCAACAATTAAAGACTCTTCAATCTGCTTATTAGCAACCAACAGATATTCCCTCATATTGTTTCTTGCAACACTGTTAAGTCTTTATCCAAAAACTAAAGACTCACTTGAATGGCCATCACTTGAGTTGTTGCAGTTTGTTGTAATGATCTGCTGCCAGTGATAATGACTATTGAAACAGGGAATCATGGACCCATCTGTATATCAAAACAAGAAGCTTCATAAGAGACCGGATCATGATTCATGACATTTCAGAATGTGATCATATATATAGGGAGTCAATTTATGGGATAATATCACTGATTGCTGAAAGCAGGTGATTCCGAAACGATGCAATTCCAAATTTATGCAACAACTATATTCAATTAGTTGGCACATGTGCATGTCAAGAGAAATGGCATATTGGATGTAAAGAGGTGATATCTGATTTCTACCAAACAGGGACTACGAAGGATTAAGTGATTCAGATAGGGATGCAATTTGCATCAATAAGCAAAGTCTGATATTGAGGTTTTCAGTCTTATATATGTTCTTGGAGAACTGATGACAGCATCGAGTATATGCATGCTATTGCAAGATGATTTCAAATTTCGTTAGTGTGCACGCTATAGGAGTATAGGAAATTCTACCAGCAGGCTTATTGGCTAAAATCAGGGATTGGACAGTAACTTCTGATGAAGTAGCTTCTTTATGACATAAATGTATCTAAACTGGCTAAATTTTGTCCCCAACAAAAATTTATCCACTCCTTGCGAAGTGGGGAATCTTTTGCAGCAGTTGTATAAGAAGTTACAACAACTCTATTTTAAGAGCTGTTTAGTGACTAGTGAGACTACCTGACTGTTTAGTGAGTTAGGCATCCTAAACAACTCTCTTTAAAGAATGAGTCATAAATTGTAATTCTGCATCTGCAAGACAATAGGCAGAACAAGTTACAAGCATTTTGGGTAATGTGGCAGGATTGGAAGTGGCTCTGTTTTCTTTTAGTCATTGTCAAGCTGCAAAGGCGGGTTGCAAGAGTACAGGTGCATGTGTGGAACTAAGACAGATGTGAGGTGTACAAAAAGAGAATTCCAAACACAGGATTCGTGGATTCAGCATAATGTTTATATAAATTTAAGTAAATATTAGTTTTAAACAAAAATAATATATATATAAACAAAGAACCATTCTATATATAAACATAATAACCATATCAATACCTTATTTAGATTTGAAGGGAGAATGACAATTAATATTTTACCAAAAGAACATCGCTTAAATTAGACACTAGAAGCATCTGTGAAGAACATGACATGGAGCCATGTCCATTTCATATCACACAGGTATGTGCCTCTAACCAAAGAATCCATGCAATATAGCTGTTAATTAATCATTTACCATTAAAAATAACTATGCGAAGTAAATAAAAGAAAGTTTATAAGATTACCGTACTGCACAATGTGAAGGAGTTCACATAACCAGCATATTTGGAAGCTGCATATATAAAGAATGAACAGATTTGGCAAGTAACAAGATAAATCAGAACATTCATTAGAAAATTGATATATTTAGCCCAAGCATATGTATATATATCACCTAAAGTACAATGAAAACAGTACACTCAATATAAATCTATTTGATAGCTATCAAAAGTACTGATTTGAATCTCGGGAGCTCGTGATATAGGCCAACATTTTTCATTTTAGAAGGCTGTCACTCATGGATAATTGGGGAACAAAAAAGCAAAATGATCTCCAAGAACAATGGAAAATAGCCTATACCAAAATATTTAAGAAAGCTCATGTTTTCCTCAAGCATTTCTTTTTTTATCAAATCCAATTAACTGTAATTATTTTTGAAAAAGTCCTTAACATCCAGTGTTCTAGTTTAATATCTACATACAGATAATAATTGATTACTAGAACACAGGTGCTTCATCTTGCATTTGTGCATTGTTATTTATTACACCTAACAGATTCTTTTCTGGTCATTATCATGTGCAAACTATAGCTGCTTCCCTATAAAGCTTTGATGTAGGAGAAGCATGAGAATATCTCTTCCTCTGTCGCATGAAATCTCCACAATATCACACCAAGGAGGGACAAAATCAAACCAGTCAAGGGAAAACCCAAATATTCAGAAGAAAAAAAAATGTTGCTGGTAGTCATGCCTCTTTTAAGATTTGGGTACAAAAGAGGGGGAACAGAATCCTCTCTACAGATGATCAGCCACTTTGAAACTTTTTTTATCAGAATACTAATAAAAAAAAGACATGACAGTTGGACTCTAAACATTAAAACCTCTACAACACCTAAAAGTTGTAATCAAACTATGCACAATCTTGGACTCATTGGATATGCAATCAAAACCATTGAAGCACCTAATTACGCCAATCAGATAAAATTTTATAGATGAAACATGCTCATCTCCAGAAGCACGAAAACTAAAAGAAAAAAAAAAAAAATCATATTTTATTAGTTCACATGTGGGGTCCTTTTTGGGAAGATGCGGGACCACTTCTAGATCCACAAAAGTCTTCAGATTGCATGATCCATCTTCCTATAAAACCTAATCTCTATTATCTTGTTTGTTAGTATGTGCTTGTGCATGTCTAAGACTAAACTTCATGTTGGCTAAACAGGAAAAAAAAGGCAAGAAAAGTCAATGCATCCACCATTCAAAAAAAAAAAGAAGTCAATGCATCCAGAAGTCAGCACGTACTCTTCTTTAAGCCCACAGGTTTTGCAAGCAAAAGAGCATTCACAAATGCCCCAACGTTTTCACAAAGAAGCTCCTCGGAAAAATTTACCGGTGAAAAGATGGCCGATATTCCAGTGTCAGATGCAAACCTCAGTTACTGCATGCTTTTCCATATACATATAACCTCTCATGAAATAGCATGCATGGCATATATAAACAAGAATAAGCATATAAATACTATTATCTTTGACATGAAAGTATATAGCTATAGACACAGATGAAAAGGGAAATAAATTGCATGTGAAACGATGATAAACTTGAAACACATGTACAGCAGGTTAGAGAGTAAGAGGATCGTAAACAAAACAAGCATTCAGTAACGTGTAATTTAGTGATACAGTAAATAAGAGACCATCCTTTTTGCACCCAACCCAGTAGGAGCTGTATTCCTTCTGAAATGCAAGCTTTACCATATAAAGGTACAAAAACATTTCCTCCAGTGGAACCTAGTTACAACTGCATGGAAATAATCTTTCATAACCATGTAACATGCAGGTGTCTGAACATTGGCAATGAAACCCGAACATAATATAAAGTGTGGAAACTTTTGTGTCTTTAGTATGTGATTGTGTTTGTGTTCATCATACTCATAACATACAAGAATGTTTCTTGATCATACCTTCCCAAGACCTACGTGTACAATAGCAGTTTTGTCAATTTTAAAGTCAATGCGACCTCACTTTGCCTCTTTCACAGCCCTAGCAACATTATTTGTCACAGATCCCAGCTATAAGGCAGAATAAACAAAAATTGATGTCATTTTAAATCCAAATATTCATTGATTTAACAATATAAACTTGTGAGGAATCCTACTTTGGGATTGGGCATCATACCGCGAGGGCCAAGAATCCTTGCTATCTGATAGAGGGAAATTATAGATCTGGTTAAACACACACACAAGCACGCATATATATATATATATATATATTAAGCTAACCACATGTCATGACCCAGTTACAAGTCTCAAACCTTTCCGAGACGGGGCATGAATGTAGGAATTGATATACACTAGTCAAAAATGAATTTGCCACCACCTGCAGCAGTTTTGAGTTCAGGAATTTAAGGACATATAATCAGTGAATTTTGTTGAATATAAAAGCATTGTTCGAGTGAGATGAGATTATAAATGATCATGGCCAGCCAAAATGTGGCAGAAACATTTATATCAAACATGCAGCAAGAAAGATTGCATTTCCATCACATATACATATCTTGCAGTCAGGAATTTAAGGACATATGCAGCTTGGTCTCCTGCGGGAGTCCTGCACAAGGGCAATGCAGGATTTTCAATCCCTGCTGTCCCACAAAGCAGGGGGGCCCTGAATGAAAGGCAACAACAGAAAATCCCACTCAAGCAGTGCGGAACTCCCATATGAGATTGATGCCAGTGAAATGAGATTCTATTAAATGACAGTGACAGCTAAAATGTAGAAGAAACAAATCATAAAAACAGCACAAATGATTGCATTTACCATCACACCATTGGAAATGGTATTAGTGATGGGCCTAGGCTTAAAAAGGTGTATAGGAGAGAGCCGGGACCGACAGGTTCAAACCAGGCCCAGTCATAACCAGCGCACATGCTGACACACACAGAGAGAGAGAGAGAGAGAGAGAGAGAGAGATCTAACAGGTCCACGTTTGGAAGCTCAGACATGGGCAAACCATCTTGGGAAATTACAAAGTTTATTTTATTTAGTTTCAATATTGGTGTAGCTACAAAGTTTCCACAGATCATTTGCTGACAAAAAGGATACCAGAAGGGATAAATAGTGAGTGGGCCATAAGGGCTCCACCTAATAGCTATTTCAGTAAATTGAGGTTTTTTCTTCTCTTACTCCCATTCATGTCTGGAAGTACAGGTAAGTTGAAAGTTTCGTGATCAAAGCTGGTGTGGCCTGCTATCTTCTCGTATCCTCAAACATCAAGTTTTGGTCGGCATCTCAGTACATTTCCTTTATTTATTGTTTCAGTTGATATGTTTAGAACCCCTTTAGCGGCCCCTTCTTACTATTCCCTTCAAGGGTTGATGTGGGTTTTGCTACTTTCTATCTGGGATAATTAGAGGCTTTTGTGCTCATTATCAGGGCTTGAGGGTAAAAGATTATGGGGGTAAAGGCCTTGGGGGTTTACATCAGTTAGGCTTGTGACTTGCGAGGAAACATTTCAGTGAAAAATTGTATGGTATGTCAGCTCAATATAGTTTTTTAAAGAGAACAATTGTGTATATGGTAGCCATGGTTCATGATCCATGTTTTCAATCCAATTGGCTCAACCATGGATCAAGAGGGCCCCCAAAATCTCCCGAATTGGAAGATCTTGACCATCATTTCTTTGGCCTTTCCTCTGGCGCATGTTGTATAATTTTTTCTTTAGGTTTTATCAACTGATCAAAGTTATAATATCTATGAAACCACAGTACTCCATTATCTGGGAAAAAAAAAAAAAAAACAATGGATGCATTTATCATACCTGATACTTGTACCCAATAGACACGACAGACCTCCACACTTCTCCAAATAATTACCATGTCCAAGGCAAATACTCCATTTTTATTCTTATATTTATAGCATTTATATAATATTTATGTAGCTATGCTGTACTTCTATCCATATACATTGACTTCTCTGTATGTAAACAGCCACAACATACATTAATATATTCATATATATGAGGATGTGAAAGCACATTGGGCTCCTCCAAGTAGCCATAACGGACACCTCACATCTATGTCTGATAGGCAGAGTCAATAATCACAAAAACTAGGAATTCCAATCTGACGGATTTATGGGTTATTACTTATTTCCAATCCACAACCTGTCCAAAACTGTGACTGCTGAAACATAGACCCACATTCATGGAATGTGCATGTCAAAACACTAAACAATGCTGAGGTGCAGGACCCACTAATTTCTTTTAATAAAACACTACATGAGGATACATGCATACTCAAACGTTACAATATGTATGACATGATATTGTAAAGCTAGAACAAAGGTCAATAATACCTAACTAGTTGTCATTCAAGTCAAGAGTAGCAGTTATGACATTGAAGAGAAGTAAATCTTCAATTTATTGTTTTCATGTGATAGCACCATATATCAGGTGCCATGAGACAAAAAGTTAAATTCCTTTGCATAAAATATTAATGCATTTCTCAATGAGATGTGCACGTCATGGGCTCATGGCAAAGCATGCAAAAGACTCTTTTGCACATTATAATACCCATGAGACTTGTCGATGATTATGGCAATAAGAAAGAAAAAGGATAGTGGTGCATAACCATTTTTAATTTCCTCAATAAGTTCATCTCCACCGACAATATCAGATCCAGCAGCTCTGGCTTCATCTGCTGCTATCCCTTCAGCAAATACAGCATCCCTGACAACCTGATAATATTTTATCAAATGAATTGTGGAGCCACTAGATCAAATTATTGGAGTACTACCAATCATATGCAGCTACTAGCAAGTATTGGTACCTTTCCAGTACCATGAGGCAAAGTTGTAGCACCGCGCACCATCTGGAATGCAATTCAAACAACAGTGAACTGTAAACAAAATTGATTGACGAAACAACCACACCAAAATATCACTGCTAATGAACTAATTATCACAGCACTCCCAATGGTTGGATGTATATCTTCTTAAGATGTATCCTAGTAAAACAAGGGGAGCTGCAAATTAAAAACAACCAGTACGAACTTCGGATTTTTAAATCAAGTCAAGTCCAAGCAAAATTCCAGATATGTGTTCCTTGTGCAGTGGAGAAAGAATCAATAGATTATCTATTTCTATGTTGTGAATTGACAAGCAAGAAACGGACTTTTTCAACTTGTGTGGCTTGAGTTTGTGCTTACCACCACTGAAGATGGCCTAGAGGCATGGGATAAAGATCGTTTTGCAGGGTGAGAAGAACTTTGTGGAAATTAGTGTTCTTCACTGTCAATTGATTTGGAAGGGAAAAAAAAAAAAACAATAAGACTCTTCAATGGAAAAGAAGTAACTTCAGAAGGAAAGAAGAATGTGACTAACATTAGAGCTACAAGTGATCATTGTCTACTCAAGAGTTCATGAGCAAATCCCCCAAAAGACACCATGCTTAAGTGGGAGGTGGTCTTGGTCCCTTGGAGTGCAAGAGAAGTTGTGGGAGGATAAGATTACATAGAACCCTCCACTATCTGGGATGCATCTAGACAGGGCAGCCAAAGGAAAACGGTTGCAAATGGCAGGTTTTGTGTGATAATGTGGGTGTCATGCCCTTGTCTTTATCCAGATTGACAGGAGTTGAAGATTCCAATGAAGTTAACGTGGGCCAATAAAGAAGCTTTGAAAAATGAACCATATTGTTTGAGTCATTCCTTTGACCTGGTTGAGTGGTTTCCAATAGATGCGAGTACCCTTGGAAGTTACACTTTGTTGAGTGTTTTCATATTTCATATTCTATCTGTGTGGAGGGTTTTTTTTTATTTTTTTATTTTGATAACTCTATCCATGTGGAGTTACATCATATCTTGAGGCAATCTTTGTTTGAGATTCATTCCTCTTACATGGTTGAATGGTTTCCAATAGATGCGAGTACCCTTGGAAGCTACACTTTGTTTTGGCAGAGTGTTTTCATATCTCATCTTCCATCCGTGTGGAGTTACATCATATCTTGAGGCAATCTAACAGGCGCGTTCATTAGCAAAGCAAGGGCTCTTAAGAAATGACTTTTATATAGGACCATTGTCCTAACATTTGTTCTCACGCTGCTTTATTTATTTATATTTATTTTTTGAATGGTCTTATGCTGCTTTCTTTTGCTTCTCTGTAGGATCCTTTACTGTTCAACATATATATATATATATATATATAGAGAGAGAGAGAGAGAGACTGGGTAATGTGTTTCAGTCACTGAGTTGGGGCATGCTTCAGATTATGAAAATGAAAATTTTGCATAGCTAAGTAAAATCAAAGGTTGGTTTAGCAAACTACAGCTAACAACCATTGTATTCCGGTGCACTGGACTTAATAAATATGACAAATTTGCTTTAGAAAGTAAAATCATAGCATGGTTAAGTAAACTACACCTGATCACCTCGACGTGGATCTATCCCCAACTTCACGTGAGCTTCAATAGTTTCAACAAAATTTCGCTTGGCATTAGCCTGAAGAATAACTAGAAATGACCCAAAAAATTAGTAAGTGCCAAACTTCTACAAAAGGAAACGGGAAATAATAAAATGTGTTTCAGGCATGTAAGAAAAAAAAATGGAAAAACACAACTGAAAAATCTAAAAGCATAGTGATTAAAAAAAGGGTTTGCTGCTCCATCTTCCATAGCTCTTTCTTCTCATCCTTATGCCCACTCCAAACTGACAAATTTGCCGAATTTGCCAGCATCTGTCCTTGACTCCCTAAACGGTTCTCCTCATCGCCTTTTAGATGAAACCTCACGCTCAGTCACACAACATCCTCGAAGTTCCAAAACCTCAAGTCGGACTCTGCCCCGGCCCACAGCTGCCGACTGGAAACAGCAGGGATCCAGAGGAATGATCCAGCTTGTGTCTCCCTATGCGGATGCGACCGGAGAGCCAAGGAACACAGATGGCCAAGAAACAAGGTGGCGGAGGAAGTTGGGTGGAGGAGAAGAAGAAGGGTTCATCTTCGTGGAGGAGTTGTGGAGACTTTTATGGGGTTTTAGGGACTCGATGGTGATTTGCTACAGCTTGATCAAATAGCATGTGACTCGGCCAACTTGACTCAAGGGTACCAAGTCACCCCCCAAGTCCAGGTAGATACCTCCACACCTTTTTGTCCAATAATGGCCTTAACCAGCATTCATGGCATCCAAAATGTTTCTTAACTCCTAAAATGTGCAAGGCAGATGTCACATGCAATGTAATAAAACAGTGTTCCATAGCCAAAGAGATAACCTTCAGAGGCCAAAATTAATTACTCGTGCATCTAACATGCATCTCACATGTGAGAATCAATCCATTTGCAAAACAATGATAAAGCAGACTTTTCACTTTTCCTTTTACCCAACTTCCACCCTATTTCAAATTATAAGCCTCCACCTCCATGGTATGTCAGGCTCAATGTAACCGAATCTCTTCAAAACCCACTTGAGATCAATTTGCATTGGAGATGCAACATTTCAAAGCTCAAGACTTGTTTTAATGCTATCTTTGCCATCTTCAAATGGAATTTCAGCACATGACTTCTCATCGATGTCTCTATGCAATTAAACATACTGCCATATGCAACAATTTTTTAGATTAACATGAAAAAAAAAATTTTGAATGGCAGATTAACATCAAAATTCTTCGGTTGTCATAACTATAGGTATTGGCTTTCAGGAGTGATCACATTATACAAACACATGAGTCAGTTTGCCTATAGAGAGAATGAGAGAGAGCCCCTATGTTGGAGAATGATTGCACAGTACAAAATTTGAACTGTGTAATCATTTCCCCAGCACATTTTCCCCAATCTTATCTCCACATCTATGCGACTCCAGAGATGTTATTGCCAACATGAGCAAATACTACTTTTGGCACTTCTTTAACAATCTGGTGCAGATGAAATCTCCATCAGGTAACCAGTAGAAATTTTCATTCTTTTTTCTACAACGATTAGGAGCCAAACACAGCTAAAATAAATAAAATGAGAGTATTCTGATAACTTAAGAGAACGTGATAACAAACTGGAAAGTTGAGACGGATACATGCAAATCACATACTGACCTTCACTTCCGTTATGGCCTCCTGCAAGTCAAGAACAACCTTCTGCTGCTTCTTCTCCGTTTTTACAAGCGTTGGAAACGGGATTTCCTCTTCTTCACGAGTCCTGAAAACCCTCCGCAACCGAGCATCAGCTTCTATCCTCCTCCTCTCTCTCTCCAACTGCTGATCCTCCTTCCCCTCCTCCTCCTTGGGCGCCGAAACTGAAACCTTATCCTCCGGCAGCGGCGCCACTCTCGTCGGATAAGATACCGGCGATATCGACGGCACGTCCTTCACATATCGGATGTCTTCACGGGTCCAAGTGCGTGGCTCCACACCCGCCGTCTGTTCGGCGGCAGCCTCCGGGTGCCGGGAAACGGCTTCTCCGGTCTCCAGCTGCCTCCGTGGCGGAGGCGGAGCCGCCCGAGACGGAGAGGGAGGAGGGTTTTCATCTGATGAAGGCGGATCTGCAAATTTGGGAGCGTAAGAAGTAGGTTTGATTGTGGCAGAAGGAGATGCCTTTCTGGCAGAATCAGCTGCTTCGGCTTGGGGTCGAGGTTCGGAAGGTGAAGATGACGAAGAACATAGACATCTATGGAGCGATAGAAATGAAGGTATCCAGCGATTGGAAAACCCGAGGTTTCTGGTGGGAGGTGACGAGAGGGATGGAGACGACGAACGACGAAGAAGAAGTGAGATTTGAGAATGTGAGGGTTTTCTCTGAAAGGAAAGCGGCGAGCTATGGAGAGGTAGGTTTCTGAGGCCGCCATCGCTTCGAAGGTTGAGAAGAAGCATGGAAGGGTTTAAGCTGCTGCTCATGCTCGCGGGCGTTTTAGCGGGGTTTTTGGCAAAAGTACTGAACAGTCCCTGCTTCGTTGCGGGTGATACTGATGGCATCTTTATCAATGAAAATTAGTATATGTTGCTTTAAATGATTTTATGAGAAAAAAATTTCTTAGATGGAATGTGCACGAAAAGAAATCTCATAATTTCTATTGCACAGAAGAAAAAAAATTTAAAAATCATGACTCAGTATAGTATAAAAAAATTAACTCGGATGGACTCGACGTGGATGCCCGGGAGAGTCATGTTTTAAAAATATATATATATTTAAAAATAAACTTGTTACTTATAAAGTATAAAAATATATTTATTTCTATGCATTCATGACAATTAACTCAAATTAATAAATTTATATATGCAAGAAATTACAACATTGAGAAAATAAAAGAAAAAATATTGTATATTACGTAATTTGATAGATCAAATGCCGAATGTAACATATATATATATAAGTTTTATATTACATTTTAGTCGTCGTTTTTAATTTACTAGCTCTGAACCTCATACATAATTACTTATAAATAAATTTTAATTATTTAAAATTAAAATTATATATTAAACTGTTCAAAATGCAAACAACTTATTAAAATAAAATGATTTGGCCGAGTCTTTCCTATTTTTTGTTCGGTCCATTGCCAAAACATGATCACTCAGAAGAATTATGCGTCATCACAAATGGTTTTTTGACTATGAAAAAAGGCCCGATCATTGAATTTAACCACTATTTTTAACATTTAGACTGAGTGACAATATTATCGCTTGTTTTAGCTGAACATGGGTGCCTCGTGGGTGCAAACGAGGCACCCATGTGGGGTTGTCACATAATGAATGCAAAAATTCTTACATACTTTTATTTTTCTTATTTCACTGCTCTTGGAGAATATTTTAGGTTAGTTGCTCATGTTCTATTATGTCTCGTTAGAGTAGCGTTGAGCCAGCATGATCAAAGCATGTGTACTGCAATGAGTGTCTTTTGTGCATAAAAAGGAGTTTGCATCAAAAGGGTCGATGTTTGTACATTTGTCAACATCAATCACATTTGTCAGATACCAAAACGAGCTTACAAATGTGCATAAAATGAGTTTGCGGCATCTAGATGGATTATATGCAAGGTTAAGACAATGTGAGAAAAGTAAAAAATAAGAATGAGTTGGCTAAGATGGAGGTGGAAAAAGACGAGGGAAAAGAGGAAAAAAAATACATGAGCAACAATATCGTTGTTTAACTAAAATTAGCGATGATATAATCGCTCAGTCTAAAAGGTAAAAAAGTAGTTAAAATTGGCATGAGAGCTTTTTTGATGCACAGGCGCAATTACATAGTTTTTCAGCTTCAATAGAGAAACACAAGCACACCAATGTTACCTTACTATATTGGGGCTTTTTTGAAGTCACCATAGTACTTCGGACAAAAGTGGGGTCGAAGCTGCAGAGGCAGCAAGGTGACCCTAACAGAGCAAACGAAGGTTGAGAGTCATTTAGCTCAAAAGCCAGAGTGTGTTGGTACGACCATCTAAGGAGTTTTTTCCTATAAAATCCTCTAATTAGTCTCATATCTTAAATCTTTGTAAATTTACGAAAAACACCAAAAATCTCAAACTATAGATATGAGTCTGCACTTTACGAGCCTCGAATTTGTCATTTGAATTATTCAATATCCTCGAATCAATGATAAGCATCAAGAGATTTTGGGCACATCTGGCAACATCATTCGTAGAGGATTCCTCGTGCTTTTTCTTCGCGAAGATGGATTTTCCTGTGTTTGGCTGGGCGTCAATTTGAAGTGAAATGACGGATAAGATATGAACTTTCGATTATTCTTCATGATGGACACCTCCACTCCAGGTGCATTGAATCCACGAAAGGGCAAAAAAGCCGGAGCTCCAATAGTGATAGGCGGTAACGTGGGATTAATAAGTTTTTTGCTTTGGAAATGTACATCCTGGGTCCCATAATCAAGATCCAAACCGTTAGTCGCCTAGCAAATCCAAAACGGCCACCTTACCAAATTTTTACTGTTGATTCCTCTTATATCTCGAGATATGTGCCAAAACATTATGACCATTTACTCTATTGGTAAAACATGAATAAAAATAGTCCGTTTTTTCCAATTTTTTGGTTTATATGGGGGTCCACAGTCAAGATCGGAACCATTCACTAGTTTTGAAAGGTCAAACACGACAATGAGACTAAATCTCAGCCGCTAATTCCTCTTATATCTCGAGATATGTGCCAAAACGTTATAATCCTTTATACTACATTGAAAATGGGAATAAAAAAAGTCATTTTTCCCAATTTTTTGGTTTATCTGGGATCCACAATCAAGATCGGAACCATTCATTAGTTAGGAAAGGTCAAATACGGCAAGGTGTTCAAATTTCAATCGTTCTTCCTGACTATATCTTGAGATATTTGTACAAGCGTTCATACACTACAGATTGTAGGAATCTTCCCAGCATCCAAACTTGGAACTCTCGTAAAAAAATCATGCAAGAGGAGGTGTTGGTTATTTGAAAATGGAAAGAATCCTCTAAACAGCGAAAATGATGCCTTGAATTAAATATAATAATATATTTCACATATCTAACATTTGCATACCTAGCAAGAATACAAATATAAAATGACCCTGAGAGAGACCTTGAACGGGCTCCAACGAGTTGACCCACTCGCTCATCAAACGTGATGATTGTATATTTACAATACTTGCCTTTGTGAACAATGCCAGAGTCCCCATAAATTGACTTTTCATGCGGTGAATATCAACCATTGATAGTATTGTCTAATCCTTGCCTATGTATTTTGATACAAATAAATGGGCCTATGCGCTTACATGCTATGTTAAATCATTTTCAGTGTTTAGTTTAATTTGCGTTTTCTCTATTCTAAGTTGATGTGAAGCTTTGTGCACGCAGGTGGCTACACTTGCCCCCAGCAGATTGTACTATTACAATAAATAATGCACTCGGTTGGTCACTTGGACTAAATCATCTCTCTCCCTCAAGATTTCACTTCTCGTGATACAATTGGACCCTTCACCTAAGTTCGGATGGAAATCACAGAAGCAAGAAGGATGCCTCAACAGGGACCCACGATGTCAACGTCACAACGAGCCCCGGATCCCTAGAGCCTTCCTTAGTATGGCACTTTATTAATACCGTAAAAGTAAAAAAAAAAGCCTTCATTTTTCATATAAAATGTCACATTAAAAGTACTTTAATTCAAAACTCAATCTATTTAAAATAAAAATAAAAATAAAAAATAAAAAACAAAAAAGCAACCACCTTTATTTACTAAAATAAAAATAAAAAAACTCCACTTTCCCAAATAAAAAGTAAAAAAAAATTTCATAATAAATAAATAAAAATAAAATACCATTATAACTCACTTATATTTTATTTTATTTTATTCAAAATCAACTTTACTTCACTTGACTCTATTAGTAGAGTTGCCAAACCGATGTATCTATGAAGGTAGGAGTAGAATTAACAGCAGGGCCAACTATTGAAAATACAAGAGATCAAAACGAACAAGCATGAAGCATCCTGCTAAGAGTTGGTCCGACCCTAAGAATGAACATATATAATTAAGAATGTTAATACAATTTTACATACTCTTAATTGAATGCTCAATTTTACAGTGGAACCAACTTCTATCAAGGTGAAACTCGAGGATGTCTAATGCATGAGAACGCTATTCATTTTAAATGGCTTGGATTTTTAATAAGTGCACCTTATTATATTTCCACTCATTCCTATCAAAAAGGATGAGAGAGTCACTAACTCACATTTACCTAAATCACAAGTTCAAGGATTTGAACTCTAAAAGGGGTCCATCTATTAAAGACTTGAATTGTTTAAAATAAATGCACCTATACTGCATGAATATTTCAACTATAATAATAATAAGAGAGAAACACAATGACACAACTATCTATGGATATCTAAGACAGATAAGTTATATCACAACCACTCATCCATCTAGCCAAAAATAGGAAAAACCCCCCAAAATCTATACCGCCAAAATTTATACCAATAAGAGAAAAACATGATTCATGAATATATACACAAGGTTTCATTAATCGCATTTTTAATTAATACAATCAATTACAAAATAAAATAAAATTTGAAAATGTCTTTTATTTTGGATGGCTCGGATTATTAATAAGTTGGCCCCACCATGGACATCCTCCAATCCTTCCCTTACAATTTCTCCAAGCCAGCCCGCGAGGATCCGAGGATTCGGACTCGAAGACAACGGGCTCCACGTGTTGGAAGATGACAGCCCAGCAACAAATCCATATACGCCGCGACGAGTAGCAAAACCGTAATAATAATTCCCTCGCTCGTTCGAATCACCCGCGCCCAAAAGGACGGACCTAATCCTAAAAGTCGTTAATCGACCCTCTTCAATCCTTCATCTGGTCTCTCATGGCGGATTCTAGGGTTTTCACATCTCTTCTTCGTTCCCACGCTTTCTTTTGGAAAAGGACATTCCGAAAGACCGAGCTCTGCTTCCGTTTGGTGGGAGCTGAAGAAGTTGTTATGATGGTGATTCCTTGCCGCTCCTTTGAAAGGTCAGTTTCTCTTTTTTTTTTGCTCAAATCTCTCACTTGCAACTCACTCCTCTTTCTTTATTGCAACTCAGTTTCTTCTCGATCCCGTCTATTTCAACACCTGAATTTGACATTTTCAAAAAAACCTCTTACTTTTGCCAGAAGCCAGATCCCACGAACTGACTCTGTTTGCTCTAATGTTAAGAAAATCATTATTTTTATGATGTTTGGAGCATTGGTTGGTAGGTAGGTGGTTTTTTTTTTTTTTTTGGCTATCAGGGGAAGAAGCGTAGTTTTCTGTTCGATTTGTAGTTGAAATTCAACAGCTGCTTTTGGGGTTGCGTGGTTTCAACTTTCAATTCTAATGTGGAGCTGTGGAAGAGGAGACCTGGGGATTGGGAGACTATGTTAGATTGATTAGAGGTAGAGACCCATGTTGTGGTTTTCCATTTTGACAAGTGTCTATTATCTCTTTTGGTGTTTGGGGTTTTGATGGTTGTATTATCTTGGATGTGGGTTTTGTTCAATTTTGGGTATTGGTTGATGATGGGGTGAGAAATGTTGGTTTGAAGGGATTGAGACAAGGGGGTTTAATGTGAAGATTATTGGTTCTAGAAGCAATTTGCCTTCTTTTTTCTGTTATGGCGTATGCTATGGCATCCAATGATCTATATACGGTAATTGAGTAATTGTCTGATATAACATAGATGGTTGTTTAATGGGAAAGCAAGGCTGACTGAGAAGCCAAAGCGCTCTGCGTTTTTTGGATGGGTTGACTAATGTCAAGAAGCTGTCTTCCACAATGAAGAACTGCCAGAACAGATGCTTGGATACTGGGAGGAGAACATTTGGTGGGAATTGCTCATGTTGGAGTAAAAGGATACTGCTTCATGGGTTGAAGAATGACAAGACTCATCTCAATGTGTCAAAGGGAACATCTAGTGGGAAAAGACATATGACGCTTTATAAGCATGCAAGGTCGATCATTTTTGTATTTGGGCTGATGGGAACCTTTTTCCTGCTCAATTCCCTAATTATTTCTATTGTTCATTGCTTGAATCTCCAAAATGAATCGCAACCCCAGAGAAAAGTGAACATATCACAGGTATGTTTTCACATTGAGCTGTCCTATCTTATCAGAAGAATGAATAATGATGCACAGTTTGGATTCAGGCCACTTCAGGGATATCCTTGATATTTGGGATACTATGAGAAATTGGGATTTCATTGTGAAAAAATGACAGTCATATGTCTAAAAATATGTTTTGACATTTATTCTTTCTTTCATTTATTCAAATATTATCGACTAACTTCTGAATAAATTGGGAATTATTCAGTGATTCATGAATTACTTTTGGATAAGGAACTTCCTTGAAAAATTCATGAATGATTCATAAAGCTTATGAATTGAGGCCATTGTGACCCCTTCTTCTCTCATTCATATCTCTGTAATACACGTATATTTGAAATTTTTACAAGAGACAACAGCCCATAGATTGTCACAACCATTATGTTGTGGGTTCTAGTCATGCTATTATTAAAAAGAAAAAAAAAATAAAAAAGAAAGATTCTAACAAGATTATAATAAACTACTACTAAGAGTCTAAGACTACCATTTTCTACCCGAATTACACAAAATATAATAATATTTTCCTGAATGATCTCTTTAATCAATGCTTAGGTTTGCATCTAATGACAACCATTGATCTTTGTCAATTTGTAAGGGAACACACCCAATGATTGGTTTTTGTAGGCGTTTTTGTTATCATCATCACCATCAAGGTCTATCCCATCAATCAACCACGGTTTTGCTGTGTGAGTTCTACTTCTCCATTTATCCCTTCTCAGAGTAAGTTCTCTGTCAACTTCACAACACAACATGTTGCTTCTAACTAGTTCCAAGTCTTTATTTGTCTCCTTCTTCCCCTAGTTCCTTGTTTTTGCAACAATTCCATTTTTCCATGCGCGGGTTGCTCTGTATCCAGTCTTCTTAACAGATGCTCAAACCATTTTAGATGGCATTTCTCTGAAGTCCCTTGAATTGAATCCAAGCTGTAGCTCAGCTGGTTATGGCATAATTGTGTCTGTGCGAGTGCATGAGCTTGAGTCCTCCATGTACCAAAAAGGAAAAAAAAAATCTCTTGAATTGGAACGGCTTATATATATATATTTCCTCGTGTAATCATTCCTCTTGTTTATTCATTCATCATTCTATCATTTCCTATTACCCTAGATATCCAGCTTACTGTTTTCATTTAAGCCATATTTATTTTATATTGCCATTTTTTTGGTCCTACATTCAATTCTATAGAACAATATAGTTCTAGCATCTAAGTGCAAACATGATAATTCCTTTTCCCCCCCTTTTCATGATTCCAAACAAGGGGGTGTTCATAATGCATAACTGAGATTGTGCTTGTTGGATGTATTTACTGAAGGATGATAGGATTGATGTCAATGTGGAAAAGGAACCGAGAGATATGTATGAAAGGTTGCTAAATTTGGCCTCCAGGGCTCTTGCAAAGGTTTGTTTTCTTTCAACTTAAATTCAACCTACTATGCATGTATTTGTACAACTTGAATAATGCTTCTTTGTTCATGTGTTTAATGCTCTTTCCATGCCCTAGAATCAGTTCAGGCAAGATGCGCCAACCCTGTGGAAGGAGCCATATAAGCAGGCATCAGCATGGAAACCTTGTGCAAATAAACTTGATCCTTCAAAACAAGGTAATTTTGTTAATGTTGTTTGCCTTTTATCTGAAACCTGAGCATGGGTACTTTATATTTGAGCAGCTTGTTTTTACAAATTAATTTATTATTGCTGTTTTGTCAACCTAGTAGATGGGATAGGGCTTCATTGATGATGATGGGTTATTATTAGTGTTTAAGAGGTTGTTAGTCTGCAGTATCTTGATTTTTAGGACTAATTCCAAAGTTGTGCTGATAACACTTATATTGGTACATGTTTATCAGGGGAGACCATGAAAAGCAATGGTTATATATTGGTGAGTGCAAATGGCGGACTGAACCAACAAAGGGTTGCTGTAAGGCCTTAAACCAGTGATACTTTGCTTTCCATTCTGGCAATACATCATACAGTATAATAATTAAACTTCAGGGATTTTAAAAGCAATACAACCTAGAGGAATGAATCAACTGTTGCAAGCTTTATTTGAACTTGCCTTGTTTTTATGTTTATTCATGTCAATGATTGCAGGTATGCAATGCTGTTGCTGTTGCTTCTCTACTTAATGCTACTCTTGTTCTTCCCAGATTTCTGTACAGCAGTGTTTGGAAAGATGCAAGGTTTGATTTGAGCTTTTATATTATGTCAAGTGGATTGGTTCTCGAGTTTCTACTTACAGCTTTTGTTGATGCTGTTGTTCCTTGTGTCTAATATGGAAGTATGGCTGCTCTATAAAACCATTTTGCTTTGGATAATATCCATCGCATAGTTGACATCCAATAGTCAATAGGAATATAGTTTCCAATAGTCATAGGACTTTGTTCATTATAGCTTGGCACCGGAACTCTTTATTATACCCTCACAGTTATTTTGTACTTTTTATATTGTTTTTTCTCTTATATGCTCCTAGAAAGTTTGTCATTTTTCCACTGTACTTCCTATGCTCTTACAGAGAGATCATTTTTCCTGTTTAAAAGTGATTTTGTTGGTTCTTGTGCATTACCTGAACCTACTAGGTCCAATTTATGTACTGTGGTACCTGAACTCTTCAAAATAAGCAACTTATCTTATTGTACCTTATTTGGTACTTCATTTTGCGTCTAAAATACATGTTCCCATCATATCCATGGTGGTATCGTAAAAGCATGGGGGTGATTGACTATCACCGCCATGCGATATCATACAGCAAGTCACTAGGCCATTTGATGCCTATAACTTTAGACAAATCACTGGAAAGAAATGCCCATAGAATTTTCATATGCATGCTTTTGCTCTTGTATCTATCACGTATGCTTCATTTTCAAATGTTTGTTGTGAATATATCCTCTGTTTCATTTTATGGTACTGCAGCCAGTTTGGTGACATTTACCAAGAGGAGTACTTCTTCAATCTTTTGAAGGATGATGTGAGTATTGTAAAGGAGCTGCCTTTGCATATGCAATCACTGGACTTCAAAGCCATAGGCAGTCTGGTATCTTCCTTTGCCTGTTGTTAGTTGATCCATTGCTTGAATTGTGAAATAGGCATGCAATATAGTGATGCTAATTTAACTCCCTTACTTTTTGCCCAGATTACTGATTCAGATATTATGAAGGAGTCAAAACCCATTCACTTTGTAAATTCGGTACTTCCTCTCCTGCTACGGAATGGAGTTGTCCACTTACTTGGATTTGGAAATCGTCTTGGCTTTGATCCCATGCCTTTTAAGTTGCAGGTAGTTGACTTTATCTTTGGGATGGGATGTCATGGTAGGTTTCAATATGGTGGAAGTTCTGTGAAGAGATGATGAGGACTTATCCTAAAAGAGGAGCTTGTCATAATCCTATATTGGGATTATGGCACACTCACAATCTATTGAGAGGAGGGGCAGTGGCTGTTTGAGAAAAGTTGCGAGAAAATATGATATCCCCCTTTTCAGCTTGTATGATTTCACATTTACCCCTTTAACGGGGATATGTAGCTATCTCCAATATAGTTGTCTCCAAGATAGCCTTATGATAGATTTTTATCTTTTAAAATAAGTTCATATCTCTTCACAAGTTCAACCTGCATATTGGTCACTAAAAAAGTCTTTCCTTCTGTTGTTTGAAGAATATGAGAAAAATCCTGTTAAGATATTTCAGCATATTTGAAGATTGCCTTTTAGGAGTTTACTCATATCCAACTAAAAGGAACCGGACCTGGATTTTATAAATCTGGCCCATCGTTCATAAATTTGTTTTTACATTACAAAAGAAAAAAAAAAAAGGAAAGAAAGATTCTTGATAAAAATTGAGTGCTTGGGTCTTGAGTTGGTGCTAGCAGGGCCCCTTTGATCTGTTCAGTGCTGCAATGCATGGATCTTTTCCCCAATCGCCCAAATCGGAATATATCATCCCTTCAGCCTTTTAGCGTCTTACATTTACTCTGTCAAGCTCCATTACTGTTTTATTTATTTTTCTCTCGTAGATCTATATTTCCATACTATTGATAGAAATTTAGGTTTGTCCCATTGTGGAGATTTTTGGGGCATGCTCCAGCCACAGTGAGCCCTATTATATCAATAGTCTGCAACTGAACCACCAAATTATCGGACCCTTTGTAAAGACTCAAAGTTTAATGACATTACTATCATGGTTTCACATTCAATGAAGCTGAGATTAAAGCTTGTTTGTGGGATGCAGGGAGAGCCAGTTTGTTTGTGGACTATCTGTGTGAGTTTTGAGCGATTTCATGCATGCTAATAATTGGGTGTCTGAAGTTGTGAATACCATGGCTGTGGCCCTGTGGGGTTATTATTGAAGAAATTTGTGAAACAGCAGAAAGTTAATTGGGTGTTTCAGTTGCATGAAATGACTAGGAGTAGCTCTAACTACCAATGAATGAAACAATTCCAGTCCCAGTTAATTTTTGTTCTATATATGTCTGTCATTGCAACATAGTTGAGACAAGGCTCTTACGATGACGACAATGATGATGAAATGTTTGTTATTGCATGATGGGGTGTGGCTGAGATGATGATGATGATATCTGTCATTTCATCTCTACTACTACTAATTCTTATCTTCTCCTGTGTCACTTTAGACCTTCATTGGAATCCTGAATAATGTTTTAGTAGAGACGCTTTGTTCTTTGACTACTTATTTTAAATATTTTGCAGAGATTAAGATGCAAATGTAACTTCCATGCTTTGAAGTTTGTGCCCAAAATTCAACAAGTTAGTTCTTTATTGGTTAGAAGGATCAGAAAATATGGTGCAACACGGAGTTTATTGGACACGCAATTGCTTGGAAAATTCATGCCCAGTGTTCCATTAAAACAACATGATATGTCAAGAGGCCCATCCAAATACCTTGCTTTGCACTTGAGGTTTGAAATGGATATGGTAGCATACTCACTATGTGACTTTGGTGGTGGTGAAAATGAGAGAAAGGAACTGCAACGATACAGGGAAATTCACTTTCCTACACTTTTGGCACGCATGAAAGACACAGAGTATGTATATTTGGTGTTACATGCAAAAAATTTCTGCTTTTTTTAGCATCCCGTACATTCTTATTTGTGGAATCATATGACATCAAGTAGGGTGATCCATTGTGTCATGCTATTATATTACACATGTACATGCACTCGCAACATCATGCAACTGTTCAAAATATGAGCCCAGTGTAGAGGGGTTGGGCAATCATGAGCCTAACAGGAATTGTTTGCTGAATATGGACCTATGAGGATATTTCATTCTAGTTATTCACTTGATGGCCATCCACGATTCTGTAAAGGTGTTTTTGTGTTAAAACCATCTAGGGCGCATAATTTGGTTGGTTTGCCTGAGTACAATTTTGTCACATGTTGGTTGCTGTAATAGCACAATCTTCCATAGCCCTGTAAATGAGAATGCTTTCAGGCTTCCTTCTCCTGCAGACTTGAGAAAAATGGGCAGATGCCCGTTGACACCTGAAGAAGCAGCACTTATGCTTTCTGCTCTTGGTTATAAGCATGGGACTTACATATATCTTGCGGGATCCCAAATATATGGGGGGGAATCGAGGATGCTTCCCTTCACTAGCCTTTATCCAAACTTGGTTACGAAGGAAGATCTACTCACACCAAGTGAACTTGCACCTTTCAGGAATTTCTCTTCGCAGGTAATAACAGCTTTATCTCTCACTTTTCATGCCTGAATCTTTTTCACTGCAGCCCTGCATCTAGCATGTCATTCTATTACTACCCACTTACTTGAAATTAACTCCTTTTTACAAACATGCATTCATCAACGTATTCTGTTCTAGCAATAAAGTAGTAGTTCTGCTGTTAATCGCAAGAAGCAAATTCATTTTCATGGCCAAGCATTATATCTTTTGATTTCATACTAAAAAATGAAAATGGTTAGATATTTTCTTTGATTTTGTTATAAAGAATTAGCATTTCAATCATCCAACTAATTCCCAACCATGTTGCGCTTGTTAGGCATCTCCTCCATTGAGACCTGGATTTCCTCCACCAGCACAAACGCACACATCATGATAATGATATTGGGAGTAAGGGGGAATTCCCGCCTAGAACAGACTGTATACCTTTCAAATGTGGTAGATGCATGCTCGTTAGTGGAGATGTTGGGGATGAAAATGTCTATCATGAATAACGGTTAGGCAAAAAAATCATCCCGTTAGATTATCCTAACCCTTGATTTAATTGCCTTAAAGTTCAATGGTGTTTTAAATATATATTTTTTTGAGATTCATTCCAATGGATTGCACATGCTATCCTCTCATGGGAGAAAATTTCTCATCGACCCACGTATACTCTCTTTATTTCATTCAATCCAAAACAGCAAAGGAAGTCAGATGAACATCAAACTGGGCCTTGTGCCAGATCATGGATGGGTAGCAAGTGCCATGAGAGTTAGCATAAAAAAAAATCATAATATAATTTTTTACGTGATTGGGCCTTGTGCCAGATCATGGATGGGTAGAAAGTGTGGAGGGTACAAGTTGGGCCCTTTCGTGCTGGACTGCATGTGCAGTCCCCTGCATGTGTAAAGACACTGATCAAAGGTGGGCCCAACTGGACCTGCACTTGCAGATCACTTTTAGGAGATAATTACTTGTGGACTGAGCCGAAAAATCACACCCCTATCCCTCTCTGGCCATGAGAGTGAGCATAAAAAAATTTACGTGAATGTCAAATTGGGCCTTGTGCCAGATCATGGATGGGTAGAAAGTATGGAGGGTACATGGTGGGCCCTTTCGCGTTGGACTGCACGTGCAGTCCCCTGCTTTTGTAGAAAATTACTCGTGGATTGAGCTGAAAAATTTACGCTGCATGCATTTACATTTTTCTGTAATACTAAAGTCGTTTGACCTCGAAATGATATTAGACTTCATGCCTGCAGTTAGCTGCACTGGATTTCATTGCTTGTGCAACAGCAGATGTGTTTGCTATGACTGATTCAGGTAGCCAACTTTCATCTCTGGTTACTGGTTACCGAACTTATTATGGTGGTGGGCATGCTCCAACCTTGCGGCCCAACAAGAAGCGATTTGCGAAAATCTTATCAGGTAATGACACCATAGAATGGAATGATTTTGAGGAGAGAGTGAGGAGGATGATTGAGGAAGGTCAACGAGTGCGACTGAGGCGTTTGGGTCGAAGCATATACAGGCAACCAAGGTGCCCAGAATGCATGTGTAAAATGCAATAGCAGGTTATTCCTAATCAGCAATTCATGCACTTCCATCAACACAATCTTATATGTATTTATTTTTTCACCTGGTTTTAGGCATAATGAATAAGATGATCTTTGGTGTAAATTTAAAAGAAAATACAATATTTTTATTAAGCCCTGAAATTCCAGACTCAGATATAGGTAAAATTGGTAAGCTTGAGAAACAGCAATTCCATTGTTACTGAAAACCCATGAACATCTCACTCTTCTCTCCTCCACAGCAATTCCATTGTTACTGAAAACCCATCTCTCTTTTCTCCTCCTATGTATAGGGCCTTGGAGTTCATTGCCCTCTCTTCCTTTTATCCTTTTCATTTGCCATCTTGCTTCATTCCATTGCTCTTTCATAACATTAACAAGAATCACTTACGACGGAGGGAAAAATCGATTGAGATTGAAGGGGAGGGTGTAGAACTCTTCATTTCTACTGTCTCCTCTAAATGTTCGGAATTTGGACCACCATGGCATTCCTCTATCTACAGCCGAATCTTTGTAGTCAAGTGTATTATCAAGAAAAACAGCTACAATCAGTGCAACCGCTGGCGGGGAGAAGAAGATGGTGTTGAGAAAATCATTGAACTGCAGCAGGGAAGAAGAAACAAGCTGTCATGAGCATGAATGAATTACAAATGCTGAATGCTAGGAAAAATGGCCAGATCATGCATAATCCAAATGAAGAGAACCATTCACAACTGAACCTAAATTGCTTTCGGCCCAACTGACTGTTCTATTGGTTTTGGGTCTTAATCACAAGAGCTGGGATTCTTATGATATTTTGGATGTTTCATTGCATTAAGGCGTGGGGGTGTAAATCAGGTGTGTGATATTTTTTCCTTAGTAATGTGTTGTGTTTGTTGGAGATTGTGATACGCACCCATCCAGCCCTGGTGTGAGCAGGACCATGTTGAGCAGATGTAGTGTACTCAAAGAAGTATTGAGGAACGGATAACCCCAAGAACAAGGAAACACCCGTAATGAACAAGTTGCGCATCGAGTTCATGTTGGTGAACTGCAGAAATGAGAGCCCCACAGCAGCTGTAAAAATGAACAAAGAACAGAGAGAAGTTGAGAAACAACCACAAGAAGAGACACACACAATCTATGCTTTTTTTATTAGAGGAAACAATGAAAAACAAAGAACATTACCAACAAGTCCAAACAACACACAGTAGACAGCAGCAAATATAGTAAATGGTATTGATGCAAACAGTGCTCCAAACTTCCCTGCACACAAAAAACCAAGAAGTTGAATAATAGTAATAAACAAAATAAACTTATTAGAACTGAAATTAAGGTGGCAAACTTATAATGTGATGCATATATTCTTACCTAATATGGAGAAGAAGATCATAAAACCAGCAGATATTTGAATAACCCTGCGACTACCAACTCGCGTGGCTCCTAGAAGCCCCACGTTCTCTCTGTAAAAGCAAACACAACAAGAACCGTTTAGCTGGACTGTACGCTCCATTTCAATTGGAGCACAGGCTATAGAATGGAAAGAACAGTAGAAGATAGTAGCAAGATTCATGGACTTACACAGAGACGGTGGAGCCAGTCCCAGTTCCAAAAAGTCCATCCAATAAGATC
The DNA here is from genome assembly GCA_038049695.1 of Cinnamomum chago. Lineage (NCBI taxonomy): Eukaryota > Viridiplantae > Streptophyta > Magnoliopsida > Laurales > Lauraceae > Cinnamomum > Cinnamomum chago. The sequence goes on along the minus strand of CP142457.1, from coordinate 53,206,895 downwards.
CCAATTCCCTGATTCCACCAAACCCATAGACAAATCTGTATTAAGTACTACACAGACACAGTCCTTGCCCAAGTCACGGGCCTTTTTGCTTTTACTTTTTACTTGATCAGGGTCCACCAAATGAGCACATGCTGACCATGAACATCAGATGGTTGGTTCCCATATTTATTTTTCTACATTATTTTATCTAGTAACTTCTACGAACGTGACAAACAGGCACGGCTTTTTGGGCCCTCTGGGATAGCCAGATGACACATGGCTCACATATGTCAATCAACCAACCCCACATTGATCCTCCTACCTTTTGTGGTGAAAACACTAAAATTGTACCCATAATCTCAGAATGTACGAAGACTGAATTTGCATATACCTGCCAACCAATTCCGCGGCTAAGCACGTGAGCAGGAGGGGGTGTTGCACTTGCCAGTCTAGATGCGGCCTTGTAAGCTCCTGTCGACTGCAAAGAAGAAGAAGAAAGAAGAACCCACCCAAACAGCCCTTTCAGTTAATTGTTGTGTATGATGATAATATTTTCTCTTTGCACCTATTATATACTACTACTAAAGCAGTAACGTAAGCCAATTTTTGTTAATAAATCTAATTTTCTACCCACCTCGATCAAAGAGACAAGAACAGCTGCCATCATCCCAAAGGCATGGCCTGCATTAAATGTAGGTGGACCCCACTGAAGTGGGTATGGTATCTTTATCCTGCATTCATGGAAATGATCATCTCAATTTTTTTTTTTTTTAGTTTTTTAAGTTATTGTTTACAATGATAAATACATAAAGTTCTTCCATAATCGACATTATAAAAATAAAAATTTTCTCATGGGTACGTGCACATCCAAACTATCACCAACTCTGAATTTTATCATGTTGTGTGTGGGCATCCTTGCGCAATGCACATGAGAAAATTAATAAATCTGAGCTCTCTAACAAGAGGGATAGATAATGCTCATATTTATACAATATGTGATGATGATATGTGGAGGGGTCCCTTGAATAAATAAATTAAAAGAACATAGCATTACCAGGGTGCAGAGGAAATGAGGCCGGACTTGTCGGTTCGGCAGTTGAATTGGGTCAACTCAGGCCTATGCTTGTATGCGCCACTGGCTGTCAACAAGTGGGCGTAGGCCCAGATTACTGTGATGGACAACAGCAGCGCAAATCTCTCCAGAATTGGTAATCCTTTGGCAAGAAAATGCTTCAGATACTATACAACAAAATAAGAAACAAAACACAACCACAAAGTCAAAATTCAAATAATAAAGAAGAAAGTGTATGATGTAAATAGAAGCATATGTAAGTGTGAAAAGAGGAGAGTAAAGGGACCCTCTTTAGTCTTTCTACTGAGTTGGATTTCCATATAGAAGACAAAGCAAAAAATTCTTTGAAAGCAAAGAGTACCTGGGAGAATGCAACGAAGAGGATAAGCATTGGAACACCAATTTCCACACACCTTCCAACCTGATATACATTGGCATCACCCAAAACAGGGGTAAGACAAAAACGGCTACAAATCTTAAAAAAAAATGTATTCTCCATAAACAGACAATGGCATCCATGACACGTCTCTGGCGGAATCCAATCCGTTCATCATGCACCGGCCTTCTGCTCAATATGGGACATCTTATTTTTCCACTATATCGAATGGGCCACACTTGTAAGTAAAGTAAAGTGAAATGTCCTTTATATTTTTTTCAATTGAGGCCAGCATAGTTTGAACAGATTAGATCTCTCACACGTGGGTCCATACACATGGTAAGCAGAGAAAGGAACTTTACCACAGGGAAGCCTCGGTTGAAGAGTCCCAAACCCACCAAAGTAATCACTGGCACCATCCCAAGCGGACTGAAAAACCTGAGGCATCAACATGCAACAAATTTTCAGAATTTTTGTACTGCAATCAACCAATCAATACACAAAACAGGCCCAATTTTTTAGCCATCCAATTAATGGGCAACCTATCGACGAGTGGGCCATCAAAAACCATGACCCATCATGATCCGATGGATGATCTTGTACTCCATTTGATGTTAGATATGATTCACACACACACACACACAATCAGTTATCATTCTTCCTCCTTGTAAGTACTAAAACAACACCTGGAACAGATACCCCACAGCTGGCTATATCCCAGAATAATCTGCAGGCTTGATGAGACTATCAGAGCTCCTTGGATTGCCCTCATGCTTTGGAGAAATCTCTAATGCAATCAAACACAAATCTAAAAAGTAAATATTGATAGATTATAATTGTATGCAGACACCCACACACAGAGACAATAGAATAATATGTCTATTATACAAATTACAAACCGTGTGACCATCGGAGATTTGGGTCAAAGAAGAATCGTGTATGATCGATACGATCGGCACGATGAATGCATATGAGCCGCCAACGACCGTTGGCAACCTCGTTCCAAACAGGGTCTGCAGTAGAGTGTTGATCCCAGTCACAAATAGTATAGTCTGTACCACCCTCACCTTGTCTCCCTGTATCAATAAAAACAAAAAATCAAAAGATAGAAGAAGAACAAGTGCTCAATGCCCATGTTTATGTATGTCTACATAGTGGGCAAGAGCAAGCCCTTCCATTCCAGAAGAAGAGTAAGGAAAAGGAAAAGGCTTCTGTTATTCTTACATCATCTCCACCCATCATAGGGACTAGTAGAGTTGGAATCATCACTGCTGTACCCAATGACAATATGTAGTGTTGGAAACCCAAAGCAATAGCTTCACCTATCACCCATGAAAGGTAAGACAAAGAAAACATCAAACATTATGAAAAAAAGAGATCCATAGATGGATTATGGATAGAACTGATGATTCAATAGGAAAATGGGTGTTTTTCCTTTTTATTTTATTTTTAGTTTTTATGATGAACCGAGTGAAAAAGGGCATACCCCAAGACGGGTTTGAATCGATGCAGTACTCAAACCCCTGTAGTTGATCCAAGGGTGGATGGGCTATTTCTTCTGGCTTTGGAGCAGACATGGTGAGATCCTGTTAAAAAAAATGTTTTTTCTTTGAAATAGGAATCAGCAAATAAAGATTGATAGGAAAGGAAGCTTAGGAGAACTTGTCAATGAATATCTGGAATTTGCATCTATCACGGAGAGGAGAAAGGGAAAGAGAGAGAGAGAGAGAGAGATGCAGAGATGAGAAAGCAGAGAAAGAAAAAAAGGTGTACAAGGGGGGGTGGGGGTTTAGATGAGGAAGGGCAAAAAGAGAGCTAGAAAAAGAGAGTGAAGCTAAAAGGAGGGGAGGAAAGCATGAGAGATGAGTGTCACTCACATGGGAATGCCTACTAAGAATAGCTGTTAGTACCCACTGACTTAACCCCCTGGATTACAAATGTTCCGTTGATAATTTTGTGACAAAAACACCCCTGAACAAACCATAAAAGTGACCGTTGCAAATTGCCAGAGGAAAAACATGAATGGAACAGTGGTGCATGCACGTACAGATGTACTGTTTCTGGAATAAATGCATGGAGTAATCATAAGGTTGTTTGGGTAATTTTAGGAGTTAAATTCTGCAGTTGGGGCAGCATCAGTAAAAGATGGTTGGTGAATTTTTTGTTACTTAGGTGTAATTTGTGAGTGACAAACTAAGAATAGCTGGTGACTCATAAAGTGAAGGTGTAACAGCTGAGTTGGCTTCTGGTTTTTTGTTATTTATAGGAGCTGATGACCTGCATCTGACTCGTGTCAAACTGTCAATATGTGGAAAGTTAAAAAATAGACAGTGTGGAATCCATCTCTAACGTTACATTTTTTTCATTGCCTGACATCATCGAGGGTCGAGCCCATTGTAATATAAGTTGGTATATTTTGCTTTTTCCCTCACAGGCAGCGAGATTAGCGCTGTTACCTTTTCCCGGTTCTTCGACATTCAAAGGGCCATGAGCATCTGCACGAGTGGGGATCCTCTCATTCAAAAGCCTTCTGTTTTTTAACTCAGGAAATCTAAAGCTCAAGGACTGAAGCTCTAAAATGGGGTCAGTTTATTAAATATGCAAGCCTTCTAGATAAAAGTTGTTCCAATTTAGAGTATGTTTTTGAATTTTGAGTCCGTGTCTATGTGATCTTCATCAGGGACGAAGGCAGGATTTTATCTTGGGAGGAGGGGCCAAACTTAAATAAATATTTTTTTAACAAATCAAGATATATAACTAATATTTTTTTTTATATTTTCTGGACATGTCTCTAACTAAATTTGTTTTTGATTTTTGGTGATGTGTATGAAGCATTTTTGGAAGCTTTATTTAATACAACTTCCGAAACCTTTTAATTATAAGAACACAACAACTTTAATATCTCCAAAAAATTTCCACGGTTGATTGAACTCTGACTTTTATCATGTCCCTTAAAAGCAAAAGCTTGAAATGCGAGCCATCATACTGTATCAATCGAGGCCTTAAGTCGTAACCATTGTTTGCACTTTGTTCAGAAGTAAACTTGTTGAGCACTTTTTGTATGTGTTGATGTTGGTTCATCAAGTCCTCGCATGATCTTTCGACATCTTTATGATAGGACATTTTCCCATATGATTTAACAAATCACAATTTCTTCCATCCATAACTTTCTTCCAATTCCGAAATCTGTCAATATAGTGAATGCAATTTGTTCGGCATATCCGATTGACTTATGAAAGAGATAACATGGAAGATAAAAAACTGCATCTTTTTCTGGAGCATATTCCAACCATGAAGGAAATAGATTAAACCAAGCCTCTTGAAAGCTGCGAGGATGAGTCATTGATCCAGATTTTAGATACTTTGAGAGCTTCAGTTGGTATGGACCAACCTTTATGTACTTTCGTCGAATTTCATCTCGTTGACTGACATCATAGTACTATATCTGTTAATGCAATCCTTGATCACGCTCCAAAGAACCAATATCATCATCATTATTAATTTCAGTTCTTTGAAGTTTTGTAGGACGATTTTCAGCAATTGGAGTTTCAATGTTAGAGGTGGGCGATGACCCATCACAATCTAAGTTTGTAGGATTTTTTTCCTTGAGAAATTCATCAATTGTAAATGACTTTTCCATCTACAAATCAAATAAAAATCATGTTTATTATAAATTTCATATTTTAAAAATTTGAGACACTCAAAATGAACATGTATTATTTATGCCATGTCTCCAAATTTTACTTCAAGACTAGTTAGTACCGCTATGAGATTAAGCATATCAATGACAACACAATTAGTGCATTTGAAGTAAAATTTTTGTTACTCACATCACTAATTGTGTACTCAATTCAATGGTGGAACCAACTCTCTTTTAAGTAAAATTTGAAAAAATATTATTGGAGGGAATGACGCTCAATTTGAACGACCTAAATAATCAATAAGGGGGGCTTCATGGTGGATTTCCATGCATCCCACTAAAGGAAAGCGTGCGAGAATTCTAGACTCTTAAGTTTTACCCTAATAAGAGCTGATATCACCGTAATATTTATCACTTTATAAAGAAAAAAAAATATGATAATGAGTAATGAATAAGATTGCATTAATGATCATATTTTATTGAATTGTCTATCTAATAGTGAGACTAACTCTTATTGAGTCAAATTTAGGGCACATCATATGTTGAGAGCAGTTTTATGTGTAACCAGTCAAATTTTCAATTGGCCTTCACTATGAACTTCCACTCCTTCTACCCATGATATCTAGAAGTCAAATCTTTGAGGAATATCTGGATTCCATACCCATATTTGAAAAGACTGGTGGAGATATAAAGTCTATTTGCCTTACCAAATGCATAGGACTTTGCTAACTTGACAAAAAAAAAAAAAAAAAAAAATAAGGTTGAGTGGATATCCTTGCTAGTAGTAAGGCAATATATAAGCAAGTTTTTAATTTCAACTACTAATTTTATGGCGTTTAATGAGACATATATCTTGGTCAAATGTACATGGATTTTTTTAGATAGTCCCGCAGTGCCTTTTTTTTATCAAGTAGTAAAAAAATTACAAAATCCATACTAGCCATTAGCCAAGTCAAAGGTAGTTTCCTCTTCTTAATTTGCTAATGCTGGCGACATTGTGTCGGGTCTGCCAACTCTGACATGTGGGGGTGTGAATTAGATTATGCCAAAAATAAATATTAATTGACATTTAAAGATATTTATAGCCATTTTATGTACCTTGATAATATGTTCAGTTTTTCTTTTTTTTGTTAAAAGATAATATGTTCATTTGAAATGATTTCATTTTGCTTTAGAATATTCACTGGAACTTATTTTTTAAAGACGAAGTAAACTATGACATCTGGAATAACAATTAACAACTTAGACAAATAAGTGATATTAGTAACCTGAAACACCTAAAGCTTGAGCTATTAAAAACAACATAACAATGTATGTCAAAGGATTCTGATGCGCCCCCCCCCCCCCCCCCCCCCCCCCCCGAGCTATTAAAAAACAGCATAACAATGTATGTCAAAGGATTCTGATGCCCCCCCCCGCCCCCCGATGTTGGTATACAAAAATACCAAAAGCTCTAACTATTAGAAAATGACTTAATAATGCATATCAAAGGATCGTAATAGGTCAAAGCCAAAACATGACATAAAATGGGCTCCGGTGAATACAATAGAGATGGTGGATTAATCATCAACCAAAAGATTTGATTATTTTTTTTTTTTTAGCCATTTAACATAAAGTGATGAATACATAATAAAGGTTGTGGCTATGAATTTAGTAAGAGACTTAAAATACACTAAAATTTCATTGTCACCACTTTGATATTCTGGTAGTTTATTTTATTATTTTTTTACACACATCTATGACACTCTAATGTATTTGGGAAAAAAAAAAGATCTTCAATTTTTCAATTTTTGGTAATCTTTTCATTTCGGTGAAAAATGGTTTAAGCAAATAGACTTATCATTGCAGTAATATATTGACTGGTACATCAAGGTTTAGCTTTGATTCCGTGCATTTCATTGGTTTTTCATCTGAATCGCCCATTTCTGTTGCTTAGAACAAATGGCTGACGATGACCAAAGAAGTTGATTATTAGTACACGACTAATCTACAAGCTACCTCTTCTATTTTTGGGGGGACAAATTAAACCAAATTCTTCATATTCATCTCTAAAAGACACATCTTTGATAATACTATACTAAAAAACACATCTTTGATAATACTATAGTTACAATTACTAGTGGTAAGGTGTGTGTGATGCACAGTTTAACATAGATAAGGTTGATTTAATTATTTTAACTTTGCAAAATGCATTCAATTTAAAATTAGAATGACAACACAAAGTCTATAACAAAAATAAAAAAATAAATCATAATTAACTTTGTAACAACCAATCAAAATTAGTTGGTTGACAACCCCACAAGTCACTTGGATGCCTAGGGACTGAAATTGTGCGCTTGATCTTGATCCTTCCGCTTGTGTGGAAGTATATACTATTGGTTAAAAACATGAAAATAAATTGACATCAAGAGTATCAAAAATAGCATTATAACAAGAAATCATACCTTATTGACATTTAAAAAAAAAAGTCCCTAGTGTCAAATCACCAATGATTTTATGCAATAGGAAAAAACATCAATTACAAACATGCATTTCTATTGATATTGAGAGTAGCAAAAATAGCATAACATTAAAATTAGAAATCATACCTTGGTTGGTGGTGAGATAAAAAAAAAAGATTTTAATTAGGGGCTATGTGAAAGAAATGGAGAGGTGTCAAGATCAAACAAGTAGGGGCGATTTTGTGAGAGTTAGGGACAGAGATGTGACGTCTTAGATCTATTGAGTGAAGCCATGGTTCCATGTGCTAGAAAATCAATTACAAACACACATTTCTATTGACATTTTTTTATTATAAAAAAGCCCTCGGAAAAAATACCAGTTACCAACATGCATTACTATTTACATCAATAATAGCAAAATAGCATAGTCTTAGAATCAGAAACCATACCTTAGTAGGTGTCTTGGCCATGTGAGAGAAATGAAGTAGTGCCAATATCAAACAGATTATAATTAGGGACAACTTTGTGAGAATTAGGGGGAGAGAGAGAGGCGTAGACGTAGAGCTGATGGAATGAGGCATTTCATTCATAAAGAGTCATAGTGGTTGAAGAGGAGGAAATACTCATATAACTAGTTTTACTTTTTTAGACGAAACAATTTAAAGTAGGAAAAAAAGATGCATGGACCGACTAGGGGACCGAGCAGGAGGACCATTGGATCCCGGGCCCGAAATCGGTCCCCCAGTCGGTCCATGTAGCACAACTCTTTAAAGTAAGGAGGTGAGGCCCATAGGGTAGGGTGATGTGGATACGGGAAAAGAAATTTGATATGTTTCTTTTCAACTACTTTCCAGCTTTAAATAAGAAGAATACCCCATCAATTCTTAAAATGAAAAAACTAGTGGAACCACACTTTTGAAACCATGACATTTAGATAGCATACTGATCTAAATTGAAAGAGGTCTGAAATAAAATATGCAGAGACTATGAATCATGACAACTCAACGTACAGTTTAATAACTTTAGAATCATGATTGACATGCATCAGGTGGGCCTTACACAATGTGGTATATATATACTTTCCAAAGGCGCAAGCGCAACCAAGGAGTTGGCAACCAATTTGACCCTCATCTAAATGTGACACATGACCTTTGAAGTTCTTGAATCTTCTAAGCCTCTGCAAGAAAAATGTTTCTCCTCCTTTTATAGGATAATAGGACTCATCAAAGTTTGTGAGGATCGTTGTCCCTATCAAATAGAAAGGGTTGGCTTTGAAAATTAGCTTTCATATCGGATTTCTTGCGTCCTGCCAATTATCTGATCAAAGGATTTCAACAAAAAATGGGTGAAGTTTCATTATAAACATTGGAATACACATGAGTTTCTATGGATAATTAATCTGACTCTTCTGGTGCGGTAAAAACTGCTAAATTTCATCTTAAAAAATTTAAGAGACAAAATTCCCTTACATGGATATTTGTTCCCAGGTGTTACTAAGTTGGTCAGGAGCATGTGTGTGCGAGAGAAATATATTTTCTAACGAGCATCCTGACCATCTATAAAGTGGATCCCCCTTGAATTACATTAACCGGCTCACAACAGAGGGCACCAATCTATTTTTCCTGTAGAGCCCACGGGAGAACATCTTCCAAGGGTGAGAGTGGGCAGGGGAGCGGTAAAGAGAGACAAAAAGAAAAAAAAAGTGGAAAATGGAGAAATGCCATCCCTTTTAAGAAAGTATAAGCAGGTTTTTTTTTAACACTCCCGTAAAACGTGGGCTGTAAAAGTTTTTTTTTGAACCTTTTCTATCCACTCTATTCTCAGGTTGGTATTTCCCTATGGCATTACTTAATCTACGGACAGTTTTGTCAGGTGGAAAATAATGACGGCTCGACTGTACAGCCAACTGACAATGAAGAAGGTTTCCTCTCTCTCTCACTATGGCTAAAACTAAAAAGAAAAAGAATTGCTCAAACATGTTCTGTGGTCCAAAGGCAACTGAGTGGGCCTCATCGTCACTGCCGCATAGGAGATGGTCGGTCCCACTGTCTTGATAAGAAGTTGTTGGTCACATTCTACCTGCAGTAATTTGTTGCGTAATGTTTGTTATTTGGTTTTGACTCTCGATTTTCAATTATTTGTGTTGGGCGCGTGCGTACAAAAGCGTTAAACCGCACCTCTTAATTAGCGTCCCAAACAATTAAAGAATAACCAGCGGTAGAAATCAGGTTTTTAAGAAAATAGGAATTAAGAAGCCGTCAAAAAATTAAACTTTATCAGCATAGTAGGTATTTATATCATTTGCTAAAGAAATTTAAGTAAAATGACTCCACTTTTATAAATTAAAGAAGTTAAGGATTTAAAAATAATTCTCAAGATTATAGGGAGTTTTGAAAATTAAGACAAAAGACGAAGGGCATAGAACAATTCTCTGTATAAATATCTACAAGGTTTGGTTGTAAATCTTTTATGCTTGAACACATTGTTAACTAGGACTAAATAATGTACCAAGACCCAGTTATAAATCTATCTCGAAATCAACGCCCATTATGAAGTAGAGAAACGGACCATTAGCAATGATAAAATTAATGGACGTCAAGTTAATAGGATTAGCAACCATTAAACTAAATAATACAATATACAATAAGGTATAAAACTTTTGACCCATTCTCAAAAAAATACCCGAAGATTTGAATATTTCAAGAAGGTGTAAAAGTTTTATACAATTCTTTCAATCAAGTCCTTTCCATAAAAATATTAAAAAAAACTAAAATGACCAAAATACCCTTATTTTATTTTTCAATTTTTTTAATAAATCATTTAAGAGAAATGATCAAGTTCGACTCAAATGACCTAGTACGGCCCACTTCAACTACCTTTATGGATGAATGGTTGAAAAAAGGGGATTCTAAATGACTAAAAAACTAGCTTAATTAAATTGTTTTGACCATCGAAATCAAAATGGCCAATTTTAGAAAAGAAAGAAGTTAAGAAAAGATAAAATCCCGTCATAAAGGAAGAACACTTTTGTCATTTCTCAAAAAATATGGAAAGTACTTGATTGAAAGAATCGTGAAAAACTATTCTAATTTCTTGAAATATTTAAAGGTTAAGAAAAGACAAAAACTTGTCACAAAAAGGGTATTTTTGTCACAATTCACAAAAATTATGATTGAAAGAATTGTGATAAACTTTTATATATTTTTTTAAATATTTACATACTTTTTTACAAGTAAGACAATTTTTTTTTAGTTTCTTGATATTCCTCTCCATTCGTTGAATCATCCTCCAGTAACTATTTAGTGGACATTATTCCATTGGCAAATCTTTATAAACTCAGTGAGATTCAGTGATGTCATGATTTATAAAAGTATAAAAATGACGGATTACTGGGGCCCACCAACGACTAGCTATATTAATGTAACACTCATAAGACACCATAGTTATCCAACTGGGCCGACAATGACGTCTTACCCACTTTGACGAAAACCTATTAGCAAAATCTCCTTTCAGCAACCTAATCCTCTCTTGCCTCAGTCGTTTTAATAAATTTCTTTCTAGTAACAGGTGGGTGGTATCTATCTATTATACTAAGGGAATGTAGTCTCTCTTGGTATGCTGACACTAATCCTCCTTCACATGAAGATACATGTCCTCTTTCATCATCAAGCCATCTGTTCCTCCACTAACCTCTGCATAACTTCCTCAAGTAAATCTCCACTCTTATCTCTCTCCACTATCCTCTCTAAACAAACTGACCCATAATTTCCTAAAAAAGAAACCAACTTCTCATAACTGCTCTCCTATCTCCTACTTAGGCCCTTTTTAACCACCTGGTTTAGTAAACAAGAGATGATTTGCTACGTATCATTCCGTTATAGTGTTTCATATTGATAACTGCATCCTTCATCTCAAGAATTTAAGAATCCATATCTATAGTATTGATAAGAAGGTATGACTTTTCCTATCGCAGGACCCATAAGTGGCCCACATAGTAGGGTTTTTTTTTTTGTAAACTTGAATGAGGTCCATCTATGACGAATCAGGACATTTATTTATTCGTACTCCTCCAAGTATTGACTCTCACCCATTGGACTAATCCATTGGATTTTAATTACAAAAAAAAAAAAAAAAAGAAATCACTTTCATCGATTCTTCTTTCCTTAATGAGTTGTAGGATACACCGCCTGATTCAAGGGATTTGAGGTAAATGACATGTTGGCCCCCAAATTCAACTCTCAGAAAATGTTAGACCCCAAATCCAGTGGTGAAATCAGTTTAGATGGGTGTCAAATTGGGTCTGGTCACAACTTAAGAAGAGAGTAGTGAGTTGGGATGAGATTGGATGGGACCCATAAGTGGCCCATGTAGTAGTTTTTTTTTCTTTTTTTTAACTTCAATGAGGCCCATCTGTGACGAATCAGAACCTTCATTTATTCCTTCTCCTCTAAGTATTGACTCTCGTCCACTGGACTAATCCATTGGATTTTAATTAAAAAAAACAAAGAAATCACTTTCATTGATTCTTCTTTTCTTAATGAGTCGCAGGATGCACGACTTAACTTGATAAAGAAAAAGTATATTGAAGAAGTTCTAAGGATTCTCACTGAGGTATTTAATACTTTGTATGTTTTTATGTTGAATTATATGTTAGCATCACCAAAGACAAAAAAAGTATTATATTCTGCGGTTGCTTATTTGTCGTTAGGTTTATTTTACAAGTATTTTATAATGTGTGTCAAGTTATTGACTTGCTAACTATGTTATTACTAATTTGATAGATTTGTTGTTGCTTGCATTTAAATTCAATTGATAATTTATTTTTTCAACTCTAACCTAGATAAGATGAATACACCTCTCAAATAAGATGAGGATTAATGAGAAATTGACTGCCAATGATTCTATATGACTCATATAGACATGATTAATGAAAAATTGACTGTGAATGATTCTATGTGACTCTAATGCTCTAATCAGATAAATTGTGATTTTGGGAAAGCTTGATGGAAAATATTACTTTTGTCAAATAAAAAAAATTATGAGTTTTCGGCGTTGGGAATTTGGTGTCGTGGAGTTTTATAATCAAACTATACCACTCCTAATTATATCAATACTTTAAATCTTGACATGAGTCTATCGTTATTTGGATACAGATCTTTAATGCTTTATGTGTTCTTTTGTTGGCCTAGGTTTGTGCTTGACATTTATATTATTAGATTAGTAATGGTTATTTATTTTGGGGGTTAATTGTTCTTGATGTTCATTGTCAAAATTTCTTAGAGTCATCCTTTTGGGTTCTTTTTTTTTTCTTTTTGTCTTTAGGGGTTCTAGAAATTCGTGTTGTTTAGAACTTTATTTAAAGACATGGGTTGAAATGTTATTTTGGTTGGTTCTTTCTATTTTTTATCAAATAAGTAGGTTGAAAGTGAACATATTTGCAAGATTATATTAACATTTCCTATTATGTGATGAATATTGTGCAGTTAAGAAAAAAAAAAGGGCCCCTCGACCAAGTGATATGTCACTTGATGCCACACATACCATGCTAAAGAATTAGTTTGATGACATTTTGTATTAATTATGATGAAAATTTTGAAACTTTCAATTGATGTTACAATTAAAAATTTACAACTTTATTTAAATCTAAGATAAATTTAATTTGACGTAAAACCCCATTTTTTTTTTAAGAAACTATTTTTCAAACTAAAAATTGGTCCCCTCAAGTGAAACATGATTCAAACAAACATATGAAATCAGTTGAATGGATAGTAAGGGTGCCTCTCGGTTACTCCAAATTACAAACAACTTGAATACATGGCTGAATGGATGATTATCCTTCCATCATTTGTTCACGAAAAATCAGAAATCGAAGATCACACCCAGAAATATACATGCTTTAAATGATTATTACCACCAATCCCATCCTAATGTGGGGCAAAAGAAATATACATACTTTGAATCATTATTATCACCAATCTCATCATTGTTACTTTGTCTCTTTTTCTCTTTTTTTTTACCATTCAAAAAAAAGAAAAGAAAAGAGAGAGACAGAGAAACAATACCCAACCAATTGAATTTGTTATGTATTTGTTATTTTTTTAATAATTATTAGTCTGTGTATTTGGTGGTTTGTGGTCAATGCATAGCACAGGGTTTTGCTAGTACTCCTAATTGGAGTCTTATTCACCATTTAGATTGAAGTTCTTCACAAGTGATTAAAGAAGTATAAAAAATTTACATCCATCAGTCATTCCGCATCATCTGATCCGCTGCAATGAAATGCAAGGTCCAGGATAAAAGCAAAAACACAAGTATCATAAGAACTACTCACAATCCTCCCCTTGAATGGTAAAGTGTAACATTGACCCCGGCTTTACCATTGAAACAATGTAATGATGGAGTACTGTACCCGTTACTGCGCGGCCCTGTTTGATGAAGCAGACTCACATCTTGAAATTCAAAATATCAATGAGAGTTAATTGATTGAATTCTACGCTTGACAGGGAGAATCTTAAAGTAAACACCTGAACTAAGTTCAAATGGGTTTCCTAACACTTTTAACAGATCTATTATGAATCCTAGAATGCATAATGCAGGCGAGTTGATACTTGATAATTAAAGAACAATAACAATTGGGGGCAGCATTTAGGACTTTTCTTCTGAGTTCTCTCCATGAAACAAGCAGGACCCAATTGTCCAAATCACATTTATTATAAGAACCATAAAATCAGATCAATGTCTATATATCTTAGCAGCACATTAAGTAGCGCACAAGAAGAGTGAAATTATCAGGTCAGATGCATTTTATTTTAATACACAGAGTTGAGAGTAAAGCAGCAGGAGAATGATTAGTGAATTAGCTTTATTCCCCACAAGAACCAATCCCCTTCAGTCATCGGCAATGAGTGGGATGAATTTGCCTTTGCCTCAATGGCCTTTATGCATGGAACTGGGAAGAAAAAGAAAAAAAGTGTCCTTGGGGGGAAGTAGCTGAAATGGAACTGGGGCCCACATATTCTTTCATATGCAACAAGAAGATACTATTGGAGGTGGGAATGACTTTTTAGTTAGTAGGACAAAGCAAAGGATGGGTGATGGATAGTGTGGATGGAGAAAGAAGGTGGGCCATGCAATATCTTTTTCACAGATTCCTTTCGGCTAGGTTTGGCCTAAATGAGGCCTGAGATGACAGGGAAAGCGGTGATAAAGCAGTGCCTATTTTGGGGACCTCCATTTCCAACAATAGGGTGGAGCCCGTCTTCTTGTGATCACCAGATTGACCGCTGCACATTTCCATCAATCAAGATTCAAGACGACGTTGAGGAACCAACGACGTTAGTTAAATGATGTTCGTCAATCTTTGGGCTATTTCTCATCATTCATACCACAACCCACAATCAATTTATACTTTGAAGAAAATGTCCCCAACATATTATCTAAGGATTTTTTTTTTCTCTAAGTAAATACTCACACAGCCAAACACATGTTATACAAATTCCTCACCTCAATTTATACTTTGAAGAAAATGTCCCCAACATATTATCTAAGGATTTTTTTTTTCTCTAAGTAAATACTCACACAGCCAAACACATGTTATACAAATTCCTCACCATCAAGTCTTAAACCAATGATTAATTCCTAGTTGTTTCTATCGAATGGAGGTGCCACATCACATGAAACAACCTTAGATCAGCAACTTGAAGCATCATTGAGAAAATGCGGCTAAGTGTAATTTGATTTTTAATGTTAACACTTAAATAATAAGAAAATGTAAGATACTAATTAAAATTGATTCTATTTTTGTATCATGTTTTTCTTGCAATAATTTTCGTTTTTATGATTAATGTTGCAATTATTATTGCATTATTGGGAAACTGACATTTATTTTAATATCCTGATAATGTCCTAATAATATTTTAAAGAGAAGAAAGATGCTGGTGATATCCATCTCTATCAAATATCAATATCGGTCCATCCCTATGTTGATGTTTATAGCACAGATCGCTATTTCGGCACCGTCCTACCTCACCTCAGGCCTCTTTTGAGTTTTGCCCTTTCTGTCCATCCATTTCATAAAACTAACCACATTCCAATCCATCATGGTCCGTCTATTTCCCGCCTGATTTCTATAACTTTTGTTTTCAAATATATGCCTAAATCATGAAGATCATTGATTTCTTTTCCACCACAGTCCACAGCCGTCCCAGAAATTTATCAGATCTACTCTTGACTAGCTAAACATGCTTAAGCGTTATTAAGTTTCTCTGGCTAACTATTCTTAATTTTTGGTGACATGCATTTTTTTAACACCAACTCATTCCTCCTGGAATTCAAACTCGTGACCAGTCAACTCTGATACCCCATTAAATTTCTTTAGCTAATCATTCTTATTCTTACCAAAACCTCAAGGTGTTATTAGAGGCTTATTAGAGACAGCATAAATACTACTCCCCTTTGCCCACTCTTCAATAAGCATCACCACTTCTGTTTCTCTTCTTTCCCTTGTTGCTCAGCCCACATCTTTTTATGACAAACCTGTCACCTACTAACCTATAAAATGTCCTTACATTAGACAACCGCAGAGCATTATTAATCTCATTTGTAATCTTTTTCCCCCTCCTTTTTTTGTTATGAATTACATGGACAAGCTTTTCCTTTTTTAATGTAAACACCCAGGCCTTTTTGTTTCAAAACAATACACACACACACACATATATATATATTAACTACATATGTTTTTTGAAGCATATGTAATGAATATAGATATGTTATCAAATTAGCATGTTTGTTTGTTATGAAATTACCAATTATTTATCCCTCACTCAATACCTGCAACCCTTCGTTGTTTTGCACCTCCAACCATACAAATAAAACATCAAATACTTGTGCTCCATTATCATTCCAAATTTCAAATCCCCATCGAGTGCATAAAGCGAACACCACATTTTCTCAACCCATTCAGCCCTAGTGTCGACACTTCTGCCATCAGAATCCTGACCAACAACTGCCTGAATGTTCTTCTCAGAAGATCCCTCCGCCGAACCCAATCGCAGCCTCAGTCAATTTGGCTACGAACCAGATGCTGGCCGTTACTTACTCCACATTACAGACCGCCGTCTTCTTCACAAGAGGTGTAGTGAGTGCCCTATATAACTCCAACAGTGCCTTTTACCCTTTCCATTTTGCTGTACAGCTGTCCTCAAATGCTGAGAGCAAGTCCCCAGTTGTTGGCATCTGTCATGGCATCACAGCTAAAAGGATTTCAACTTTTTTACAAGACCATCCGCTGCTTGCGCAGCTAATTATGGTTGTATTCTACATTCAGTATACATTTTGCTAATACACAAGCTATTCAAAAGCTTCATGCTAGGTTCTGACCTAGCATTATTTTGAACTTAAAAACCCCCAGATGCATTGATCTGTTGTTTAACAAATTAACACCATCTTGCAAAACAGAACTGACCCTAAAAAGATTAGATGAAGCAACAAAATCAGAGAATAACATAATCAACACTAAGCTGCGCCCATTTATAATAACATATTGTTAAAAGAGGTGACAGTTACAAGGCGGAGATGAAGATTGGACCATGACTTTGACATGGCCACTGAATACCTAAGATTGTATTTCTCCAAGTCGTTTAAAATGAAGAACCATCTGTACATATCCAAAAATAACCACCAAGTAACCTCCTCTTTGGTGGAAATTGAATCAAGGGAAGATGGAAAATAAATACTCAGCCATCACCCTAGTAATTCGATGACTAGGGAAGTCACGGTCCCATCTAATCCTTCAATGAATGGTCATTTGACCATGAGTTCCTATGTATTTTGTGCAAACGAACAGGCCCCAAAGGTTTATGTTTTCTCAAGGAGGGAGTAAGGGAGAGAATGTGTACTTATCATTGGTAGGTATTTTGGTTAATAGCTTATTTTTGAGTTTTAGAGCAGAACCTTAAAAATGGCAGACATTTGGAAGAGGGGTTCATTGTTGCAAGTTGCAACCACTAACGATTTGAATCTCACTGCCAACAAGAACAGAAAAAGACAGATGAATTGTAAACAAAACTATCACAACGGGCATCATCTTGAATTATTGCAATCAAGTACTTCATCACCCTTAGGCAAAGAAATATGGCTCAAATAGCTGTCTCTTTAGAGAGTTCTCACAGTAAACTCGTTGATCACTAGTCAGAAAGTTGTTGCAACTTTGGAAGAGGGGTTCATTGTTGCAACTTGTTGATCACAAAGTTATCTCCTTAGAGAGTTCTCACAGTAAACAGCAAATTATCATGAAGAGCAGGTAAGAGTATGAACCATGTATCTTTTGTGTGGCAGAAAGTTTAAGTAGTTCACTGAAGCATACTCATCACATTATTACCATTTCATACATATCATATAATCTCAATAAAATAATGCTTATTCTTTTATCATGAATTATGGTAGGAACCAATATAAGCCTTCTCTACATTAAAAATAAATTCTTCCCTTCACAAGTAAGCTTAGGATGATTATAAGCTGTCTCTACATTAACAATAAAATCTTACCTTCTCTACATTAGTATGCTTGCAGAAAATACATAGAATATATGGTGAAATGAGCTCCCACTGAAGGATGATCAAAGAAGTGAGAGGTGAAGGATATCAAATGGGTGGTTGATATAAGATAGAGATGTAGATGACCTTGACTTTCCTAGGAGTTGAATTACAAGGGTGATGGCTAGGTATTTATTTCCCATCTTCCCTTATTCAATTTCCATCGTGGAAATTCATTTGAATTCAATAAAATGAAAAATAGCTCCGTTATTGTCCCAAAGAAAAATAAACCCATGCTGCCGTCAGATGATACTGGCAGCCACTGACACCTGATTTACCTTACATTGCCCCTCCCTCCCTGCTCATATTACAGAATGCCACCAATTTCGCTGCAAACAGTATACAAGGTTGGATTGATGGTGAATAAAAACAAAGATATATTTCACACGATCAATCCATGTGAACCTTGGGCTGGTTCACATCAATTTGACTGAAGTAAACCTTGGGCTGGTTTTCATACAGGGATATCCATGTGATATTAGTTAGTTTCATCACACTAAGGTAGGCAATGCATGGGAGGATTTAGCAGCTGTCAGCACCATACGGATCTACTTGCATAAATCCATGCAGTATTTAATAATAATATTTGCACAGTATATTTATAAAATATACAGTGATGAAAATAAATTCTCCAGCTCTCATTGAATGCCACCATCTAGTGAGTTGATTTTTCATCAAGCTTCCGATTTTCTGGAAAATGCATCAAAATACAGTATATATTTAACTGTAATTTCACCATAAAGTAAAGCCACATACTACTTTATGGAGAATAAATAGCAGGATCCTTTCTTGAATCATCCATTTCGCTGCAGGTAATTCCCATGCTTATGTGTTTCATATTATTAGCTAATTGGCTCATGCAAGACTAACTTTCCAAGAATTCCCCAGGGTTGGAAGGTCTTAATCAAATCAAAGGGCTAGGATAGAAAGTAAGAGAGTTTGAGATATCCTGAAACCAAGGTAGGGCTCATTACATCAACATTCCGGATCACTTAACAAATAAGGATTAGAGGAGGGTGAAAATGGGAATCAAGGATAAGATAGAGCTTGCATTGACTGGGTGCAGGCCACCGCTGCCTACACCGTGGCATCAATTGCTATATGGTGAGGAACAAATTCTTTTTCTCTTTAAAATACCCAACTCACACACCCACACACACTACACAAGTCCCTGACCACAACAAGGCGACAACCGGGGATTGATCCTTGGTTGTCCCTGTCGAAAGGAACAAATTAACATGTCTACATATATATTAGGAAGAGATACATTTTCTTTTGAGATTTGGGTTGGTTGAGCACCTGCTTTCTTAAACCCAGAAATTTGGGTCATGATCTTTTCTCCAACCTCCTGTCACTAGATCTTTTCTCTTCGGCTTCCCTTCTTTTCTGCTGCCTGCATGTTTAAATGGTGTTCAAATTATTAGACATTCAATTTATATTCATTAACATGAGACTCGCTAATCAACACAGTATGGCCACCAAAAACATGTGCATCATAAAGGCCCTTGATTGGATGGGGGGGAAAGTGGGGGTGCACAAAACATTTGCCCAGGTGAAATCTCTTTGGCACTGTTTGGTTGCATTTTTGGTGGGGAATAGAGTGGACAACTTAGACAACAGCAAAAATCCCCAAGGGATAGGGAAAACACAACTTTTCCACTTCAACTCTTTAGTGAACACCAAACAAGAGTAAAGGAAATGGAGAGAATCTACATTTTGAGGTTTCTTCACCCCAACTTTCTCCTTGCTTTTGCCGACTCCCTACATCAAAATGGCACCATATTGTTTTCCATAATTGAGTGACCAACATCTTTGAGTCACTGTTCTTTATTTTATATTATTATATACATGCATGTGCCAGCACCGAGTTGATCCTAGAATGCTTGCCATCATTATTAAGTAAACATCTGCGAGATGGTAAGTTCTAAAAAAAAATTCCATATGCATATCTATATACAGAGAGCAGATATATGCACAGGTGCACACCGCATGCGCACACATTAATTAAGCATGCAACCACCTAATTACAAGCTAGTAACTTACGCAAAAGCAGTATACCCAGCACCCGCATTAGCAGCAGACAAAAGCGCTGCATGTGCACCAGTAGTAGATATGGTATCTTGTCCTCCAGGGTGCAACGTGTTCCTTCTATCACCATCCACCTGAAACCATTTTAAAAGGTTATAGGAAGAAAGGTTTTATTTTCATTTCCATCATACAGAAAGATGTCCTCTATATTTAGGTCTGTACCTTATCCCACTTTGTTTTCTTATTCTGCCTACTGTCTCTTGCTGCAGCTGCAGCATCCACAGCAGGTTGAACAGTATGTGCTCCAGTTGCAGCTACAGCTGGAAAACCTCCCACTGAAGCTAATCACCGATAAAATAAACAGTCAGACTATTTAACTGCAAGCCAGATTCAAGTGTAAAATCCCAGAGAACAAAGAAACGTCAACCTATTGACAATATCATTGCATGAAGACAGAAGGATACACTATTTAGTATTTACATCCTCACCTCCTGCATTCAATCTTTCTTAAAGTTTGTTACCAGAACACAATGCTCACACCACTGTGATGCTAAATGTTATTGAAAAAAAAGTATGCAGCAAAAAGTATGTACGTAAGTATTGCCTATCATGAAGGACCCAACTGGATTTTTGTAAACCAACTGCAGGAAACAAGTAATTTGGTGTATGTGATAATTAAGGATAATGCATTTGGATAACCTGATTTACCCATAATCACAGTTGGTTTGTTCTTTGTCACAACCATCTATAGGTAATAAGAATTACAAGTTACCCAAGCACAGAGCATCTGAGTTCCAAAGATCCAAATGGGCCAAAAAAAGTTGTTCAATTTGGAAATCAACCACCATCATGCATGGTTAATAATTTTTCATACCTGCAATCTGTGTGCTGATCTTTGGTGCTGAAGCAACTGTCCCAGGTTGAGTACCTCCTGGAATAAAGTCAACTTTCGGACTCTTTTTCCTCTCTTGTTCCTTTCTTTCCATTTCACGCTTCATATCAGCCTCTTTTAACAGAAACCAAGAAAATAGTAAGGTGAATTCAAGTATGATGTCATCAACAGCTGTGAGGAGTATACATATGTAGCAATGTAAAATCTAGGCACTTGAATTCAAATTTAATGAAAGCCCTTGCGCCATAGATTCAATTCTTGTTATAACTTCAGGAAATTAAGAAAATGTAAAAATGAAATGGACAACGGAAATATAATTTGATACTGCTGATATGCTTTCAAACATAGAATGTAATATGAAGAAAAAGGAACTAAAAAAATGCAAGACGAATATAAAAATCTGTAAAAATGACATTGTTTTTGTTACTGTGCTGAAAAGATAATTCTATATAACCATATCTATTAAAACCATGATGCCTTTTGCATTATGTGCAGTGCCCCACCTGTCTGATTCCAGAGAACTTGCCTGACCTACATTTATGTTTTCAACATGGATGATTTTCCTTTCTGATTTTAGGGACTGCATCTCTAAGTGCCTTTCAAACATTGGAAAATTTGGCATCCAATGCTGGCTAGCCCATCAACTTTCGGTTTCATCAGCCTTCATTTCAATCAAGAAAACTGGAACTGATATAGTATAATTTTCGTGACTATATCTGGATATTCCACTGGTGTCTCATTTCAATCACTTAAAAGAATTTATTCCTAGAAGCATTGGTTAAACGACGAAAGAACACAGTATTTGTTTTACCTCCCTTTGGCCACAATGCAGTGGAAAAGTGCGAAAAGAAACTGGAAAAAAAGAACGAAACTGGAAAGTGGAAACAAATCCTTTCATCAGTTTCAGTTAAAAACCAAAAGAAGGGAAGAGAGACAACCTCGTATACACAAATGTCATTGAAAACTTTAAGCACAAGCTATAACCCATGCAGTAGCTTATCAATTAGTTGGTTTGTTTTCTGAAAATTAGACTAGATTGGAATTTGACCAGAAGGAGAGCTCCAATGATCTCATCAGGATCCAAAACATATTTGGGTAACAGTCAAAACCAGTGAGAAGTCACACAAAAACCTGTTGGTCAAACTGATTTGGATGCCAAGGGTCTAGATCTGTCGATGCTTCTCGACTTATCGGCCATAGGGCAGCACCATTTATACTAAATATAATCAACTTCTCTGCATTCAGATGGCTGTTTTGAGAACTAACTAGAGCTCAAATCTAAGCATACTTAAAACAGGCTTTTATTCTTGACATAAATTACATTTACTTCTAGTTATTATTTTAATACCAACACTGCATCCCTGTTTTTATTCAGAAGAGGAAAATAAGCAACAATAGATCTGAGAACAAGTGAATACAGTTTCTGAAAGGTTTAATAACTAAAAGAGGAACTGTAAATGACCTATTTCATCATAGTAGTCGCTTTTGTCATACCCATGAGGGTCAAACACATCTTTACTAAAGCAAGTCCCAATCTGATCTATATTTTGATAGCTCACGGCATGCAACAAAAAATCAGGGTTCCGATAATCTTTCTTATTGCGTAGATCTGCATTGAAACTAATCCCTTTTTTCTTTAATTCAAGGAACTTGTTAATTTTTTTCTGCAGGAATACAACACAGGAGGAAACAGATTTAAGTTAGAATACATCATATCTTCAACTATTGCAAATCAGATAAAATCAAACTATTTCTAACAAAACAAATGAAAAGAAAAATATTTAGATCTATAAAATAAGATCAAATTACTTAACAAATAACAATGAAACAAAAATAAGGAATCCCATAGGTCTCAGCTGCACCAACAATTGCAATACATAGTGTAAAAGACTCAAGTAAAAAAAGAAGAATCAATACAGAAGACAAAACAATGTGTTAAAGACTTGCATACATCTAGTAAGAAATGGAGGAGACTTGCATAGATCTTATAAAATTGAGAAGTGTGTAAAAGAAGCCTCAGTGCAACCCACTGGGTGAAATGAATGCCTCATCGTCCAACCAAGACTGCATCCTGCATCCTACTCAAGAATCTTTCTTCTCGAGTAGCAGTGTGGCACGCTTTTCATGCTGTATAGATGATGTGCAAGAAGGTATCCGACTACCCATTACACTAAAACCCAAGGGCAAAAGCAACAAAATAAAATTCTAGACGCATTTGTGCTGTTCTATTTTGTGCTTATGCAAGTGAAAAATGCACTTGTCCTAGGAGATTCCTAATGCAGTTGCAGAGATCAAAGAAGAGGGAAGAAATGCACACTTTTGCTGTGGGTGGACTCAGAATCCCACATAACTTCCAGAACTGGATACCTGGTAATGCTGTCTGGCCTGAGTAGATCTCTCTAGTGTTAGTGTGTGGAGAGAAAGAGAGAGTCAAGCAAGGTGGTCTTAAATATTCTCTTGTTGGTCCAGATTGAAAATTTTCAAAAGCTAAAAGATACTAGTCCAGATTAATGTTGGAAATGGGTTAGGTCCAGAAGGAAAATTTTCAAAATCTGAAAGATGAGAGTCCAGATTAATGTGGAAATGGGTTCTCAAAGCACTACAAACTTATAGCAATCTATTTGCATGTGTTAAAATAACACAAAAGCTTCCCATATTAGGTCCAAAAATCAATCAGCCCTTACTAAAAGTCCAATCTATAAAAACAAATAAAACATATAAAAAGAACCTACTTGCAGCTCCTCTGGACACTTGGTTTTTGGTGGCGCAGGCAGAAATTTCTCCAATGGATCAACATTTTCGTTTGCCATTTCAGTAGAGCCTGTGGGAACGTCATCATTCTGAACTTCTTTGGATCCACTTACAGCATTTTCTTTTGTTGCACTAATCTCATAATTGGATTGCTCCAGCTGTTCTGCTGATTGAGGAGGGGTTGCTTGAATGTTTGGTGTTAAAATCTGAACAGTGCCTGGCGGGGTTTTTTCCTGAAAGTTT
Source organism: Cinnamomum chago (assembly GCA_038049695.1). Taxonomy (NCBI): domain Eukaryota; kingdom Viridiplantae; phylum Streptophyta; class Magnoliopsida; order Laurales; family Lauraceae; genus Cinnamomum; species Cinnamomum chago. The sequence goes on along the minus strand of CP142457.1, from coordinate 53,182,881 downwards.
CCTATAAATGCAAATCCGTGTAGAAGTTAAAAGAGCATGCAAGTTATAAGAGCAAATAGTTCTTTTTTCAACACATAAGAAAAACAGTATTCCAAGGCATCAATCATCCTAAATGGCAATAAAGTGGTTTAGATGAGATGAAACAGAACACGAAATTCAGCCAAAGTTTGCACAATTGGTATCGTGGCTAATGCCTATGATTTTCATGGTTGGACAAAATATTTTACCCATTTCTTTTGAAAGTCCTGATCACTTACCTGGGCCCGTTTGGCACTTTACTAATACAATCAAAGTCAAGTAAAGCCTCCATTTTCCAGACAAGATGTCACATCAAATGCACTTTATTCAAAACTCCCCCCATCTTTTTCATACAAAAAGTCAAAAAGCAACTAACTTTATCTACTAAAATACAAAAAATCTCCACTTTTCTATTCAAAAAGTCAAAAAGATTCCATAACAAACATTTAAAAATAAAATACCATCATAACCCACTTATATTTTATTCTTTCTTCAAAATCAACTTTACTTCACTTGACTCAATTAGTAGAGTTTCCAAACTGGCCCCGTATTTAATAAATAAAGTTTTAGGAAAGAAGTTACAACCTTATATCAAGTAAAGGAAAATGAGCGAAAAGGTTAATTTATATACATTGTATCATTTAAAACGCTCTTTCCATTGAAAATTTGAAGATAAAATTGTTGGTGATTAAGGTAAAGAATTATGAGATGAGGAACAAAAATGGTAAGTATCAGGTTGTCTTTAAACATTGCCCTTAAAATGAATCATCATTACGACCATAAAAAACTTGTCCCAAGTACCTCAATTGATTTGTTTGCTTACAGCATTCCAAAGGCAACATTAATCAACTTTTGGGTATGGACAAGTATAGCAAAGCATGGTTCATCATCATCGTCAAAGCCCCATTTCAACTATGTTGAGGTTAGCTACATGAATTATATTTCTACATTCTAGTCTAGCCTAGGCTAACAACAGCAATGTTAAAAAAAGTTTCTCTATGCAGGCTGATGACCCCTAATTTTGCATAAAAAGGATTAAAACCTGAGATTGTAGCCCAATTGTTTGTTTCTATTCACATCAAAGCCCCGTTTCAACTATGTTGAGGTTACCTACAGAAATTATATTTCTACATTCTAGTCTAGCCTAGGCTAACAACAGCAATGTTAAAAAAAAGTTTCTCTATGCAGGCTGATGACCCCTAATTTTGCATAAAAAGGATTAAAACCTGAGATTGTAGCCCAATTGTTTGTTTCTATTCACATCAAAGCCCCGTTTCAACTATGTTGAGGTTACCTACAGTAATTATATTTCTCCATTCTAGTCTAGCCTGGGCTAACAACAACAATGGTAAAAAAAGGTTTCTCTATGCAATCTGATGACCCCTAATTTTGCATAAAAAGGATTAAAACCTGAGATTGTAGCCCAATTGTTTGTTTCTATTCACATCAAAGCCCCATTTCAACTATGTTGAGGTTACCTACAGTAATTATATTTCTCCATTCTAGTCTAGCCTGGGCTAACAACAACAATGGTAAAAAAAGGTTTCTCTATGCAAGCTGATGACCCCTAATTTTGCATGAAAAGGATTAAAACCTGAGATTGTAGTGTAGCCCAATTGTTTGTTTCTATTCACATCAAAGCCCCGTTTCAACTATGTTGAGGTTAGCTACATTAATTATACTTCTCCATTCTAGTCTAGCCTGGGCTAACAACAACAATGGTCAAAAAAAGTTTCTCTATGCAGGCTGATGACCCCTAATTTTGCATGAAAAGGATTAAAACCTGAGATTGTAGTGTAGCCCAATTGTTTCTATTCACATAAAATTTGAGTAACTAATAGGTATACAGTAGAAATACTCCAATAGCGAAGTAAACTTAGTGTCAAAGTCTGAGAGAAGGATCTTTCTCCCTGCCATTTGTTCAAGTATATGAGCAACAAAGTTGTAAGTTCATTCTTTTTCAAGGGTCGAAGTCAAAGCAATATTATAACAGAAATATCCTATGTCAAACTTATTACCTGTAAACTAGCTAGATAAGGTATACCAGAACATACCGTTAGCATCTTGCAGATCCCTTCCAAGCATGACACTACCAGTGCTTACTATCTCACCCTCCTACAGTTCAATGAATCATCATGTAAGAAACATCGGTATGAAACAATCCAATGGATGCAGAAATAAATAGCTAAGAGCTTAATAAATCAACCATAACCAATCCTGATATCTCTGTCCCTACTCCATAACAGAGTTCCCAACCAAGTACTATTTCAGTGACCAATTGCAGTCCACTAGTTTGGAGTTTGGACTGATAATTAATTAAGAATTCATTTGAATAGACCTTAAATCACAACTGGTTTTAGTATGTTTTGATGTTCTCCCCCGCATCTTGGGTGGGGGTTACAATAGTTGGGGTGCTGTTCTTTCCTTTTTCCACTCTAGACCATCAATGCCGATAGTGAATTGGAGCAAGGAATCTAGAAAAAGCAAAATTCCAAGTAACCCAAGGACACAACAGATGATCATTCATCGTATCAACACATTCAACCAGCTTAACCCAGCCTACAAGTAGTAATGAATGATTCTTAAACCTCCCAAAAGTTCAAGATCTCATGATATCAAATAACATCCTTCCATTCAAACGTATGGGGAAAATTCAAAATGAATCAGATTGAGACCCAATTTAAATCAAACAAGAACAAAAGGAAAAGGAAAGTCACCTCAGCATCAGGAGACATGGCGGTTTCATCGTGGGCGTAATCGACGATCCCAAAAGCCCCTTTTCTCATCCTTTGAACATCTGAAGAGTCGGAAACAGGTGGCAGAGGTGGTGGTGACGAGACAGGAATCTGAGGCTGCGGCGTCAAGGGAGGAGGGCTTTTTAGGGTTTGATCGTTGTCGGAGATTGGTGTTGTCTGGGATTGGATGATTGGAGGCGTAGTTCCATAAAAAGGATCGGAAGGAAATGCGTCTTCGTTCATTGGATCGCTTCTTATGTTTCTGTCGCCTTCGATTTCTTCTTCTTCTTCTTCTTCTTCTTCTTCTTCCTCCTGTTCTTCTTCGTCTTCATCATCGACATCCATGTCTTCGTCGTTGTACATGGAGAGCAGAGCAATACCTTCGGATGCTTTCTTCTTTGACGCCATTGAAGAAAATCTAGGGTTTCGATTTGGGGGCGAAATATGTAAAGAGTCGTCTCAGTTTGTAGTTGCAGGTGAAAAAAAGGGGATTTGCGAGGAAAGAAATCGGAGGAGCTTCGACAGCTTCCGCAGCAGGAAGCTCCATCCACTTATTTATGTAAAATTAATACACGTGGCTAGTCTGTGGGGCCACAGCCACCAATCGGAGTACTTATGGGCCGGAGCTCGATCTATGCCCAGCCTGCTTTGTGTGGGGCTTGGATACACATAATATTGGCCTGTTTAATATTTGGGGCAGCCTTGGATTCTTTAAGCCCTGACCCGTCGGGCACGAATAAGGAGTTTTTGTAATTGATAATTTGTCCAAATAATTGCTAGGAAGCCCATACAAATGATAAAAGCCTTGTTTGACCCTATCTTAATTACCTACGCTGATCCACTAAATGGGCCGGATTGGGTCTTACCTCTTCTTGACCCATCTCGAGCTTAGGCTGGATACCATAGTTGTGAATTTCGTTACGGACGTCGTTTCGGTTTGACCTCCAAATGAAAATTCTCGGCCTATTTGGAGATTTCAGTGAAACTTTTTAGACTTATGTTTTGAAATATATACATATATATATATATATATACACTGGTATAATTTTGATTAGGAATTTATTCTGATTGGAATTTGATTAGGAAATGTATTTTAAGTGGAATGATGCTTCTTCTTTATTCCATTATTTTTCCTCAAAAGAGGGCTTAGGGTAGGGGTTGGGGATTTTCAAGAAAAAATAATCGCACAAGTCCTTTTTTAGTCGTTTTGGACAAGATTTCCAAAATTGACTGAAATTGGCCAAAATCTTAATTGAAAATGTTATGCAAGGATGTTTCATTTTAGTATGTAAACCGCAATGAAATTCTTGAGGTCTAAGACAAAAACGAATTTCAAAACTATGCTGGATACCCACTCGTATTTTAAAGTTGGGTAGGGCCTATTTTACATGTGTAACACTTGTATGTACACCATTTACATATGTAAGTCTCATTTTTATATCACATGTGTAAAAGGCAAATGACCATTATATTGCCTCAAGAGATTAATTTTATGATAAAAGTCAACTTTCTGTTGCAGTAAACTTGGGCAATATAATGGTCATTTGCCTTTTACACATGTGATATAAAAATGAGACTTACATATGTAAATGGTGTACATACAAGTGTTACACATGTAAAATACATAAATGTGGTCGTCAAAATCACTAATTTCACATGAGTAAATAACTACATCCATTGGAGATTTTTTGGACTTTTTCACAAGTTTTTCAAACCATTAATATACAAGAATATTGAATGGTTCAAATCATGAATTGGAGCTCACAAAAATGTATTAAATAAATTAGATCTATAGGTTAGAACTTTTGGGCCAGGCTTGTATCTAAATTTATAGGTGCTCAAGTGCTAGACTTGGAGCTAAATTTTTGGTCCATTCAATGTATGGGTCAGGCTTGGATTAAGTGATAGAAAGCTCAAGGGCCGGCCTGAATGAGTAATACATGTAGTTTAGTAAGTTATTCACCCAAATAAGTTATTGGGAAGCCCAAAAAGTGATAAAAGCCCGGTTCAATTTGCTAGATGGACGGGCTTGGGCCAGATATGAGCCTCACTTTCTAAAGGGGGGCCGGGCTTGGATATGCCTTGGTCTGTCCACGAACACCCCTGGGCACAAATATAAACAGAAGACGACAGATGGAAACAACCCAAACAGAACAAGACCCAACCCAGACCACTGACAGAACCCCAAACTAACAGGCACTACAGAAACTTGGGAATCATAACACACTATCAAAACACCGGGCTAGAAAAACTTCAATTATTAAACCTCTCTTTGCCTTTCCCGACTGAAAACTGAAAACCTGAATGGAAATGCTGAGATTTCCGAAGCTAGAGATGCCACCAGATGAAGTCGAAGCTGAATTTGAAGATTAACAGCAATTTGAAATGAGCAGAGATGGTGGTGGAAGTTCTTCAGATTGAACTGAACTTTTTAGAACCAATTTTTTTAATTTTTTTTAAAATATTCCTGAACTGGTGCAGGCGTTTCTTGATACGAGATTTCTTAGCTAGGCTGCTGGGAGACTGTGAGAGCGCAACTTCCAAGGAGTTAAATAGAAATGGAAAATTTTATGGGAAGATAAATTAATGAAATATGAAAATGATTTTTTTATACCCCGCCTAATGGGGTCGAAACCCACACAAGTGGGAAGAGGAAGAGCCCATAAAGTGAAAATGATACTCCTACAAATATGGGAAAAGAGACGTACCCGGAGATCGATCCTTGGGCAACTGTGGCATGCAGGGTTGCTGACCACCCAAGCAACCCCTTATTATTGGAAAATGATTTATTAGGGTCATGTATATTTATTTTCAATTTCCCTTTAATTCATCTTCAAATAAAAAAAAATTGATTAAATTGCTAGAATCTCACCCATATTTTTTAAATTTAGCTATTTTTAAGAATACTTACATACAATTCATATGTATTCAGTTCCGCTGAATTTCAATACAAACCAAGAGGAATTTTTGGCTCATAGTCATAGCCTTAATCGTCATTATAAAGAACGACCTCGTGGGGTCGAATCAGAATCATGAAACTCACTTGAAAGTTCCTACCTACCAGCGCATGTATGTGAAAAGTGAGACTCATCCAAGAATGATATTGTTATGAGTTCCAACAATTTCATCCCCACATGGGGAGTGGGATCAGTGTCGAAATTTGCTTGGCACCGACACAACCTGGGAGACTGACTGTCCAATTTGAGTGGGCACTACTTCTAGTTTTTGGTTTTTGGATTTTTGTCACATAGAGAGCGAGCACTAACTGCCGGAAACGTACGTATAATTTATAATCCAATTTCATCCCCAAAAAGAATCGAATTTTTTTTTGACAGCACTAGAGATAATAGTCTAATGCAGTAACACCAACGTTTGCAATTAATATATATTATAGACGTAGGCATCAATTTTGAAATTGGAGTCCGATTTCGCAATCTATTGCAAAATTGGATTCTAATCTCAAATCAATTGGGGAAATTGAATCTCAAATCATTTTCAAGAGATATGCTCTATCAATTAATTTAGAGTCCACTTTTGTTAAGCTTCTTTATGTGAATTCAAATTTTAATATGTATCTATTAATGGACGTTTGTTTTTTTTCATTTACATATGCAATGAAATCGCATGGGTAATGGATATACATAAATCATGTTTGTTTGGTGTGATTTTGATTCACATGTGTAAATGGTGTGAAACATAGCCTTTTTTGTGCCTTAGATTTTCACACCTCAAGAGGTGTGAAAATGTTTCACACACCACTATTACAAGGCGGATTGCTATAGTGCCATTATGAGCAGTCCGCCTTTTTTTTTTGGGCCCCACTTGTAATATCCGGACCATTCATTCTCTTAAGAAGCTCAAACACGGCAATGTGTCCAATCTTCAACTGTTGATGATGCATGGAGGTTGAGATATCATCAACATAATCACAGCCGTTGGATTAATCTATTGTTACTAACATACCCAATCCGCCTTTTATGATTTTTTTTTGTTCTGGGACCAACATGTAAAATCAGGACCGTTCATATTCTTCAAAAGCTCAACCACGGCCATGTGTCCAATTTTCAACAGTTGATGATGCATGGAGGTTGAGATATCATCAAATAATATACAACCTATTGTTACTAACATACCTAGTCCGCCTTTTATGATTTTTTTAATGTTTTGGGCCCCACATGTAAAATCAGGACCGTTCATATTCTTCAGAAGCTCAAACACGGTCATGTGTCCAATTTTCAACCATTGATGTTGCTTGGATGTTGAGATATCATCAAACAATCTACAACATATTCATAGATTTACATGTGAAATGTTATGCTAGTAACAAACGGTGGAATCTAATCCACATGTGAGTCATTTACACATGTGAATTACTTTCACACGAAACAAAAGACCCCTTATGGATAGGTGTTTAAAGAGTACAGATGAAAGAATCCACCTTGCTCAATAACCCTATCCAACCAAGTTAAAATGAGTCTTCTTTAGGTGGATTTAATTAAAATTAGAAAATCCTTAATGTATGTGATTTTTAAAAGTAGATCATTGATAGTGATTTATATATATGGACTCCACATACAATAAACTTTTTTAAAGTGGACTTCATATTCTAATTCTTAAAGACAGGGCCACATGCAATTTTACAAATGTTAATTTACATAAGACTTGAAGTTTCGTACTCATTTATATAAAAAATAATATTTACATTGTATAAATGTCAGGCCGAGTCATGGTTCAAACTGTAATAAATGGTATATTTGTTGTTTTATATTTATTTTCATATTTGTTTGTTTTATATTTATTTAATCATTAATTAATATCTCATAAAATAACCACAAATTGGACGTACGTGTTTTTATTTTTGAGCCCGGGCTTAGTGAGGGCATGCATTGCTAGTTAATATATATTATAGACATATGATTCAATTTCGAAATTAGAGTCCGATTTGTTAATCAATTGCAAAATTGGACTCTAATCTTAAACCAGTTTGAAAAATTGATTTCAAATCAATTTCAAGAGATAAGCTCTATCAATCAATTTAGAATCCACTTTTGTTAAGCTTCTTTATGTGAATTTAAATTTTAATATATATCTATTATGGATACGTGTTTAAAAAGTTTAGATGAAAAAATCCACCTTACTGAATAACTCTATCTAACCAAGTTAAAATGAGTCTTTTTTAGATAGATTTAAAATTTTAATATATCTATTAGGGTTAGAAAATCCTTAATGTTTGTGATTTTTAAAAGTAGATCCTTATTAGTGATTTATACATATGGGCTCCACATACAATAAAATTTTTTAAAGTGAGCCTCAAATTTTAATTCCTAAAGACGGGGCCACATGCAATTTTGCAAATGTTAATTTACATAAGACTTGAAGTTTTATATTCATTTATATAAAAAGTAATATTTATTTTGTATAAATGTTGGGCTGGGTCATGCTTTGAACAGTAATAAATGATATATTTGTTTGTTTTATATTTATTTTCTGATTAATTAATATCTCATAAAATAGCCATAAATTGCACATGTTTTTATTTCTGGGCCCGGGCTTAGCGCATGCATGCTTGCTAGTTAATAAATATTATAGAGGTAGGATTCGATTTCAAAATTAGAGTCTGATTTTGCAATCGATTGCAAAATTGGACTCTAATCTCAAATCATTTTTCTCTATTAATCAATTTAGAGTTCACTTTTGTTAAGCTTCTTTATGTGAATTCAAAATTTAATATATATCTACTATGGATAAGTGATTAAAGAGTTTAGATGAAAAAAAATCCACCTAGCTCAATAACTTTATCCAACCAAGTTAAAATGAGTATTCTTTAGGTGCACTTAAAATTTTAATATATCTATTATAGTTATAAAGTCCTTAGTGCTTGTGATTTTTAAAAGTGGATCATTGATAGTGATTTATACTTATGGGCTCTACATACAATAAACCTTTTTAAAGTATGCCTCATATTTTAATTCCTAAAGACGGGCCACATATAAATTTGCAAATGTTAATTTACATAAGACTTGAAGTTTTATACTCATTTCTATAAAAAGTAATATTTACTATGTATAAATGACGGGCTGAGCCATGCTTCAAACTGTAATAAATGATATATTTATTTATTTTATATTTATTTTCTCACTAATTAATATCTCATAAAACAACCACAAATTAGACGTGTTTTTATTTTTGGGGTGCCCGCATGCTTTGCTAGTTTAATTTGATATGAATAAGAAGGGAAGATGCGTGATGCTCGTGATTTGCACATTCCTAAATTACGAGGGGGACCCAATCATGTCATACTGGTCTCCTTTTCATTAAGGTCACATGTGTGGCCCACCTTTTGCCCACGCGCAGGAAGGGTCATGTAGGTCCTCCATGTCGCTTATTGCATTTTTCTCTGAATTATTGCTCAAATGAACTGGACAGTGGGCATTGACATCCCACGATGTTTATAAAACTTGGGTCCCACTGATATGGGCATAGTCCAAAATCGAAGTAACGGATGAAAATAAGTCAGTTTGGCAAGGGCCAAAACAGTCATTCAAGTGAAGTTTCTTTGGTAACCAGCAAAGGACTCAGAGAGATTCCACACACACGGAAAGATGGCCCATTTAAGTGGCAAGAGAGCCGGTGCAAGTGGGAAGAAAGCCGTACAAATAAGAAAATGTGATGTACCAAGGATTTGAATCCTCACCGGCCATACTTCAATTCACCATACATCCAAACAGGCCCTTAGAGCCGGTTTCAATTGAAATCGTGGATGCCCCACCTAACCCAGGACTTTACTTCCCTCATATTGGTTTGGCAATGTTGGCTGCAATGTCTTAAAGCACTTTATTCCTATTTAGAAGGTATAAATGAAAAATCATACAAAAGTAAAATTGTAATTGTTTTAATACATCTCGATGAATGTAAATGTTATAATACATCTCGATCAATGAAAACGAAAGAAATGAAATGACAATATATATATATATCTAATTTGTGTATATGGCCAAAAGTCCGAGTAAAAAAGGAGGAATTGCATTAAATAGGGTACAACGAACACAACCATTCTCAAAATGCCAACATGAACTATGATCATCACTTGCGCAACTCATGAAGTTTTTAAATCAACTTGCATGGGTTGAAAACTATGATGAGAGAATCTGGATCCCTTGTTGCATTCCAATAAAAGATGCATGTAACTCCATCTTGGGGCCCATATGATGTTAATTTGAATGGTTCATCTTAAATCTCATAACGGTGTACATGATTGGTAAGGGGAATAGCACAATCTTATGCATTTCTATAATCAATTACCTTAATTTTGTTATCAATTACATGGGCAATATTACGGTGACCAACTCCTATTGAAGTAAAAATTAATGGTATTTCATGGGAATCAATGAGATTCAAGACGGACAGTCCAAAAGGACATTGGAGTTCCATGGATTTGTTTAAGGAATGACACTCAAGATGGACGGTCCAAAAGGACATTGGAGTTCCATGAAAGCTAGTAATAAACGGACGGAGAACGCCTAAAAATCAATTGATGGTATTTCATTAGCCGATAATCACATTACCCAAATATATGAACCCTCGCTGTCTAAACCTAGCTACTTACCTGCAATTGATTTGTAAATTCCAAATAAATCCCATTGGATATAGAATTCAGTGAAATCCCTATTCACAAACATGCTCAAAAATACCATATATAGAATCCCCACTATCATAGATTTCGAGTAGAACTCCAGAAAGAGGCCTTACAAAATAAATGCATGGCACGAACGGAGTACACTTGCAGTCGATCTCTGTAACAGGATTCCAAAGCAGTTTGGTCCAGGGACCTACCATTTCTTTTCTTTGTTGCATCTTAAGTAAAGATATTCCTTACCATGTGAGCTGAGCTCTTCTTTTTCATTTTTTGTGTGAGCGAGCATCCTCCCATGGAATCCGTGACTCCAACGTAGCCATCTTTAATTTTATACCCCTGGTCAAGCATGTCATCTTTGTATGATACTAGTCCCTTCCATGGACAGACTTGTGTCTGCTAGCAAACCACCTCTCCCCTGCCCTTGGTAAACTGAACAAAGACAAAGAAGGATGGCGCAGGGGTAGTCTTCATCTTTTGTCTTGGAGGGTTACCTTAAAATTTTCTTTAGTTTTTAGGTCCACTAGCGGTTACCATTACTAACGAAGTTCAAACCATGCTGATGCAGTCCTGCTGGTCAGCTATGGGAAGCTGCGTTTGCCTCGGGGCTTGTTGACAAAGGCATGTTGGATTGCAGACTTGGAACTTTACAAGTCCCATGTACTAATGTCTCTCAAGAAGGAAGAACGTGGGGTTGCCACTTGCCAGGTTTCACATTTGGTAGGCAACCCCATTTCTTAATCAATAATACTTCTATAATTATTGATTTTTTTACTTATAATTTAAAAATAAACTTATTCAATTTTCGAAATTTTTTTACTAATATTTAAAGAAAAAAATCATAAATTTGAAAATATTTCAATAATTGTCAAATTAATCACACCTTAATTTAAAGGTATCTCACTCTAATCAAAAGTGGTGTCTATATCGGATTGATTATATGGACACCAATTCACCCATAATTAATTAATAAAAATCTTCTAATTGGTTATTTATAACCATTTAATGGGCACGATGCCTACGGTAGACATGCATGGATGGTTGAAGATCCCCTGTGATTACTTGATGGGCTGTGGTGCCTGTGGTGGGCATGGATCGTTGATAGCACACCATTGATAGCCATCAACCAATGTCATAATAATGTTTAATATCCATGCTACTTGGAAAAAACGGCTTCTCATTTAGTGGATTTTTCCAAATTTTAATAAAATAAAAGTTGGTCTCAACATAAGATTGTGCACATCATATTTTCAAAATCCAATTAGAGAGAAAAAGGGAAAGGATGGTTTAACTCTCCTTAAAACTCGAAGGAGGACTTACTTATGTTTTGGAAGAAGCAAAAAAGCAAAAGTAACCTCAAGGCTTTTTAAATCCTCTCCTTGTCTGAAAGCAAAAGCCAAATGAGGTGGGGCAAAATTGGAAGATTACAATATATCCTTAAAAATCTTGAAACATATCCCATGTAATCTAACAAAAGAAAAAATAAAAGTTGAGGAGGAGAAATTGCCCTCCTCAATCCCCCCTCCCTCTGCTCTGTTTGCAAGTGTCGATGTTCTCTCGTGGCACGTGCGAGTGCTCCTTCCCTGAGTCCCTATGCATGTGGGTGTCTTCTCTTTGCTTGTGTGAGTACTTTCTCCAGGCATGTGCTTATGTTCGATGACTCCTAGTCTCATTAGCTAGGGTTAAAAAAAAGAGCCATCAAAATTGATGGTAGCCACAGTGAAAAATTATAACTTAAAAAAAAGTGGGCAACAATTTCCAATTTACTAAGTAGCTCATGCTAAAAATTAAGAAGAAGAAGAGGAGAAAACTCATTGTTGTTTCCTTGAATAAATAAGATCCTTATGTAACTCTTGGGGATATGTTTGTGTAGAGTAGAAAAGAATTTAGGTCCCAGATCCTGATAAATCACTGGGTTAAATTTCATTGAGAATTATTTGACTATTTTTGGAATTCAATCTTAATCACACCATAAATCTAATATAATTTAATTATAGTCAAATCATAGCACCAACTCATCAGTCTAACCTTGTAAGTGCCTAAAAATTACGGACTTAGTTAGGGGAGGATCAAGCTCCTAATTTAAGGATTTGGGGAAGATGAATGGGAAGGATCGGGCCTCCAATGACCTGAAAAGAAGAAGATAACAGTCAGAGACCCTGGCTCTGGGCAGCCGAAGGCCCTCCGACGCTCAAGTCAGTGTAAGGACTGAAAGAGAATGGAGAAGGAGAGCTCTGGGAGGGGAAGAACGTGCGTACCTTATATGGTATTCCTTCATGCTATATATAGATGCGATAGTCATCATTGGATTGACCCTTTGATGGGACAGGAGTCCTATCAGAGTGTACTCTTATCTCCTGAGTGGGGTAGGTGAAAAGGGAATGTCCCATCGGACCATCATTCCACGCCTATAGACATGACCCTGAGATAAGGCGTGCCCCGTATCTAGGTCCGGCGCCCACTCTGCCTGTCAGTTCGCCGTTTCCGTCACGGCAGCGCATTTATGGCTGCATTAATGGCTGAGTGACAGAGGCCGAGATCGGGCAGAGGCTGAGACCGAGGTTGGGACTCGTGACGTAGCCACCGAGGCTCGCCATATGATTCTTCCGAAACGGTCGTTGCGGCCGACCTTGGACGGTACCGAGACCAATGGTAACCGAGACTGGAGGATGACTCCACCTAAATTCGTGAACACAGAACGACCCCACACAATTGCCCCCTAGCTCTCGACCTCTTGGGCCTAGTCCGAGGTCGGGAGATAAGATTCGGAAGTGATGGGGCCGTCTTTTCGTATCTTGCCTTTATGAGATTCTCATCATGACGCCCCTTCGTCTGCCCTAGGCAATAAATAGGGCATCATAATTGCTTCGCCCTGTCAAGCACGTGGGACGCCGTTCAGTATGCCCGAGGTGATAAATGTCGTACCAAAGGCGTGGTGGGAGGCGAATCGTTGTCGCCACGTGGAGTCTCCTGTCTGGCCAGTCGCCGGGATCGAAACGACGTATGGCAGGATAATGAAGAGGGGCGTCCCTCTATAAAAATGGAAGCGCCCCCTTCCCTTTCTCTTTTACCCTGGCTGTTTGTCTAAGAAGAAGCTCTGTTGAAGACGAAGTTCAGCCACAGATTTTGCTGAAAAACGAACCAACCGATCTCGGGAACTTTTCTTTCTAGCCTTCTGCTTCTTCGTCCTCAGTAATCTTCAGCATCCTTTCTGTGAGTTTCATCTCCTCTCTCTGCTATTTCTTTGTGCCTCCTTTCTTCTCTTCGCTTTCAGAAGGTTTAGGTCCTTTAGGGTTTTCCCAGTTTTCATTCCTAGTCACCTGTCTCTTATCCTTCCAAGAAATGGGGATTTATAGCCACTGGTTAGAGGGTCCTGCAGCCTTGGAGGCCTTTAGGTCGTCGTTGAAGATCCCGGCCGACGTCTTGGTTAAATCTGACGACCTCGGGGACCTTCCTGGTGGCCTTTCCCGGTACAAGGACTGGATGCCTTTCCCCCTGCTGTCGGTGTGTGAAGGCGGGGTCAGGTTCCCTATCCATCAGCTCCTCCGGTCCTGCCTCAATGCGTGGCACATCTGCCCCTTCCAGTTGATGCCAAATGGTTTCAAGATTATAATGGGCGTGGCGGAGCTAAACTGGATCATCGACATCGATCTCGGGGTACATGACATAGAAGATGTCTATGACATCTGTAAAGCTGCAGGGGGTGAGGATCTTTACTACCTCCGGGTGAAGGCCAGACGTCGGCCCTTGGTGAATGCCCTAGAGGATTCGAACAAATACGCCGGGTATGAACGAATCGTGGTCTCGGGGAACTGGGAGTTCAAGGGTACCGAGACCGAAGTGGAGAGGAGAATCCAGGTCCCACGGAAACCTGGGACCCCTCCCAGTAAATACCTGTCATTCGTGTTGTTTTTGCTCGTTGTTTATGCCGAGCTGACACCCTTGCTGTTTTCTTACGCAGGTATTCAAAAAAGGAGGAGAGAGGCCAACTTCAACAAGTGGAAGAGGAACGACGCGTGGTTGGAGAAGGTCTGCAGTTACCACGGTCACCACGACCGAGCTGCCTTCTCTCTACTTGGGTACAAGCCGCGGTACCGGTCTTATACCAGTAAGACTGCCGAGGTCCCCCTTGAGCCGGTTGGGGAGATCGTACTCGCGCTTGCCGAGACCAGCGGCCAAGCCACGGAGCCCCAAGGTCCAATTATTATCCCTGACAGCCCCCTCCCTTGAAGAGTCTGGGGTCCCTGATCTTCGGGGGCCGAGCTCCCCCCGCCTCCAAGCGTGCCCCCAGCGGGTCTGGCGCCTCCCAGGGCTCCGCAGCGGCCGCTTCCTCTGGCTCGTCGGGAGCAGCGGGGGCGTCTTCCGCCACAGTTAAGAAGGGGAGGTCGGTGGAGCCCTCCAAAGACGTCCGGCTGCCCAAGGAACCTTGTCCGCTTAAGGACAGCAGGCCGCGGGTTGTGGAGGCTGAAAAGGAGGCTCTGCCGCCTCCGCCGCAAAAGGAGACCCGGCCTCTAGCCGCGGTGGCCGGAAAGGAGGGTGAGGGCCCCCCTCCCGAGAAGGGGCCTCGCCTGGTGGGCGTGGAGGGGAGGCACCAGGGAGCGAAGCCGCAGGCCCAACCTTCCGTGCCGGCACCCTGGAGGCCCAACTTCGATCTCAACCCTAATGAGCCCATGACCATGGGGGGAGCGGCTAGGGGTCAGCTGGGAGTCGGTCGTGGCCCTTGGTCGGGGATGCGCCCTCCCCCTTGACATGGAGAAGCAGAAGAAGATCGGGTCGATGGGCCTACTTCACCAGTTGATGAGTGCGTCGCTTGAGGTGGCTTCCTTCCCCCTACTTTCGATTTTCTGCCACTTGGTTGCCTGACTCGACTCCCTTACTATTTTTATCCTTTTGCAGAATGTACAGAGGACTCAAGTGCTAATGGAGAGGCTGACGAAAAGAATTGCCCACATCGTCGAGCTGGAGAAGGAGAAAAAGAAGATGGGGGGTGCGCTGGAGGCCAGCGCGGCTGAAATAAGGAAAGCGGAGGAGAAGCTCGCCCAACGCGCAACAGAGCAACAGGCGGCAAAGACCGAGATCATCAAGTTGCGGGGCGAGAATAAGAACTTGAGGGGCACCGTTGATGGCAAAGCCAAGAGGGCGAGCCGACTGGAGGCCGAGCTCGCCGAAAAGGGGGTCGAGCTCGCCAAGAGGGAGGCTGAGCTCGCCCAGAAGCATGATGAATTGGCAAGGAAGGAGGTCGAGCTCGAGGCCTCCAGGAAAGAGAGGACCGATGCCGAGTCCACCCTGCGAGCCCATTTACAAAAGCTTACCAAGATGGGGTGGATTGGGCATCGGAGGAGTACGTGGCTCAAATCACGGATCTGAGCCCGGTGCTGTTTGAGATGGGATGCAAGGAGGCTCTCCGCAAGTATGGGGTTTCTGAAGACGACCCCATATTCGCGGACCTTCCTCAATTCCAGCCCGCGGTACCGAGTTCGGAGTCACAGCCTGGCTTCGACCCTCCTGAGGCCCCTTCCGAAGTCCCATGCGCGCCTTCTCCTGCTCCGGTCCTCGCCGATGCTGAAGCAGCCCAGGCTCCCCCCATAGTTCCTTCATCCGACGCTCCTGTCCCATCCGTTCCTCCAGATCCAAACAGAGAAGCGGCGCCCGAGAAGCCATAGGACTGTTTCTTCTTTTCTTTGATGTAATTTTTTCTTTCCTTTTGGGTTGTACAAAGTTCTGTAACCATTTTTCCGATAAATGAAAAACTCATTTCTTTCAATTCTTGATCTGCTCATTTATTTCTTTTCTTTCCGCAATGTGGTGCGTACGCTCTGGCGCCATAATGTGGCGAAAAACTAGCAAGTCCCTGAGGTCGGTAGAGCATTCAGATTTTAACCCACCCTTCCGCCTTAGGATGACGGACCCTTCTGGTGAATTCACTAGGCTGCCTCTAGACCAATGGCTAGGCTTTGGGGACATGCTTCCGAGAGGAATACCTTGGGAAGGAATTAATTCTGTGGTCCATTGTTTGAAATTGTTGCAAGGGGTAGAATCCTGGCCCTGTGATCGGCTTCAAGTATGCTGGCGCGAGGGTTGGAGCCTTGGGGAGTTGGTCTTTTGACCGAACTCAAAGAGGCTGACGCGAGGGCCGGAGCCTTGGGGAGTTGGTCCTGTGACCGAACTCAAAGAGGCTGGCGCGAGGGCCGGAGCCTTGGGGAGTTGGTCCTGTGACCGAACTCAAAGAGGCTGGCGCGAGGGCCGGAGCCTTAGACAGTTGGTCCTCTGACCGAACTCAAAAAGGCTGGCGCGAGAGCCGGGGCCTTGTTCATAACTGGAAAGACATAAGGCGGAGCTTTGCCAAAAGATTCTTCTTTATTGATCAATCATTTTGAATACAACTAGAAGTAATACTTCTTGATGTGTGCAGCATTCCATGGGCGCGGTAACTCTTTGCCATCCATCCCCTCAAGTCTGTAGGCGGATCTTCCTGAGACCGAGACCACCTTGAAAGGACCGAGCCAGTTTGGTGCGAGTTTGCCATCATTTGGATTTTTATCTGCTGGAAGCGCTCTTTTCAAGACTAGTTCTCCAGCCGAGAACCTCCTTTCTTTGACCCTCTGATTATATCCTCGGGACAGCTGCTGCTGATAAGCGGCCAGACGCACGGATGCCGCTTCCCTTCGTTCCTCGGCTAAGTCGAGCTCTCTGGCGAGGTTCATCTCGTTCTGCCCTTGATCGAAGAGATTCGTCCTCAAGGTGGGGAGACCGACCTCGAGAGGGATCACAACTTCCATCCCGTAGGCCAATGAAAAGGGGTTGCCGAAGTTGACCGTCTCGGGGTGGTCCTGTACGCCCACAGGACACTTGACAATTCTTCCATCCACCTGCCCTTAGCTTTATTAAGCCTCTTCTTCAGTCCGTCCAGGATCACTTTATTTGAGATCTCTACTTGCCCGTTGCTCTGTGGGTAGGCCGGGGTTGCATAAAGGTTCCTGATGCCGAGCTCCTGGCAGAAGTTTTTGAATCGAATTTGGTTCCGTTGTCCGAGACCAGAGTCCTGGGGATCCCGAATCGTGTAACTATGTTTTTCCATACGAAATTCTTTGTGTCGTGCTCAGTGATGGAGGATAAGGCCTCCGCCTCAATCCATTTTGTGAAGTAGTCGGTGCCCACCAACAGCAATCTCTTGTTTCCTGGAGTTCGGTGAAGAGGTCCCACAATATCTAGCCCCCATTGAGCGAAGGGCCAAGGACTGGCGATAGGGCTCAGGTCCCGAGCTGGCTGGTGGAGGGAATGGGAGAACTTCTGGCATTTTTCGCATTTCCTGGCGTAGATTTGGGCATCCTTTTGCATGTAGGGCCACCAGTAGCCCTAGCTAATAGCTCTGTAAGCCAGTGACCTTCCTCCGATGTGGCTTCTACAGATTCTTTCGTGAATTTCAAAGAGGAAGTCTTCCACTTTGCTCGGATGGACGCATTGGAGGTATGGTCCTGAGTAGGATTTCCTGTAGAGCTTTTCGTCCGGGGATTGCCAGAAGTGAGCTGCTTTCAGCCTGACCTTGTGAGCTTCAGTCTTGTCTTCGGGGAGCTTATCTTCTCTCAAGAATGTCACGATTGGGACCATCTGGCTTGGACCGAGATCAGTGCACAAAATCTGCCGAACTGGGGAGAGCTCTATGCTCGGTTCTTTCAATGTCCCCACATCGACTGTTCTTCTTTTCCCAGCTTCTACGCCCGAGGCCAAGCTTGTGAGGGCGTCTGCATGGCGATTGGACTCCCTGCCGACTTGCCTGACTTCAGCTTTTTCAAACTGGGAGAGCAGCTGCCTGGTGTGGGCTAGGTAGGCCATCATTCTTTCGTTTCTGGCTTGGTAATCTCCGCTCAGCTGGCTTGTCACCAGCTGGGAGTCACTGAAGACTACCACCCGACGTGCCCCCAGTACTTTTGCACTACCGAGACCAGCGATCAATGCTTCGTACTCTGCTTCATTGTTTGATGCTTTGAAGTCAAGGGTCAGTGCTTGCTCTATGAGTAGTCCTTCTGGGGATTGAAGGACAACGCCTGCGCCTGCTCTTCTGAATGTTGACAACCCGTCAACGAAGACTATCCAGGCTGACTCAAGGAATTTTTTCCAAGACTGGTCTTCCTCGGTCTCGGTTTTGTCTTCATTGTTGCCCTTGGAGTCCCCCAGTTCGGTATCGAGCGAGGTCGGTGCCGAACTAGGAGAGGTGAATTCGACAACGAAGTCTGCCAGGACTTGTGCCTTGATTGCTGTTCTGGGTTGATACTGGATGTTGAACTGGCCCAATTCTACGACCCACTTGGAGATTCTGCCGGAAAAGTCCGCCTTCCTAAAGAGTGACTTGAGTGGGTACTCCGTGACGACCACTACCGTGTGCGTCTGGAAGTAGTGGGAGAGCTTGCGGGAGGCGCTGATCAGTGCTAGTGCTAGCTTTTTAAGTGGCAGATACCTGGTCTCAGCGTCGAGCAGGGTTTTGTTGGTGTAATAGATGGGGTGCTGTTGCTTGTTGCTTTCTCGAACCAGCACCGAGCTCACCGCATGGTCCGAGACTGCAAGGTAGAGATAGAGAAAATTGTCTTGCAACGGAGTGAACAATAGTGGTGGTGAGGAGAGGTACCTTTTGAGCGCTTTCAGTGCCAGGTCGCGTTCAGGAGTCCATTGGAACTTGGAACTCATCTTCAGGAGCTGAAAGAATGGACGGCACTTGTCCGAGGCTCGGCTGATGAAGCGATTGAGTGCGGCAGCCATCCCTGTAAGTCTTTGGACTTGCTTGGCCAAGGTGGGACTCTGGATTGACTGGATGGCTGCAATCTGCTCGGGATTAGCCTCAATCCCTCTTCTGGTCACCAGGCTGCCCAGGAATTTGCCTGAGCCGACGCCAAACGCACACTTCGAGGCATTTAGTTTGAGCTGGAACTTCTTGAGGACGGCGAACGTTTGGCGCAGGTCGGCCAGGTGGTCCTGCGATCTCTTTGATTTGACCACCATGTCATTAATGTAAACTTCCATCGTCCTCCCGAGCTGGCTCCGAAACATCTTCGTGACAAGCCTCTGACATGTCGCCCCGGCATTCTTCAGCCCGAAGGGCATAACCTTGTAACAGTAGATGCCTCGAGGTGTTATAAATGCCGTTTTTTCCTCATCAGGTCTGTGCAGTGGGATCTGATGGTAACCTCGGTAGGTGTCTAAGAAGCTCATTCGGTCGTGGCCCGAGGTGGCGTCGATCATTTTATCGATCTTAGGGAGGGGGAAGCTGTCCTTGGGGCAAGCTTTGTTGAGGTCGGTGAAATCCACGTAGACCCTCCACTTGTCGTTCTTCTTCTTCACCACCACTGTGTTGGCGAGCCACTGGGGATAGTGTACTTTGTAGATCGCCCTAGCCTCGAGGAGCTTGTCCACCTCTTCGATTACTGCCTCTGTCTGCGGGACCCCTGTTCTGCGAGCTTTCTGCACAATGGGCTTGTACCCGGGGTCCACATTCAGCTTGTGACACACGACCTCGGGGTCAATTCCTGGCATCTCATATGGAGTCCAGGCGAAGACATCCTTATTCAGAAGTAGGAAGTCTGGCAGCTCGGCCCTCTCAATGTCGGGGAGCTGGCTACCCAGCAGGAAGTAGCGCTCGGGGTCTTCAGGATTGATTCTGACCTCGGTGAGGTCCTCTATGCTTTTCTGCCCTGCTGTCCGCCCAACATCCTCAATCTCGGCTTCGAGCTCGGCCATATGCATTTGTCTTGGCTCCTCCTCACCAGGCGTTACGGCTATGAGGCATTCTCGGGCCATCTGCTGACTTCCCCACACAGTCACGATCTCGACCACTCCACGAGGCTTCTCTAATGGAAACTTGAGTTTTTGATGAAAAGTGGAGGGTACTGCCTCCATGGCATGCCGCCAACTTCGTCCCATTATCACATTGTAGGGGGATGGCGCGTCTACTACCTTAAAGTCTGCCATTTTTGTCGCGCCTCCGATCCGGACTTCAAGTGAGATCCTGCCTTTAGGGTATACTGGCTTGGCGCTAAACCCTACCAATGGGACGTGAGCCTCCTGCAGGTCGGACTCGGTCAGGCCGAGCTGTTTAAAACAGATATAGTAGATGATCTCGGAGGATCTCCCTGGATCCACAAGGACGCGCTTGGTAGTGTAATTGTTGAGCCGCAGGGTGAGGATGAGGGCGTCATTATGGGGGAGCTGGACTCCCTTCAGGTCCTCATCTGAGAACCAAATCTTAGGCCTCTCCTTCTTAGCCCTCTTCGGGGCGCCTTCGAATTCTGCCGACATCACCTGCTTGCCATGGGCAGCCCCCCTGGCCTCTGACCGAGCTCAGGCACTTTCTTTGCCTGGAGAGGGGGCCAGGTGGATGACGTTGATGATACCCGCTAGTTCGTCACTGTCCTGGTCATCACTGGGTTGAGCGCGCTGCCGAGCTTGGTTGACCCTTTCTTCCTGCTTGATGTATTCCCGGAGGTGCCCATCCTTGACGTGCTTTTCGAGGTGGAACTTTAGTGCAAAGCAGTCTTCGGTCATGTGCCCGTGCTGCTTGTGATAGGAGCAACTCTTTTGCCGGTCTCGGGTGGATGGATCGCTTGGCATCGGCCGCGGCCACTGGAAGTATGGTTCTGCCTTGATCTTGTTCAGGATTCTATAAATGGGCTCCTTGAATACAACACTGATAGCTCTGTAAGGATCGCTGGCAGGCTTGGGGGCTGGAACCTCGGTCTTTTGCTGCTGTCTGAGGAGATTGAGAAAGAGCGGGCGTGCTTCCTTTTATCCGACCTCGGTCTGGGGAATGTTCCTTCCCCCGTGGAGGCTTGGTGCTTCTTTGGGAATCCGAAACGCTCTTTCCCGTGTGCTTCGTCCTCCTCTTGCTCGATGTACTGATTCACCCTTGCCATTAGTGCCTTCATCGTGGTCGCGGGGGCCCGAACCAAGTCCTTGCGGAGATCGTTTCCTGGGAGTAAGCCTTCCCTAAAGCTCATGATGGCGACCTCGTTGTTGGCGTCGGTAATCTGGCTATATATTGTCCAGAATCCCCTAGCGAAGGCAGTGATACTCTCACCGTCTTTCATCCGGATCGCCATGAGATTGGTACCCGTCTTCGGGATGACGCGGTGTGCTTGAAACTTTTCAAGGAAAGAACTTCGGAGCTGCCGCCAGCTCGAGACCGACCCGGGGAGGAGCCCGCAGAACCACCGGAGTGGGAGGTCACCCAGACTTGACGAGAAGACCCTGCAGTTCAGGAGACCGACTACCCACAAACCGACATCCGCTGAGTGAAATGTCGTAGGTGTGCTTCTGGATCCGAGGCCTCGTCATAAAGGACGAACCTCGGGACGCTAAATCTCTCGGGGAGAGAGAAAATTTTAATTTCCTGGGAAAAGGGGGACATGCCCTGATCGTCCTCTTCATGTTCATTGGTTTGGTCTCGGGCAAACCCAATCTCGGCCAAGCGGGCCTGGACCTCCTGTTTGATGTAATGGTCCAGCAACTCCTTGAGGTTCGCCTGGTTGTCTGGTCTCGGGGATTCTGGCTCGCACCGCGATCCCCCGAGGCCACTAGGCAGATGGCTGCTGCTCGAGCCTTCCTCCTCACAGCGATATCTCCTTCTGCTGTTGAGGAACTGCCTCAGGTCTCGGTTGTCCGGGTGGGCCTGCTGTGCCGGGGAGGTGGACCGCGAGACTTCCTCTCATTTATTTCGAGCCGTTCCTCGAGGCGACGAATCACCTCGTCTTTATCTTGGAGGGCCTGGTGCTGGGCATCGAGCTCTTTGAACAGGGGGTTGTCATCTCTGGCTCCATGGGTTTGATGAAAGGACTGGCCGTCGTCGTGGACGCGCTGGTGGGACTGACGGGACCCCGCCCTGACGGGGGTCTTGCCTCGTCGTCGAAGATCCGTCGTGGAGGCGTTCTGCTGCGGACCCCCTGTGGCAGCTCACCAGTGTGGTGAGGAGTCTCACGACGGCTATCTTGGCGGAGGCGCGTGGTTATGGGCCGAGACGAAGAGGCCGATTGGACGATGCCCTCGACGTATGCGGCACTCGACTTTCTCCCTGACCTCCTCTGACGCGGGGTCCTTGATGGCTCCTGCCCGATGGGAGGAACCCCGGTCGGTCCCGGAGGGGGAAGAAGAGCAGAACGAAGGCCAGGGGGTGGTTCCGGAACAGCCGGCTGGGGTGGTTGCGACTACAAGAATGGTGGAAATGCAGGTTGCTCCTGTAGCGGGAAGGACGATGCTTTTTGGGGCTTCGATGGTCCTCCGCCACCGTATCTGGTCTTTGGAGGCATTGCTTTTGTAGAGGTTTTGGCACGGATCCTGTCATCACAGACGGCGCCAACTGTAAGTGCCTAAAAATTACGGTCTTAGTTAGGGGAGGATCAAGCTCCTAATTTGAGGATTTGCGGAAGATGAAGGGGAAGGATCGGGCCTCCGACCTGAAAAGAAGAAGACAACAGTCAGAGACCCTGGCTATGGGCAGCCGAAGGCCCTCCGACGCTCAAGTCAGTGTAAGGACTGAAAGAGAATGGAGAAGGAGAGCTCTGGGAGGGGAAGAACGTGCGTACCTTACATGGTATTCCTTCATGCTATATATAGATGCGATAGTCATCATTGGATTGACCCTTTGATGGGACAGGAGTCCTATCAGAGTGTACTCTTATCTCCTGAGTGGGGTAGGTGAAAAGGGAATGTCCCATCGGACCATCATTCCACGCCTATAGACATGACCCTGAGATAAAGCGTGCCACGTATCTAGGTCCGGCGCCCACTCTGCCTGTCAGTTCGCCGTTTCCGTCACGGTAGCGCATTAATGGCTGCATTAATGGCTGAGTGACAGGGGCCGAGATCAGGCAGAGGCTGAGACCGAGGTCGGGACTCGTGACGTAGCCACCGAGACTCGCCCTATGATTCTTCCAAGACGGTCGTTGCGGCCGACCTTGGACGGTACCGAGACCAATGGTAACCGAGACTGGAGGATGACCCCACCTAAATCCGTGAACACAGAACGACCCCACACAAACCTAAACTTATCCTCATCCCCTCATGTAGCTCAAATCTAATATTCTAATTCCAATGTAAGATAGACCCACAACATATATATTCTCTTCTAGAGCTTATATTGTGGAAATAAGACCAATTTGCTGGAAAAAAAAAGGTTGATTTTGTCGTTCCATATTAATATTTCCCACAATTTTCATTTGTCGAGGTAAAATAAATTTTACACAGATTCAGGTCCAAGTGAGAAAAACCATTTCTTAATTGAGTCTCACACAAGGGGTAAAAACGACTCTCACTGTGAAAGAAGTTTTAAGAACAAACAAGGGAAACTAGAAACCGTAGGAAATGAAATTTTTGATTTTTTTTTTCAATTTGCAGAAAAATCATTGTGAAAACATAATGCTGTGGAAAGTGGAAACCATTGCACAAACATGCTTTGAGAGAATCGTAAGGTACCCTGTACTAGTTTTTGTCTTCCATTGTCTCTAATCCATCCTTTTTACAAGAGTAAAATGAAAAATGGAGATTACCTACTAAGTGTAGAAAGTTGTGGAAAATGGAGACAGAGAATCAGAACAACTGCATGTTAGCCAAATGTGGTAATTAAAGAAAAAGTAGAGGGGGCGAATAAACTTTTTGGAAGGAGAAATGAGTTTTTTGTTTTTTTTTTCTTTTCTTTTTCTTTAGAGAGAGCAGAAATCATAATGCTTTCTCAAGAAAAGCAAATCTCACTTTTCTTTTGTAAAGGAAGATTCAAAGAGAAAAGGCATCTTATCCACTATTTCTCTTCAGCCAATGATCCTTAAGATGATATTTAACACATGCAAGATAGTTGGTTAAAAAGTTTATACAAATTTAACTTGCATCTTTATGTAAATACATGCTTTTACATATAAAGTTTATGTCCGATCAACTATTCTGTAAAGTGATTTATTTGAGCCCACAAACCAAAGAAATGAGCTAGCAAGTGCTTTATTTCTCATCGTTTATTATTGTTGAAAATCATCACCAATTCCCTGGAAAGTAGATCAGATGAGTTGGACTTCCTCTACAGCTTCTGTGCGAAGTAAACCAGATAAGGTGGATATGGTTATAGGTAGAGACAGCAAACAAAATCAAAATCTTATGATGGAGTCACAGGGGGAACGTATTTTATATTTCTTATTAGAGAAAATTTAGGAGAATATCTCTTAATTCGAACTCTTCCGTTCCATAATTTCCTTGCATAATTGATTTGGATGCATATATATTTTACAAGACCAAATTGGGCTTAGGACTAAGCTTTCAGCCTCATGATATAAGTCCAGGCTTTAAGATAAAGCATGATAACAATAAGTATGGCTCTAAGATAATGCCTGAATTTAAGTTCATATGCTGATGAGATGTATATTATCCTAATTTGACCTCAGTAAGGATTTCTGGCAGGTCTATACCTCATTTAAATTGTTAGTTCAAGAAAAAGGGGTTGTCTTGTAGGCTGGGAACCTGCTTCTCACCTTAGTATCCAACCCAGGGCACCCCGCGAGGGTGGGTGTTATATTGAGCGGGGATGTTAAATCCTGAGATCTGTCAAAGAAGTTTCTTGTTGCGGGAGTCTTAAGGTTGGGTCTCAGCCCCATTAGCTGGGGTAAAAAGAAAAAAAATTATTGGTTACCAAACACATTTATGAAAAAACAAATCACAATTTACTACCTTATTAATATTGTGTAGAAAACTAACTATATAATCTACTCATAATCAAGAAGTATATGAAATCATAAATAAAATTGTTCGACATCATGACAGTTGAGGCTGTCCGCTCATATGGATTTTTTTTTCCCATTTCAAAATTTGGAAGATTCCAAAGAGTACCTTAACTTTTTAAGCTTGAGTTTTAAAACAAGTTTAATAATAACATAATATCCATCAGAAACCTTCATGAGAAATTCCCAGTTTCTTGCTAATTAAGATGATTCCAATCCATCTTATTCCTCCCCTAACTTCCATTAGAAGTAAAATTTGGACCACTATTTATGTAGAAAAGGGACAAATGATAGGAGCCACCTCGATCCAAAAACAAGTTTAGGCTATACGCATGTTAAAAGAGGACATAGTTGTTAGCTTTTGCTACATTGTACAAGACTTCTTTAGAAACCTTAAAAATATTCAAAAGAAGCTTGTAAGTGGTAAGAGAGCTAAAAAAAAAAAAACTGGTCCAGTGCTCCTCTTCTCTATTAAGCAAAAGTCCCCATCTTTCTTGATTTCACGTGATCACTGACTTCAAAATTTCAAATTTCAACCGAGCAAAGATCTTGATCACAGGCGCAGACGTACAAGCGCAGTTCTGGGTCCGCCGTCCGCACTCGATTTCTTCCCCTTCACCGTGGGGTCAAAATTTATTAACGTCGGCACCATCCTCCAGCCCTATTCGAGAATCAGACAAAAAAAAAACACACCCACTTTAGGATAGTACACTCGGATTTGTTCGGAACTTGGGACCTTCTTCACGAGGTCCCTGCCCTCCCTAGTGCGTCCAAAGCCACAGACTCGAATCTGAATCCTAACCACACAACCCATTCAAATCGTCGTATTATTAGGCCATTGGCTGACTTCACATGAAAATAAAATAAAATCACACGTCTCTTGTAGCATAAAATATTAATTAGAGAAGCATTCTCGAATAAGGTTTCTTTGAAACATCACATCAGTATAATTATCCAGTGACAAAAGAAAAGCAAGAAGGCTCAGAGAAAGAGACGTATAAGCAAAAAGCTACGGTTGATTGATCGGTGGGGCTCACTAACACTAACAGACAAGCAAGACTAGTGGGATTCTCTGGTGGGCCCCAACAGGAAAATATTGCATTTCTTTCGTCGTGTTGCTGGCATTTTCCCTCGCGACCTTCCTGCCCTTTTCCAGTCGAACTCCCAGTCCGCAAACGCATTCCATTCCTTCCTCAAATGCCCCCGGCCTTTTCCGGATCTCTAGCGTGGGTGCAGGGGTAAAGAGGACATTTCTCACGACGCCGCCGTGTGTAGGTCTTTGAGCAATCCCACGACTTGCTGCATGGTCGGCCTCTTGTGGGTCGACTCGGCCGTGCAAAGGTATCCGACTCGGAGGCACTCGGCCATCTCCCGAGCCGACTCGCTTCCGGCCCTCAGCAGCCTCGGGTCCAGCATCTCCACCCCGCGCCTCTCTTTCACCGAGGCTCGGACCCGAGCCAGAGTCTCCTCCGAGCCTGCCTCCCCAGTCAGCAGCTCAATCAGCACGACCCCGAAAGAGAACACGTCGGACTCAGTGCAGCAGCTGACGACATCATCTCCCCTGGAGAAAAAATCGGCGACCCGGGGCTCGAAGTCTTCGTCGATGAGGACATTAGTCGGGACGAGGTGGCCATGGACGACGCCGGCGTGGTGGAGGTACGCCAGCCCGCGCGCGATTCCCAACGCGATCCGATGGCGAGTGGGCCATCCCGTCTTCCCGGGGTGGGCCACGTAGCTACCGTCGTTCTGATGCTCCCACGTGTCGCCGCTCCAGTCCTCCACGTTTGTCTCACCGGTCGGGAGCTCGTGGAGCCAGCTGTTCAAGTCGCCGTTGGACATGAACTCGTAGAGAAGCAGCTTCTCCTTTCCTGCATGACAACAGAGAATCCCACTTCAGCCCAGACTTTGAAAACGAAATATCTAAAATGCCACTGAATTACATTACATAGAAGGATGAAGAATCTTAAAAAGAATTGAGAGAATAGCAACAGAGCTCAACAGTGGTGGCGGGGGGAGCATGTTTTTAGGCTGTTTTGGATTTTCATTCCTGGCATTAGCAATTTAAAAGCATCTACCGCCAAAAAAAAAAAAACACCCTCTTTCTATGTGAAACACTGTAAAAGGAATATTTCTTTTATGTATGGCCTGCGGGGAATAATTCGAGAAGACCATTTTCGTTAGAACAATGGAATTCGAGGTGGGGCTCAAATTGCTCACAGAAGCAAATGCAAATGCATACTCATTACCCGATGATTCCCTGCAAATCCTCGAATGCACAAATGATTCCCAAGTCCAAAGTCATAATACAGCTAAACATTCGAATTTGATAGTAATAACTACCATGGGACATCCACTCCTAATTTTTCAAACATCTTTGATCAGTTCTAGGCTAGATTCCACCATTCTGAGTTGAGACCTACTTAAAAAAAATTAAAGGAGCGAATTCCATATCTAAGGGTAGGCCCAATTAACCTTCTCCGGTGTGGCCCCCAACAACAGAGACATTACAAAATTATCTGGTGCCCGGTACCAGAAGATCACGACTGCAATATTGCATTAGTAAAAAGTCATCAACTCCCAACCTACCCCACTGTTCCCTTACCCAATATTCCAAAAAATGCCGCCTAAGTTATAGAACTCTAATTTTGGGATTTCTTTAGGATGACTTGAGTTCTTGTCTTAAAGCCTTTACAAATTTTCTTAAACTGTTAATTCTCCACATGGAATATCAAAATCCGTAGAAGCATCTGTAAATATTAAGAGAGAATTCAAAAGAAAATTTGGAACTTTCAAGTGTTCGGAATTCAGAAGTCAAAAGCAAAGAAACATGCACTAAAGGGTTATCACTCCAATTACCACTCCCATTACGGCTCCATTTAAGATGAAAATAGAATAATGAATTTACCAAACTACCCCTATCACATGAAGAAAATTCGAGAAACCTAAACGGTAATCAATTACTAGGGTGCGTTGATCCGAGGAGAGGAATATGCAAACAGAGGAGAACTGTTATGATTTTATTTGCAGTCCCTCTTTTTCTCCTTTTGGTTAAATGCATTTTTCTCACCAATAAATAAAGAAAAAAAAATGAATTGATTTTTTTTTTTTTAAGAAAAATGAGTTTTGATTTTTGAGGGTCAAAAGTCAAAAGGCAGTATTCCTCTCTGATGAAAATAGAAATCCTTGGAAAACAGAATCCTTGGCTGTACAACTACAAACGCACCCAACTAACAGCTCCCTGCTATGGAAAGGAGAATAGAGAATTGACCAAACTACCCTTATCATATGAAGAAAATTCCAGTCTACCTGCAATGCAGAAGCCCAAGAGGGGCAAGAGATTGGGATGCTTGAGCCTCGACAGCTCTTGGAACATGCTCACGGCCTCTTCTTCCGCCATATCCTTCGCCTTCTCAAGCACCTTGATCGCCACGTGCATGTCTCCCGGCAGCACCGCCCTGTAAACCGGCCCGCTCCGCCCCTCTGCAAGCTGCGACTCCTTCCCGAAATGGGATGTTGCCACTATCAAATCAGAGAAGGTGAGATTCATAAGCGGCTTCTCGAACATCACCACACGTGCAGACGACGGCTCTTTGATGTCCGCCACCCACGTTCCCGACTCCGTCTCGAAGGAGAACGGCCCCGATTTCTCCGGCTTCAATCCGAAAGGAGACGTCGGCTTCGAAATCACCCACTTTCTTCGATTTTCCAATCTCTTCTTTCTTCTGTAAATACAAGCACCCCAAAAAGCAATTGCTGCAAGGATTACTGTGGCTGAAATCACCAACCCGAGAATCAGAGGCCTCTTTTTGGATTTTGGTTTCTTTTTGCCGGCGCTATTTGATCTTCTTACGGTTGAAGAGGATGGACTTTTGGGCGGGGACTTGGGGGTTTTGTAAGAGCTTGAAATCCCAGATTTTACGAAAGCGGATTCCCCAAATCTGTTGATTTTGTCAGTGGTTACCAATCCGGTGAAATTGTTTGAGGAGAGGTTTAAGAAGTCGAGATTGACAAGCGGGGGGAAATCGGAAGGGAAAGAACCGTTCATGGCATTATCAGACACGTCCAAGTACTTCAACGAGCGGAGATTCGACAAGGGTTTGGCACTCCCTCTAATCTTGCAGCCCGACAGGTCAAGGTGTTGGAGTTTCCCGAGCTTTTCGAAACCAGAAGGCAACGATCTCAGATTGTTATTTGAGAGGTCTAGAACTCTGAGATTCAAAAACCCCGAAAGACGGAACGAGTTCGTGAACCTGTTGTTGGAGAGATTAAGCGATGTCAGTGACGTTCGAGTCGAACCCAGCTCATCGAATTCGACATTTCCGCCGAGCCGATTCATGGCGAGATTGACTTCCACGAGGCTCGGCATCGACCAGAGCCCCCCAGGAACAGACCCCATAAGCGAATTGCCGGAGAGATCTATCTTCCGCAGTTGGGAAAGATTGCTTAAAAACGCCCATGAAATGAGTCCGCTGAGATTTCTAGATGGAAACTTTATTTCCTTTATAGGCCTATTTCTGCAGTTTTGTTCGGATGAGGGGAAGAAGGAAGGATTGAAGCCGGAGACGGAGCTGAAGGCCTTGGAAACGAGCTCGTGGTCAGTGCTATTGCAGGAAGATTTCGCGAGGGAGAGAAGAGAGAGGAGACAGAGAAGAAGAAGAAGATATTTGAAAAGAAATCCTACCATTTCCATTCAATGCTCGGACTCACGTTTTGTTTCTTCTAACCAAAGAAAGTAGGAAGTAGGAAACGCTTTGAAGTTTCAATACACACCACCTGAAACTCACCGTGGTAGTGCAAAGTCTCTGTTTTTCCCATTCTCCCCAAGCAGGAAGCGTGGTTCAACTTCCTCCACAATGCTCGACTTTTATTTCTTATTTTTGTCAGTGAGTCTGTTTTTATTATTAGGTTTTAAACAAGGTATTAAGTTTTTATCTTATTTTAAAAAAAGACACAAGATTTGAAACTTTTTAAATTAGGACCTAAGTTCTCAATAAAATTTCAATTAAGGACTACCTGCCATTTAAAGTTATTTTGTAAGAGGATTTTATGGATTTTACAAAAAAAGTCCCCTCAGACTTTGTGAAGATAAAAAAAAGTTCCTCAAACCTCAATTTTGACAAAAAAGGGCCTTGAGTGGAGATATTTTTGTTCGTATATGGTGCATATAGATAAATAGAAAGAAATAACTGACGACATCTCCGATAATACATGTGAGCTATAATATCGCTGGTTGGCAAAACAACAAAAAGAACAAAAAATGAGCCGGAATATTCTCGTTTATGGCATTTTCGGTTGATATTGAAATTTAAGGACTTTTTTGGTTTTCATCAAATCTAAAGGGGTTTTCTCTAGTAAAATCCTCTTTTTTTTTTAAATGTCCAAACTGCCTTTCATTAAAGTAAAATCTACCTTCACTTTTTTCATTTTCTCCTCCTTTCTAGTAAAACCCTCATTTTTTTAAATGCCGAAAATGCT
Organism: Cinnamomum chago; assembly: GCA_038049695.1. NCBI lineage: Eukaryota > Viridiplantae > Streptophyta > Magnoliopsida > Laurales > Lauraceae > Cinnamomum > Cinnamomum chago. Next base: position 53,152,279 of record CP142457.1, on the reverse strand, counting down.
GTTCATTAAAATAAAATCCACCTTCACTTTTGTTATTTTCTCCTTCTTTTCGTTATCATCATCTTCATAGGGATCAATGATAACCAACGTTTCCACCCTAATTGGCGACATATAGTGGTTATAAAAAGTCTGTAATTAGGATTGTAAACGGGTCAGTTTCAGTCCGGGTCCATAATGGACCAGCAACCAAAAATGTAACTGTTGAGGAAAAAGTGGAACCGAATCCAGACTTGGAACTGGAATTGGAACCATATATGAGATAAGTCTGAATGCGGGTCTGGATTTAGGTACAAAATGATATTAAAAAAATATAATTTTTAGAAAATTGAGGTAATATGTCGGGTTTCGGATCCACGGGTCCAAATTAAGGTGAAACCAGACCTAGACCTATTTACTTATCGATACCTAAATAAGAACCAAAACGGAATTTTTAACGGGTAGGAACCTCCGAGTAATCGGATAATCAATGACCCATTTACTTTCCTACCAATAATTTTAAATGATGAACCATTTAGGTATTTAAAAAAAAAAAGATAAGAGGAAAAAAGTCATCGAAAAATAAATTAAATAACTAGTTGTCCTTTATTGAGAATTTACTAAAAAAGCTTAGGTTTAAATTTCAAAAGTTTTGAAAGTTTTTGTTCTTTTTTTAAAAATAAGATAAAAATTAAGTTCTTAGTTGAAATTTTTTCCTTCTTTCCTCATACGTGGTCAGTAATTATTAGATCCGGGCCTTTCATCACCATGTCCCACAGTTAAATCCTCGCACGTGTGCATGCAGTGCTGTACTACTTAAGTCTTAAAGCAACGGGGAACCACTTCAAAATGATTTCACCGCTGAGGAAAGCCAAAAATTCATCCAAATCTCTGCGTGGGGACCGTGTACGGACACGGTGTTAGAGAAATTTTAATGTGCTCCCGCGACATGGTTACTTGTACTTGACACGTGTGTCAGTTAAAATTATTACCGAGAGGCAGGGACGACAGGATTTAAAGGCGAGGAACGGTGGATCCGTAATCATGTGTTTTTGTCAACCCTCATAAACGGCGGTCTTATGAGTCTAGACTTGCCATCATAAATGACTGAGCGTTATCACAGAGATAGCGAGATTTTATGCAGATTGAATGCATTGGGGCCTCTTCTTTTGTTCCTGGTCCATGTGTGGTAAGTCTGATTCATTCTCAAGGGTCAGTATAGAAGATTTTTGTAGGATGAGAGGTGGATAAGCATAGTGTTGAGAAGATTGGCGTTTCTAATACAAATAAATTGCGTATAGTGTTGAAAAAAAAGCCCGTTGAAGCTGTAGATGAGTTGAGAAGAATGGCGTTTCTAATAAAATCTGGCACCTTCTGAAAAAGGCAACAGCACGGAGCCACTAATCTCTCCCCCCCCCCCCCCCCCCCCCCCACCCTCTCTAATGAGAGTGATAGTCGGCTATTTGGGTTGCGAAAAAGAAGAATATAGCTTAGCAAGGTTTGACATGGGCTGATGATTGGGACCATATTCTTAAAATGGTCATAAAGTTGAATGGAACAAGGATTCATAGTTTGTAAGTGCATATACGATGGTTAAATTTGGGTCCCTTTGTAAAAGGTTATCTTAACTGCCATTGCCCTTAGTTTTAACTTTCAAAGTCCTGAAAAGTTAAATGCATATCCAATGTGAAAATTTACTACCAATAAATCCAATGACCGATAATTGTTGAAAGAGCGTGAGATTTAAGACTGTACCAATTTAAAATTTAAAGGGCCTGTGTGTCTAAATGGAAAGGATTCTAAGGTGCCCCACAAGCGTAAAACTCAAAAAATAATGTGAAGAAGCGAAAAATACTCTTGGGGACATATGCACTGAACACTGGGATCTATAGCATCTGATAATGCAGAATGGGCCTTCCAACACTTGAAGTGGAGAATGGTTTCCAGGCACGGTGTTTGGTGTGGACGTATGTATGAGAAAAATATCTTAGTTGAAGAATAATGTTACAATGATTATGGGCGTGCTTAATAGTTGGAATGATGCATTGATTATGGGCGTGCTTAATAGCTGGAATGATGCATTGGAGGGATCTCTCTTGTTTTTGAAAAGCTTCTGGTCTACTGTTAACTGGTTTAAAAAGGAAAATTCCTATTGGCCATATGGATCTTGGATATATAGGTTTTCATTTTCTGGAACACCGTCCTAATCTCCAAATTTTTGATATGGTGTCCCAAGCGGCCAAGGCAACCTGAATATTTAACGACTCAATTGTTATCAAAGGTAGTGAGCATTTCCTTTGCTTATTTAATGAACTCGTAGAATTGTAGGAAACATTGCTTTACGTACCAATATTGAAATTCCCTGGCATGTGCTGCTTTCTTATTCATCTGAAAAAAAAAAGAAAAAAAGCTTCCACTCTTCGTTGTTCTAAACAAAATCCACTCTTTGGCCTAAACTCAGAAGTTAATTTGACATTTTCCAATTCATTTTTAGATCAATGTTCACGCAATTACACAATTATAATTATTTGTTATATACTCATTTTTTTTACCCAATTGTATGAGTTGTGAATGCTTTGTGCTGTTAGTTTCATGGGTATTAAATTCCAAATATACTAATGTATGTATTCTTATAAAAAAAAGATTAAAATTGACGGATTAAAAGTGAAGATCCACAAAAAACAAACAAATGGCCTCTCCTCTTAAAAGGAAATGATTATTTAGTCACCATATTTTTATGTATTTATTTTTTGGTATCTCAGTTTAGGGTCCCGAGGGAGCCCTCGGGTGAGGAAAGTAGCCCTTGGGTGGGTGAGGTAAGGTAACCCTCTAGTAAAATACTGATGATAAAAGGTGTCTGTCCAGATTTAAACCTTGAACAAGCTGATAAGAGCGGGTCCCTCTTAAATCAAAAGGTTCACAAATGATTTAGGTTACTTTTGATGGCCTCCACCATTGATGGATCGAGAATACCATAAAGAACAATTTATCTTCACAAAGTAGCAGTCTTCATGTTGGGATGAGGGACAGAGAACTAGAAGGCAGATACAACTAATGGCATAGACTACAGTCAGTGACCGCATAAACTTCAGCTTTTAGGTGGGGCTGAAGCTTATCACTCTTCAAATTTTATTAAATAGAAAGAAGAGCAAACACACCAGTAGAGATAAACCTAACCCACATGGAACCAAGAGCAGGATTCCAATGGGAATGACAACTAAGATTGACAATTCTAACTAATACAGAACGAATCTTACTTCACCTAAAAGTGAATACAGCATTCAGCAAAAGTCCATTTGCTTTTGTTTTAACTTTCATTTTCACATTATAGTTTATAATATATACTTACCCACTCTAATAAACAAATAAGTAGACTGACCACATTATGCATGACATTTTATGAATGCGAATCCCAGAATGCTGAAAAACACACATTTTTCTTCTGTATTATACAATCGTTTTCCGGTGCTTTCGGCTAGAGATAGTGGAAATTGAGCCTTGTGATTGAGTGATCCTGCCCCTTAAGTTGACTGGCCCAATGTTCATGGGATAAATTCTCTCCTACAAATTGAGGGTTTAGCCCTATAAACCCTACAACTTTCCTCTAACTCAACCTTTGACCAATTTATCCACTTCACAGTAACTGCTCTCTCATGATTGGGCACTAGGCTTAATTTGATACTCATCTAATATTTGTTCTCAGTTGGATTTGAAAGGCGAACAAGTTTATTCTTAAAGGTCATCAAACTTGCAAAGGGACTTCAAAAATCCTTAGATTTAGGATTTAGTAATCAGCCATCACAGAAAGAGAGTAATCAGCTAGATAGGTTCTTAGATTTGGGATCCCATATTGATATCGGAGGGTCCAAGTCCTTGGCAATAGGGCCGGGTCATACTGCTATTGGGGCAGTCACCTGCCAATAGAACAGGGGGATAAAAAAAGAATTTTTTTTGTATATAAACCCCTAACGTTTATAGAATTTGTAAAGAGACCCCTTCTTTTTTATTTTAATACCTTTCATATTCCCAAAATCAATAGTCTTACCGCCACCACAAGTTTTTAGAGTGAAATAACACTTTTGCCCATCTCTTTATCTTTATATTCATAATTTCGAAGACTTGGGAGTTATTTTTCTCTAAAGTTTGTAACATTAACGATTATATTTAGTGTGAGATAATAACTCTCCATAAATCAATTTTTATCATTACATGGTTAATTTCATTAAATCCAAATAGATCATAATGACAATCAACGCTTATACTTATAATTGGTTATAATTGATCCAATTCATACACGACTTACTATTAGATTGATAAAAGTTGCAAAATATAGGATTGTGTTTCACGTGAATCAGTGAGTTATTGATAGAGAGACCGTTGAGACTTGAGATAAAATAATAATATTTATTGTAATAATAACATACTCATTTTTGTTTAATTGATCTAAGGGCAAAGTTGATATTTTTATACAAACCCAACACAAACCTTGTGGTGGGTGCCCATTCTCTTTTAGGAATATTGTTTTTTGGGACATGGAATGTATTAAATTAAAAAGGTAGGGGCTGTTTACAAATACTAAAACCACATGGCCATTTTTACAATTCTTAGAAACTTTAGCGTGGTTTATACAAAAACCTCTAAAAAAAAGGGTATGATTTGGATAGCGACCTAACTATATTCCTTATTTGAGAATATGAAGTCCATAGTCACATGTTAGTTGACCAAGTTTCAAGTAACAAAACCAACTTCATTTTAGCCACTCCTCAACTTCAAACCTAAATTACTGGATTCCACCAACCTGTCCCGCTCTGCCTCCTTTCTTTTGTTTAGCATTTGACTAAAAGGATTGGTCAGCCCGAGTGTGAGGGGCAAGGCAAGGGGTAGTTAAGACTTTGAGAGAAGTTCAGATCTACTACCCCACAATCTAGAAGGGGGCTGTGGGTTACCAACTAATAAATAACTGGTCAGTAGAAAGCTTTTAGTTGCTGAATTTAAGATCATGAAAAGTACAGTAAAATAGAAATTCGTTTTATCACCAGATTATTCATTTGATGGCTCAAATTAATGGCAAAAAAAAAAATCCATTAAATAGGCTAGGGCAGAAAAATAAATGTAACAAAAACAAATGTAACCCATATGTGTGATCCACCATCGTCACCCACAACCCGAGGGATGCCTTCAAAATTCTGGTCTCATCCTTGTATAACCTTGGTCGCGTGGCCGTTCCTTTTAAGGCCCATGCAATGGATCCCACTTAATACCCCAGGGGAGGGATGGATTAGATAGTTGGGAGATTTTGTTGATAGAAGGTGGATGAAGTTTCATCTCATCCCAGTCATCCACTACACAGGGGCGGAGCCAGGATTTCATCTTGGGGGGGCCAAAACTTGAATAAAATTTTATTTCACCAATTATTATAACTATCATATTTTAAAGTTTCCTTTTTGACATAGTTATAAGTTCAACCATGATTTTGTTCCTTGAAAATGCTGGACATAGAGAAGACGGCGTGCAAAATTTTAACCACTGAAGATGAGAGATTAATGGAAAAAAAGAGGAGACGAACAAAACAAAGAAGGAAGAGTTGAAGAGGGTTATGGCTTAAGACTAGAGTCTGGAGAGGTTTTCGAAAGTTAAAAGGGTTGAGAGTGGGGGCCGGGGTGGGGTGGGGTGGGGTTTAACTTAGAAAAAAAATCCAAAAACCTTTGTGGGGGGGGGGGGGGGGGGAGGCATTTTGGTGTTTTAAAAGACCTTTTCAAAAAAAAAAAAAAAAAAAAAAAGGACTTTTTCAAAGGCTGGGGGGCCCCGGACCTCAACACAGTTCCGCCACTGCCACTACATAATTCCTATATCGTAGAACTTGTGATTTTATTGAACTGTGAGATTGTGGTCATCCTGATTATTAGTTTCAAATTGAGTAAAGATTCATTATTTCTGATATAAGGGCAGTAGTGTGTAAGTTTTTTACTATCCACCATTGAAATTTGATGAGATAATTCTGTGTTCTTTTTTTTGTTTTATGAATGGTGAGATAATTCTGTGTTCTTAACATCAGGTACTGGAGGGATGGTGCTGAACTTCCCACACGCCCTACTTTGAAGTTCGAACTAAATTCCTACTAATCAGCAGCAAAGTGGGCTGTCAGGAAAGACTCTTAAAGAAGAAATTAAGGATATAAAGTGGGTATGTGTTAGGCTCCGTCCCGAATTAATCACGATTAACTATAATTAATTGGGCTTATAACTAATTAAGCCGGTTTAAATGAACTAATGGTGATTTATCGCCAAATGGAGTGGAATTTGCCTAATGTAGGCTTAATAGTAAGTGAGATTATGAAATGAATTGAATGGAATGGAAAATGAAGCTCAAATGAGCAAACCAAGGACTTTTTCGGAAATATGGATTTGTACGTATTTTGTCGAATACGGAAAGTCTCGATACCCGCATGTGTATCTCGACGAGTACGATAACTTTCATAAAAGACTTGAATTGATCCGATGAATATTGGATCAAATGGACCGTTAATTGACTCGAAATGTAAATGAATGAATGACAGGGGGGCTAAATGCAAAAATGGCTTATATAAGATGAGATGAACCCCATGCATCTCAAACCCTAGGCAACTTTCATCTTCTTTTCCTTTCTTTCATCTGTTTCTTCTTCTTTTTCCATTTCTTCTTCATTTAAGAGTGAATTGAAGTGCCTTGAAGTGAAGAGGAGACTACATCCTTCATCTTCTTCATCATTTGATTGCAAATCAAGCTTCAAAGGGAGGATTTCACCTCAAATCCAAGCTAAACAAGGGTTTGTGGCAAGCAAAGCTTCATTTGAGGCAAGTATATGCATTTCTAGCAATTTGAGCTTTTATATAACTTGTATGAACTCAAGGAGTTCAAAAATGAGGTTTTTGTTCAGGATTTCTGAAGCTCGAAAATGAGCTTCTGGGCGATTTTCGGCTAGTCGCGAGAAAATCCGAAATTGGTGAGCTTCTGGAAAGTTAACCGCCAAATTTCGGTTAGCCGAAATTGGAATTTCGGCTAGCCGCGAGGTGACCGAAATTGGTCAGAAATTTCTGTCAGGAAAATCAGCTTCTGGAAAGCTGACCGTAGCTAACCGAACTTGGTTCGGCTAGCCGCCAGTGCAGTTTGGCTAGCCGCCTGCCCAGTTGCGGCTAATCGCCAGGAAATCGCCGAGGTAGCCGAAATTGACCAGATTGGTCATAGTAAGGAAAAATTTGCGAAAACTAAGATCGTTTATGTGGTCATAAATGCTTCTCGTATAGTGAAGGTGAGTTATTAGTGATATCTACCCTCCATAAGTGTTAACTAGGGTTATCCTAATGCATAATCAACTAAGTAATGTCATAAAAAATAATACTTGCATTGAGAACCATAGTTGCACTCAAGGGTTGGTTAGATGATTGGTTAGAGGCTTACTTTAGAATAAGAATGAGATTGGTACGAATTGTTAAAGGGTTTGGCACTACCTAGTGGTTTCCAAACTCAGTATTGAATTGAATCGAATGAATTGATAAATGAAATGACTATTCCTACTGCAGTAGATGATAATGGGAGCGTCCGGAGCTCCGTGGGACACCAGTGATCTCTGATCAAGACACTGGGAGATCTCACCACACTGGACCGAAAGGTCATTGACTAAAAAGTCATACACTGAAAAGCCATTAATAAAGGTTGAACCTAATGAATAAATGAATATGAAATGCTTCCTTTTGGGAAGAACTGAATGGAGTTGAAACCAATGCTAGTGTAGTTGCCAGTATTATTGTCATTGTTATTTGTATTTGACATTGATTGCTTAAAACTGTTTAAATCACTGAATTGTTAGGAATTGTTAGACATATGTATATATCTTGTTGAACCGTCGTGTTCATGGTATTACTGATGATATTACAGGCTCAGTTGCCCGTGCCGGTCCCTCAGCGACCGTCTCGCCAGCGGAGGAGGCCCATTCGCTACCTCCAGGAGGTTTAGCTGAATGGACGTGATCAGAGAGCGGGTTCATTGGAATCTTTTGGAGACTCTTTAGAAATGTTTTATGTACATTCATTTTGGTATTGTAATTAATAGAAATGCTATCCCCTGCATTGTATGTAAATGTTTATGCAGTGGTTGATATAGGAAAACTGAACGATGTAAATGGACTTTACAGTTCTAAAGTAAAATGTTTAATTCATTTTGGTAAGGTATGGTTGTCAATGTATATTATTTGTATATTCCGCACTGTACATTGACAGGTATGTATGCAAGATCCCTTGTAGACTTCGTTGTAACTTCGGTTAAACGGGGTTTACGGGAGTAAGTATGATTGTATCGCGACCCGGGTGTTAACCCTAATGACTCTGATCTCGGGGCCGGGTCGTGACAGTATGTAGATGGGACTCTTGACTTTCATGGGATTTAATTGACCTGAGTCTACCTCCAGTCCACACTACAGGTCACGATTCTAGGCCACAGGTCTATGAGGCAAGCCCAATTCCAACATGGCAGGCGTTTAAGCATCATACATATACTTATAGGCGTTAGGCCTTGGCCCAGCCCATCTACAACCCGGGGGGCTTAAAACAGGGCTAACTCAGGTCAGCTTTGTCAATGACACCGCTGGTTTTTGCTGCTTAGATTACCAATGAGCTATGCTTCTCTAATCTCCTATAGGTGGTGGGCATGCTACCTGTGTCCCCTGTTGATTCTCAAGTTGTATTATCATGGAAGGAAGAACATAGAGTGCGAGCACCTTGTCAGTCGCGGAACCAGAAAATTTCAATTTGAGGAGGCTCAGTCTGCCCATGTAGCCATAGTTAAAACAAGGGAGATACTGTGTTTCACGCCATCAACATTTGCCAAATTTTATAGAATATTGTAAGTGCCTAAAAATTACGGACTTGATTATATTAGAGGATTAAGCTCTTGGTTTGGAGATCTTGGGAAGATGGGGGGAAATGATCGAGCCTCCGATGACCTGAAAGAGAGAAACAGTGAGTCAGAGCCCCTGGCTATAGGCAGCCGAAGGCCCTCCGACGCTCAAGTCAGTGTAGGAACTGAAAGAGAATGGAGAAGAAGAGGTCTGGGAGGGAGACGGGTTGCGTACCTTCCATGGTTTTCCTTCATGCAATATATAGACGTGATAGTTATCATTGGACTGCTCCCTTGAGGGGACGGGAGTCCTGTCAGAGTGTACTCTTATCTCCTGAGTGGGAGTAGGTGAAAAGGGAGTGTCCCATCGGACCATCATTCCATGCCTATAGACATGACCTTGAGATAAGGCGTGCCCCTTATCTAAGTTCGGCGCCCACTCTGCCTGTTAGTTTGTCGTTTCTGTCACGGCAGCGCATTTATGGCTGAGTGACAGGAGCCGAGATCGGACAAAGGTTGAGACCGAGGTCGAGGCTCATGACGTAGCCACCGAGACTCGTCCTATGATTCTTCCGAGACGGCGTTGCGGCCGACCTTGGGTGGTACCGAGACCAATGGTAACCGAGACTGGGGGATGACCCCACCTAAATCCGTGAGCGCAGAACGACCCCACACAAATATCATGCCTGCTAATGCACCCTCTTAAGTGCTTCATTTGAAGGGAAAAGAAAAGAGATTTTAATCGAAATGATCATTTTCAATCGCCTCTCTTCGTAGCAGGATTCAATTGAGATCCAATTCAAAATATTACCACCACCCATTTCACCTCTGTATCCGAATAGGCAAGGTAGCTCAAAATAGTATCACAGACCACATCATGGCCAAATTAGCTTATGTAAGTTGATATGTCTTTATAGTGTCAGCACCCTAAGCTTCAAACCCAGAACCCTTATCAAAACCGGGCATCCCCTGGTTAACCCCCCCAACTCCAACAGGTATATGAGTTCACAATCAAAGTCTAGCCAGGACAGATTGCCCAAGCCCCCATCCATCTCTTTTAGATGAGAGCCTAATATTCAAAACCAGATTCAACCCACCGACATTAACAGTACCATCGACAAAAATACACACTAAAATTTTGCTACGTGTATTATATATTGGGCCCTGATTTTGATCCATATTTCGGCCTGAAACCTGCACCAATTTAGGGCCCAGCAACCTATAACTACATCTCAATGCCGGCTGGACTCCATTGGTCGACACAGGACCTTCACACACACTCGTTAGATTTTACTTGCATTTGGGCCCTTGAATAAGCCTAATGCTAACAAAAAGCTAAAATTCATACAAATTAAGATATCAGTTGCACAAATCTCAACTTTATTATATTAGAAACGAAGCAGAAGCAAAGACACCCCTTGCAACTGGTCTAAACATAAATATGTACATGCAAACCACCACTGTAGCATTTTGTCATAGATGCCGAGAGAGGCTAAACGCAAACTCTTAACATGCACACACCACTATAGCATTTTGTCAAAGATGCCGAGAGAGGCTAAACGCAAACTCTTAACATGCACACGAGAGAGAGAGAGAGAGAGAGAGAGAGAGACCATGCATAACAAGTTCACAGCCAGAGCGACTCCATCATATTTAGCTAAAAAAGAGATTTCAACTTCAACGGCTTTGTTGCTCTGCTGTTTCACCTCCACTGCTTTGTTGCTCTGCCTTTTCACCTCCGGAGATTTCAATGGCTTTGGTGGCCGGCTGTTTCACCTCCTCCTTGGGAACGACGACATTAAGCACCCCGTTCTCCATAGTTGCCTTCACCCCATCCACCTTCGCGTTCTCTGGAAGCCGGAATCGCCTCAGGAACTTGCCCGAGCTCCTTTCCACCTTATGCCACTTGTCGGTCTTCTCTTCCTTCTCTTGGCTCTTCTCTCCGCTAATCTGAAGGACTCTTCCTTCCTCAACCTCCACCTTCACCTCCTCTTTCTTCATCCCTGGAAGATCCGCTTGGATGATATGGGATTCTGGAGTCTCCTTCCAGTCGATTCGAACGTTTGCGAGTGGAGAAGTCTGATCTCTAGATGGAGAAAATAGCTCCCAGGGATCCGCAGCATGCCATGGATCCCAGATGTCGAAAGAGGTGGGATCATGGAGGAGGCCGCTTCGTCGACCGCCGAAGAACGAGGGTATGATCGACATTTTTCTTCTGTTTTCAGCGTCTGCAAATGGATGGTGCAGAGGAGATCGAGTGAGCTAGATTTTTAGAATGCTTTTGTATTAAGTTCTGCTCTGTTCATGAGATGAAAGGTGCATGATGATATGGGATAGGATTTATAAGAGGAAAGTGAGACGGTGGGGAGGTTTGAAGAGACACGGAGAAGGGAATTTGAGGTGACAAGTGTCTTTCATGAAGATTGAAGAACAATCTTGATTAATATTAGAACACATCCGCGTTTTCAGGCAAAGACGAAAATGACACCGCATGAGGTTGACAGAGTCTAGATCTCTCTCGACTCTTGTTGATGGGAATTCGAATCTGCACAAGAATGAAGCTATAATATGCGGTGGTGATATCAAGTTTTTATAGCTTATGCAACTCATGGATCACAACTAGATAGGACCCAAATTAAAAATACAACAGGTACTTGTGCTGAATTTTTTGGCCCAAATTAATTTTTTTCCTGAACTGCCATTAGTCATTAAAACCCAAGTTGGTGACGAAAGTCGAGAATTTCCTGGACATTCTGTATGGCTACTTTTTTGGATAAATATTGTATAATTTAACTAAAATTTTACAATATTACAGAAAAAGTGTTGTGAGATTGCAAAAAATACAGCGGTATGGAGACCGTAGTAGAAATTCTCAAGTTTTGTCACCAGGCGTGAGTTCCATGGACAACGGTGACACAATGGTGATAGTACAAAACAAAACAACCCCCCGGCGGGTTGAGTTCCATGGACAATGGTGACAGTACAAACCCCCCCCCCCCCCAACACACACACACAGATCGACTTACTTCTTCTTCTTCTTCCAATGGTCTAATTAGAAGGTGTTCATAATGCTTGGACGATCATATGGAGGTTTCGACCTGTTTTAAAAAAAATAGGGTTTAGAATCTGTTTTAGATTTTAATTCATATGCATGTTCAGGTCTGGAATCCAGTTTAGGTTTAAACAAATCTGGTTATGGGTCCAAAAAGATTCCGACCGGTGGATCTGAGACCGAGCATGTATACGAGATTTTAATGTTGCAAAATATAGCTCAAAATTAACTTTTGTTAGATAATTTTATGTTTAAGCATGAAACTAACAGACTTGATGTATTATTATAAGTTGAATAATATTCTTAATTTAAAAAAAAATAAAATAAAAGGTAGAACCGGGTTGGTAACTAAACTCCGGTCCACTAGTTGGACAAAATTTTAAAATCGGATCGGTAACCAACAAAACAAAATCTGAGTTAGAATCGGACCCAAAGCTGTTTTTTTATTTTATTTTATTTATAAGAAATCCAAGTCCAATATAATTCCAACTTGGAACGTCTCATTTGCAACCGTATGCGATGGGTGGTGAAATGTCTCTAATCACATGATCCCGATTCAGACCTAGACCGCTTTGGGCTGGGCTTGGATATGTAATTAGGGCCCTATTAATAATTAGGCCAGACTTGGATTAAGTGATGGGAAGACCATAGCCCAGCCCGGCCCAACTCGGCTTGTGTAAGAAATGCTTGTAATTTTAATTAGTGCTCAAATGCCCACAAAAGTGATGAAAAGCTCAGTTCAGCCCGGCCCGATTGATTAAATGGGCGGGCCCGGGCCTAACTTTTATGGCCTGTGTATGGCTTGGGCCGGCCTAGGGCCAAACCATAGCCCAGCCCGGCCCAACTCGGCTTGTGTAAGAAATGCATGTAATTTTAATTAGTGCTCAAATGCCCACAAAAGTGATGAAAAGCTCAGTTCAGCCCAGCCCGAATGATTAAATGGGTGGGCCTGGGTCTAACTTTTATGGCCTGTGTATGGCTGGGGCCGGCCTAGGGCCAATGTTTCTAAAGCTGGGTTGAGCCTGAATATGCCTTAGCCCAGCCTACCCCCAACATGAGTCCCTTTTCTTATTCCTCCTACCTGGAAACAAAGTATGCATACGGTTTTTCTGCTGTTGGATCTTATTTATGTGTAAATTGTAATAAATGAACTCAACTCACCTTGGGTCCCACTTCTCACTAACATTTTCTACGCACGGGCCAATCCACCTAGTTGCTTTACAATTATGTAACTTTGAAGAAGAGGATTTTACGGAAAAAATCTCAAAATTTGGACATTCCTCAGTAAAGATCCCCAAATATTTCAAGCCTTATTTCATTTTTTTTTCAACTTTAATACGAGCGATGCTAGCGTTGCTTGTGCTTGACGAGGGAGACGCTAGCGTCGCTCCTTAGAGCATCTCCAAATGTCTAGCGTCGGTCGTGTCTTACGAGGGATATGCTAGCGTCGCTCGTCAGAGCACCCAATGCCTTCCTCTTCATCTCCTCCTCCTATTTCTCCATCTCCTACACACCATCTATTAGTGGGATTCATTCTTCTGAGAGTGCACCCGTGAAGCTAGTTTCAGCCCACTGGCCGAAAACAACTGGGGCGCATTGATTCCTCCGCTCTTAGAATGAGGACCCAGTGAATCTGGAATACTAAAAAGGCTCACCATAAGCAGAGTTTAGGGGGAACTAAGAGAAGCTCTGTGATAGGATCCCAGCGTCAGCGTGCATAAATACACCCCCTTTGGACATTGAATTTGGAAGGTTCCAGCCAATATCAAGTGGTTTTTCTATCCCTGATCTTGAAGATCCAGGACCTAAGTTCCTAAGGACTACACCATTGGATGTGCTCGTGCTTATGCTCGCTGAAACCCAGCTGGTTTTGTGGGCTTTGGTGATCCCATAGCCCAGGGCAAAATGAGTCAGCCATGGAAACAGATGAACCCATTGATGGATTTGTGATAGAACTGTCTGTAGGAACCAAGCTCGCAGATGGGTTGGTGAGATTGGCACCACTGAATCGCCAATCTGATAATATATTGTTATTAGATGTGTGGAAGTTTAAGGGTCCGTTTGGGAAGGGGGGGCGGGGGGGGGAGGAAAACAGGGGGGGAAGTGGAGGGAAAGTGATTTTGGGAGGTGTTTGGGAAGGGGGGGGGGGGGGGGGGGGGGGGGGAAATGGGGGAGGGGGAAATGGAGGGAAAATTGAGTGGTTTTGCTTCAAAAAATTTCCCCCCAAAACAGGGGGGAAAGTGAGGAGAAAGTGAGGGAATGACTAAAATGCCCTTTAGACTCTATTTGAATTTTTTTCAAAAACAAGGGTAAAATAGTCTTTTTCTCTGTACTTCACTAACAAACAAAATTATAATTTTTCACTTTCCTTCCCCTTACTTTTTTACTTCCCAAACAAGAGAAGGGAAAATTAATTTTCCCTCCCCTCCCCTTCATTTTCCTTCCCCCTCAAATTTTCCCTCCCCTCCCCTCCCCTCCTCCCTTCCCAAACGGACCCTAGAGGATCATCACTTGCACTCTTCTCCAAGTAAATCCCTCTAGCTTGTCTGTTTGGATTCACAACTATATGTGTGCAATGATTAATAGTGATGAATCTAAAATGTCTATTAAAGATGGAGTGGGGGAGATGGAGAAATAGGAGGAGAGGAAGAATAAGACATTTGGAGATGCTTTGACGATTGTGATGCTATAGTCACTCAGAAAAAAGTATAAAAATGAAAGAATTTGGCTGGAGGACCTCTTTTGTACTACACAATATTTGGGGACTCTTTTCGAAGAATGTCCAAATGTCGGGATTTTTTCTGTAAAATCCTCATATTTGAAGAAATAATGTCGCTCAAGTTTGAGATAAAATACCTACCCTCCAAAAACATATATATTACTTGCTGTAAACAATTGCAATTACCAAGTAAAATATCATCCTCAAGGGCCCGTTTGGTAATTCTACTAATTGAGTCAAGTTAGCTAGGTAAAGTTGATTTTGAAGAAAGAATAAAATATAAGTGGGTTATGATGGTATTTTGTTTTTAGTTGTTTGTTATATAATCTTTTTCACTTATTGTATGGAAAAGATTGGGGGAATTTTGAATAAAATGCATTTGATGTGACATCTTATCTGAAAAATTGAGGCTTTACTTGACTTGCATTGCATTAGTAAAGTGCCAAACGGGCTCCAAAGGAATATCAAAAGGATACGGGCAGGATATGAGGCAAGGGTGAAGGATATACTACACGAATATAGATAAAAGGAACAATTGCTCAAAAACACTTCAAATATTTGAAAAGGCACAAAAGAATCCTTCAAACCATGAAACCCCTAATAAAAAGTCATAGAATAGTGTTCCCACGGTTTTTCATACTGCTTTTGTAGAATTCTTTTTCGTCAACACTCTGCTATTTGCAAAAATTTTCCCGCATTTGCGCATGTGCGTGTATCTTGTATACAACTGCACGTGCGACTTATATATAGTAATCATGCTACACGTGCACGTGTGACTGAGCCCAAGTTCAGAAAAAAATAAATGCAAACAGTAGTTGCGTGGACAAAACTATTAATATCTACCAGCTCTCCTAAGTTGAAGCTTAAGGTAAGGTAAGTTTAATTGTGTGGTGGGGATCACCTAGGTACTCACATAGAGATGGGGATGAGGGGTTTTTAAGGACTCCCTACGACCCTCCTCTTTGCAGAAAATTAGTTCGAACCGTGGTTTTTATCATCTCCATCTGGGCACCAAAGGCTTAATGGTCAATAGTCTATTCAGATCGGTATACAATTGATCAAACGGTCCAGTAAATTCAGATTTGACCAAAAGTTGGTGGACATTTACAATTTAGGGGGGCCGTGTGTTTAGTCTGTTTGGATGGACCAAGGGTGGACCCCACAAGAAAGAGTTTACGAAATCTTATCCTAAGCTCGGTCTTAGGAGAGCTCTCCTAAGCTTAAGCTTAGGATAAGATTCAATAAGCTAACGCTTCAGGGGTCCACCCTTGGTCCATCCAAATAGAGCAAACACATGACCCTCTTAAATTGCACATGTCCATCAACTTTCGGCCAAATTTGAATTTATTGAATCGTTGGATCGACTATGTATCGACCCGAATAAACTGTTGACCATTAAACTTTTGATCCTATATGGAGATGATAGAAATTACGATTAGGGCTGATTTTTTACAGAGAGGAAGATCTCATGGAGTTCTTGAAATCTTCCGTTGGATCCCAAGCGCCTCCCGCCAAATTTAAAGGCAGTGTTTGGTTTAAGGTGCTAGTCATGGTCCTTCAGTAAATTCAATATACCGGCACAATAATCAAGAGTCTTCTACTCTGATGGTCGAGACAAACCACACCATCTCATAGTGAATGCAATGCTACAATCCTATTTTTTCATTAACTCTTTACTCTTTGTCATTTCTAAATTAGTGTTGATCACTTCATAGTTCATTCACTTGATTGAATTTGAACCTTGAATGTTGAAGTATTGATTGTTCAATGTTCGCTAATGACCTAACTCTTAAGTCTTATGCCTTTATTTCATTTTTTTTATGAGCTTTCTAGTACTAAGTTAGCATGACTAAAAAACATGAATATTTGTGAAAAAACTAATCATTACTATTATTTTCTATTTATACAGTGATACATGACCTCATATATTAAGGACACCGCTACACCCCCCCCTTTTCTTACTTACTTTTGCAAAATAACCACATTTTTTTTCTTTTTATAATTTTCTAGATTTTTTTCAGATTTTTTGGGTGATTTTTTCAAATCACATCACTACGCTACGTAGCTCCCGCTTCGTAGCGGTTTGGTAGCGAGCTGCTATGCCTGCTGCTACCGCTATTTTCATCCATGACCCTTGCAACTAGGGGTGAAAGTGGGCCGGGCCGTCCTAGGGCCTCCCGCGAACAGCCCGTTATAGGCTCGACCCGAGCTCAGCTCAAAAGACAAAAGAGCCGAGCTAGGGCCTAGTAGGAGGCTCGTTTGCTTAAACGAGCTGAACTCAGGCTTGATGAAGCCCGACTCGTAAGCCCTAGGGCCTACATATATTAATACATATATGATATAACATAATCCATAAATCTTAAACCTTAGTTTTAATCAATATAAATCATCTTTAAATCCTAAACATAAGCAGTAAGCCATAGGGGCCTACATATATTAATCCATATATTATATATATGTGTACATTATACAGTATATAATACATATATGAATCTATGATACTAAATAATCCATAAATCTTAAACCTTAGTTTTAATCCAATATAAATAATCCCTAAACCCTAAACACTAAACCCTAAGCACTAAATAATCCATAAACCCTAAACCTAAGCACTAAACCTTAAACCCTAATTTTAATCCAATATAAATAATCCCTAAACAACCTTGAGGATTCATGTCTATTAATGGTCTGGAAGACATTTTTTTAAGTCTTGTAACTCTGGAACAACCTTTCCTTTGTTGTTATTATTATTTATTAACAAGGCTCTATTGTTGTTGTTATAGGTGATGCTGGTGATGCCGGAGACTTTATTTTATGATGCTGGCCGAATACTTTATTTTATTATATGATGCTATTGGAGTTTAATTTGATTTGTATTATTGTTAGAGTTTGATAATGCCTATCTCTATTAGCATTGAACTATTATGGAGTGTTGGAACTGGGGCTCCCTTTGTTTTTATGGAGTCTTTCATATTTTAGTTAATTTTATTGCTGCAATCCAAATTATGGGAATGAGAATATGGGATGAATGCATGCATTTGACCATTTTTTGTTATGGTTTGCATATGTAGATTTATTTGAATTCCTATTGGATTTTTTTCCCTAATTTTTTTTTTCAGCTAGTGCTATATCTTTAGCCAGGCTCAAAGGGCCGGCCCTAGGGTCTCATAAATTAATAAGAGCCGAGCCCGAGCCAGGGTTTTTGAGGCCCTCTCGAGCTAGGGCCTACTAAAAAATACTAGGGCCTGTCAAAGCCCGGCTCGACTCGGCCCACTTTCATCCCTACTTGCAACCCATCTTCCTAACCATACTCAATCTCATCACTGTTTGTGAATTTTTTTTAACTATAATAGTTGTAATCTATATATGTCTCATGCATGTGAATCTCGTCCACATGCATGGTTCACATTTAATATACTTAGGGGCTTTTGTTCATCTTATGACCAATCATGTCATTTTGTATTAATCATGTGCGACTACAAAATAAATTCCCATTTATCTCATGAAGGAAGCATGAAATTATAAATCAATTAAGATAAGAAATGAATTTATTTACATCATCCACAGGATTAAAAACATACAATCTAACATATATAAGTTTGAAGAAATATTGTCGCTCAAGTTTGGGATAAAATACCTACCCTCCAAAAACATATATATTACTTGCCATAAAGAATACCAATTACCCAAGTAAAATATCATCCTCAAGGGAACAATTATCCCACATGATTTATCCCACATGATTGGATGAGTCAATCACCTAGGGCTATTTTGTTTGCATATATTATATAAAAACTCATAGTAAAAAGTGATTAAAAAACATTTATATAGTAAAATGAGCTCCACCAAAATAAAAAAGATATGAGGCAAGGGTGAAGGTTATACTATAGGAATATAGATAAAAGGGATATATAATTACTAAGAAAACCTCAAATATTTGAAAAGACAGAAAATAATCCTTCAAGCCACGAAACCCACGAAAAGTCATAGAACAGTGCTCACACAGCTTTTCGTACCGCTTGTATCTTGTGTACAAGTGCACGTGTACACATCCACGACCTGTATAACATAGCCGCTGGCTCAAGTTCAAAAAAAGATTGTGACCGAAAACTTATCACACACAATAAAAAAATAAAAAATAATATATATATATATATACACACTCAAAAAGTTGTGCCGTAGTCCTGCGTAGCACAACATAATATTTGCTTGCTTTGGTGTTGCTCCACTTCAAACATGTTTAACTTCGGAGTATTTATAAAATTTAAGGTAAAAAAACTTTAAAACACGTCATGTCATGTTAAGATGGGGATTGTTTGACTTATAAACCCATTGTCAGAATTTAAATATTTTTAATATAGGACATATATATATATATAGAGTCTCCCTCGTATCCCCAATGTTCTTTGGATTGTGATAGGTGCATCGAATTTTTAATCAGAAGCACCACTTTAGCCTAGGTCCGCCGAATCTTTTGGGCTATATTGCAAATATTCGAGGGCCTTCTATTTATTTATTTTTTGTGATTGTTCCTGAATAGAACTTGAAATTTCCTGATATCTGGATTACTAGATAATGACAAGGAATTAATTTTATATCTTCTCGATCAACAGTTCCTAGTGAAGGCTTGATTGTCATTTTTGGATATTCATCCTTATTCATATTTTTCACATATAACAAAAATTCCTAGCATTTCAAGATCTCAACTACATGAACATTTTAACACTTAATTATATATAAATATGTACATCCAAACCGGAAATTCTTAATATTTCAAGATCTCAATTACATGAACATTTTAACACACTATTATATATAAATATGTACATCCAAACACCTCTTATTATAAAAACACTTTAAAAAGGCAAACTTCACAAGCACAAGAAAGAGAAACTGCATCACAGAAGACACTACGCATCACAAGCTCACAACAGTAGCTGACTCCTCCGTATTCTATCAACCAGAGATTTCAATGGCTTTGGGGGCCGGCTTTTTCACTTCCTGTTTGGGGACGATGACAGTCAGCACCCCGTTCTCCATAGTTGCCTTCATCTCGTCCACCTTGGCGTTCTCTGGAAGTTGGAATCGCCTCAGGAACTTGCCCCTGATCCTCTCCACCCTATGCCACCTGTCGGTCTTCTCTTCCTTCTCTTCGCTCTTCTCTCCACTAATCTGAAGGACTCTTCCTTCGTCAACCTCCACCTTCACGTCCACTTTATTCATCCCTGGAAGATCAGCTTTGATAATGTGGACTTCTGGAGTCTCCTTCCAGTCGATTCGAACGTTTGCAAGTGCAGAAGCCTGATCTCCTCGGGATGGACAGAAGACCTGCCAGGGATCCACAACTTTCAAAGGATCCCAGATGTCAAAAGACATGGGATCCATGACGTTGCTTCGTCGACCGCCGAAGAACGAAGGGATGATCGACATTCTTCTTCTTCTGTTTTCAGAACTGAAAATGGATGATGAAGAAAACCAAGTGAAAAGAATGCTTTGTAATGAGGTAAAAATGCTGGGCAATGAATGAGATTTTATAGGAGGAAGAGAGACGGTGGGAAGGTTTCTAAGCGACACTGAGAAGGGAATTTCAGATGACAAGTGTCTTTCGTGAAAACTGAAGAACAATCTCGAAAAATATGAGGACGTATCAGGATCACAGAGAAATGACACCGCACTGAGGTTGCAAGAGTCTGGCTCTGGCTAGACTCTTGCTGATGTGGGAATTACAATCCACATTATAGACCCATTGTAGACCCGTACTGCACCCGGAGGGCTGGACGAGGAGGTCGATCTTCTAGTTCCGAAAAAAGGAGGAACGGAGGTCGTGACCACTCAGCCAACCAATTTGTGTTTGAAGTACACTAATCTCAATTATATTTGGATTAAACTTTACGAACAATATTGCTTATGAGTTGATTAAACATCACTTTTAATATTTGTAATGATTGGATCGAGATTATTTTTACCTAAAAACATTTTAATAATAGGGGCTTAGATCTATACTTCTCAAAAAAGCTGCAAGAGGTATCTATTAATGTAGCCCTACAGTTAAAATGTATCTCCCTATGCAGTTGTTATATTAGTTATTTGTGTCTTATGCAATAAATCCATGGATCAATGCTAAGACCCAAATTAAAAATGGGTCAAATACCTGTACTTAAATTTTTAGGCCCAGCATGCTTTTGGCTTGAGCTTTGACCTTAGGTTTTAGTATATAGGCTAGGATGGATTTAAAATTTAGGACCCTTTAATATTTGGGCTGGGTTTGAATTAGGTGATTGATAGGGCGATTCCCAGACGGCCTGGCCTTAACAAATTGCTTATTTTTTTTAGTGACTGATTTTTAGAGATTGGTGATCCCCACAAATTTGATTTCTCCTAATTCTTGATTTTGTCTTGAGCAGGTTGAGCTTGTCTTGGTAGACAACTCTTATACCTCAGACGTAAGGGTACTCATGGGTTGGGCTGGCCAGAGCCCGGCCCAGGGCTGGGCATGGAGCCTTAGGCTTTAGCAGTGGGGCCGGGCTTGGACATAAAACTCGCCCATCTAACATATGGCTTGGATTCAATGGTAGAAAACCCAAAGCCCCGCCTGGCCCGAGTAAGAAAGCAAAAGGCAATCATTTTTGCCTTGAACACATGATTTTTCACAAGCACACAAGCAACGCAATCAACTAAACTACAGCCCATTAAAAAAACCATGGTAGCCTTTTCACTAAAAAAAAACACACTATCAACTCGACCTCGTGCTTACCCTATTTTGTGTGGGCTGGGCCCGGGCTAGGCACTCATGGCCCGATTCGGGATTGGGCAAATTTGGGTTGGGCTTGGATATTGATTAGCGCGGCCCAACCCGGGCCATGAAACATTCCTACTCAGAAGTTGTATGTGGCTAGATGTAAAAAGGCCACAATCTCATTTCTCCCGAGACATGTCAGTCTTCTTTCCTTTTAAATTTGTATCTCAGAGTTAATGGAACTCCAAATTAGGGCTCACCTAATGAAAACCCATGCCATTATATATATATTAAAGCAATATTATTCATTTTGCAACCTCTCCTTTGGGGAAAATACAAAAGAAAAGAATACAGCGCTTTGACATGGGCCCTTACCAAACTACTGGAAAGTTATCTATTTGATAAGTTTGAATCCTTTAAAATTTCTCTCTCAAACTTATGATATTCCTATTAAACAAATTCAATCATGTAAATCATTTCTTTGAATTCAAATCTTAATTCCTAAAATCTCTCTTTAATGATAGGAAATATTATCTCTAAATAAGTCATCCCAGTTACCAAAAATACACAGAGAACATTGTATTTAGCATGCACTGAAAATATAAGATTTCCTCCATGCAGAGCGGATGAAAAAGTTGATGCTTGCAAGTTTTCCTCCTATCAGAGAGGAGGAAAAGTTGCAAATAAAACATATCTACCTATATATGGTGGTAATGATGCTGGCAAGTTTTCCTTCTCTCAGAGTAGAGGAAAAATTGCAAATTCGAGACATTTCCTTTGGAAGCCCACCTTTCATTTTCCTTTAACATAAAACTAGCAACAAATACCTATGCTAAGCCGGGCCTAAAAATAAAAATATATCAAAATCTGGATGATGAGTATTATCAGAAAGAAAATAAATCTCGAAGAAAAGAAAACTTATAAAAAAGAAATGAATCTTTAAGATTTTGCCTTATTATTTAATAAATCTAGTGAGAGTCAAAAGACATTAATTGATGCAATGAAATAGAATCACTAAATGAGATTAAGCTAATGTAAAATAATAACTATTAAATTTAGCTCCAAATAAAAAAGTATAATAAGAAATAGGATAAATATTTGTGCAAGTCATTTAAATGGAGATCAGTTCAAAAAGTTATAGAAAGAGTAAAAAAACCATAACAATTAATTACTCTCTTGATTTTCCAATTGTCCAGATGAAGTACTCGGTATAGCTTACTTTTTGAAAAATCTAGACCTAAAATATATTAATTAGAGGCCACGTATTGTTTAATGATTTAGATTGATTCTTAAGTGGCTCCTCTAATTTCATAACATTAGAGTGTTTGAACAATTGCAAAAAAAAAAAAAAAAGTCTTAGACATTGTCAGGTTTACAGTAAGGCTTAAAAGTATGTATAATATAGATGGGTATTTAGTGAAATTACATAGTGTAGCCTACACAGGAAAGATCTAGACCTCTGGAAAAAAAAAAACCAACAAATATATCAACTCAAACTTTATAGATTCAATAAATAAGCTGGCCGCATAGTGGGGCACTTCACAAGAAGAAGACGGTGGAAAACCCACTTGAGGAATCTAGACCTAAAATATATTAATTAGAGGCCATATATTGTTTAATGATTTAGATTGATTCTTATGTGGCCCGTCTAATTTCATAACATTAGAGTGTTTGAACAATTGCAAAAAAGAATAAAAAATCTAAGACCTTGTCAGGTTTACAATAAGGCTTAAAAGCAATCATAATATAGATGGGTATTTGGTGAGACTATACTGTGTGGCCCACACAGGAAGGATCTGGACCTAAAAAATATATTTCAACTCAGACTTCACAAATTCATTAAATAAGCAGGCTGCATAGTGGGAGAGAGACTAATAGGGAGGAAGAGAGAGATTCTTTTATTATCTCAAGTGTGTACAAATACAAGGGAGAATGACTATGTATAAGCAAATTAACCTCCTCGGAACCCTAATTATAATAGGGTTCTAACCCTAACTCATCTCATGTGGGAATCCACCAATGATACATAACCAATTTACAATTATCTATTACTTAAGAGAAATATTGTCGCTCAAGTTGAGATAAAATACCTACCTTAGAAATTATCATTCATATCATTTGCAAAAAAAACATAGCAATCACGCAAGTTAAATATCATCTTCAAAGAAACAATTATCCCACGTGATTGGATGAGGTTAATCACCTAGGGGTAGTTTGTTTGCATGGAATATATAGATGTTCATGGTAAAAAAGTGATTAAAAAATCATAGTAAAATGAGCTCCACCGAAGAAATATTAAAGGATATGAGGTGAAGGATGTAGCATATAAGATAAGTACGTAAATGAAGCCTGGACTTTCCTAATATCCAAATTACTATTTAATGGAAAGGTTTTCATTCCCCATCTTTCCTTGAGCTTGTTTGGTTAAAGGCATTTCTGATAAGGAATTGAGCTTGTTGTGAGTTTTTTAATAATGTGACATCTTGTCGCTTGGGAAATCTAAATGCTCTATTTGATGCAAGAATTTAGAATTCCAAACCGCATGAAAAAGACACTTTTAGCCTTATAAATTTATAGAATTTCAGCATTCCCAAAATCCAAACGCTAGAGGAGGGTTGAGCATTTGGAATTTTACTTTTGTAGGCAACATTTGGAATTCTTAAAATTCTCCGGACAAGAATCCTCACAATTCTTCCAAGCAAGCAGGCCCTTAATCAATTTTTACTAAAGAAAAGTTGGTTTGATGGTCATTTTTGGATATTCATCTTGATTCTTCATTATTAACAACTAATAGGAATACAGATTCCAAGCATTTTAAAATTCAATTACAAGGAGCAAAGAAGTTTTTCTGGGATTTTTAGAAGGGTCCATTTGTATGCATGAAATTGAATCCATTAGAGTTTATGGACAAATGGGCTCCACAAAGGATTATTAAAAAGGTTATTGTGAATGATTTCAGGTAAATATGTAGATGGGACTTTGCCAATCCTAGTATATTTGAATTACCAAGGTGCCAATTAGGTATTCATTTCTCATCTCCCCTTCATTCATCTTCCATTAATGATGAGATTATTTGATGATCTTTTTTATATTTTCACCTTTGTTTCTACCACTTTCAAATACAACTCTTAAAATTCATAATAACTCAATCACATGAAATACGGGGCCCTTAATGTGCAGTTGGACTTCTGTAAGATCTTGGTGGTGGAGGATCATGATTCTATTGATAAAATCTATCTCATTGTTAGTTGCAAATTTTTAACTTTTATAGAATAATACTCCTAATCAAGAAAATTCTCCCCTATAATCTGTGCAAGGATCTTACTTATGTGGATGCTGGAGATTAAAAATCTTGCACTGTCTATTTTTAGACCCTTGCAGTAGAAGATTTGCTAAATTAGACGTAACTTCGAGTCTTGGACTCTGCTAAGTAGACTCGACTTTAAAATGCAAATATCCAACAAGTCTTACTATAAACGCCAAAACTCTGTCAACTCATCCTAGTTGCTTGACACAATGTCCTCCCGAGTAAATTGGACAAATCAAACTCTAGAACAGTTCTCCAAAGTCCCCCAGTGACTCTGCCTCTGGAGCTATTGCCCCAAGCTCTAAAAACAATTGAATTAGCCTTGAGAAGATGATATGGACTCCCAAATTGTCAAGTGGGGAAATTGAAAGATGCTTTTCACAAGGGCACAAGAAACAAGGCCCCAATGCTCACATGGTCTGGTCTGACAATATATAGATTCGACGACTTGTGATTCAACTAACTCTGGTGTGGATGTTAGAATGAATTGATGAGAGAAAGACCTCGACCTGTTCTATCCATCCTCAGTTTTCAACGTGTGGGAAGGTCAGAAAGGCATTAACTGGATCAAGAAGAATTACTAGATTGAAGGATGAGCTGGTGATGGTCAATTGGAAAAGCACAGCCAAGTGAAGTTTCCCTCTTCTACCCAACTGGATCCACAAAATAAAATTAGGGGCGGGGGCCAAATGAAAATTATTAAAAGAAAATTTTAATAATTTAGGAGTCAAAATAAAAAATTACAAAACATTTAGTGGTAAAAAAATAAAATTTTGAAAACTTAAGGGGGTCATGCCCCCCTAGGCCTACATGTAGGTCCGCCCTGCACCGAAGAGAAGACAATGCTACTGGATGAAGCTGTGTCTATGCCCCCACATTGAACGACTTTCTATTATTTATCTTAAAATCTTTCATATCATGTCTCAACTAGTTTACAGGGTCAAAGGTTTTTTTTATGTACCATTAGTATTACAGATATGGACGACGTAGTAGATTGGCAGTGTCTCCTCTTCTGGAGACGCCTTGATCAGTGGTGGAGTTGGTGTCAACGAGCTGAGCCTAGACTGGATTTAACCTCGAGCTCGGCTCATGTACGAATCAAGTCGAGTTCAAGCTAATTCCATTAGCTCACAAGCCGAGGTTTACTTGAGCTAAAATCTGTTCTGCTATGTACCCAGTTCGATTGATTTTTTGTACCCTATGTGTATGATTTACGTAGGCAGACAGAGAACTATTCTATATTATATAAACACTTACATATAATATTATTTGATATGATCTTTGCATATTATAAATACAATTATAATATTATTTAAATTGTTTAAGGTATGCATAGAGGCATTTTCTTATCTAAAGATAAGATATAACTAGAGATGGATTTATGGGTATGTTCGATCCAGACCTTTTTTTTTTGGTCCAGAGAGTAGTCGGGTAAAATTCCTGTGACCTCTAGGTGGTAGCACAAGTGGACTCAACTTTCGGTTGCTGGAGAGGGGGGAACCGGAGGTTAATACCAAAACCTCTAGTTCCAAAAGAGAAAAGAATCGTGGTTCTGACCACTCGGCCAACTCCTTGGAATGATGTTGTATAGGGACTTAGTAGCATGAATAATTACCCATTCTCCTTGGAATGATGTTGTATAGGGACTTGGTAGCATGAATAATTACCCATTCACATCTATTTGAAAGATTTTATATTTTTCTTATTTTTTTGAAAAAGAAGCAAAATAGTCTTAAAACCAATTCAATTCTAACATTCATATAAATCTTTACAAATAGAATAAGTATTCAAACACTTATTTAAGTCAATTAGGCTGAGAAAATAGACTTGTCCAATGGAACCTTGGCTTATTTAACCATACATGCATTGTCCGACTAGATGGCACAGCACCATCCATCAAAATCAACAAAAATAGTCTAATATTTTACTAATAGACAGATAGGATGTGACTCTATAAGTCATAGGCCAGATCTGGCTCCGAATACTAGGCTTGACAGTTGACATCAAAGAAGTTTTTGATTGGGCTAGCTTCTACGAAGTCTACCCATGTGCTTGTTGCTAAGCCAACTTTTGCCGTATGCAGCCCAACCCTGCCCAGTCAAGGGGAATTGAATGTTGCCCACTCAAAGGCCTGCAAAATGAATGGTAGTAGTTAGAAGATTGGTCTACTATGATTGTAACGTTGAAAAGATCAATGGATATTATACTTTAGTGCTAGCGAGACAACAACACAATGCGTGAACATGTCTAAAAAATCTGCACCGGCCATTGAAGCAATGAACGATGTAGGGTTCGGCGAACAAAGTTAATTTAAAAACAAAAATCTCTGAAATATATTTGAAAGTACAAAAATACATTCATATTAAAATTAAACTAATAAGAGATCTTAGGCTTTGATGATGGTTTCAGCAAGTAATTTAAATTAGATTAATTGAATTGATAAATTAGTTTAAGGATGAGTCAGATTTTTTCGTTATAATTTTCTTAATTGCATTGATAAATCAAGAGAGACTTAATTATTTGAGATGGTTTGAAAATATCCAAGATAGCCCAACAAAACAAAATTCTTTGTGCTTATTAATAAGCCCTATAATAAAGAAATTCATATAATTGACTCGACATTATTGGACGAGGCTTTGATAATCATGATTATAATTTTTATCCGCCGTGATATTTCTAAAAAAACTAGCTAGCTAGTCAATATGAACCATTCCGCAGTTAATTCAATAGTTTGGTTTATATAGTTCAAATAGAGGTAAACAACTTTATTAGGGACAATCCACTAATAGTTTAGCTGTAAGGCATTTCCCTTTTCATCGGATAGACAAGGGATCAATCCCTGACCAGCCCCATTTTTTAGGGACATCTGTAGTGTGTTTGAGCATTTACCGAAATTAAAATAAAAACTAGACTATGAAGTTTTGGTTGAGCCTACAGGCAATAAGCAACATTTCCAGTTTAATTGTCTCTTTCCATGACAATCATTTCTCCCATTTGACACTGTAGGTAGGCTGATCTGTCCACTAAGACTTGCCAATTCATCAATAGCCCAATGTGGGGATTATGCACTTTCAAATGCAAGCATTGCAAGATTTTCACCTGTCGAAACATCTGCATGCAAAACCATGAGGGTCCATCGGAAATACACTAAAACCCCCAAATTAAAGGGGCTGATATGGACGACCCAAACGTCAGGTAATTTCTAGGAAAAATTCTATGGCCCCTCCAAGATTTTATGAGAAGCCCTTTATTCTTTACAAAGTTTTATGGATTTTTACACATGGCCCCTCCACTATTTCTAAAAACTAGTTTTTTTTTAGAAGATTTTATAATTTTTTACTTATAGACTTCTGAAATTTTCAGAAAGACTATTACATATTTTGAAAACTACGTAAGTTTTTCATACGTGGGACTCCAAGGATATTTTTATCATGAGTGGCCCTCCAGAAAGAAGAATTCCTGGTCCGCCCCTGCTACAATACAATGGATCCACATCAATGTGCCGACAGCAACCTCAAAAAGCTCAAGTTCACTGGCTCTGTCGATTGATCTGGTGTGAATTGGCGAAAAGTTTTTCCACGTACTTGCAGGCAGGCGCCAATCATGGGGAAAAAGGAACGAGTGTAGTAGAGTATAGCTATACCATGTAGCTGCGGGTCCCAATGATTTGAGCTTCTTACAATTTTAAGATCGTGGTTTTCTGCACCAACATTTGGACTTGAGCACCGGTACAAGACTTAAGCAATAGTCTATTTTGTGGTGAATCAATGAAGTTGAATGTCAAGTGTACAACTCCAATCAATGGGGTGTATGCATTTGTCAGTACTTGTTGGTCCACCTAGACGGATGGTAACGAAGGATGCAAGTGAGAAATTCTAGCATTGGTGAAAAAAAACCGACTGTGAGAGGGAGCGAGAGAGGAAGATATTTGCATTCTGTACTTCTCTTTATTCTAGTGTCATTGTCAAAGACCGCCATAGTAACTCAATGTCATCACTAATGACTTCGGTGCACAACTACTAATTTGTCCACTCTACAAACTTTTTTAAGATAACAAAAAATCATAATAAAAATAAGGAACCAACTATAAGAATTATTAATTAGTGGCCTGATAATTTACTAAATCTAATATCTAAATTCTCTAAATATCATCTCTCGGTTAGATTCACAAATGCTCAAGTACAGCTCTTTGAAAGTCAAAATTTAGAGAATTCTATATGTAAATTAATAATCCGTATATTAGGCTGGAGTTTTGTGATCTCACTAATCAAATAGCTAGGGATTTCAAAAATAAGGAGGGGAAACTAACAAATTCTGATGGGTCAGGCCCAAATGACTCAGTCCACAAAGACGGGTCAGGCCCAAGTAATCCGAGTCCACGATGAGCCCGGGTCATCACCTACCCATTAAGGGCCGGGTCCGGATCCACCGAAAGACGGAGTCAATGAGTCGTTCCTTTAAACGGCTTTCACCAAGTCCTACGGAAGAAATCTTACCTGCTCGTCTGTTGAGGACGGTTCGGAAGACTCCACCAGAATGGAGCGTACCTCGCTGGAGAATCTCCCCACCCGTTGGGGGAAGTGTATAAAGGGAGAGTCCTATCAAAGAAGCGCCCATCTCCTCCAATTTCTTCACACTATCATTGTACTATTCTACTTTGTAATCCCTTCCCCGGAGCAATAAAGTAACCCATTGAAGTGGACGTAGGTCTCACTGATCGAACCACTATAAACTCTCTCTCTCTCCCCATTAATTTTCTCATTAATTACTTATCACTTGACCGGTGGTGCCCGAAAACCATTTTTTGGCATCATCAGTTTGGCGCCGTCTGTGGGAAGAATAAAATTCCCTTTTTTCAAAAGCTATGCCGATCACCAGGTCAACAAGGCGACAAGATAGTAATCCTTCGCAAGAAGGCGAGGGTAATCCTCCACCGACCAACCCTGCACCGAATGCTCCCGCTCCCTCTCCTCAGCAGATGCTGGAGACCATGCAGCAGTTGGTGACTCAGAACCAACAAATATTGCAGCTCATGCTGGCAGGCCAGGGAGGAGCACTAGGTGCAGGGCCACAGGAAGTACCGCCCTCAGAGCAACCGGTTGCTCCACGCAGAGGGGCACCTCACCCGGGCGCCCGTCCACACCGTGCCCGGGGCAGAGGCGCCAACCGACACCACCCTCACCTGGGCGCCCAACCCCTGGGTCTGGGCACCCATCCACATGGCATCCTGGGCGCCCGTCATCATGGCGCCC
This sequence comes from Cinnamomum chago, assembly GCA_038049695.1. Classification (NCBI taxonomy): domain Eukaryota; kingdom Viridiplantae; phylum Streptophyta; class Magnoliopsida; order Laurales; family Lauraceae; genus Cinnamomum; species Cinnamomum chago. The sequence goes on along the minus strand of CP142457.1, from coordinate 53,122,367 downwards.
ACGCCCAGGGCACATCTGCTGGAGCTCCGCCTGTCGTCCCACGCGGAAGACTCCTGGTCGACCCTCAAGGCCACGCTCATCTCGACGTACCTCCTCCCCCAGGTGGAGCCCCAGGAGGGTCGAATCGCGGTAGACTTCCACCTCCTCCCTCTACTTCCAATGATGAGGATCCTGATTTCCAGGAGGAGGGAAGTGAGAACTACAGTCTGGAAGGGGAGAGTTGCTACCGAGGTCAATCCAGGGAAGCTCCCAACCATTGGGACAAGAAAATCAAGGAGATGCAAAATCAGATTGGCAATGTCTTCAATGCCATGAAGGCACAGGTACCAAAATCCATTGACTACCTGGTGCAACGAACGGACACACCGTTCAAACCCTTCGTGGCGAACTACCCACTCCCCAAAAAATTCAAAATGCCGACCATGGAGACCTTTGATGGAACAAAGGACCCGCTGGATCACTTGGAAACTTACAAAACTCTAATGCAACTACACAATATCTCTGACGAGATCATGTGTAGAGCATTTCCAACCACCGTGAAGGGCTCCGCACGGCAATGGTTCTCTAGTCTGGCCCCAGCCTCCATCTCCACCTTTGCAGAGCTAAGCAAGTCCTTCGTGTCGCACTTCATTGGAGGACGCCGCCCCCAGAAGCCTGCCACCCACCTTCTCAGCATAAAACAGGACCGAGATGAGAGTCTGAGGAGTTACCTCACTCGTTTTAACGAGGAGGTCCTCCAAGTCGAGGAGCCCAATGACAAAGTCGTCATGACCGCCTTTCTGGGAGGCCTCCGTTCATCCAGTTTCCTCTTTTCAGTAATGAAGCGACCACCAAAGAGCATGCCAGAACTATTGACAAAAGCTCAAAAATATATGAACGCTGGGGAAATCAACAGGTCTAGGCGAGGTGAATCATCTCGTGGGTCGCCCAAAAAAGCGTGACCTGCCTCTGCACTGTTTTTAAACAGGCAGCCTATCTCCAGCTTAGCGGCTCACTCGCGGATCGTCAAAGAAGCTTGACCTACCTCTGCACTGTTCTCAAACAGGCAGCCAATCCCCAGCTTAGCGGCTCTTTCATGGGGCGCCAAAAGCACAGTCTCAAGCTCTCTCACGAGCAATCTTCAGACTCTGTCTTTGCTCTCACGCAAGCAGTCTGCTTCTTTCACCAGGTCATCTGCAACCCGGAGGACTATATTAAATTACCGTACCCAACTGTCTGGCCGCCCAAATGAGCCAAACCAGCTGGAACAACGCCTATAAGGGCACCTGACACGGTCTGCTCGCCCAAAACAGTTTTCCTTTTGCTCCCTGGATCAGCATCCCATGGTGCCTGATGGACTTAGAGTAGCCTGCTCACCCGCGTGCTCGCCCACATTGGCACACAGCAGCTTGGCGCCTAGTTCCTCCTCTACGCAGACCATGGGCAGCCCCTTCCCCTTTGTTTCACAGTATCAGAGACGCCAACAACTGGGGCAGCATTAGGGGCGCCACCCACCCATGGCTCATCAGCAGGAACAGGCGCAGCAGCAAGCGCCCCTTCCATCGCTTGTTGCAGCCTCGCCCGCGCCCGCACGCGCGCCCAGCAGCAGCCTGGGCACCCTCGCCTGGGCGCCCGGCACCCGCACTCTTACGTGAGCTCTCGCGCGCGCCCAGCAGCACCCTGGGCGCCCATCTCCTCCATGCTCCTCGCCCAAGCTGGGCGCCCATCTCCTCCATGCTCCTCGCCCAGGCTGGGCGCCCAGCACCAGCACCCAGCTCCTCCGCGCCCGTGCCCTGTCTGGCGCCCCTGCCCCGTCCAGCACCTCCGACGCCAACATGATTTTTTGCTCGACCGCCGCCGAGGGACACCCCCGGACCCCCTCTGCGAAGTGCATGTATTAAAAGGGGAACGGCGGAGACCGACAGTGTCTAGGAAAGCTACAAATGTTCGGCATAAATAAAATAAAATAAAAAAAAGAGAAAAAAGGGGCCTGATGTTCAAAATGCCTCACTTTCAAAGTTTCCTTTGACGCGAGGCATTGAGCGGCAAATGATGGGTCAGGCCCAAATGACTCAGTCCACAATGACGGGTCAAGCCCAAGTAACCCGAGTCCACGATGAGCCCGTGTCATCACCTACCCATTAAGGGCCGGGTCCGGATCCACCGAAGGACGGAGTCAATGAGTTGTTACTTTAAACGGCTTTCACCAAGTCCTACGGAAGAAATCTTACCTGCTCGTCTGTTGAGGACGGTTCAGAAGACTCTACCAGAATGGAGCGTACCTCGCTGGAGATCGCTGGAGAATCTCCCCACCCGTTGGGGGAAGTGTATAAAGGGAGAGTCCTATCAAAGAAGCGCCTTCCCCGGAGCAATAAAGTATCATTGTACTCTTCTACTTTGTAATCCCTTCCCCGGAGCAATAAATTAACCCATTGAAGTGGACGTAGGTCTCACTGACCGAACCACTATAAACTCTCTCTCTCTCCCCATTAATTTTCTCATTAATTACTTATCACTTGACCGGTGGTGCCCGAAAACCATTTTTTGGCATCATCAAATTCCATCATATGTAATTTCGGTAAGTCATTCTTCTAAACAAACGCCTCCTACTATATATGCATTCATAATCTTTGCCTGTTCAATTTATTTTAGGAAAAGACTTAAAAAAAGTATAAAATTTTTGGCTCATTTTGAAAAAAATGCATGAGGATTTGAATATCTCAAAAAGGTATAAAGTTTTTCACAATTCTTTCAATAGAATTCTTTTCATATATATATATATATTTTATAATGAAAAAAATAGTCTTCCCTTGTGACATATCTTTGTCTTTTCTTAACTCTTTCCTTTCTAAATCTGGCCATTTTGAACTTGATGATCATACCCATTTAATTAAGTTAGTTTTTTAGCCACTTGAAATCCTTTAACCATCCATGCATCGAAGTAGTTGAAGTGGGCCCCACTAGGTCATTTAGATTAGATTTGGTCATTTCTCTTTAATGGTTTATGAAGATGAAGACTTGAAGAATAACATAGGGGTTTTTTTTTTATCATTTCTCAATTTTTTTTTATGGAGAGGACTTGATTATATGAATTCTTAAAAACTTTTATAGTTTTACAAATATTTAAATCTTTTTGTACTCTTTTAAAAATGACCCAAGGGTGTAACTTTCTGAAAAAACTCCTCTTCTTTTTTCCGAGTTGGGCTAGTGGGCAGGAGAGGGAAAAGTTTCCTCCATTTTATAACAAAGTTCACACGAGAGCTGACACTATACTGTTGCGTCTCTTGCTTATAATAAATATTATGATTGGGAAACAAATCTGTACCTACACGCGGGCCACTCACTATTCAAAAAATCTAACTTAAATAATAACTTCAGTTTGAAATCATGGGTATCACTCTTCATAATTTAATAGAAGATGAAGATTCACGCAATCTGTCTTATCCAACTAGGCCTTTAATGGTGACCAGTTTGAGTAGAATATTTCAACAAGGCCACACCGAACGCTCGTTCGATCTTACCTTACACCTTTACAAGTTCTAAGTAAACAACGTAAAGAGAAAATTAAGCCCCGTACCTGTTATCTATCTCATGATCCGTGTGCTGCATGGTTGAATTAATACACGTCAACGCAGCTTTGATTGATTGGCTTTCTTATTCCACCGGCATGAAAAGGGATTATAGAAAGAAAGCGCGTCCGGCAGCTATGTTTGAAATTTTCCTTTCCACGTTAGCAATTGCAAGTATATAAAAGGAGAAATCGCAAGCACTCTATCGTCACCAGACTTGCTTAGCTCCTCCTCTTGTTACCTATTATTGAGTCATGGCCTTCTCTTCTTATTTTCTCGCTCTTTCCCTTCTTACACTCTTTGCTTGTGGTGGCCATGCGCAGCTTTCTACTACTTTCTATGCCACTACGTGCCCCAACTTGGCGACCATAGTGCGTAGAGTCATGACTCAAGCCGTCAACAGTGAGGCCCGAATGGGCGCCTCTATCCTTCGACTCTTCTTCCATGACTGCTTTGTAAACGTATGATAGTCATCCTTACATTATACCAACTCTCTTTCTCTTTTGCTTGTGTTGTTATATGGTAATTGGCCACTTACACAGAGCACATGTCATTGGGTTGGCTGTTTCTCTCTTCTTCTTTTTTTTTTCTAAAGAAAAAAAGGATCTGAACTTTCATGGCTTAGGTGTGACACAAGTTTTATACGGGCTATCAACTTGACACAATGCTTGTCCTTTGATTAGGACCAGGGACCCACACTAAATGAAAAGATATAGAACGTATAACTGGCCCAACATCATTGGATAAGGCATTGATGACAATGATGATATTTAACTTTCATGTCAATTACAATTCATTTTCTTTGGTCGCTCTTCATTCTGGCTCTTATTTTCTCTCCATTATCGCTCTTATTTTATGATTTTAGCTTTTCAGCACAAAAGAAGAGAAGTGGGAGTAATGAAATGTGTTTTGTCGAGTATAAAAACAATTTTTTTTTAATGCACATGTACTTTATTTCAAGTGTATTTTCATGAAAATCCAAGTATCCAAAACCAACCTTTTTCTTTGCCTTCAAAATGGAATATTTACTAGAAATGCAGGTGTGACTTGTGAGTATGTAAGACTAGAGATGGAAAGCGGTCGGATTTAATAAGGGTCCATGGTGATTTGCTGTGAGTGTGCACAACACGAGCCAATCTGGCACATTGCTGTGAGATCTAAAACACTCATCTGCTAAGACCCTTAATTTTCACTTTCGTGGCCCAAAAATTGTGCTGGTCCAATCATCACATAGTTATGAAGCAAACGTTTAACGTGGACATCAAGGTCCTACAGCCATTAGTGCTGTATCAATCAAGAGCTCAAGTTGGTCGACATGATCAAATGGGTTTCGATGAGTGTATTGCACCCACCTTATGTGGATCCAGGGGTCAAGACTGTCTGTGTGATGGATCTTGCCAAGTGTAAACGCTTCCACCGTCGACTCACTTCCCATGCAATCATTTTTGCATGCCTCATTGTTCAAATATCCCTTTCAATTCAATAAAAAAAAGTTAGGTCTCTACTTTAAATGTCGGTCCCTCTTGTTTACTCTTTTTCACTCAAAGAGGAGTCCACGTCCTAATAGCTGATCTTTTATCTAACTTTTAATACCAGAATTCCACGTTCTTCTGGGTCGTCTTTCTTTTTAACCTAGTGATTCTGATTTCATCTGATGAAAGAAAGCTACTATTGCTGACACCGATGATCATTTTCAGGGTTGCGACGCGTCGATCCTTCTGGATGATACTGGCTCCTTTGTTGGTGAGCAGAACGCAAACCCAAACCGAGGTTCGATACGCGGATTAGATGTAATCGATAGGATCAAAACTCAAGTAGAAGCTTCTTGCAACGGCACCGTATCATGTGCAGACATACTCGCCCTCGCGGCAAGAGATGGAGTCTTCTTGGTTAGTATTATATTAAAAAAAAAAACTCCAACCCTAATCACTCAATGTATTAAAAAATCCATGGAGTGTAAGCCACGTTTTATACGTGTCCATGCAAGTTCTTTAGATTTTTTACAAGTTCATGTTATGTCGGTGTCCTGCATTGATGACAGTGAAGCAAAAGTCCCCACATGTTCCGATATTTTGAATTGACTTCATGATCGGTGTAGTTGACAAGTAGTGAGCACGGTACGTCCATACAATGTAATTCAAATATTTACTCATATAATATAAATAAAATATTCATACATAATAAAGAATTTTTAGAAAGAATAAAAGTATGACTGTACCTATTTTTAGAATTGAAAGTGGGAGAGTAGAAAGGAAATATGAGAAGTGAGGTAAAAAAAAAAGGTATCCCTAGAAATAAAATAGGAGGTGTGGGCAAAAAGGTGATTCGGTAAAAATTAAAAAAACTAAATAAATAGTAATGAATAGTTATAAGAAGTGGGCAGTAATTATAAATAGTGATTAAAATCAAATCAAGTGATCAAAATTATCTAAAAAGCTTCCAGCTTAATATAATATAATTATGTGCGTACATGCAGCTACGTGGGCAGTCGTGGAACGTGCTACTAGGGAGGAGGGACGCAAGAACAGCGAGCCAGAGTGCAGCAAATACACAGATCCCAGCTCCTACCTCAAGCCTCTCCACTCTCATCTCCATGTTCTCAGCTAAAGGCCTAAGTGCTAGGGACATGACCGTGCTGTCTGGAAGCCACAGCATTGGTCAAGCTCGTTGCACCTCTTTCCGCACCCGCATCTACAATGATACCAACATCGATGCTACCTTTGCCACAACGCGACGGTCTAATTGCCCCACCACAGGTGGAGATGCCAATTTGGCCCCGCTCGATCTTCAGACTCCGACCCAGTTCGACAACAACTACTATCGGAACCTCATAGCTCGACGTGGGCTACTTCACTCCGATCAGGAGCTCTTCAACAACGGGTCTCAGGATGCACTGGTCAGGACTTACAGCCAAAACAATGCCCAGTTTCTTAGTGATTTTGCTGCAGCTATGGTGAGGATGGGCAACATCAGCCCTCTTACTGGGAGTAATGGGGAGATTAGAAGGAACTGCGGAAGGGTCAACTAATATCATCTTCCTTGCTTTGTTAATAAAGAAATACTAGCTAGTGCCACATTAGGCTGGTTTGTTTCTTGTATTTGAATTCTAAGGAATTCTAAGGCGTGTATTTTCAAAAGTTGTTAAGAGCAATGAAATAAAGTTGAATATAAAAAAATGACCACAAAATAATCTCCACTTATATACATATATAGATTCAGTGAGAGAGGGAAAATGATTATCAACCTTCACCCTTAGATATTTAAATATGAGGTAAGTCAAGCTCCTATTTATATCTTCACCTTATTTTCTTCATTAATCACGACTTTGATATTCTTTGTTTGTTACAGCCCATTTTATAATGAATTGACCGACATCTTAATTTTATGCAAAAGAGTATTTATATTTGACTAACGCGTAAACTCACAAATGAATAAATATAATGATTTTGCAACCCGGATGTTGAGGGTTCGAAATTGCACTAACACATTGGGGGCATAGGAAATTTACCCGGCTCCTCCGGGTCCGTATGAATTATTCTTACCAAATAGGCTGGACACCCTCCGTTATATTCTATATAAATATATATGAGAAAATATAGTTTAATTGTTGTAGTATAAAGTCAATTGATATTTCAGAGGCTTTTGGCTATAAATCAACAGTCTTGACCACGTCAATTTCAGTCCGATTAAAACTCGCCGAAGGACCAAATTTCTCTAGTGAAAGAAGCTCTGTTTTGTGGCCAAATCGAGACGATATGAACGAGTCTATTGTAGTTGAATTTAATTACGTTGTTTCTCGGGGATGGAGAGAGGGGCATGTGGTCCATGTGGATCCCACATGTCGTACTGTTACTAGGGATCGCAGTGGACCGGGGGAAAACGGGTATTCGTCCAAACCCGCCCCGTTTGGACCGAGGATGGACTATACGTATTGGACGGTGGACATATACGGGGATACTCGTATAAACCCGTGCGGGAATGGAGGTGGGGATGGACTTACCTTTACCCCCGCCCCGTCCCCGTTACCCGCTAAATAAATATATATATATATATATATATAAATACTCTTTTTAGTCTTTTAGCCTGAGCTGTTGTGTAATGAAAGAAGAAAGGTTTGCTGCATCACTTTTGTTATTATGGGTTTTTTTAGGAATTTATTTCAAAATTAAATTATGTAGTGTACCTATGGTGTTATGACATTTAGTGATTTAGGTGTTGTTGTTTTTCATAGGAATGTATGTATCAGGTGTTCGTGGCAGCAGTAATTGGTTTGATTTCGCTGTTATGTATATGATTTTTTAGGAGTAGTTCTCTATTGATGTTCGTGTACTGAAAGTGTCATAATATTTCCCATACCCTTGATTCATGTGTGATCTCCTGTTGCAAGGAAGCTGGGGGAAGGCTAGAAAAAAAAAAAAAGGCTTAGGCTTAGGCGGGTACTGGGGAAGCGGGGACGGGGATTATAAATTTACCCGCGGACGGGGATGGGGATGAAAATTATACCCGTTAGCGGGGATGGACGAAGATTTTTTAAACGGGTACGGAGATGGAGACCATGCCCCCCGCCCCCGTTTCGGTCCATTGACATCCCTAACTGTTACCTCCTCCTATTTCAGCCCCATTGTGAATATGGGTGAAAAAAGGATTGGGCCGGGTCCAGAACGACAGTCTGCAAGTTGAGTCTCAACCTGTGCCCGACCCATTCTTAATAGAGTCAGAAAATCACAATACCCAACAGAGTTCAACCAAACCAAATTCGCATAACTGGCCCACTGCTACCTTGGGATTGTCAATAGTACTAGGACAAAACCCAGTATGCATCGAGTATTCAAGGCCCAAGTATGATAGATACCCGTCTATGTGCCAAAATGCCGCACACAGTGATTCGTATCCGAGTTACAAGCACAGGAGGGGATGAGATTTAGCTGCATGAAATGGCATTGTTAATTTAGCTCCCTTCCCTTTTAATTACACTGAGCACACTACGTATCAACATCTTGGTGAGCAATGGCACAAAAATGGTTGTGGTCCCTTTCCATGTGAATATCGATAAACAGTCACCCTCTCCATTTCAATGGGTTCAAATTCTTCCTAATGGGACAAAAAGGCTTTAAAAACTATGCCCAACAACGATCCTTCCAAGCAGTGGCGAATCCAAACTTTTTGTTTAAGGGGTGTGAGCCCAAATAGGCAATTGGTTTTTTAGAACAAGCCTAAAATTTTTATGCAGGTTTAGCGGCAGACACTAGACTTTTAGGGCATGTTTGGCAAAGGGCATGACAGAGGAATCCTCTCCATTTTCCGCGCTTTTGCGGATTTTCCATGTTTGGTTGGGAGAGGATTTTGAGAGGAATGACATGGGTTTTCCTCCCATGTGATTATTTCCACAATCAGACCTCCCCCCCTAGGACCAAGTGATTCCATGAAAGAGTGGAAAGGCGGAGCTACAGTAGATGAACAGTGAGTGAGACGTTAATGTGGTCTTGGCCGGTTTTTGCATTTTTAATGCATCTTTTGAGTCCTACAATCAAGATCCAAACCGTTAATAATGTTTAAACAATCCAAAACGGCCATGTCACCAAATTTCAGCCGTTGATTTAACTTAGATCTTGAGATATATGCAAAACTGTCCAAACCGTTAAAATCCATATTCTGTGATGCAGTGGGCAAAAAACGGGATTAAATACAGTCCCTTGTTTTCAATTTTCTGGTTCCCGTGGGCCCCAAAATCAAGATCTGAACCGTTAATTGTGTTAAGAAGGTCCATAACGGCTATGTCCCAAAATTTCAGCCGTTGATTCATCTTAGATCTTGAGATATTTTCAAAACCGTGAGGGACAGTGACAATAAAGGTAAGTAGTAATGTGGCCCTAATAAGTTTTTGCTTTGGGAATGTACCTTTTAGATTCCCTAATCAAGATCCAAACCGTTTGTCATCTTTAAAAACTCCAAAACGGCCACTTCACCAAATATCAGCCGTTAATTCATCTTAAATCTCCAGAAATGTGCCAAAATGTCTTACTGTGCAAACTATTATTGAAATCAGTCCGTTTTTTCTCATTTTTGGGTTTATGTGGGGTCCACGATCAAGATCAAAACCGGTCATTAGTTCTGAATGGTCAAACACGGTAAGGTGACCAAATTACAACCGTTGATCCTTACTTTATCTTGAGATATTTGTATAAACATCAATTGGATCATACATTCTACAACTTAAAAGAATCCTCCCTCCATCCAAACATGGAACTTTCATTGGGAATTCTACTTGAGGATTGTGGCTTTCTTTGGAGATGGAGAGAATCCTCTAAATATAGGATTCTTCACCGTTTACCAAACGTGCCCTTATAGAAATTTTGGGAATAAAGCTAGCTAGAAAGTTTCATTATAGTTTTAGAAGCGGATCGAGGTCCAACGGGTTCGTCCGGCCCGCTTACAAGTTCAGTCTTCGACCCAGTTAAGAGAAACACCTTATAAGAGTTTTTTTGATGGTTGGGTCTCCATTATTTGCATATTCACTACCTATTATCCATGTTAGTAACTAATCATTCCAAATAAATGGAGGCATCGATTTTGGAGAAGCATATACACTTGACCACGTATCTTTTAGTGATAGAAAAAAAACATTAATGCTTAGTAGACAACCTGCCGATTTTGGAGAAGCATATACACATTACGAAATCATTTTTCCTGCCGTTAATGTTTAGATGGTGCCTAATTAGGCAGTAGCGGCAATTTTAGCAATGAAAAAAAAAAGCTGTCACGGCAGGAGGGATTTTTTCCCAGTGCCAAAAGTCACTTCTTCTTCTTTTTTTTTTTTTTTCGCAATGTGGATTCTGCAAACATAAACTTTCAAACATTAATGCTTAGACGACGTCACCCGGGTTTTTTCTTTTGGTTTGTTATTTGTCATGATCTAATCCATAATGAGACCAATTCATCAACAGGAGGGTTTTCTTCCCGGTGCCGAAGCCGAAAGTAACTTATTTTTTTCGCAATGTGGAGTCTGCAAACAAAAACTTTCAAACATTAATGCTTAGTAGACAACCTCACCCGGGTTTTTTCTTTTGGTTTGTTATTTGTCATGATCTAATCCATAATGAGATCAATTCATCAACTGGAGGGTTTTTTTTCCAGTGCCAAAAGTCACTTCTTTTTTTTTAAAATGTGGAGTCTGCAAACAAAAACTTTCAAACATTAATGTTTAGACGGCCTCACCCGGGTTTTTTCTTTTGGTTTGTTATTTGTCACGATCTAATCCATAATGAGACAAATTCATCAACAGGAGGGTTTTTTTCCCAGTGCCAAAAGTCACTTTTTTTTTTTTCGCAATGTGGAGTCTACAAACAAAAACTTTCAAACATTAATGCTCAGAGGACCTCACTTAGGTGTTTTTTTTTTGGTTTTTTATTTGTCATAATCTAATCCATAATGAGACCAATTCATCAATCAATTCTCCCTCAGTTATGTCTCATGAAAGCTTCGAACCTCTTTGCATATGACACGCAGATATTGTATAAAAGAAACACAAGCTTAATTCAAAAAATTTAATCGTGATGCATGGACAAGCCAACATCTAGTTTGGGTTAGCTCAAATTGATTTCTTATAAACTTGAGAGCTCTCAGGCGAAGCTCGAGCGAGCTTTGGCTCGAATCAATTATTTGTTGGCTCATCTATATTACTAGATGGGTGAGTAATTGATCTCACAAAATGAAATGCGATTGCAAACCAACACGGTCTTTTTTCTCTTTTTTCCGATTACAAATCTAATGCAGTGGATTATAAACAGATGAATTTAGACTTCAATGATGATTAGATCTGGATATAATGATGATGAATATATAGATAATACTTTCCTTTTTAAATGTAGGCCTCATATAGTCAATTAAAAATTTGGCCTTCTGCAAAAATCATGAATCTGATTTTTGACCATCCTATAAACTTTCCTAGTTTCCCAACAACACATGCAACCAACGGATTATCTTCTCGTTGCATGTCCAAAGTGGGGCCACTCTATAACTTATTACAAGAATCGCCAATCAAGTAAGATTAACAAATCAAAGATGAAATCAACTCAAAACTAATCTACACGGGCTAGGCCGAGCTTGGGCCTGGAACATAGGCATTCTGCCGAGCTGGGCTGGGCCTGAGTAGCCTGACCCACTTTGCATCCCCATCTGAGGGCAAGGGTGGACCTAGGAAACCTTCCTTGTGCCATATATACAAAGTAAATGGAAATTTCAAGAACTTTGTGTGTGTGTGTGGGTATTTGAAATTGAAAAAATACACACAATTTTTTGGGAGATTTTCAGAAGCCCCCACCACCGGAGGATGATTGAGAGTGTATTTATTACGGCCGATGTCAGTCAGATCATTTGATGTTCTACAGCTGTCAACACATTTATGGTCGTCTCCATTACTACACGGTTACAGGACACTTCAGACAGTGTCCGGCATCAGAAGAAACTGCATTGTTCGAAGATATCCCGGCGATCAGTCTCATGAGAGACTCCAAACTCCATTGGCCCATATGGTGTAAATAACCACGTTGCAGGAAATGTCAGGGAAAACGTATGGTTCTTTGGTTCTTTGTCTTAGGCCCTTTTAAAGCCTCTGTTGAGTTGGGCCCTCTTTTTTTGTTGGCCTGGATTTTCTGTCTTTGGATGTACTTTTTGCCTATACTTTTCAGAGGCTTTAGTATTTCTCTCATTTAAATAAAAAAAAATCATTGCAAACTTATCAAATAATAAAAATAGTACAAGGAGAACGTGTAAAATAACATAAGTTACGTGGGTAAACTTGCAAACAAATACCCAGGATGTTTCTGATTGCTCTTAGACATCCATGCATGTAAGAAAAGTTATCATTTTATTCTTTTTTTTAAAAAAAAAAACAAGTAAAAGAATTTTAGCTAGTTCAATAATTAATAAAAATCTTCTACTAAATTTTCAAAATCACTTTTTTTCAAGTACCCCAGCCATGCGGTTGAGATGGGGATCCATGAGAGCACCCACAACAGCTGCACGTATAAAGAGAGAGCATACCCAAAATTTGATCCCTCAGCATCTAGGTTGAAGGCGAGGTTCCCAACCAATCGGACAACCCCTCGTGCTCACAGTTAAATATATATTTGACAAAGTTTTATGTTAAATAGATCCGGCCAAAACACAAACTTCCTAGATGACACTGATTTTATAATGACTTATATTTATCCTTTTAGATCTACTTATTGTTCATGCACTTATGGTGATGGAATACAGAACTTATATCAACTCAAGTTGGTGGTAGGAATCAATCAATCACTAGGCATGCTTATAAATTAAAAAAAGAAACAAGAAAAAGAGTGGATGATCTATCTTTTGGTCCCAAAATTAGATCTTTATATATATAAAGTGGGGGGCATCAATTTAAAATTTGATTAGCTCATAAAAGGTGCCAAACCAAAGCCTGTGTTATCTGCATCAAAATAGCCCAACATGGCGAGGCATTTTTGTATCTTGCCTTCAAATCCCACCTAAAAGTTGGCATATCAACTCAAGCTTGGGCTTGGGCCTCAAGTACCTGATCGAGTGAGGTCTGGACATATTGTCAAAAAGAAATTAATGTTGTTTTTAACAAGGGCACAAGCAGACCCATCACAAGCAAGAGGGCCCCAACGCTCACATGGTCTGGTCTGATAATACAATACACAAAAGCAATGACTTGTGATTTAACCAACTCTAATTGGCTGTTAGAAGCGGAAGTGATGAGATAAAGACCTTGACTTGTTCTATCCAACCTCCGTTTTCTACGTGTGGAAAAGTTGGAAAGACATCAAATTGAACCGGATGAGTTGTAGTGAAGGATGAAATAATTAATCATGGTTTAGTGGAAGAAAACAGGACCCAGTGAAGTTCTTCCTACACGAGAGAGGCATAATGAAGAACTTATTCAAATTCAGTGTTTTCTTTAAAATATTATTGATAAAAAAATAAATCAATAACAAAGGACCGTGATAAGGTTGAACCAAAATATATATATATATATATATATATATATATATATATATATACACACACACACACACATTCATATTTGATGTTTTCCAGAGAATATTATTGATAAAAATAAATTAAAAAGGATAGATATCCCATTAATCATCAAGAGCGTGCTCTAAGTGTATGAATTCACGTGCACACTACCTGAACATGCCTAAGCCTAACTTAAATCAATCGATACATATAAGTGTAATGTCAATAAAAAGATGAGAACCTTTGCAATCCTTTCATTACATAGATAAAAAGCAAAGATAAGAAACAAAAAATCAGATATGAATTAGTTATCTATTTTCTTTGTGGATATAACTAATGAAGAGAAAGATCTGCACGCCGAATTTATGAGGAGAAAGAAATATAGATGTGAAAAAAAAAACATGAAATTGGCAAACAGACTTCTTGTAACAAAAGAAAATTCACAAAATGCAAAACAACAAATTGGAAACAATTACAGAGGCTCTAGAATTGACTTCAATTCCATGTATAATGACACCTCAATTCCAAGTGTAAATGATTTAGTTTATCTCTATTTGCCAGATGAAAAAATAAGATTAATATAATAATAATAATAAAATATAAATATATATGGATTGTGCCAATGAATTATATTAAAGTGCTCCACACTATGCAGGTATGTCCACCTTGTGAAAATAGAGACTGTAGATGGAGACTAGGTGCACCAAAGATTGCATGAAAACTGAAAAACCCGAGAACATCTCAACCAGAAGCAAAAATTGAAAACCAAGATAACATCTTGACCAAATGCACATGGCAAAGATATGTACAGTCTCAAAATTCACTGTATGGTCTAGAGATTTTTGCTCAAGATCTTTAATAAATGAGGAACCATATGATCAGATATTGGGACCAAATACAATCCATGTTCTTTAGAATTGCCCAAAGGCCAGAACACTAGTTTAAATAAATGCCAATTACATTAGATTTTGGAACAAATGGGCCTTATATTTCTATTTACACGTAAAAGAATTGAAGCAAAAAAAAAAAAATTATTAAGTCGATTAACCTGTGATCAAATGCTCCTATAAGATATTTTCATCATCAAACACATAGGCCCACTACAAATCCAGGCCATCAACTTGGATCGCCATGAAACATGTACAAATGAAAAACCCAAATCAGAAAAGACTAATTTAGATTTTGCCTTACATCCACCTTTGTGCACGTTTGAGCACCCACTCCTTGCAAACTTGTACAACTAAAAATCTTTACCCAAATGGCTCGGAAACACCAACATCGTTTTATTGACTATGCACCAACAAAATACATATATATAGCGGGATCACCATAAATATGACCATGAAGAAATATCACATTCAAAATAAAACTCCCCTTGAGTTAATTGCGATGCAAATCAATCTTCTTTTCACAGATAGATGTAAAGCGACTTTCAAGTCGACTACCTAATGATCAACTCAAAAACTAGTACTTTCTCAACAGTAAAAACCTAGCAAGGAATATGAGAAGGGTTCTTGAGTTAATCTACATTGGTGAGCATCCACACGTTTTGTTTTGGCTATGGATATAAGGAGTCATAATGAAGAGTGCAATACCTACAAAAACTGAATGAGAGGGAAGGAGGAGTTAAGAATGTGGTAATGGGGAGAGAGAGAAATGGGAAGTTACAAGAAAACTGATAGAGAGGGAAATGAATGTGTAATGGTTGAGAGGCCATACATTTTAAGGAGAAGTTAATGTAGATGACTTTCTTTCCACAAGCATTAATGTAGATAGAAAAAGTTGGGGACGTAGGAGAGGGGGGATTGGAAGGAGGTCAATATAAATTGAAAATCAAAATCTATTGAAATTAATTGGGACTGATTTTTCAAGTGGGACTGATTTTTCAATTGGAATCAGTCTATTTCATATATATATATATATATATATATAAATGGGTCTCACTCAATAGTCCATGAACAAAAGATGGGAACGGTAAGAAAACAAAAGATGGATCGGTAAGATCTCATAGGAACCCACAAGTAAAAACGAAGACGATAAAACGGAGTTCTTCCGTTCGTAATGTAAATATGTGCTTTTGTAGGAGTAGGTAATAGTACGATATCCTACATCCATAGGATATTGAATAATGAGATATCTTAAAACCCTAAGATATCACACGTTAAAAGAATTAAATACAATCGCTGCGTTCTTTTCTGGACGAATTATTATCCGGAATTTTTCACTTTTTCCTTTGTTATTGGGCAAATGTTGGATTTATGGTAATTGTCCGTGGTTTGATTGTGGGCGTGAACGTTTTAAACGCACGGTCAACCTTTAGCTGCCAAGCTTGACCAGAGCGTACATATCTGAATCCTTCCTGTTTGTTGGTACTTGGAATGTGCTTACTCGAGCTCATACTTAGGTTTGTCAAGCTAGACTCAAGTTAAAAACTAAATTCAAGCTTTGGTTACTTTTTTTTCGAGCTGGATTCATTTACATCGCTTCAGCTAGCTGTGATGTATTTATTATGGGATTTTTACAGATTAATACCTTCTAAACTTGATTTTCACAGACTAATGACAAATATATAAAAATATCAACAGAATGTCTTGACCGCACTTATTGATAGTCTTTCACTTGACAGATCATACTGTGAGTCACCATGACCTATGGCAGTGTGGGTCATTTTCCCATTTAATAAACCTTGATATCGTGGGCCAGTTACCCACAATATCATGGGATTTGAGGAGTTTTCTCCCAACCCTCCTAACTTCAAATAGATGAGAGTCATTTGTTGAAGAAACTGTATGTTTGTTAGAATTATTAAGATTTTTAAGAAGATATTAGATAGGTGAGAAAGATTAGCTTAATTTATATTTTAAATAAGATTATTCTTCTTATGTAAACCAAGATGATTTCCGCTCAAGATAGCTACAGTGAAATTATGGGAACAGAGTATTTCTTGAGATTCTATGGGATTGTTTGGCGACGCTTATTAGTCTTAAGTAGATCTTAATGAAAAAGTTCTATTTCAAATGGGTCCTATTTGAAATAAATGTTCTTGAAACAGTGCGTTTGGTGGCACAATATAACTTATTGAAATAGACTTTTTTAAATCCGAGCATAAATGATTTATCTTTAATTTTTCCGTATCCATAAGGAATCTTAGGCTAATTTTTTATCCCATGGATGACCTAAGTATTATCAAGAGAACGGTCGGTTCGGATTGTGAAACAAGGAATCTAAGGCTAATTTTTTACCACATGAATGACCTAAATATTATCAAGAGAACGAACGGTTCGGATTATGAAATAAGGTTCCACAAATTTCAAAATAATTGACCAAACAGTCCACACTTATTTACAAGTTTCTCAAGATCCGTTATAGATCAGCGGTCTAAATTTGATCTCACATTCATTCTTTAACTACCCCAGATATCCTAAAGTTCTGATGGTGACTTATTAGTCTAGAATTCAAGAAAAAAACAAAAAACAGGGACTGTCCAATTTCTACTTTCTACTACAATGATTTTCACATGTGCGATCCAATGAATCCATGATTTTTCACACTTCCTTGATCTATAGACCACATCAGAGGCTAAAAATTGGGCTCATAGCTGTTTTCAATCTCCTAAATAATATGAACAACTTGGATTGTGATTAGGGAGCCCACAATGTCCGGAATATTACATCAAATGGCTCACAATTTGTTGCACATGTCTCGAGATCCGAGAATGACCAACGGCATGAAATCTTGACATGTTGTCGTAATTGACCTTCTGCACATTTGTAATAGTATGAATCATGGTCGTGGGTCCTTCTTTTTTTTTTTTTTTTTTTGCTATCGGAGGGTTCCCAACCCTTTGAGCTGGACTAATCCCTCCGGGCCCTTAGGGAAGTCGAGTAAATCCCCTGTAGCCCTAGTATGGTAGCATAGTTTCGAACCCACAGCCTCCGGGTGCAAACCGTGGTCCTAAGCCAACTAAGCTACCCCTTGGGTAGCTATAAATTAAAAAAAAAATGGACCTGTGAGGATGTCCAATTTACTGTAGCGCCGGGAGTTTGTCCGCTTTGTTGACTACATGAAAATAACTGTTTGAAATCAGGCCACTTTATTTACTACATGAAATAGACATGTAATGTCTTAAATTCATTTCACATGGGTACAGTATAATTGTTTGGCAAATCTCATCTGTATGATAAAGATTTGTATGATATAGATCTGTTTCAAATGGAGTGGTTTAAAATAGATATTTTAAAAATAGACTGTTTGGTAGGACCAAAAACCGTTTGAAATAGATATTTAAAATCCAATGGTTTAGGGTTTTTTGTTAATTTTTTGAAATCTACATTGATTTAAAACTTGAAATTTGGACTCATACCTCTCTTAAATATCCTAAAGAGGATCAACGGTTCAGATCATAACTGGGAGACCCACAAAATTTTAGAAAATGCAGATATATGGTTCTACATTTTTTGTAAAAATCTCAAGATTCGAGAGTGATCAACGGCTCTAATCTCAACATTTAACCATGTTTGGGCATGTGAAGAGTTTTTATTGTTCTGATCATCATTTAGGGTCCCATAATTTCTAAAAAATTGAAAAAACAGACTGATGAAAAGTCACGTGGAATGCAACTTTTTTGCAATGTGCTTATCCAACAGCTGTTAGTTTCTTACAATTTCCTCGAGATGTACTCCTAATCAGTGGCTGAAATTTGGACCACTAGACATTTCAACTATTCCAAAGAGGATCAATGGTTTGGATCATGATTATGGGGCCCACAGAAGTTCAGAAATGTAGATTCATTGTTCTATGGTTTTTTGCAAATATTTCGAGATTCAAGAAAGATCAACGGTTTAAATTTGGATATGTGGCCGTGTTTGGTCTTTTTAAGACTTCTAACGGCTCGGATCATCAGGTAGGTTCTTAGAAGTTAAGAAAAAAAAGAAAAACGGTGATGTAGTAGGTACCGTCATTGCCCTGTAGTGTTTCCTCTTTAGAGTTTAAAGTTTGTTTGAATTCATTCAGGTTTGGCTGCTTTATGAAACAGATAGATTCTATCTTTATGAGTTTTCAAACAGAAGCCCTATTTCAATTACCAAACTCTCTATTTGAGATTTGAAATGGATTTAAGTCAATAAGAGGCTCATTTATGAGTTGCCAAACGGAACCTAGTATAAGTGGTTCTCAAACAGTCTAAAGGCTGTTTCAAAATGATTTAATACGATAAGATTAAAATTTAAGAGACTTCAAACGCCACCTATATCTTTGACATGGAGAAGATGGTCCTAGACGTCTCTTTTCGTTTGGCTTTTGCATTAAAAGCATACCCAAATTACACAGAAATTGGCAGGAAGAGAGAGAGCATTTACCATGGAGAAGATGGGTCCCAATTCTCTCCTTTTTTCCTTGGTCTTGCAGTGGAACGATATCCAAATTCCACAAACAAATTACCTTGAAATTTCACAAGATTCAACAAATAGAGGCGCCTTCTTTGAATTTTTTTTTTTGTTTCCACCGCATCCAAATGCATTCTTTCTTCTTGCTTTTAGTTCAACAGAGAAAGATCAACCTAGAGCAATATGTTCAACGAGACTTCACGCGGATAAATACTATTTTCCCACACTCTCTCTCCAATGGCAGACTCAGAAATTTTATTTGAGTGGAGCTAATTTTTTGTTAGAAAGAGAAGAGAAATATTTTCATTGAAATTTTGTGACGTGAGGCACTCACAATGCTCCAACGTGAGGTGATTATTTATTATTTATATTTGGACCTACGATGACCCATTCAAATCTCAGGGGAGTTCGAAAATTGACATGGGGCAGTAGCCCCAGGTCATTCATATGTAGGTCTGCCCCTCTCTCAATGACAAATTCTTCTTCCATTCATATGGCAGTTGGATGAATCGGGAGTTCTTGATGTTGAAAAAATCTAAGTGCCTATTGTGAAGTCAAGGACATGA
Source organism: Cinnamomum chago (assembly GCA_038049695.1). Lineage (NCBI taxonomy): Eukaryota > Viridiplantae > Streptophyta > Magnoliopsida > Laurales > Lauraceae > Cinnamomum > Cinnamomum chago. The sequence continues at coordinate 53,102,861 of CP142457.1, read as the reverse complement.
TGTCATTTGCAAATTAATATTACATATCTTTATTAGAATTCCTAACTCCTACTTACATTAAATGCCTCAAATGACCTTATATTAGAATTCCTGATGGGATACATTTTTTCTTAAATTTCTCATCTTTATCATGTGAAACTGAGTTTAAGAGATACTAATTAATATAAATCACATAATTATATTATTCTAGCAAATGAAATAGATAATAGCAAGTATAAGTGCCTAAATATTACGGACTTGGTTAAATGAAAATTAAGCTTTTGGTATTGCTGTAAAACTTTTTTAAGAATGATTAACCGCCTGAGACCTGAAAGAGAAGGAATGAGACAAAGGTCAGAGGTCTTAGCTGCAGCTAGCCCGAGGCGTACTGAAGCCTAAGTTAGTGCAGTCACTAAAGAAATGATGAGTAAGTAGGGAAGAGAGAGCTTGGAGTGTGGACCTATTATCGTCTATCTTTTGTGGGTTTACCTCATGCATATATATAAGGGAAAGTCTCAACAAATCGTTCATTCGGTGGAGGTAGGTGGAAGTGTTGTCTCATCAGCCCACCCCATGTTTCCTTAGTGGAGGTAGGTAGAGGCACTATCACATCGGATCATGCGCTGACTTCTCTTATTAATGCGGATGTGATCGTTAGATAAAGACGACCCCTTATCATTATTCGGCGCCCATTTTATCTGTCAGCACGTTCTGCAACGTAGCCGTAACTTTTCGGGAATACAATTATGGCTTAGCAATCATCTCAGCCGGCTGTACCGAGCTGAAGATGATGCCGAGACCAGATATGGATGCATCATCGCGCTGTCGCCGAGGCGCTTCATGCCGAGACCAAGATGAGACTAGCCGGTACTTTTACCAAGCTAGTACTGTTGCGGAATTGGATACTCAGATTGAGATAAGCGAAGTTGGTACTGTTATCGAGATCAGCATAACTCTGTTTTTAGGAAAACATCCCACGCAAAAGGAAATTGCGTCCGGCTGCTATATTTTAATATTTTTCTTCCTAGATTTAAATTTTTGCAAGTATAAAAGGTGATATGAGCGAGCACGCTCTCGTCACAAGACGTGCTTAGCTTCTCCTCTATACTGTTGCCTTTTCCTTTTATTGAGCCATGGCTTTCTCTTCTTATTTTTTTGCTCTTTCCCTTCTTACAGTCTTTGCGTATGGTGGCCCTGCTCAGCTCTCTCCGACCTTCTATGCCACTACGTGCCCCAACCTAGGAAGCATAGTGCGTCGAGTGATGACTCTAGCCGTCAATATGGAGCCCCGAATGGGAGGCTCCATCCTACGACTCTTCTTCCACGATTGCTTTGTAAACGTATGATCCTTACATCCTCTCTCTCTCTCTCTCTCTCTCTCTCTCTCTCTCTCTCTCTCTCTCTCTCTCTCTCTCTCTCTCTCTCCTGCATTTTTGCTTGTGTCCTTATGGGAACTGGCCTCTCTCTCCTGCTTTTTTGCTTGTGTCCTTATGGGAACTGGCCACTCCCAGCAGATTTACTTGTCTTGGCTGTTTCTTCCTTTCTCCTCTTGGTTTCTATGGAAATATATTTGACTTACAAGTGGCTCTAACTGTCAGGGTTGTGACGCGTCGATCCTTCTCGACGATGTGGGCTCTTTCGTTGGTGAGAAGACCGCTCTCCCAAATGGAGGATCGATACGCGGGTACGAAGTGATCGACGCAATCAAAACTCATGTAGAATCGTCTTGCAGCGGCACCGTATCATGTGCAGACATACTCGCACTGGCAGCAAGAGATGGAGTCTACTTGGTTGGTATTATAAGAAGAAGAAATAGGTCCAACCTAATTTTGAATGTCGTGAAAAAAAAATCTCAAATTCATATCTAACGTGCTCATAATTGAGTGGTGTTAGCATATCACAGTCATGCCCAACCCCAACAGTGTGTCTTCCAATTGAAAGTATTACTCCTAATCAGTAGCTCACACCTTAATATAAAAAAACAAAAAGAAAAGAAAAAAACTCTCCAAAGTCATGGACCGTAAGTCACTTGTTTTACAAGCCCATGGAAGCCAATTATACTTTTTATAGGTGAGATCCGTGTCACTCGTAGGTCCTACTATTTATAAGATTAGCTATTTGATAAAAAAAATGTGATTAGTGAATCATACATAAAATTTATTAATCACAATTTTTTGCCAATTAAATTCAGTCATACTCTTATTATTGTAAGATTTAGGTAAAACTCTTATCCAATTTCAATTCTGAAATTTTCTTTTCTTGTCTGAGCTGAGAGTCCGAAGTCTATTATAGTTGAAGTTGAGCTAAGGTACCTATATGTTAGATATTTATATTTGACATTTGTTTACATAAAAACTTTTTTGTGTGTGTACGCGCAGCTACGCGGGCAGTCGTGGGCCGTGCCACTAGGGAGAAGGGACGCAAAAACAACGAGCCTAGAGTCAGCAAATAACCAGATCCCTAGTCCTTTGGCGAGTCTCTCCACCCTCATCGCCATGTTTGCAGCTAAAGGCCTAAGTGCTCGGGACATGACCGTGCTGTCTGGAAGCCACTCCATTGGTCAAGCTCGTTGCTTGACTTTCCAATCCCGCATCTACAACGACACCAACATTGATCCCACCTTCGCTGCAATGCGACAGGCTGATTGCTCCACCACAATGGGAGAAGCCAAATTGGTCCCGCTCGATCTTCGGTCTCCGAACAAGTTCGACAACAAATACTATAAGAACCTCAGAGCTGGACGCGGGCTACTTCACTCCGACCAAGAGCTCTTCAACAACGGGTCTCAGGATGCGCTGATCAGGACTTACAGCCAAAACAATGCCCAGTTTCTTAGTGATTATGCTGCAGCTATGGTGAGGATGGGCAACATCAGCCCTCTTACTGGGAGTAATGGGGAGATTAGAAGGAATTGCCGAAGGGTCAACTGATCTCATCTTCCATGCTTGTTAGAAAAAATGCAGAAGTGTGTTTTCTTGCCTCACTTGGATGGGGAAAGGGTTGGATCATGGTTGTCTGTAGTACAAGAGCCATACCATATCTTTTTCATAATTGAATATCTTGATAGCAAATCGAAAAGGATTGTGAATAAAAAGTATTTTTTTCATGTAATTGAATTCCTAAAAATACAAAGCTTGTATTTTAAATAAAGTTTTAAGTCGATTTGAACTAGTCACGTTGGGTATAATTAAGTTTTTTTTTATTGGAGGGGGAAACACTGGCCCCACAGGCTGTATTGTGTGACCACTAATTAATTCAGTTCCTTGTGGATAGGGTTGCCAAAAGGATAAGGTCGGGTCTAAACAGGTAGGATCGAAAGGGATCTTTTGCAAGTTAAGTCTCAACCTATATCCGACACATTTATGGACAATTTCAACTTTTATCCAATATTAAACAACCGTACCCAACTCACAAAACTGGCCTAACTTGGAATTTGAGGGCCTATTTGGGCACCTTACTTATAGAGTCAAGTAAGGTGAAGCTTCATTCTAAAAAAAAAATCCCACCAAAAACACTTTATATTAAATTTCCCACCATATTTTTTTCAAAAAAGTCAAAAAATAACCTCATTTACTCACTAAAAAACAAAAAAACTCCACTTTCCAATAAAAAAAGTCAACTTAAAACAACTAAAAATAAAATACCATCATAATCCACTTATATTTTATTATTTCTTCAAAATAACATTTACTCCACTCAACTCTACAAGTAAAGCCCCCAAACAGGCCTGAGGTTGTAACTACTGGGCCAAAACCCAGGAGATGCATCAAGTCACAAGAAGCCTAGATATGTGCCGAAATGCCACATGCAGAGTTATCGAGTTACAAGCATGGAAAGGGATGACATTGGCTGCGTGTAATGACAGGCAAACAGACGACATAAATAGTTACGAAGATGAATAATAAGAAGAAAACTTAGGGCACGTTTGTGTACATGTAATTTCCATGGAAATTGGAAATTGCCACATCAGCAAAATTCATGGGTTTCAAATTCTTTAGAAAAGTTTTTCCGCGAAAGTCAAAATTTTATGTTTGGTGCAAAAAGGTTTTCCTCGATGAATTAGTGCTAATATTGTTTGGTGCAACTATGGATTTCTTTAGTGAAAACCATTTTTTAGTGAAAACTATTGGGTGGGTGGGTTGGTATGTGTATGGGGTGGGTGGGGTTGGGAGGGGAAGAGGAAGAAAGAGGGTGGTTGGGTGGAGTGAGGGTGAGAGAGAGGAAATTAGGGGGTCGGTTTTCCGTGGAAATGGACTTCCCATACCCCCCATAGGAAGTCTATTTCCATGGTTAGGAAGGAAAAAGCTGACGTGGCGAAAAAATATTTCCGCGAAAAACTGCCGCACCAAACACATGAAAAAGAAGTTTTCCGCATAAAACTACAACATTTTCCGCGGAAATGGGCTACACAAACATGTCCTTAGGGTTTTGTGGGACTGACAGTGGACTGTGTACATGGGGCTGCTGGGGAAGGGGAGAAAGGAATAAAGGGGATGGGGTTTGCTTAGAAGCAGAAGAAGGTAAAGAAAAATAAAACGGAGAGGATGAAAGCCGACTTGCCCTGGGGAGTGGAGGCTGTGGAGATTAGATGGATTATGAGGGTCAACTCTATGTCAAAAGAAAATAGGGGTCAACTCCAACATAATTGTCATGTAAACTTGACCCTGCCACTGACCTAATTAGATTCCAAGGCCCAGTTAGGCAGGTCAAATGTTAGCTGTGTTAACTACTTATGAAATAGCACTCACCCAAACTTAATACTCATCAGCTATATGCCAGTACTGTTGGATTCATTTTGAAAAAACAAAGTTTCATTTAACAAGCTACAAAGCCATGGTTTGCATTGATCTACCGAAGTTGGTTTTTTGTTTGTCACAAACTAACTACAACGAGACTGATTCATCATTCTATCCTATCATAATTAGCATACTTAGTATCCATGCAAAAGGTTGAACCAATTACCTCTCATGAAAACTACTAGGGAACCTCTCGCCTATATGACATGCATGTATTAGTTTAAACTTAAAAGTTTAAATTGTGATGGATGGACAAGCTAAACTCAAGCTTCAGTCACCTCATCTTGATTTCTTATAAACTTGAGCCAAGGTCCAGCTCAAGCTCATTTTAAGTTTGCTAGGCCCACTTGGCTTGGGTTAGCTCAAGTAATCTTACTCCCAAACTCAAGCTAGGAAATAGCTTGGCTTCTCTACATTATTAGATCAAAAAGTCTAGTCGGCCCGAATTTGGGGACCGGGTGCTGGCCCGGTCCCCAAGGGGACCGTTGGATCCGGACCGTTGGATTCGGGGTGGGATCCAACGGTCCCCAAATTCGGGCCAAATAGCATTTCTGTTATTAGATATGATTGGTCATATGATCTAAAACCATAGGCAAGATCAATATGATTACCAAAGTATCCTGAATATGTTTTATATATATATAAATGGATATATTCTAATCCAGAACAGAAAGTCTAAGGGTCTGTTCATTTACTAGAATTCCTGACTGGAATTCTAGTGGTTGAGGTTTTTGAGACATGATGTGACATCATATTCCCTTGCATTTTCAAATTTCATGTTTCTTTACAGGAATTTATGAATTCCACAGCACATGATAATCTTTAGGAATTTTTGGAATTCCACATTCTTTGTATTTTGGTGGAATTCCAAAATGCTCATGCTCTTAGGAGGATTTTGAAATTCCACCTTATCTAGAAATTTAAAAATTTCTTAAATAAGAATTCTAAAAATTCTAGTAAATGAACATGCCCTAAGTGTCCTGAAGCTGATACCATAGGGGCTGCATAATATCTGATGTTCTAATACTAAATGTACAAGAAAGCTGAGGACGCTTTCATTGGATCTTGCTTGTTTCAGTCAATGGTCAGTCTGACCATCTGATGATCCACTCCTGCTTGTTGAGTGTTGACACATGTATGGTCATCTCCTCTGGACGTTTAGAGTACACTGACAGTGCACCGACATCAGAAAGCAACAGTGTTGTGTGAAGAAAGATGTGCCAGCAACCAGTCTCATGAGACTCTAGGGCCGCCAATTAGCAATGGCGTAAATAAACCTGTCTTTAGAATTGAAGAAGAAAGGGAATGGGGATCATCTGTGAATGAAGAAAAAGCAAGACAACCTATATGTGAAAGCAGGGGCAGACCCTGAAAATTCTCATTTGGGGTTTCTATATGTAAATAAAATATTGGAGAAGAGGTAAATGTTTAAAAAAAAAGAAAAAAAGCCTATTAGTTTTCGTTTTCAGAATTTATAGAGGCCTTAAGAATTTTGAATTTTTTCTCAAGTAGCCCCCACCCTTATAATTGGGGCTGCCTGTGTGAAAGTCCTGCATTTATTTCTCCTCACATCCAAAATAGACTCTTGATTGACTTAATATTAGACTACTTTTCTCTACACAATTTGTTTGTGTACACTGGGCTGAATATAATTGATCCAATCCTTCTACAATCACTATAATCTTTAAATTAAAACTCGTGGAAAATTAGCATGTCTAGTGTATATTTTCTGTTGGATTGAATCTTTAAATGCGATATTAGTCTGAAGATTGCTAAATTTGAGGATCTAAATCACGATTTAAGATTGTTGCCCGGACTCATTTTTTGTTCAAATACCAAGGGCTTGTTTGGGGAACTTTTATTTATTTGAAATAGAGTTGATAGATTGTTTAAAAAACTGATTCAAAACTTTTATAAAAATTATATGGGCAAATTTGTCATACAATAAAAATAAAATAAAATAAAAACTTTTATATAATAAAGCTATATGGGCAAACTCATTTAATGAAAATCAAAATATGTGACCACCTTACACCTAGATACGTGTTGGAAAGGTTACCCAATTTTATTGGTTTTTGAAGACGAGGCAAAAGATATGAAAACTGACCCAATTGAACATTTATAAAACTTTTCCATATAAATCTAAAACACCAAAACATTTGTTTAATTCAGTTTTAAATAAAAAAAATCCTTTACCAAAGAGAAAAAAAAAAGTTAAATTGATCTGAAAAGCAGGCTTGCCAAAACACACCTAATTCATAATTAGTTCTCTTCATCCCTTCTAAATCTTTTTACTGGCATATCTGAGGGTGAATATAAACTAATGTCAAAGTTATTGCCAGCAAATATATGAGGGAGAAAAAAGTCACAGGCCAAAAACAAAATTGTGGATGCATGCATTTTGGCCCCAAAATGAGAACCATCAAGCATATTACAATGGGGGCCATCCATTTAAAATCTGAAAATTTTGGTCTAAGCTTGGGCTTCTTGGGCCACAAGTATCTGAGTGAAGTCCATCCCCAATTATTGCATAATAAACTATTATGGTACTGAAACTCTGAAACCCAAAACCCGCCCCCCCAACCAAAGGACTGCTGGTTGGGGAGACTACAACGAGACCTGCATGCCCCCGGGATCTAACTCTAGCCGGCTACAGAGGGTGACCCTCTTTGCCACTTGGTGTTGAGGCATTTCTCATACTAAATATAATTTACATCTCCATTTTTCCGCATAAGAAGAACTCTAATCACCACTGCCTTTGACCCAAGTTAGTTTTCTTTTTGGCAACCTAGCCAAAGGGCTGGGACCTAAGAGAGAGTCCGGCCGGACAAGTGGGAAGAAGGCCCACACAAATGGAAAATTAGCATATACAAGTGAAAAAAAGGTGATGTGGCACTTACTAATAAATGAAGCGACTGTTCGCGCCTATGACTCGAGTTAGTTGCAGCAACAAAAATGTGATACTGAAATGTACCTAATTACATCCCTACTTTCCATTCACTTCAAATATGAAACGGACACATTGTCACATCTTGGTCCCGAATCACCCTGGCCTAGGGTAATCCCCGAGGTGTGGCACACGTAATGAATACTAGTTTCGATGACTAACAACTAAGCACAATTAATTAAGCTAAATCCTCATTAATTAGTACTAATTAAGTTTTAATCTCGGTTGGGGTCTAACATACATCCTTATTGCCATATTCTTGCATGGAAGTGATTCAGTTGATTCTTTGTTGCCATTGTTACAATGGATCTCAAGTTAAATCTAAACAACTTTAAATCACCATCCTAACTTTTTCTATGGGCAACAAATTATATACTACACAAAAAAATTTGCCCACCATGATAAGGTGAGACAATGATGTTGAGTAATTTGGTTTCTCTCTTCTTTTTACCTAGGGATGAATACAAATAATTTGAATACGTACGGCGGTTAAAAAAAGATTACAGGTGAATTAGAACATCAAATAGATACAAAACAATACGCTATTTGATGCTCATTTTTAAAAATTCGCATATGATCTTTATTTTTAACCACCTGTGTATTAAATGCCTAAACTTTGATGCAAACAAAAAGGGCCTTGGATTTTATACCAATGACAAAGCAAGCAGACATACAAGAAATCATGCAAGGGTGGACTAACAAAATTTTCCTCGGGCACTTTTTTTTTCACTGGATCAAATGTAATATAGTAAAGATTTTCTGGGAATCTGATAACATATATTTTAGATCCTAGGCGGCAAAAGAACTTCTGTATCTACTTTGTAATAGATAAAACGAAAAGGCATTAGCATTAATATAAACAAGTATGCAAACAAATTGATGTTTGGACTAGGTGTCACGACTCGAGTCCGAGATCAGAGCAATTAGGGCTAAACCCCGGGTCGCGAAGACAAACATACTTACTCCCGTAAACCCCGAATTAATCGAAGTTAAGACGAAGTCCACAAGGGATCTTACATACGTACCTATCAATGTATAATTGTGCGGAAACATATATATCTACATTGATAACCATTCAAACAAAATTAAACAAATCCTTTACATGAGAGTAAAGTTAAAATACATTCCTAATAAAGTTAACCATTGCATATTTAAATACAATGCATGTGACATCTATCTACTATTCAAAACGGATATATAAATTGCTTATCAAAACATTTTCCAAAATATTCCTTTCAATTTTGCACTCCGAATCATGCATATTCGATTAGACCTTCTGGAATTACAGAATGGGCCTCCTCCACTGGCGGCACGGTCTCTGCGTGACCGGCACGGGCAACTGGGCATGTAATATCATCAGTAACACCGTGAACACAACGGTTCAACAATGCATATATAGATTTATGACAATAAATGTTATATCTATCAATCCTTTGATTTAACAGTTATAGACAATCAAATTCTAGAACAGCGTCCTGTACAGTAGAAACAAGTAAATATAACAATTGAGTTGGCAACTACAATAGCAATTAGTTTCATTTTAAATCCAATATCTTCCTAAAGAAAGTAGTCAGTTAGTTCATATTCATTCATTTCACATCTTCCTAAAGAGGAAGGAATAATTCGGTATTATTGTCCTATTTGGCATAGGGCGGAAGGGCGCACCATTCATGACCCAGGCCTCAGGAAGGATTCATTTCATTTCATTTATCATCTTCCCTCGGGAATGATTCATTTCATTTCATTTACCATTTTCCTCAGGAAGGATTCATCTTCCAAATGGAAGGCATCAATCAATACCCGTCGATATGATCAGAAAATATGAGACTTACCAGTGTCCAGGCTAGGGATCACTATTATCACCACGGAGCTCCGAACGCCCCCAAATTCATCTACTACAGTAGAATTATTCATTTACTCATTGTTACCTTTAGTAACTATTCCTTATTCAGTGTCACATTTAGTGATCATTCATTAAGTTAGTGTGAATTCAAGCAAGTTAGTGTAGCTCAATAATGAGCTTAAGAAACCACTATGTAGTTCCATACTCATAATTCAAATCAATTAGTCATTTTAGTCAATACCATTCCAACTCTAAAACAATTATCTAAACCAAACAATTGAGTGAAACGTTCGTTATCAATGTACGTGTTACTGTAGATGACATTACCTTAGTTAAATTTGTACATTTAGATAACCTTAGCTAACACTTATGAAAGTTTAGATATCTTTAATATTAGCCTCAATGATTAGGCTTTCGATTCAGGAGGTTCAGAATTCAATCTGCAATCTTTCTCAAATTCGGTTACTCGGGCGATTACCACTTCGCTCACCCATTTCGGTCACCCATGGTCAACACCTAAGTCCATCCAAGAATAAGGTGAAAATCCTTACCAAGAAGGAAATCTCAGTTGTCCTGGTCGACCTAGCCCTTCGCTCGGTCGACCCCATACACAGTAAGTCCAGTCAACCTGAGAAAATCAGGTCGACCTCTTCTATGTGTACCCGGTCGACCCGGCCAAGGCTCGGTCAATCGGCAGTTGTAAGTAAAAACAGAAAAACAGTGTTTTGGTCAGGTTCTCTGGAACCTGACCCTGTGTGGCCGGTCGACCGCGCCATGTGGCCGGTTGACCGCCCCATGTGGTCGGTCGATCACGTGCACTGCAGAAACAGAACTTAGTAGTGAATGGGTCCAAATCCATTCTTTTCTTCCTTGAACCTGATATGAACCTGATATACAACCAAATCATGGAAATAACAAGTCCATACTAATTCTAATAATCCACCTAATCAAGCCACAAATACCATAATCCATTTCATTAGGTAAACAACCTAATACCATATTTTCAAACCTTTTTAGGTATCCATTGAATCATTAACATCTAAATCCTCATTTTTCCATACAAATCAAGGAAGATAAACATATCAAGCATAAATAGATATATACTTGCCTTAGCTTGAAGATTAATTCACAAAACCCCTTTGTTTAGCTTGGCTTTGAGATCAAAATCCTTAATTCAAACCTTAAATTTCATGAAAACATGAAAAACACACCTCTATAGGTTATTTGTGCTAGCTACTACTCCAAACCACTGAATAGAACACCAAATTTCTTAAACGGATCTAAGTACTAACTTGTAGCTCCAAGAAAGGAATCATTGAGTTCTTTTCCAAGCTTTATCACTCTAAAAATGGAAAACAAGTTGAGGAAGAAGATGAAGAAGATGAAACCTCATCAAAAACCACTTGAATCACTCTAAAACTCACTCTTGATGAAAACGAATGGAAGAAGGAGTCTAGGGTTTGCTGGAATGAGTTGAATGAACTCATTTGAGTTCATTTTATCCCTTATAAGCCTCCTTTTTGCATTAAACCCCCCTCTCACTCTCTCATTTACAATTTGAGTCAAATGAAGGTCCATTTGATTTATTTCTCATCGAACAACTTCGAGTTTATTATGAAAATTATCGTGCTCGTCAAGATATGCGCGTTGCTATCAAGAGTTTACGTATTCGACAAAATACGTAAAGATTCATATTTACGAAAAAGTTCGCAGTTCCCTTGTTTGAGTCTAAACTCTATTCAATTCACTTAATAACTTTGATTATCAGTTCATTAAACCTAATTTATTCATTTTAGGCTAATTCAATTCCATTTGGTCATAAACCATCATTATCTTAATTAAACACATTTAATTAGCTTAATTTCTAATCAATTAGAGTTAATCTCAATTAACTCGGGACTGTGCCTAACACTAGGGCAGGGCAGACCTGGTGTGATCCAGACACCACTGTTCTTAGCACTTTGCATTAAAGGATCTGTATGATGAAAGGTCAGCTTATCCTTATCCAATTCATACTCCAAATACAAATCATTGTCATCCTCGTTGCCGTTCAAAATCAAGTCATAGTCTTGGAAGACACAGGGAATATAATAGGTGTGATTTCCTTCCCAACCTGTTTCGGTGGTGGTACAAATCGAACTTTTTCCACTCAAGAACAGCATCCGATCACCCAAGTTTTTTACTTCCACCCACACCAAGTTGTTCAAGTCTGCTCAAAAAACATTGAATCTAATACTTCTGCAGTGTGCATCCGTGATCTTCACTAGTAACATCTCTCCAAAGGATTCTACCAAAATGAATTCCTGATTCCGTTCTCTACATAATGGTAACTTATCTTCCACTGGTTTTTTTATCCTAAAAGATGAGGTGTTTATTATCAAATTCAAAGTAATGGCGTTTTTTGGAAAGAGAAGATTGGCAACCCAAAGAGACCAATCCTTCTTCAACGAATACAACTTCCCTTCAAAGAAGATGGTATTGGAGACAAAGGGTCCCCCTCTTTCATAACTTTCCTCACGTTCATAATAGTGAAGCCATGAACGACAACTATAGCTGAGTCGATGTAGCATAAATGAATTATCTGATTTCCGAATGAAGAGAACGCCATTTGGATCAGATGGAGTCGAGAAGAAAAGACAATCAATATAGGAAACAAATCTTTTTGGCATTGGAAGACAAACCCATTTATTAATGAAGGCATTGAAGAGGAGAAATGCAATGTTGTTCTCCCCATGACTGTACTCAAACAGCCGCCAACCATGGGAGGATGATTTGTAGCCAAGAGATGGGCAATGGCGCACTTCTGTCAAGGGAGTGGGCATTGGCGTCATGTATGATCTCCTCTGTAATGGACTGAAGAATTCAATGCTTAATTGTTTCACAGATGGTGCTGCGAAGGACGAATAAAGGAAGTTGACTACGACCCCATTGTGTTTGCACTGCATGCCATGAGCGGCAGACAAAGCTGAAGCGAAGACGATGATCAGTTAGCAGTGTTGAGCATTCTAAGATCAGTTCAAGAAGACAATGGGGAAGATCTGACCAGCTACATCTTTCTTCGGTGTCGATTGTCAAACAACCCAATGATGAAAAAGGATGACAGAGAAATGCTCACACAAACTCTTCTCGTGAGTCTAATCTCTTTGATGTAGGACGTCATCTCTGATTCCCTCTCCCTAAAATCTCTCAAAGCCAAATCCAATTTGAGTTCTCATGCTAATCATACTGGCAAGATTGAGTGGTTTGGATTCAACTTTCAACAATTCAAATTAGAAAGCTCTACGTCCAGGACTCATTTAATGGAATCAGAATGATAATTATGTTTTGAAGTCACCATATGTTGAAGGACGTTCTTTACTTTCATTTAACAATCTTAAAAAGATGTGATCTGTAAATTATGCCAATTCCATCAATGTAGGAGAGGCAGGGAAATTAAAAGTCCAACTGAACTTGACCACCATTAGATTGATTAATGATTGCATAAATAAAATATCCATGGATTTGATTAATGGGCCCAATTGATGGTGTAAGATAATCCTAAAAAAGGCCCTTAAATAATAGCAAATATCTTCCTTAATTTTCTCATAGAAAGGAATTGAGAGGGTCTGGCATGAGATTTTATGGCGATTTAGCACGGGATGAAACGGTATCTCCTGTATCTATTGGTCGGAATTCTTAGCAAACCTGGATAAAAAAACTCAATTAGCTCATCATTTGACTAGGTCAAAATTTAAGAAAAAATAATAGTAACTATCTTTAAATTTTTTGTTAGACTTTTCGACTCGTCAAGAGTTGCTTTTTGAGTAAACCAAGTTAAAAACCACTGCTGGCAACCTAAAATCAGGAGTTCGGATCCCTTGTTGCTATTTGGATGCCTGGAGCTCCACTGTGGGTCAACATGTTGATAATTTGGACAGTTCATCTAGCCAAAAAATAAATACTTGCGTTGGGCATAATAAATTCGTGGATCTATTAGAGGTAGGCATGGGTATTCAACCATTCCACTCCGAGTAACTGAAGTATCCCCGGAGTAAAGTGGATTCGAACCTATTTAGGTTTCCATTAAAAATAAGATTGCATGCGGCTCTAGGCCCATATTCAGACCCGTAGACCCCCTCATTCTTAATCCTACCCCTCACATAAATAAGTAACTTGACTCGTTAGAAAAAGCCCCAATTCCAGCCCCTGTTCGTTTTTGAGAATATCCTATGCATTGCTTTCTCACAATCTTCCCTCCATTTGAGAATGACACATGTAAAAATAAATATAGTTTTTAAAATATATAGGGGTTTTTCTGAAACTTGGGGGGCGGGGGGGGCGGTTTTAAATTATGATAAGTTAAAAGTGTTTTTTTGAAAATCGGGGCGGCCCCCATCTGGTTCCACCCCTGGCTAAGTGAGCCCCACCGATAAGGTGTGTAAAGAATCCTCAAGCAGGTGAGTTCATCGCTTTTATAAGGGTAGTAGGTAGATTTTGTATGGTTCTGGCTTTCTACCTGTATCATCTTCGTTAATATAACTCCTTTTTCACAGAAGAAAAAAAAAAGAAAAAAACTTTAGATATCTAAATTGTGGATGGGACCCATCGCTGATAGGCAACAATGGAAATCAATTAACTTGGTGGAAGATTTTATTTTTCCTTTTTTATAATCCAAGATATATGCCGCCTAGTCCAACTCACAGGCCTTCGCCTGAGCTGGAGGCACACTCAATTCTAAACACCCAATAACTAATCCCTTATAAGGTGGGAGATCCTGGGCATCCAAATAGTCCTTGATCATTTTAGTGGCATGTGCTATTTCATTTCATCAATGACGATAAATAGCCTTCTCATAATGGCCCGTCACAACAATATTCTTTATTTCGGCACTGAATTCCCATAATTTGCAACGTGAAATGCATTGAAATATATTTTGAGCACCCGTCCGAGACCAACTTAGCCTGACTCGTCCAAATTGCAATCAGGTTAGCATTTGCTACCAGAGGCGGATGCAGTTCATAGTCACTGGGGGGCTGGCCCCCCCGTGACTTTTTGGGAAAAAAAATTATGTGTATTAAGTTATGCCCAAATCAATTAGGCCCTCAGTGACATTGAACCAGGCCCTCCAATGAAAAGTTATCACTTATCAGGCCCATTCTTTATACACATTTATCTTTAACTAGGGCACCAAAGGCAGAGACTGCCCTCTCCATCTATCCTTCACCTTCATCGACTCTGCAACTCAGTGACTCAAGACAGGAGCTTCGAGCTCCTCAGCAATTAGCATCATGCGATTCACATTCAAAGTGCGCATGTAGCTGCGGTATATGCCTTATCTCTGCCGAGAGTGGAAATTGGAAAGCAATTAAGCAAGGTCCGTGAATACAGATTGTATATTTGTGTTGATTATTGTTAGTTTATTTGATTACTTAATTTTATTGTTAGTTTATTTGAATACAGATTGTATTGTTTGTTTATTTCATTACTTATTTTTACTTGATTACATGTTTGAATACAGATTGTATTGTTTGGGAATCGATTCTTGGGGTGCCGAATTGTGATTCTTCCAAGTCAATCCGATTGGGTATTTGGTAAGTTTTATGAATTGTGTATTGTCAAATTGTTAGAGTGTTTACCGATTGGGTATTTGTTGATTACTATAGTGTTCATTGAATGTTTGTTTGTCAATTTGATTGTTTGTAGTGTGGTTGTGTTGTCAATATGAAGAGATTTTTTAAAAGAAAACTATCATATGAAAGTGTAATCGGAAGTTCAAGCGGCAATGCATCTAATACTCCTCAACAATCTACTTCATCAATCCCAAAAGTAGTGGATTTGAATAGCCTCCCTTCGGATCCTGCGGAAAGAAAAAAGATTTCTGAATATCATCCAAATCAAATTGATGAAATCAAGAGAGCTTATTTACTAAAAGGTCCTTGTCAACCCGTGGGCCATGACTTTTCCCAAAAAAATGATTGGAAATAAATGGCGTCGATTTACTCCGGCTTGGTTTGATCAATATGCTAATTGGTTAGAGTATAGCATAAAAGAAGACAAAGCCTATTGCTTGTGTTGCTACTTGTTTAGAGATCATTTTGGCAAACAAGGTGGTAGTGAGGCATTTGTAACTGAGGGCTTTTCTTCTTGGAATAAAACAGAGAGGCTAGCCTCTCATGTTGGTGTGGTTAATAGTGCTCACAATCTATTATTGAAGAAACGTGATGACCTAATGAAGCAAGAACAATCCATAGCGGTTGTTGTTCATAAACAGTCTGAAAGTATACGAAATGAATATCGGATTCGTTTAAATGCTTCGGTTGATGCTTGTAGATTTTTGTTGCACCAAGGGCTACCCTTTCGTGGCCATGATGAGTCCGAAGAGTCTAAAAATAGGGGGAATTTTCTTGAAATGGTTAAGTACACTGCTAAGCAAAATGAGTCTGTACGTAAGGTTGTGCTAGGAAATGCTCCTCGAAATCATCAAATGGTTGCTCCATGTATTCAAAAAGATATTGTTCATTGCTTTGCACAACAAATAGTGAAAAATATCACTGAAGAAATTGGAGATGATTTTTTTGCATTAATGGTGGATGAATCTAGCGATGTGTCTGACAAAGAACAAATGGTTGTGGTTTTGCGATTTGTTGACTCTTATGGAATTGTTAAAGAGAGGTTCATTGGTATTGTTCATGTGATGGAGACTTCAGCTTTGTCTCTAACATCTGCCATTGATTCTTTATTTGCTGATTATGGTTTGAGTTTGAAGAAAGTTAGAGGTCAAGGCAATGACAGGGCAAGTAATATGAAGGGTGAATTCAATGGTTTGAAAACTTTAATTATGAATGAGAATGAGTCAGCTTATTATGTTCATTGTTTTGCACATCAACTTCAACTAGCTCTTGTTGCTTTTGCTAAAAAGCATGTTGATATTGCCGACTTTTTTAATATGATATCTACTTTGATGAATGTTGTTGGAGCCTCTTGCAAGCGTAAAGACATGATTCGGCAAAATCAAGCAGAAAAAATTGCGCAAGGAATAAAGAATGGTGATATTCAGATTGGGAAGGGATTGAATCAAGAGCTAAGTCTTAAGAGGGCCGGGGATACACGTTGGGGGTCTCATTATAAATCACTTTTGAACTAGGTTGCTTTGTTCTCCTCTGTTATTGAAGTTCTTGAAGTTGTTTCATGTGATGCTTCAGATTCATCAAAAAAGCTCAATCACGTGGTCTTCTGAGATATTTACAATCATTTGATTTTGTTTTCAATTTGCAATTGATGCTAACTATGTTGGGGATCACAAATGAGTTATCATTAGCTTTGCAAATGAAAGATGAAGACATTTTGAATGCTATTGCACTTGTGAAAGTGGCTAAAGGGCGGCTGCAAAATTTAAGGGATCATGGATGGGAATGTCTCCTTGATGAGATTATGACTTTTTGTAATGAACACAAAGTTGAAATTTTGAATATGGAGGAAGAGTATGTCGATCCATATCATCCCCGGCGTAAAAGCAACACTACTAATGAATTTCATTACCGTGTGGAATGCTTTTATACGGTTGTGGATAAGCAACTTTTGGAGCTTAATGATCGATTCAATGAGGTTAATTCTGAGTTGCTTCTTTGTGTTGCTTGCTTGAATTCAAGTGATGCTTTTGATCATTTTGATACATCAAAGTTGATAAAAGTTGGCTCAATTTTATCCCAATGACTTCTCTCTCATTGAATGCATGGCTCTTGATAATCAACTTGAGACATACATTACAGATGTACGCACAGATGACAAATTTAGTCAGTTGAAGGGACTCAGCGATCTCTCTAGATTACTAGTGCAAATAAAGAAACATCTATGTTTTCCTTTGGTGTATCGACTTTTGAAGTTAGCTTTGGTTTTGCCTATTGCAACAGCAAGTGTTGAAATATGCTTTTCAGGAATGAACATTGTCAAGACAGATTTGCGCAATCGAATGAGTGACCAATTTATGAATAATTGGTCTTGTATGTTTTATAGAAAAAGAGTTGCTTGGAACAATTACTAATGATATTGTAATAGAACTTTTTTATAATATGAAAACTCGTAGAGAACAATTGTGATAAATAAATATGTCTTGTTTTATTGCTTGAAATTATTATATTATATTTGTTCCATATAAAAGGTTTGGGGTAAATCTGCACACTGTTTGTCCTTGCTAGACATGATTTGCAATGCAGTGGAAATCTACAAACTATCTGTCTTTGAATGAACCTTTTTGTGTATTAGTTACTGATAGTGTATGTAAAAGGTCCACTACTTTTTTTGTGCATTGTTTTTTCTCAAGCATGAAGAAAAAAAGAAGAAAAAATCAATTGTAATCATATAAATAACCAAAAAAAAAATTCCGGGGGGCAACGACCCCCTACTACTTAATCGTGCCCCCAAGTAATTTTGAATTCTGGATCCGCCACTGTTTGCTACTCGTGTTTGGACCCGTGCTTGGAATTTGGGCTTCATGCTATAACTCGTGCTTCTGCAGACGGGGTGCTTTTATCATGTGGAATTCGGACTCTTCTGTTTCTTTTTTTTCTTGATTACATACACACTTACACCCACAGCTCATGCTCAGAAATATTATGCTACGGATTGCAGAAAGGAGGAAATTCTTCTTGAGGGGGCTTAATGTAAAAAAAAAAATTTAATGAAGGAAGGGGCAAATGTAAAAATTTATATTTAATTTTTAGAATTTGCTGGGGGAATCTTAAGAAATTTGGACCTTTTTTAGTGGGGGCCTTCAGCAGCCCCTAGACCCTTTTACTTGGGTCCACCCGTGCTTGCGGAAGTCCATCTGGAAAATCCCATATGAAATTATGTCTTGCCCATGAAGGTATGGGTCATCTCCTATATATCATGTATGGAGATTGAATTCTGGGACCATATTTCCGCAAACATTTCTAGGAGAAAATTGCCTTACTTAGGCTACATTAGTCCTTATCCAACAAGCTAAGGGATTGACGCCTGATTGAATACGGACTTAAGCTCAAGATGGGCAAATACCATGTTCAGCCCCCCTGCTCTCAATTTCTCGGTAGATTCACAAATGTTGTTTGTTGGTATACTTGCATGCCTGTCTCTCCCATTTACTCTCTCCTTCATTTGCAGACCATTGAATTCTAAAGAATCTAGTTCTTTATATTTAAACGCGATTAAAAATACGTAGGGGAATATCCAAAAATGACCATTAAATCATTTCTCTTTTGGGAATGTTTGTTTGCACTCGGTTATATATGTATATAAATAATTTATGTGTTCTACTAAATTAATTGTTTTTCAGTGATAGAGAAAAGATGATTTTTTTTCTCTACTAAAAGATAGTGAAGTCATGTTTTTAACTACAGAAATTGTTATCCGCCACTTATTGTGCCGAAAACCCATAGATGGTGGGTGCTAAGGCAAAAACGACACTTTTAATGGTAGAAAACAAAAACACCGTTAAAATTGACCTTTTGTGGCCAGAAAAACTACCGCAAAATGCAATTTTCCCACTGCTAAAAAATACTTTTTTTGTAGTGATGTATGATATTTATTATATCTAAATTTCATGTTTTCTTCTTTTTCATTTCATATGTTTGTTAAGGCGGAAACGACACTTTTAATAGTAGAAAACAAAAACCACCACTAAAATTGAGCATTTGTGGCCAGAAAAACTACTGCTAAATGCAATTTTCTTGCAACTAATAATTACTTTTTTTGTAGTGACGAGTGATATTTATTATATCTAAATTTCGTGTTTTCCTTCTTTCATATGTTAGAGAATTTCCAACAGATGTGAGTTGATGCCTCCCAACATTTAGATTTTGTAAGATTATAAAAACATTCATCTTGCAAATTTATGTATTCAAAACAATGAGAATTCCGAGAATCGATCAGCTCTTCATTTAGTGCAAATTGATATAAAGGTATCTAGTCTAGAGCAAAATCATAAAAAATGATTCATTTTCACCCCATGCTTTGGGTCCTTTTGCCATTGGTTTTGGTAGCTGACCCATTATTTAATATAAAAAATTTGATCGATTTGGATTATTAAAGTTGGGGCTCATGAGACTAAAAAAATTAAAAGCTTGTAATGAGCTTTTTTCCTACGATGCTTTGCAGATTGGGGGTAGGGTACAGCAAGTTGGCCCCATTTGCAAATCATTTTTACACTTCGTTACATATGTGATATGAGTGCAAACAAACTCGTTTACGCCTAAATTTTGAACATGCACATATAAGTGGGTGCAAACAAAAGACCCCCTAACCTAGTTCATCCATCTATCATAGACTGCCTCACACATGAATAACATGCTTCACATATTTCTCTAAAGATCAACTTCAAAGTCGCCCAAACTTTGAGGATCACAATTTGCATTGTTATGGAAGGATTAGATATGAAAGGTGAGTTCCATCGATGAATGAATCATGTTTGGTAAGGACTTGCGAAAATGATGGGAATGGAATATAGTGAGTCTGTCTGTGGTTTTTCAAGTTTCCATCCAACATAAATGATCATGAGCACAAAAAGGTGGTTGGGGTGATCCCATTTTAAAAAGTTTGCAAATTTCCACCCCAACATGGATGGAAATATCAATTTTTTTTATACTAGTTAAATTATATTGGTTAGCTTTAGTTTTTAAAAATTCTCCAGCTGAACACACGTTTCAAATAAGTCGCCTAAACGACTAGGAAAGTGGTAACCAACTTGTTAAGATGTGAGCACAGTCGCTTACCTCACTGATAAGTGGCGGCAGTTCTCACCTGGATCATAGGATTCTAACATTGGCATTTCCAATGAAAGGTAATTTCCTAATGTGAAATTGGGTATAATATGCTTGAGTTTAAAAAATTTATGATTTGTAATGCACCTTCAATATTAGGAAGGGGAAAAAAAAAATAAACTAACATGTTTTCAAATTTCTCGAAAAACTGCTTCCTTTGAGAGTGTTCAGATATATTTCCTGCATCATCAATGAAACTGAAATTTGAAATTTGCATAAGCCAAAATTTTCATCGACGCACAAGCATTCCCCTGACTTAGTCCTTCATTATATATTGCACTACTCGAATTTACTATCATGTAAGATTTAATCCCAAAAGTATATTTTACTCTTATTTTCAGTAACATACATGAACTCAAACACATCTAAAGTAGGGAAACTAAAAGGAGTCAAATCATATTGTTTAGACATGGTAAATTTCAGTGACTTCTGTAAAATTCCACTTTAAATTAAAAAGATATCTTGCTTATATGATAACCTTTAGCCATAAATAATTCTACCTTATAAGAAAGTTGAGATAATTCTCTGCAGATATTTGTGCAGTTTTTTATGGATTAAAATATCCTTGATCATATAATACGCAACTTTATAATTTATGCAATATTGCACAAAATTTCCCCTCTTAGTGGGTTTAAAAAGAAATATATCAATGGAACATCGCCTAAATGATAACTTTTTGCAATATTGCACCATTAAGGGCATTTTACTTTATAAAAATAGCATGAGTACTTGTAAAAGAATTATCTCAACTTTCTTTATTAGGCGAGAACATTAATACAAAATTTCCCCTCTTATTGGGTTTAAAAGGAAATATATCCATGGAATTTCGCAGAAATGATAACTTTATGCAATATCGCGCCATTAAGGGCATTTTACTTTATAAAAAAGAGCATGTGTACTTGTAAAAGAATTATCTCAACTTTCTTTACTAGGCAAAAACATTAATGGCTAAAGGTTGTGGGAAAAACCCCAAAATAGTGAAATAAAAAATTTAAGTGGTCCCGATATGAAAATGTAAGCCCTGGTGAGCAGTTCGTAAGCCCGGCTCAACTCGGCCTGTTTGACTTAAATGGGACATAACATTTAAGCCCATGTGTCATGCTTTGAGTCAGACACTGTATTTCTAAAGTCAGGCCAGGCTTGGCTGGCCATAAACACTCCCAGCACTGGCTCAAAGGAATCTCTCTGTGTCTATTCCTCAAGAATCCAAACTCAGGATCTTTGGGGTGGGCCATCAGCCATGTCCGGTGGTCACTTTGAAATACTGGGCCACACTCACAAAAGGGCCGAGAGAAGGTACTATTAATTATAACGACCGAATTAGTACATTAAAACTCTTTCCGGTGCTTAAAAAGAAAGTGGTCCCAATCCCATGTGGTCAGACCTCACACTGTCGCACATCGAGCAGTTCTGATCACATGAGAGAGACGACAGGTTGGGTCCGTTCCATTTGGAAGGTACCTACCACTAATGAAATCGGTCCACCGTACAAGCACACACAATTTATTTGTTCAGACCCTTATTTTCTGCCGACTTCCATGTCAAAGGGCACAACAGTCTTTTCCCTACCTCTTAACTCAGTTTCACTGCATGTGCTTTTAAATTCAACCCCATTTCTCTATGCACACTCACTATAGGGCCCGTTTGGTAATTTACTTTTAAAATCAAGTGGAGTGAAGTGAAATGAAAAAAATGAAAAAAATGAAGTGGAGTGAGTTATGATGATATTTTATTTTTAGTTGTTTGGGATGGAATATTTTTAACTTTTTGTATGAGGAAATGGAGTTTTTTTTTGTCTCTTAGTGAGTAAATATAGTTGTTTTTTTACTTTTTTTTTTAAAAGATAGAATGAATTTTGGTAAAAAGTGCTTTTGATAGGACGTTTAACTTGACTTGACTTCACTTGACTATATTAGTAAAATTATCAAACGAACCCTAAGGTAGAGGGATTTAGAAGCTATAAATGCAGGGTTATAAATGGTTTTCGATTATCCGATTATTTGGAGATTCCGACATGCTATAAATTGGGTCCGACTCTTCATTTAAGACTGATTAGTAAATGGGTTCGGATTGTGTTATCTTAATTTGGATCCGTGAACTTAAAATTCGACATATTACTTCAATTTTTTAAAATATCTACTAAAATATATGATTCTAATTCTAATTCCGAAGTCAAGAAATAAGTTCCAAAATGATTTTGTATTCAAATCCAATTTCACCTTCTCCTTAACGTGACGGACTCGAAACCGAAACCCACCCGCTTACAACCCTTTATAAATGAGAGGGGTGTATAGAGAACTGAGATGCTTTTAGAGACACAATTAACCAAGGAAATCATGCACCAAAATTTACAAATATGCCCCCGATTTCGACGGACATTTACGGGTTTCACCTCCACTTAGCTCCCCCTCGACATCGCTTTCATCCATCTCCTTTCCCTTTCATAAAAAGCAAAGCAGTCACTTCAAAAACCTAATGCTCTCTCTTCTCTCAACACAGCTTTTGTCAGAACCCGCCATTTACTTTTTTTAGGTCACTAACGTCATTTCATCTTTCCTCCCTAGGCGATTCCAGGAAATCCAATGTCATCTTTCTTGTTGGGGCCATTTCTGTAATTTACAGAATTCCGTGGAATTGAAAGTTGGAACGAGAGACTATTTCACCAAGAAATTTCACTAGAAGCACTGTGTATTTGCTCATTTGTCATTCGTTTTGCTTGCTCTATTATTATTAAAGACAAAGAAAGAGAACGAGAAAGAGAGAGAAAAGGAAGTGGAGGAGCTGGATTCACATGGCCTCGTTGCCGCTGGGGCCGCATCCGCGAGAGAACGAGGCTGCTAAGATCGCGCCGATGGCAGACGACAAGGTATTTTCCGGCCTGATTCCGGCGTCTTCCGGTCTCCGTCCATCTCTGCTCTATCCGTGTCGGATTTATCGATTTGCCTTGATTTCTGATTCTCTCTCGTGTTCTGTTCTTCGTCGTTTGATTCCGCTTTTATGCAGCTTCTTTTCGGTCATTTCTCACCGATCGCAGCTAGGGATTTGGGATTCTGTTAATGAAGGCAAGATTTCACCGGATTCATTAGTTTTCTGCTGGTCGTTGCTTTCGATCATGTTCATATTTCTTCCTTTCAGTCTTTTCGGTGATCAGTTAAATTTTTTGTAGTTTGTTGTCGTAGAATTCCTGTTTTGGTGCTGATTTGTTGTTTCTCATCAGATCTCAGGTGCTAGGGTTTGTCGATACTTAGAATATGATGTTTTTTTATTTTTGTTTTGATCTCCTCATTCTCTTGAGGAGCATCTGCTTTTTCAGTTTTTTTATGCTATCCGTTTTTCCTCTGTGTAGGCATGTTCAGGATCTTCGATCTTTTCGTTTTTAGCTTTTCCTTTCTGGTTACATGAAATATCTTGTTTTTCTTTTGATCTTAGCTAGATTTAGCTTTGGTGTTGCTTGTTCTTCAAACCTTTCCGTTTTGCTTGGAGTGGTTAGTGGCATTTGATTCCCTCGTGTTTTGATCTCTTTCTTGTTTGATCTGCAATCTTTGGAACATTCCTTGCCTTTTTTGGTAGGGCGGCTTCGGTCTGCTGCGCTTCTCTCCTTTACATTTCTCGATCATTTTATTGCAACCTGTCTCAATGTTCACTTTAACTTCTCATCTAGGGATTCTGTAGTCTTCTTTGTGACCGTTGGCTGTAATGATTAGATGCTAATACCCATTCCGTTTCGGGTATTTGGTTTCGCAATAATCGTCTTCTGTGTTCTCTCTCTCTGTTTTCCTCAGTTGTATATAGACTTTAGCAGATACCGATCCTTGAATGGTTTAATGTTAAATCTTCTGGTGGTATTTCTTCTCTGCAGGAAATGTCAGCTTCTGTTATGGAGGGGAATGATCCAGTTACTGGTCATATCATTTCCACTACGATTGGTGGGAAAAATGGTGAATTGAAGCGGGTTAGTGCTAGATCTTGTAAATCTATTTAGCACTTACTTGTATTCCATTTGTACTGTAAAAAGTGTAGTCCTTAGAAACCACCAAGGAAGGGCTTTTTTTTTTTTTGGCCATTCGAACTCACACACGATGTCCCTAACCAGCTGTAGTGCTACAGCTGCCAGAGAGCAGAAAGCCTTTTTTGGTCTGTAAGGAAGATAAGTTTCTTAAAAAATGCAGTAGCTTGTCTTGTAATTGGTGATGATCCAATGTATAGTTGGAACTTGTTTGATATACACAGTAACTATAAATAATTATGAAAGCTCTTTAACTTCTGAAATAATTGTAAACGAATTGGAGCATACTTCCATCCTTTCTAGTACCCATGGTTTGGGTTTTCTTGCACTTGCTGAAAGTGTTTGAAATATATGCTTAAATTAAAGGTCATGTTGCATCCATTAGAATCCTCATCTGAGGCATTGTTTTGTTGATTCTATTCCCCGGATTGCACTTTGGATACTGCAATTGTAGTCCTCAGAATTTTTGAAATTGATAGATGGAAATCATTTGAGATGTAAACATGGGACCAATGCCTAATGTGTCTTTCCTTTATCAGTTCTATGAATTTTTACAAAGTAAAGGTGAATTAGAGCACAGTGGATGTTACATGCATTTATTATTTAACTGCCAATAGTTTGTGTTTTAACTGAATTTGGTTATTGGATGCGCATAAAATCTACATATATTGGATGTTGATGGTGATTCAGCTATGAATTTGGATGGCACCATGCTTTTTGGATGGGGTCTTCTCGGAATAGGTTCTGAGTATTCTGATTTCTGCACCAAATCATACTAGGAAGACTTAAGCTCTTGGGAATTTTCATATGGAGATTTTAGTTGTTCATCTACAACAGATCCTATAGCGCAAAATCTCCCAAATGCACTGCATTTAGCCTTTTACCCAGTATTATGAGCAGTCTGTGTAGCAACCATTGTGCTGTGTATTAGGGGCAGAGTGGAATGTGGAAATAAATAATTAAGATAAAAGAAAAACACATGCATGGACTAGGATACTATTGTCTGACCTTGCCATCCCAATTTAGTGTAAGCACTGTTGCTTTGATAATGATTTAGTTTGGTAAAGGCACGTGCAATTCCTCATGTGATTTTAATCATTTGCAATTTGAGGTACATCTAAATCTCCTGTAAGAATCTTCAAATATTGTTTTTGGTATTTCGATTTGGATATGCTTATAAAGAATATTTCTTTTCATCATGAATCTTTCAGACCATCAGTTACATGGCAGAGCGCGTCGTTGGGACTGGGTCATTCGGGATTGTTTTTCAGGTATAGTAGCTGTTTATCTTCTTCTTCCGGTTTTTTTTTTTTTTTTGTTTTTTTTGAATGGTTATAGTAGCTGTTTATCTTGCTGCCAATGATTACAACTCTTGTTTGCTGATTTCTATCCTGGGCCTTTTCATTTTTCAGGCAAAATGTCTGGAAACTGGAGAGACTGTTGCAATAAAAAAGGTGTTGCAGGACAGACGGTATAAAAATCGAGAATTGCAAATAATGCGTTCCATGGATCATCCGAATGTGATTTCTCTGAAGCACTGTTTCTTTTCAACCACAAGCAAAGATGAGCTTTTCCTCAACTTGGTCATGGAGTATGTCCCAGAAACACTATATCGGGTCTTGAAGCATTACAGCAATGTGAACCAGAGGATGCCTCTCATCTATGTGAAACTTTATACATACCAAGTACAACAACATTTTGCTTGTCCTTTTATGTTTTGTCTGTTTTGATTTCTGGTGATTGTCGATATATTTTATTCTTTCTCAATTCTGCCCTTCTCAGATATTTAGGGGGCTGGCTTATATTCACTCTGTCCCAGGGGTATGCCATAGGGATGTAAAGCCTCAAAATCTTCTTGTATGTATCTCTTCTTATCATTAAGAAAGAATTTTATTTCTTTTATGATATATAAAAGTCCCGTAAAAGCTTATTTGCCATTGGTGAATTCTAGAAATTTTCCTTGCCATGTTATTTGTGCAGGTTGATCCCCTTACTCACCAGCTCAAGCTTTGTGATTTTGGAAGTGCCAAGATTTTGGTATTCATTGACCTTTCTGTTCATTTTAAAGTTTTCTTCTATTCTACATGGTTAGTGATACATGTTTACTTGACACTTCTAAGACCATGGTTAGTCTAATAGGTCTTTTTTTTCCTTTTATTTAATGTGTATACATCGAGTTTCCATGAGTTCTGTTCTTGGTTAGTGATACATGTTTACTTGTATGCTCTTAAACAGGATCCTTCTTCTTAAATGTGATAACAAAAATCATAAACCTTACATCTATAACTTATTGTTGGGATTTTGGATGTTTTCTTATTCTGACTTGTTGAGGTGTGCATGTTTGTTTGTACCCATTAATGTAATCTTGAGGTAAGTGTTCTGTTTTGCAATAAATGCTGTGCTTGTTCGTGTTACCAAACGATTAAATACTGCTGGTGGCAGTGCTATTATTTGCCATGCTGGTCAGTAGATATTGAGGATCGACTTATCATTGATGTTGACTGCTTGAACAAAACACTTCTCTGTAAAGTATGGATGACACAGAAAAGAGCCTCTGGCACAGTGTAATATTCTTCCTACTACAACCTTAAGGTTGTCGGTTCAAGTCATGTTGCGAATCAAAAAAAGGGGGAAAAGAGTATGGATGGCGCATATATTGTTAAAGTATCATTGTTGATGCCAGTCTTGATTGTTGAGGTGTATGTGGTGTGCCGTGTCCATTATGTAAAATTGCAAATCTTGCTCGCAAGTGAATGTTGTATCCATTCATGTGAAAAATGATAAAATGCAGCCAGGTAGCACCTGTGATGCCCGGATATGGTAGGGACATGTGTTTTACAGTGAAGCATCGGATTCGATGCGACATGATATGATGCCCACAATACCCAAGAACATAGGATAGGCTTAGCACTACATCTAACTACAGGTTAGGAACTTTGAGGATTGCGCTTTTCAGCCATGGATACTGCTGTATTTAAACATCCGACTGCGAAAAGCACTAGTGGAGAAGCAGACTCTAGCCAAAGGGGGTGGTAGAGATTCAATGTATCTAGGGTCAACTTTGTAATTTTAGTTTTCAGATTGTCTCGTCGTCTTCTTTTTTTCCTCAATTTTTTTTTCATTTTTGGCATCTTTGCTGGTTTATCTAGCTTATACCACGCTCCTTTTTTAATAATTAATTCCTGTATGCTTCTTTTTATGCAATAAGTTTTCATTGTTGCTGATAAAAAAAATCTCTACATTAAATATGAATGGCCTAATTATTGCTCAAAAAATAGGTTTTGTATTCACTATTTGAAGAAGTTGAACTTCATCCCATGATAAAATGTAAGATCACTTTTGAGGACAGTTAACTTCGATTAGAAGCCATCTTTACTATGATATAGTCATATTTAATTTGTCACAGTTGACGAATAGTGGCTTTGCACCCATGTTCCACTATGACGATAAGTGTGGCTGACGGATTTCCTAAATGTATTACAACTTGCAGAAGTGTTTGCCTGTTTCTAACAATTTCTTTGTAAAATAAACCTTTCTATTTAACTATTCTTATTAGCTTTGAGGCAGCAGAGATATATACCTAGCAAGTTTTTATAAGAAATAACTGTAGAATAATAGTTAGGTTTATTAATTTAATTATAGGTATGTTTTATAAAATGTATTCACATGGTATTGTGCAGTACTGGTTGTGTCGAGCAGTTCTGTTTGGAATTTTAACTGTGCTTGTGTGGTTCACTGTTTGTTTAGAATATCAATTCTGAAGGGTGATATAGTGCCTCTCCTTAGTTTCACCTATGAAAGAAAGTGTTGTAAGAGTATAATTTGTATCCCTAGATAAGTTTCCCATCATTTCTCACCTACTGTTATCACACTTTTGTGACACCTTTCTGCTACCCTGTGCATCAGATTGTCAACTTTGTTCTATATTTTGATTTGTTCAAAATGATTTGACCTATGTTACATATAATAATATTGATTTTTGGCTAATCTTATCAATATGCATTTAAATATCAGGTTAAGGGTGAAGCAAACATTTCATACATATGCTCACGTTATTACCGAGCCCCAGAACTCATATTTGGTGCAACAGAATATACAACCTCAATTGACATATGGTCAGCGGGATGTGTTCTTGCTGAGCTCCTCCTCGGCCAGGTCAGACTGTGGTCAAGCATTTTCATTGGTTCTTCCACAATGATTTCAAACTTATATGCTTTTCAAGCTGCATCCTGTTTTTCCATTTAATTGCTGACTTCACTATTCACAATTTTTTAGCCGCTATTTCCTGGTGAAAGTGCTGTTGACCAACTTGTTGAGATTATCAAGGTACACATAATTTATGTTTAATAATTCTGCAGCACTTGTGAAGTTGATTGAGTATGAATTTTTATTGGATATGTTATTTTGTAGGTTCTTGGTACTCCAACTAGAGAGGAAATTCGGTGTATGAATCCTAATTATACAGACTTTAGGTTTCCACAGATAAAAGCTCACCCTTGGCACAAGGTATCTATTCTTTCATTTCTTTGTTTTAATTGGCTCTTCTTGTTCCGAGTTACACATTCTCGCCTCAAACATATAATGCATAGAACATTTCTTAAAACATGTGACAAATGGAAGTGCTATAATTTTAAAAAGTGAATTATTCCTACCTAAGATATGCAATAATGTTGTGATACATATGTGTGGCATCCATTACTATCAACGGTTTGGGAATTCTTCTCTTTTTCTTCTTTAAATGTGTGAGAACCTTCTTTTTTGGAACAGCTTTTCTTAAGCAATGAGCTTGCATGAGTTCCTTGTACAATGAAAATCAACATGATTATCTGTGAATGCATGTGCAAGTTTTTTTTTTTTTTTTTTTTTTTTTTTTTTTTTTTTGTGGTTTCTAGATTTGTGAGAACCTTGAAAAAGAAAACTAAAATAAAATAAATTTTTTGGTACTCCTTTCTTTAGCAATGAGCTTGCATGAGTTCCTTCTGAGATGAAAATCAGCGGGATTTTCTGTCACACATCATAGTTAAGTACAACCATTGAACTTAGTTCATTTATGGTGCTTGTACTCTGTGGCTGGGAAATGAAATGCTTGCTGAGACCTATGGGAATGAATGCATTGGGAAGGTGTTGCCGATGCATTGTCATTTTATTCAAATTTATCCACCCCCGCTCTATCAAATGTAAAATATTTTTGTGCTTATAAATTCAACAGAGGAACTCAAATCGCAATGCCAAAAAATTATGCTAGCGAAACTTCTCATGATAGCAATCCTATGAACATTTCCAGGTTTTATCTTTTTTTTTTTCCTTGGTTTTTGTTACAGGTTTTCCACAAACGGATGCCTCCAGAAGCAATAGATCTCGCTTCACGACTTCTACAGTACTCACCCAGTCTTCGCTGCACTTCAGTGCGTTTTATTGTTTTGCACTTCCACATGATTATGGTCGAGCAACGATAATTCTTATATGGCTGACATTAATTTACGTTGTTACAGCTAGAAGCCTGTGCCCATCCCTTCTTTGATGAACTCAGGGAGCCTAATGCCCGTCTGCCAAATGGCCGCCCTTTACCCCCACTCTTCAATTTAAAACAAGAAGTATGTCTCTGCACCTTGGAGTCTTGTGTTTATATGTTCATGATTATTGGATTTCTTTTTCAATACATTTGTGTGGTTGAAGCCTTATTTTTCTGGTCTTAGGAAGCAATTACTTCCAATACATTGGTTTGGAAACACAGATTTTTGTAAATGTTATAGTGTGTTATCTGATCAGAAGGAAAATCGTAGCATTTTTATCCTTTCAAAGTAGGGCATACCTTTCTAGAACCTAATAGTTGCTAAACATAGTTCTAAACCATTGTTTTTTATTTTTTGAAATTTGGCTTTTCTATACCATATTTCCAATTTTATTATATCAGAATGTTATGGGGATGTATCTTCCAAAAAATTTGTCTTTGTTGTGTGTGCGTATGTGGGGTTATGTTAGCTTGGAAGGCTTGTTTTCTGGATTTTTCGAGGAAGTTTTTGTTGCCTATTGTTATTTAAAAATTATGATGACTCACAATACATGCTATGATAAATGGGTGGATGCTTTAAGCAATAAATTTTGAGTTTTCACAGATTATGAATGGGCTTAGTTTGTTGATGGATGTTTGTCTGACCTAAAATGCATTGTGAATGACTGTTAAATCTTTTTGTTTCCTTTTGTCCCCTCATGAAAAAAGCTACCTGCATATATTGTTACAATTTTTGCGAGCTATAGAAAATAATGAAGCATATTAGAGCTAATGAGATTCTGTGTGTGGAAGAAACACCCCCAATTATTTAGTTTTTTCTTTTATTTGTTTCTCTTTATGTAAACGGTAACCTTTTTTTTTGCTTTTATTGCTTTTGAAGAAAATCTATGGAATCTATTTTGTTGCGCATGATTTTGAGTGTATTTTATCATTATTGTGTTGCCGTGCAGCTTACTTTAGTCAACGGAGAGATTTATGACTTGTATATATTTCTGTTGGTGGTTGATTGTAGGTTTGGCAATCAATGCTGGCTCCTAATCATTATATTATTATTGTACATCTTCATTTCATTAAATGTAGTTTGAATGAATTGTTGATACATAATTATCAGTTGATTGGATCAATTTTTATCCACGCTTGTGGTTTGAATGAATTGTTGACACAAATTATCAGTGTTGCATTGATTGGATCAATTTTTATCCACGCCTGCTCGATTTTGGTTTCAGTTAGCTGGTGCTTCGCCTGAACTTATTAACAAGCTGATTCCTGAGCATGTGAGGCGGCAATTTGGTCCAAGTTTATTCCAACCAGGTGGCACATAAAATCAAGTTAGTGTTGTAATGATCAAGAAGCCTTAGCCTCTCTAGAGTTATATATCTTCCTTTTTGGGACTTGGGGTAAGGTGGCCACCAACATGATGAAGTAATAGGCTGAGGGGCAACTACTGGGTTTTTTTGAGCCGGAGCTTCTTTCCTTTTTGCCAGCATTTATGGCTTGTATATTGGTCCGAGTAAAAGATGATGTGAATCAGAGTTATGAAGATATGTTCGGGTTTAAGTGAAGGCAGGGGGAAACATGGCTGGAACCAAAGGGTTGGGCTCTTTTACCTAGTAAGTCTGGCTTGTTCTGTTGTTTGCGGTGGTCATCTGTCATGGACTCCTCAACTCCAGTAAACACGAGATGAGGTCGGTTGGTTCGTTTGTTTGTTTATTTTCCTTTGTAGCGCTCTCTAGTTTTTTAAGCTTATTTTGTTTGTGTACATGTTCTTAATATGCGTTTCAAAGCCAGAAAATGAAATATATAAATCTTACCTTTTGAGTTTCAATCTCCTTTTAGCATTATCCTATTCCTAATTCTATGACCGGTGATTTGATGGAAAGTGGTGGGTGGGTGGTTCCACAATTATACACCAGCTACTTTTGACTAATTGAAAGTAAAGTTTACTTTTGTTCTTTAGAATGGAGACATTGCTTTTGAAAGATAACCGGCCTGGTCACCTTACTTGCCAATGAAGGGCTTTAGACGGCACCATGTACAGCTTGCTTAAGACTGCTGATCTGGAGACCCTTTTTCCTTCCCCACTCCATCCCTCCCCTTTGCACATGATTCATGGTCCAACTAACACTCATGGTCCTTAGTCTAGTAGTCTCTGAAGTTGAACCTCTTGTGGATGTTGGGTTGGTGTACGGTTTCAAAGGACCACTCTTTAGGTAAGCCCCAGGTCACAGATGCATATATATATATATATATATATATATATATCTATGAAAAATATTCAAGTGAGGGATTCTTTCACCACACATGTGTGGTGAGGAATTCCTCTTTTTAGGAAGGTTTTAAGTATAAAAGCCCTTTTGTACTTGAAGAGAGTGCATCCTTTTGTATTTGAAATCTCCTTAAAAAGGGAGTTTCTCACCACACATGGTGAGGGAATCCGATTCCTCACTTGAATACCTCCTATATATATATATTTTTTTGTTTGTCCCTCGTTTGGTTATGGTATAAAAAGATGGAACCAAACCTGTGCACATGGTGAGTCGTGGCCCAACCGGGCACAATTATCTGTTAATTGGGTGGACACGTTGGCTTGATCTATTCAAGTTCTAGTTGGACTGGTGTACAATATCAGAAAGGCCACAGGCCCACAGCCTAACGGCTCATAAATCCTTTTCTTTTAATGGTTCTTTTTTTTTTTTAGGGAACATGGCTCTCCACATGATGTAGGTTTAGCCTTTCGTCTAGACATTCAGAGTGTGAACAACTTAGACTTTAAGGTGTAGGCCTTTGTAGGTATGTTGGCCTTTTTTTTCTTTTTTTTTTTTTCACACTTTCTCGTCTGTAAAATGAAGTGTTATGATGTGGATACAGTTACCTCTATTTAACTCTTTCCGAGGAGAATACGAGTCTAGATTATTGTTGCTTCATAATTGGTTTTTTCTTTTATTGGTAGTCTTAATATACTGGGACTTCTTTTTTAGGCGCCACTGGTTGATGCTAGTATCAACGAGTGGTATAATCTGCCTGTGGAAATTTCTATGGTCCAAATAATCCAATACCTAACTTCAAGCCAAAGTCCAATCCACTCCAGCTTCTGAGTTATTTAAGGAGTTTCCAAGGTCAGAGAGGGATCATCTATTTTCGTATGGAAGGCATTAACATGAATTCAAAAAAGGCG
This sequence comes from Cinnamomum chago, assembly GCA_038049695.1. Taxonomy (NCBI): domain Eukaryota; kingdom Viridiplantae; phylum Streptophyta; class Magnoliopsida; order Laurales; family Lauraceae; genus Cinnamomum; species Cinnamomum chago. The sequence goes on along the minus strand of CP142457.1, from coordinate 53,069,831 downwards.
TCCATATTTGGAAAGTAGACCTCTAGTGAGAAAAGGTGACCAACTGTCCAGGTTCAAATCCTAGAAACCCAACAAAAAACCGCTGACTACTATAAGAAGCCAACTAAGAACTGCCACCTCCTACTAATGGGATAAGAGACTGTTCTTTGTTTGAGTATAATTTTATTTGTTTACTTTGTCTTTGTTGTCGCACTGGCAACAATAGAAAGTATTAAACTAGTTACCAGGGATGGATGGCAAAATGGTACGGTAATTATCTGGGAAATCAATAGAACATCTGCGAGCACTGCTTTTTGTTCACAACTTATATTCAGTTTTTTTTTTCTTTTTTTAAAATTTATTCAGCTGAACACAGCAGAACTGATACTGTCTGATTTTGACGAAGATTTTCTAGTGAGCTTTACTACAGTCCATTTGGATCAGTGTATGTTCGTCACAGCAGTGAAATTCATGAGGGGTTCCATCCTATGGGACTGTCTCATCCGTGTACAAGGGAGTGCGCATGAGAAAAATCTCCTTGATTACGAAATTCAATTCCACAAGACGTTTCAATGAGACCTTACCTGTAGACTGCAAGTTCTAATTAACTTGATCGTTACTTTGTATTCTTAAATCGAGATTCAAAAGATAACCTCCCTCCAAACGCGGAATCCCAGGATTCTTTGTTCGAGTTTTCATCATTCATGTACATTGTGCCCCCGTGAATGACTGAAAATACAGGATGCACTGCTCAGAACTCGGAACCCATATATTGTATCCAAATTTGATTTTAACTAAAAAATTGTGGAAATTGAGCTATTAAATGCTAAATGATTCCAAATCCAAATCGGAAATGTTGAATGCAAAAGGGCTTCAAAAACAGACCTTTAAATGTATAAATTGAGCTATTAAATGGAAATGATTAAAGCTAAGTAGATCCTGAAATATCAAAAGTAGTTACCTACCTGGGAGTTGGTAGGGTGACATGGGGCGAGTTTGGCAACTCTACTAATAGAGTCAAGTGAAGTAAAGTTGATTTTGAATAAAAAATAAATAAATAAGTGAGTTATGATGATATTTTATTTTTAATTGTTTATTATGGAATTTTTTTTACTTTTTATATAAGAAAGTGAAGTTTTTTATATCTTATTGGATAAAGGTAGTTGTTTTTCTATTTTTTTTTTTTTTTTTTTTTTAGGGGACTTTGGTCGGAGGTCCCTCAACTCCTCACTTTATTGCAAACAGTCCACAAAAAAAAAAGGTCCAGCCAAAGGTCCCTCATTCACAATTTGGTACGTAAAAGGTCTAATTTGCCCTTACATTCATTCTGTCTTTATTAAGATAAGGCCAACGAAAGCGTTACACTCATATCGCAAAAAGACTTTCGAATATTCTGAAACAGGAAAGAAACGACGAAGAAGGCGACATTCTCGTCTCTGTGACTACATGCAACGAGTAACAGCAGGTTAGATAGAAATTTCAAAAACTTTCCTTAGATTAACTGTTTCATTGCAAGTTAGAGTTTGCATCAAAGATATCTTCGATTTCGACAAGAGGAGATACAAGAAAGACGACATAGAAACCCTAGTTTCAGAAGACGGTTCCACAACTGCATAACTGTTTCCGAAAGCATACAAAGACAGTTCAAAATACTCATTTCCATTGTAAGTTCAAAGTTTCTCACTCTTTTTCGTTTGGAAACCCTATCTTACTGTTAATCACCGATTTAAATGATTTTCTACCATTCTCTCTGCTTCCTCTTCTAATAACGAAAACCCAATCAGGAAATGGCCAGAACGAAGTCCTCAATAGTTTCAGAAAGCCAAGGGCAAAAGGAATAGAGAGTTGAAGGTATCCAGAGTCAGATTTTTTTCTTTTTTTGGCTTATAATGCCTGTCATTTTTGTATAAATTAGAAATGTTGAACCAAATGTATAACATTCATATCTGAATCTAAGATAAATTTATCTGTGCCTTGTGCAATTTATTTGTGATCTGTATTCACTTATCTTACTCTTTGATGATATGTATCTGTGTATTTTTGCAATTTATCTGTGTTTTGTGCGATGTTGAATCAATGTCTCTTGATTTTAAATGAGATTAAAAGCAAGGGAGTGTGATGCTGGACTGAAAATTCAACAAGACTTTTGGGTATTTCATGAATTTATCTGAGTTTATATCAAATTTATCTGAGTTTATATCAAATTTATCTGAGTTTAAGATAAATTTATCTGTGTATTTTTACAATTTATCTGTGTTCTGTGTGATGTTGAATCAATTTCTCTTGGCTTTATCTGAGACTAAAACCAAGAGAGTGTGATGCTGGACTGAAAATTGAACAAGCCTTTTATGTGTTTTATGAATTTATCTGAGTTTATATCAAATTTATCTGAGTTTAAATCAACTTCATATGATTTATCTGTGACAATTTATCTGACTTTCTAACAATTTATCTCAACTTATATCAATTTTATCTGACTTCTGTGGCAATTTATCTGACTTTGTAACAATTTATCTGAACTTGTGTCAAATTTATCTGACTTATGTGTCATTTTATCTGACTTTCTAGCAATTTATCTGAACTTGTGTCAAATTTATCTGACTTCTGTGTCATTTTATCTGACTTTCTAACAATTTATCTGAACTTATATCAATTTTATCTAACTTCTGTGACAATTTATCTGACTTGTGTGACAATTTATCTGAACTTATATCAAATTCATCTGAGTTTATATCAACTTCATACGAGTTTAAGATAAATTTATATGTGTATTGTGCAGTTGTATCTGTGTTCTGTGTGATGTTGAATCAATTTCTCTTGGCTTTATCTTAGATTAAAACCAAGAGAGTGTGATGCTGGACTGAAAATTGAACAAGCCTTTTGTGTGTTTCATGAATTTATCTGAGTTTATATCAAATTTATCTGAGTTTAAATCAACTTCATATGATTTATCTGTGACAATTTATCTGACTTTCTAACATTTTATCTGACTTCTATGTCAAATTTATCTGACTTCTGTGTCATTTTATCTGACTTTCTAACAATTTATCTGAACTTGTGTCAAATTTATCTGACTTCTGTGTCATTTTATCTGACTTTCTAACAATTTATCTGAACTTATATCAATTTTATCTGACTTCTGTGACAATTTATCTGAACTTATATCAAATTTATCTGAGATTATATCAAATTTATCTGAGATTATGTTAAATTTATCTGAGTTTAAGATAAATTTATCTGTGTATTGTGCAATTTATCTGTGTTCTGTATTCAGTTGTTTTAATCTTTTTGTGATATGAATCTGAGTTATTTTACTATATGCAGGAGTAAAACACAACAAGAGAAAGAGGGTGGAAGATAAACCATCAAACAAGAAAGAAGTCAGTGAAGACATAGATGCTGAGAAGCCTAGCGCTCATTACCAGTTCAGATCAAATCTGGTCTCAACTGTTTCACTCGTCCAAAGCATCAAACAAATGATCACTGAAGTCCACAGAGTTGAATTAAGAAAGACTCCATTCTGGAGCCTTTTGGAATGCATGCTGGACAACAAATTATCTGAACAGATGTGCAGAAAGAATGACAAGGACATTATCTTGATCCTTGATACATACAACACACAACGAAGGCAATTCAGATTAGGAAGGTCCTATGTGCCACTCACTGCAAATGATATATCGCTGATATTTGGCGTAACCAAGTTCCTAAACGACAAGCATTGCAGCTGGTCACTTGAAAACTACCAAGCCAGGCAAGTAGCTGCTGATGATGACTTCGAGAACTGACGAAAAAACTACAGCAATGAGACAAACAATTTGTTTCCAATCAAGTTGATGTATTTTATGTAAATCTCTTTATATGAAAAGTGAATGTTCAACAGACTTGTGAATGTATTTTTTTGGTTCACATGAAGGTTGGACAAACATTTCTGTCAATGTAATTCTCACATTTGTGAATGAATGTAAATAGAATTATTCCTGTCAATGTCTCCGTACGTCAGCACTATGCAATCTTTTGTTCTAATCTCTGGTGGAATTTTATCTGACTTCTGATAGAAATTATCAGAGTTCTGACTGACCCATGGATGAAATTATCGGAGTCGAGGTGAAATTATCTGACTTATGAATGAATTTATCTGACTTCTGAATCAAGTTATATGAGTGATTGGTGAAATTATCTGAGTTCTGACTCAAATTATCTGAGTCCTGGCTGAAATTATCTGACAAATGGATGAAATTATCTGACTTATATATGAAATTATCTGAGTCCTGTATGAAATTATCTGAGTTCTGACTCAAATTATTTGAGTCCTGGTGAAATTTATCTGACTCATGAATGAATTTATCTGACTTCTGAATCAAGTTATCTGATTCATGAGTGAAATTATCTGAGTTCTGACTCAAATTATCAGAGTCCTGGGTGAATTTATCTGACTCATGGATGAAATTATCTGAGTCCTGGTGAATTTATCATTTTTCACATATACAAATTCAAACCCAACCTCAATTGAATATCTGCACAATACACTTCTAAACTCTCCAACACCACCCTCAAACCTCTGCCCCACATCTCTAATATCACTTGCCCAGCCGGAAGACAGCAACATCTTCTCCTTGTGGGTACAAAACTGTGGAAGAAGATCTGTCTCTATATCTGTATCCTCGTACCCCACTAATGGTAGGGCATCTTCAGCTAAATGATCACCAATTTCCTTTTGATCATCGTCCTCCGGTTCCTGCGATTCTGATACAAATACATCAACTGTCCCCAATCCCATTGAAGAAGCCAGCATGGACAAGCTCATTAGATCCGAATCGCTGTCCAGCAAGCACTTTGGGTGGCCAGGCAACGCATAAGTAAAACAAACCATGTTCATTGTAAGATTTCTCCACTTGTTACAAACTTGACGTATCAAACCATCATAGCTCATACCCCGACTCAAATGAATAACAGCCGTAAGCATGCCATACTTACAGAGAAGCAATAACGGCTGTGACATCTGTAAAACAACAAGATTCAATGAATATAAATGGTCACTATCATTGCAAAAACTGTAAATGACTCAGATAAATGTTGACTCTAAACTTAGATAAATTGTACATAACGCAGATAAATTGTACATGACTCAGATAAACTGTACATAACTCAGATAAATTTTGGCTCTAAACTCAGATAAATTGTACATGACACAGATAAATTGTACATAACTCAGATAAACTATACATAACTCAGATAAATTTTGGCTCTCAACTCAGATAAATTGTACATGACTTAGATAAATTGTACACAACTCAGATAAAATTGTACATGACTCATATAAATTGTACACAACTCAGATAAATTTTGGCTCTGAACTCAGATAAATTGTACATAACTCAGATAAATTGTACATAACTCATATAAATTGTACACAACTCAGATAAAATTTGGCTCTCAACTCAGATAAATTGTACACAACTCAGATAAATTGTACATAACTCAGATAAATTCAATACAGAAATCAGATATTGTGTATATAACTCAGATAAAATCACACAAACTACGATTTGTCTGATTAACAGTCAGATAAATTTCATGCTAAAAGTCAAATATCTTAGATTACATTACTTCTTCCACAATGCATCTCTGAAATAAGACTGGTAAATAAGTCATGCTCTAGCTAATCTAAATGCATGACCATCAAATCTTTTCTACATCAACTGAGCTGATACAAATTGAATACTTCATCACCAACAAAACTAAAGAAACCTAACTATCAAGACTCGAAAAGAAAAATGAAAAACTTCAAGTCCATATAAAAGATAGAACTGTTACACAAAAGTTAGATCTGAAATCAACTTCACGTCCATATAAAAGATAGAACTGCTACACAAAAGTTAGATCTGAAATCTGCTATACAGTAAATCAAACTACACAGCTAAAAACCAATAAGGATAGAACTAAGCATGCGCATCAGAAATATGTATATATCTACACATTCATATAACAAAAACTGCATAATCTCTCATGTAAACAGAAAAAATCGCTTACCTCAAAAAAGATGAATCCCTTCCCAACGTTTGGATCTGGTTTCTGCTTCCAAGCCAATGAACTGTTTCCTAGCCAATCAATATACGAGACTATAATCCAATTACAATAGAACTCCTACCAAAATATTGATCTGCAATCTGCTCCGCAAACAATGAATCTCTCTCTCGTTAGGTTTCTACATTCAGATTCAATATCATAAGCGTTTGCAGGTTTAGATTCAAAAAACGAGATCTGCGCTGAATGACAGGGGCATATCAGTAATAACTTCCCCACTTATGCACTTAAATCGTGGCTAAATAATAGTGACACGTTGGGGACCACTCCACTGCATGCTGCGACGGTTACAGGGGTAAATTAGTCTTCAAAATTGAAACCGTGTGGATAGAGGGACCTTAGGCTGCAAACATTCTAACTGCTTGGACCAGAGCCTTTAAACAGAATCCGCCTGGACTGGAGGCTGGAAACATTCCATTCGAGGGACCTTTCGCTAATTAATCCTTTTTTTTAAGAGATAGAGGGAGTATTGAATTAAAATGCTTTTGATAAGAAATGACAGAGGGAGTATTGAATTAATGGACTTCTACTCCAAAGTCAGCATTTTTCTGGCGAGGGAATCATCTTACATCCGATTCCTTGAATATAAAAAAATCTGATTCTGGATTCGTCTGTTCCAGATCACAAATGCTTGGATGATCGGACAATCCACAGCCGTTTTCATCCAACTTGTGTACCTGACCAGCATTCCCAAAGCCATGGAGATCTGGATTTTCAAGATCTACAAATCTAATAACTTCAAGTCTAATTGTAGAAAATGAAACCCATTTCATCTGTCATCCGAAATCCCCACAACAAAATCTCTTTTCTCAAATCGAATCTCCTCATTCAATCTTCCCTTTCAATCCCTACAGACTCCATTGCCTCCAAATTCAACTGCAGAACCTCCATTTCCAATAGATTCAGTGCAGAAAGTTACGGGCGATTCTTGGATGCTTGCCTTCTTAGTAAGAACTTGTATAGTGGCAAACTCGTCCATGCCAAGATAGTAATTGCAGGCCTGGAGAGGGACTCCTTCCTCATAACCAAGCTCATTGGCCTTTACTGTGTTTGTGGAAATGTCCCAGTAGCAGAATGGGTCTTCAATCAGGTCTCAAATTGCAATGTTTTTCTAATGAATGCCATGATCAGAGGATACTGCGCAAATGGGTTGTATCAGAAGGCCTTGGATTTCTTAGAGGTGAAGATGGAAGATGGGATGAAACCCGATTCCTATACCTTGTCTTGTCTTCTCAAGGCGTGTGGCCTGTTATTCAACCTCCAGGAAGGCGGGAGAATTCGAAACTTAGCTGAGGAGAGTGGGTTGGACAAGGATATCTTTGTTTCAAATGCCCTTATTGGAATGTATGCAAAATGCGGAAGCCTGGTAGATGGTATTCAGGTGTTTGAAAGAATGCCTCAGAGGGACATTGTGTCGTGGAATTCGATAATTTCTGCTTATGTGCAAGAAGGATTTGAAGAGGAAGCGATTGTTAAAGTACAGGAGCTGGTTAGAAGTGGACTGAGACCAGATCATGTAACAATTATAAGTGCATTGTCGATGTGCTCTTCAGTTGAGATGCTTAGAGAAATACATGGTTATGCTGTAACAAGTGGATATGAGTGCATTTCAACAGTGCGCAATTCCCTTATTTCGATGTATGGCAAGTGTGGCAGAGTCGAAGAGTTTCGCTGGCTTTTCGATAACTCAACCTGTCCTGATAATGCGACATGGAATGCTGTTATCTCTGGCTATGCTCAGAATGGCCGTTTTGAGGAAAGTATAAAACTTCTTCGGGACATGAAGCTTGTGGGATTCGATTCTGATGTTGTTACTTACAGTGGGATCATCTCTTCTTTTTCCCAGAATGGCCAGTCCGAGCAAGCGATGAGAATCTTTGAGGAACTGCTGAATTCAGGACTCAAGCCGGACATTATAACCATAGCCAGTGTTCTCCCTGCCATTTCTGATTTGCAGTACTTCGATAAATGCAGAGAAATCCATGCTTACTCTTACAGATATGGATTGGAATATGATCGACGAGTAAGAAATGCTCTTGTTTCTGTATACAGCAAATGTGGTTCAGTACAAGATGCCAAGCAAGTCTTCTCCAAAATAATGGAGCGTGATGTAATTTCTTGGAGCTCGATGATTGTTGGTTATACACAGAATAGCTTCCTTAATGAGGCCCTTGATACATTTAGACAGATGATTATTAGCAAAACCACACCGAATCCTATCACTATTACAAGCGCTCTATCAGCTTGTGCAGGTATGGCCAGTCTTCGACATGGAAAAGAAATCCATTTGTGGGCACTTAAAAACAGATTTGAAGGCCAAACGTTTGTGGCCAGTGCTCTTATTGACATGTATGCAAAATGTGGAAAGATAAAAGAGTCAAGGAGAGTATTTGATCTGATGACAGACAGGAACTTGGTTACTTGGAATGCAATGATTGGAGGTTATGCAGTTCATGGGCTAGGGGAGAATGCTCTTGAGATCTTCGGGATGGTGGAAGAACCTGATCAAATCAGTTTCCTTGCAGCTTTGTCAGCTTGTAACCATGGAGGGCTTGTTGACAAAGGGACTGATATCTTTAACAGTATGAAAAGGTTAAGAGTAAGTCGTACAGAAGGGCACTACTCCTGTATGGTAGACATGCTGGGGCGATCAGGAAGGGTAGATGAAGCTTTGGATTTAATACAGAATTCACCAGTAGAAGCTAATGCTGATATCTGGGGGGCATTGCTAGGGCCATGTAAAACGTATTCTAATTTAGAGATTGCAATTTACGCAGGTGCTCGAGTAATTGAATTGGGCTGCAAGAATCCAGGATATTATGTGCAGTTGTCTAATATATTGGCGGATTTTGGGAGGTGGGAAGATGCGGAGGTAATGAGGAAGTTGATAAAAGAGAAAGGGGTGAAGAAGGTTGTTGGCTGTAGCTGGATAGAGGTGAATGAAGGTGTGCATTCCTTCGTTGCAAGGGACAGAGCCCAACATCCTGAATGGGAAAGCTTGTTTAAGACGCTGAAGGGCTTAAATGAGCAAATGAAGGGGATGGGATGAGTTGTTGGTACTAGTGCAAGCAGATTTCTCCTCCCAAAAACTTGTTTTCATGTTCTTTATCATAACATGAAGGGAGAAACATTTTTCTCTCTTAAACAATCCTGTGTAGAAAAGAAGAAAGAAAAAACATAAATCTGTATAATACCCATCAATCTTCATAAACATAAAGCAAGATGATGTTGCACTCTTGCAAGATTTAAATGATAATGAAGGAACTTCTCAATGTCAGTGGTCATGAGTGTCCAACTTCATTTCTGCTTCCATCCCATCAGAAAAGGGCTTTTCATTTTTCTTTTTATAACTCTAATCTACCCCCCTAAAATGTTCTATTTAATCTATTTTCTTGTGGGACTAGAAAATGCAGTTTAGGGCCATTTTATTTAGTTGGTCTTTAATTTCAAAGATTTCTGAACAATACCTTCTTGAGAGAATGGCAAAGGTGAAGGATTAAATACGAAGATCCGAACTCATGAAATTCCATCCCCTTCAATAGGAAAATCATTGTTCACCCATCATGATCATTACAATCAAATCGGCCAAGCCTTATTCCATCAATTTGAGATCAGCATTAAGAGTTCTATTCTAAACATACATTTGGAGCTGCGAATTAGGAAATCTCCCTCTCTCTAGGCTCTCCTAAGCTAAAGCTTAAGATAAAAGTTTGTAAGCTCATGCTTGTGAGGCCCATTTTTTGTCCATCCAAATAGACTAAACACGCAACCCCCCTGAATTACACGTCCACCAACTTTCGGTCAAATTCAAATTACTGGACCATTGAATCGACGGTGTACCAATCTAAATGGAGTGTTTACCATTAAATTTTTGGGGCCCGGATGGAGATGATGGAAACCACAGTTATGGCTGATTTTTTATTTTTCTGTTTAGCAAAAAAGAGGGTTCTAGGGAGTCCTTGAAATCCCCCCATCCTCATCCTCATGTGGGTTCTCAGGTGGGCCCACCACACACTTGAGTTTACCCCATGTGGCAGCTCTCCTAAGCTAAAGTTTAGGATAAGTTAATCATGCATTTAGAGTTTAAAACAGTAATAAATAATTAACAAACTATGTATGATCCGCAAACAGTGCCAAAGTTGAAGGCAAACCTAACCCTTCCTCAAGATATTGACCCCATATCAACCATCAAGTTTGTGAGTACATTCATTATTCATATGCCTATTCAATTAAATAGGAAAACAAATTTCCCCAGAGCCAGACTGCTGCAACCAACTTTGGTACCATCCATTCTGAATTTTGAGCAGCAAATTCAAACCATTCTTCATCACCTTAAGCCCACATCCGGTTTTTAAATGCCTAATATCAGTAATTTGACGAGATCGAAAACAAGTCTATGGAGGCTTCCTTTTCTAGAAGTTGCAATGGTAACAATATATTTTTCTCACAAGAGGATCAACTTATTTTTTTATAAGTTTTGCAGGTTTAAAGCTATGGAAATGATGTTCTAAACAGAAAGGGTCTCCAAGACTGAAGGAGTTCCCTCTATAATACAATTTTGCAAAGGATATCATAGCCCACCCACAACAAGCTTTATATTTGAATCACCTGCACAAGCAACAGAAAACAAAATCTTTAGAGGATCTTCTCCATCAACTGTCATGAAGCTAGATGCTTCAGGTCCATGGTAAAGATCAGAGAAGGGGGTTTAGAAAGACATGGAATAAATAGGAGAATAGAGAAAGAATCCAGTGTTGTTCCAGCATGAAGTGGATCACCCAAGACAACTGAAAGTCGCCATTGGCTAAAACAGAAAACATGATTCTACTGGTGGAATTTGTCTAATGACAAGAACAAGATCACTTGGAATTCTTCAAATTGAGACATTTTTAATGCCCTCGATTCAAGAGCATCCAGTATTCTTGGCAAAAAAAAAAAAAAAAAAAACAAGTTAATACTATACAGGAATTTTAGAAAATGCCCTACAGTCCAAAATTTCTAACAAAAATTCTTGATGTCAAACAGGCCCCAAATAAATAGTTTTTAAAAAATATTGGTGGTATTGTGGAAAAAAAAAAAACACGTTAATAATCATCATTGATAGTCCAACTAAACGATGGGGACAGGGGAATAACATTAAATTATGGCAATACAGTGGGCCTGAACACTAACGGAAAACACAATCAGGTTCTAATAATGATAGGATCATAATGGTCCCACCTGACAAAGAAGACAAGATGGACTACTTAATAACCAAAATCTTAGACGGAGCAACTAATAATGCAAATGCAATAGTCAATAGGCACACCTAACGGACCATGTAATCACAATAGGCTCATTCCAATGTTGGCAATGTAGATGATGTCCATCATCATTATCATCATCAAAGCCTTCTCATATCCATGTTGGGGTCGGCTATCAGAATTCATGTTTAGCTAGTGACAAAGTTTTATATTGGCTGTCAACCTATCTAACACAACCCTCCTTTATCTAGACTTGAGATAAACAATAAAAACTGGTGAAGTTTATTGATAGTAAACCAATCCATTAATAGAAATTGCCATGGCTACCAAGGTCAAAAATCACTGGTGGACGCAGAACAAGCAATGGGAAGTTGGGAACACCCCCAATCTCACGAGTAGGTCCAGTTGGGTTTATTCGACAAATTAGTCAAGGATTCATTCAATGGCTCAATGAGATTCACAAATGGGAAGGAATTCTATAGATGTGTAATAGAATTATTCACAGAAGATGGTTGTGAAACACTGGTGTCTGAACGCCTCTGTTTTTGTGCTCTACTCACTTAATTTGACGGTAAGCCCTATTATAACCATGTAAGCAACATCAACTGCCAAACACGAGCAGGAGGAAGGGTTGGGAGTAGCAAATCAACTTCCAACCACAAACAGAAGGATACATGGTAGCAAATCACCCAACCTTCAATGAGCTCACACATCTAGACTTCTAGGCGCAACAAATCTAAGGTAAAGCTCCAAGCCAAAAACCATAACTCTAGAACTCCTTCCCCTTGCTGACAGTCTTCACCACAAGATGAATAAGGTTTCACCCCAATGAAGTTTCCCACTCTCTCTCTCTTCTTTCACTAAACATCTGAATGACGTGAAACAATTTGGGCCATCGCTAAACATGGTTTCAAAAGCAATGGAACAAAAGATAGAAACCTCAAAACAATCACAATCATATAAAAAATGAAAAATAGTGAGTGACTAGCTGAACTAGGATTCCTGGGCTTAAAGTAAATAAAGAAACATACTGACAGTTTTAATCTTTAAAAAAAAAAAAAAAGCATAGAAAACAGAACTAGGATTCCATAAGCCCCTCTTTATGGAACTTGGGCACCCATTGATCCACATGGCCCCATCACTTGTGTATGTATGCATCAACCACTTCAAACCATCTAACAAATAAATACTACACGCAAGAACCTCACATGGGGTATGTTTTTTATAGTCCAGAAATAGCTCTCGAATTATATATTGAAAGGCAACAAGTTCAAGGAGCTAGGAAAAGGAAGAGGCCAATAAAATAAAGACCTAGAGTGGAGTAGTGAATAATATATTACAATATGTGAATACATTGAGACCATGAAGTCTAGAAGTGGTGAAGATAATTATAATCGCTCCATGGAGAAATGACTAATCTGCTCTTTTTTCTTTTTTTTTTTTCCAAAGGGGTTGGTAGTTTTAGGGTTGGTAGTTTTAGGGTAGCATAACAAGCAATTGAGATATATTTAGGATTTTACTCTTCAAACCCGCTCTAGACTACATGTGATTATAAATAACCTAACCACCACCATCCCATAGGTAGCTCTGGGCTAACCCGACCTCTCCTCTACCTGCACAATTCCTCATTGTGATGCAGGCCAGACAATAAGTCGGCTAACTCATTGGGTCCAGCCTATAGGTTTACGGGGACATCCATTTAGTTAGAAAATATTATTTAGTAGTTTGGTTTGTTTATTATTAATATTAGTTATTTTTTTTTATTTTAGATATGATTGATATTTTAAAAATTATAGTTACTTGAGGGATCAAGCCAACTCCTTTATACCGGACCAATGGACACTGTAGCATGGATTGTGAGGGAGTTGAGGGCTTGGTCAACAGAGCAAATAAATGGCATTTCCAAAGTACAATCACTGCAGAAATCCCAAAACTCCTGTAAAGCAGAATTTCAGAATCACTGCCCCATTAATAGGACTCCCTTCCAAAATAACAACTAAAAAACCATATTTCAGTTTTAATGGAAAGGTTTTTTTCGATTCTAAAGTCCAAACACAGATAAACTTCTGCAAATATTAAGATATCATCCTCTACTCCAAATGACCTTCATAAACGACAACAAGAAGAAGAAATCACAAGATCTCATTACATTACAGTACCTCGATGTAGCATATTCCCACTTTTTTCATTGTTATGGCCTCAAAGACGAGAAGCCGTTGCGGTCGTCGACTTCTTATTCTCAACCAAACCTAGAACTTCACAAACTTCAGGAAACGACGCTTTCCTTATCCCCGCATAGACCTCTCCCTTCCACTTCCTCCCCGCCAGCTCCTCCCCCAGTCGCATCGCAGCCTCCACCGTCTCCCCCGCGCTATCGTGCGCCGCGTCGATGATCCCCTCCTCCAAAGCCCTCGCCGCCGTGAACTTCGCCGCCCGCAGCACCACGTCCCTCCTCGCCCTCGCCGCCCCGATCTTAGACCGCATCAGCCCCATGAAATAATCCGGAAACGGAAGGCCGATGTCGAGCTCGCTCATGTACAGAAAACCCCTGTCCTTCCTCATCAGCACGTAGTCGTGGCTGATCGCGAGCATGAATCCGGCCGCCGCCGCGTGGCCGGAGACGGCTGCGATCGTCGGCATCGGGAGGGAGAACAGGTCGGCGACGATCTGCTGGAATTTGTCTACCATATGCTGGAGCCGCTCCAGGAAGCCGGATCCGGCAGCTTGGGCCCAATTGAGATCGAAGCCGTTGGAGAAGAACCTGCCCTCGGCGGTGGTGACTAGAGCGGAGCCGGGAGTGGGATCGGAACAGACGCGGCGGAGGACAGCCTGGATGGAGTCGATTAGGGTGGGGCTGAGGCGGTGCTCGCCGTCGCCGGTGAGGGTGAGCACGTAAACGCTGCCGCGCTTCTCTAACGTGCACATGGTTGTTTCTTCTCGATCGAGGTGCCTAACTAACTTGTCATATGATAGGATAAAGCTACCGTACAGCGGTGCGGTATTATAATATGATGCAGTACCTGGGAAAAAACATAGAAAAAGAGGTATTTGTTAGTTAGTTCAGCCCGGGCCACAATTAGCAATCATTGAAGGTTTTAATGGATGATCTAGATGAACCTGAACTTGAAAAAGAAAAGCATGATCAAGAACTGCAGATATTGGTGTATGATCCCATCAAAGATTTTTGCATGTGAAATCGAGATACCCAATGCAAAAAATACACCATGCACACATTTACTACATTCATTACTCAGCACTTATTACCCATGCATCATTCAAATATGTATTTATTGCTTAGCCATACATTTAGACAATGCCAATCATTTGGCATTTACTAGTTTGCATATTTAAATAAAATGCTATTCATTATTAACTTTGTTTTAACCTTGAATTTAGAGATTGTGAGTTATTTAAAGACTAATAATATATATGTATAATTATGTTGAGAATTATTTAGAAATAAAGGCAGGAAGGAGTCCAGTCCTGCTCAAAAGGGTCATCTTTATCATGATATTTTTGCATTTTTCAAGCTTCTTGAAATCTCTTCACTGAAGAAAAAAAAAAAGGGATTCTGAAAAAGTCCATTTACCAAAAACCTAACAATGGTGCCCTTAAATGTGCGCTGCAAAATGAAAATTTTCATTTCTTTTGGGAAGTTATACTATTTTTATTTTATTTTTATATTTTATTGACTTTATTTTATCTTATTTGGCGAATAGAGTCTATAGGTATGTTGGATTATCTCTTTTATTGCATAATAAGGGATTTTTGCATTTAGATTCCTATTTCCACTATTTGAATATTCAACCTTCTAATCTGAATGTGGTGGGCATGGTGAAATCAATGATTATATATAGACTCTTTTATAAAACAAAATAATAATTATTTTGATTATTTGGATATTATATTTAATAAAGAATTAACTTAAAAAGATTGTTAATAATAAATACTTATACATGTAAGACATCAATATTATTTTATTAGTTTGCATAATATTTTAAAAATATATAGTGACATTTTAGACATTTATGATATAAAATAAATTCATAGATCACTGATAATAATTAACACTTACGGTATTATTTTATCAACACTAGATATATATATATATATAGTTACAAGCAAATAGGCAAAGATATTAGTGATTCACTGTCCTCTAAAGGCATTACTATTTTTGTTAAGTATTTGTCCATCTTTAATGTCTATTATTATAATAGCATCAATTATTATTTTAAGAATGATAAATAACATGTTTTTATTATAATTTTTAAAATAATTTAAAAAAAATTAAAATATATATTTTTATTTTTTGTCTCGGGCTAGGCACAAGCCCCTTTAGTTAGTGATTGTAGCCTCAAGTGCAAGGCCGCGATTGTAGTAATAACTCGGTGAAGTCCGAGGTCGATCCATAGGGAGTAATTAATCGTGCAAAACCTGTCCCATTTAAAACTAGTTCTAGCCTAAAAAAAAACTATACAAATCAAATGTCCTACTTTAATTAAAAATTAATTACAAGTCTGAAAAAAAAAATTACAACCAAAGAAAAAAAAACCCTAATCTAAGTACTGCATCACCATAAGAATTATTAGTCCAACCGGTTGCAATAGTTATTAAGATGCATGAAAATGAAATTAAAAAATTCAGAGAATAAAAAAATGGATTTTAATTCTAAACCTTTGCAATAATTACTTTGCTAAATGCCATCAATAAAAATCAAGACCATCGCACCAAGTGCGCACTGTCACTACGCACAAAAATTCGATGTTGACCCATTGGTGAAGACCAAGACCTCATAAACTTGATTTATTAATGAAAGACCCATTACAAGCAAATAACAATTACAAAATTATTTGAATCAAAATAAAATGCATCAAACCTTACCTTAGACACATGAAACACTAAACGGAGGAGAGGGACTCGCGATCTTGAACGGCGATCCAACCGACTCTCGTTTTGCGATCTGAAATCCAAGCAAGGGAAGATGATGAATGGCTGGTCCAATGGTGGATTGACAGTAGCAACGGCGGTGGTGCGACGGTGGCGTAGAAATCCAAGTGGTGGTGTGCCTTAGGGAAGGCCTTGGATGAAATTGTGATGGAAGGAGGATAGACTGAAGAGAAATTAATGGAAAAGGAAATGAGATGAGTTGCTGGTCCTCCAAGGAATGGAGGGGATTATGGACGTGTGTGTGAGAGAGATTGAGAGGGCATATGGGGGTATAAGGGTTTGAGAGGGCATATGTGGGTATAAGGGTGAGAGAGATTTTTAAAATAAAAAGGTTAATGGGAGAGAAAGAAAGAGAGAGAATTAAAGAGGGGGGAGATTCACGTGAGAGAGTGGAGATGGGAGAGATTCACGTGAGAGATAGAGATGGGAGAGAGAAAGAGAGAGAATTTAGGGATGAGGGAGTTAGAGATTGAGAGGGAAAGAATAAAGAGAGAAAAATTAGGAGGGGAAGAGAGAAAGAATAGGGGGATAGTGATTTTTGGTAGATTTAGAAGACTTTTGTGGGAATTTCATATTGGAAACAAATTTTGAAACTCATGTGGAGAGCCCATTTTTTTGGATGTGTGATGTCTTTGGGAGAATCTTGGGTTGCAAGGTTTCAAAATTTGAGGCCTATCCATTTGGAGTTTAAGTGCTAAAATCTTGGATTCTTTGAATTTGTTTCCAACTTGAATTGCTAATCAAGATCTTCCAAGTTTTCTTCAACTCTTCATGGAAAAATATCCTTAGATGGGCCCACTTTCTCTCCTTGGAATTTATGCCAAACGTAGATGGGTCCCATGGTGCATTTGCTTCATCAATTCTTTTATGTGGGCCCCAATTTCTGAGATTCCCTACAAAAATAAAAACAACTGTCAAAGAATAATTTATTCATATAAGGAAAGAATTATGCAAGATGCGGGCCCAATTCACATTAAATAGATGCATAAAATGTCACCATTTTATCAAATTTTCTTTTAAATCAATGGTGCAAAGAAAGCATATCATTTTATTTGTAAATAAAAAGCAATGAGAAATTTGTGACTTTCAATGCCAAGAAATTGAGAAATTCATAATTTATGTGAAATGCAATTTTTGGATGAATTTTGACTCGAATTCAAACTTTGATACCCATAAACATAAAACATAATTTTTTTTACTAAAATGGTCCGTGATTTGATGATTAAGTCCTTAATTAATTCTAAAATAATGAGGAAATTATGCATTTTTAAGGACTTATCGCACCCCCCCAACCAGCATTTTGCTAGTCTCGAGCAAAATATGCGAACCATGGTTGGTCTTCTAGCCTAATATAATCTAAATGCAAAGACAAAATGGAAAACACCACTTTCGCTGGTAGCGTATGCAGCAAGCCCTTAAACCCATAGGTTACCCCTAGTAGACGAGTTGGTCCTCGTGAGGGTTTGTAGTGAATATGCCCACAAAATTCATTTACCTAAAAATAAAATAAAATAAAATAAATCAACGAAAAGTTTTTCAAAAGACGATTGTGTCAAATCGGATGCCTTGAATCCTCGAATAATCAAGATTTCAGACTTTTCAAAATCTGGTTCATGTTTTTCTTTTCAAATCTTTTCAAAAATTATACCAAAACTTTGGATGCCCTGTGCAGGTGTATACATCAAATCAAAAATTTTAAATGTTCTATGATAATGCCATTAAAACAAAATTCTCTCTAAGAATTTCCAACTTTCCTAGATTCGGGGTAAATACAAGTCTCCTCTCAAGACTACTATGACGGTTTTCGCACTACTGTTTTTTCAAAGGCCGTGAGACGCACCCTTTTTTTTTTGAACGCACACATGTGACTGTGCAATGCCTAGGTCCCTTAAGCTTTCTAGTTAACCCATGTAATGAGCGTTAGGCCAATGACTCCCAAAACAAATGTCTTTAGGGCACTAGGTATATAAATACCCCTATGGGCTTACTAGCTCGGGTTAAAAAGGCTACGAACCCAAACTAGTCACACAACTAAACACTTTCTTTTTTTTTTTTTTTCTTTTTTATAAACACCTATTGTGCATCCCTTGACACCTTTTTTTTTATTTTTCTAAACGGTCCCCAACAATAGGCAGCCTTTTTCAATTCGCCCGAATTAATTCACTGGTTTTGGTTGGCCTAACCTTATCGATGAACCAGGAGAACTCATATGACCAAATTTCAGAAAGTCATCTCTTTTTTCTCTCTTGAAAGAGTTCTGAAAATGACACTTAAATCTTTTTGTCCAAGACTTTTGAAATGATGTACACGTGTTACAGTGAAATTCAAAGTTCGGTATTCTATTTTTCTTTCAAAAAAATGTGAACCTTCATTTTACTTCCTTCCAAAAATTCTGAAATTTAAGATTTCTATACATCTTCGAATTGTCAAGTTCTTTTGAAAAAAATCCCTCTTTTTTTTTTGGGTTTTTTTTGTTTTTTTTGGAAAACTATGCAAAAACGAAAAAAAAAATTTGTCTAAAATTGGACAAGTGTGCTTGTTCCACCCCCTAACCTAAACTAAACAGCGTCCTCGATGTCATACATGAAATGCAAAATGGAATGTAACATGAGGTGAAAATGTAAAGGGAGGAAAGGGGTAGAAAGCACCTGGAGTAATGAAGTTTTCGCGTAGAAACCTGTCCAATGTGAGACAAAGAACACAAAAAGAAAAAGCAAGAAAAGAAAAGAATATATATATATATATATGCATAATGTACAAAGTTGTGGGCCACTGTCAGATCTAGTGCCCATCAATCCTGATAGACAGGATCGATCAGAGGAATTTCATTTTCCTCTGGAGGAAAAGTCTCCAAGAATGGTTTTAAACGTTGTCCATAACTTTAAAAGAGGAACCATTCGATGGATCAATGAGGGTCACTGCCCCATATGGAAATACTTCTTGAACAATGTAGGGGCCTGTCCAACGAGATCTTAACTTTCCAGGAAAAAGATGAAGTCGAGAATTGTACAATAGGACTTTTTGAGACGGATGGAATGACTTCCTTAATATCCGTTTATCATGAAAGGCCTTAGTCCTGTCTTTGTAAATTCTTGAGTTCATATAAGCCTCGTTTCTCAATTCTTCTAATTCATTTAAATCAAGGGCTCTTTTCTCCCCAGCCTTGTCTAGGTCAAGGTTCAATTGTTTTATGGCCCAATAAGCTTTATGTTCCAGCTCCACTGGAAGGTGGCAAGCTTTCCTATATATAAGCCGGTATGGAGACATCCCAATTGGGGTCTTATAAGCAGTTCTATAAGCCCACAAAGCATCATTTAGCCGCATTAACCAATCCTTACGATTTGGTTTTACCGTGGTCTCCAAAATTCTTTTGATTTCCCTATTTGAGACCTCTACCTGCCCACTTGTTTGAGGGTGATAGGGGGTAGCCACTTTATGTGTAACATCGTAATTTTTAAACAAACTCTCAATGATGCAGTTACAAAAGTGAGTGCCCCCATCACTAATGATGGCACGTGGAGTTCCAAAACGGGAAAAGATATTATCCAAGATAATACAGCGGTGCAGTATTATAATATATTGAGTGTACGGACCCCGACTGGGGGACCGAATTCCAGCCCAGTCCCCAGCTGGACCGTTGGATTCCATGGGTGATGCAGTACATGGGAAAAAACGACTCTTTGTAGATTCATTAAGGGTTTCGAGGGCTTTGGCTCAACCCAGGCCCAACCCACATATATGAGGGTAAGGGAAAGGCTTTAATATTGTAGATATGAGAAGGGTTCCGAGGGCTTTGACTCTATTTAGGCCCGACCCGCTAAGTGATTACCCCGGCCCAGCCCTTTGATAGCCCTATTATTACCCATCCTAGCCTAGTGGTATTCATGAGCCGGGCCCACCCGATTCAGGCCCAATCCGCTTTGGGCAGGGCTTGGATAAGTAATTGGGACCCGTTTAATAACTAGGTCGGGCTTGGAATAAGTGATCGAAAGCCTAAAGACCGGCCCAAATCGGCCCGTATAAGGAATGCACGTAATTTAATTTAATTAATCCAAACAACTCTTCGAATGCCCACAAAATTGGAAAAGGCCTGCTTCGACCCGGCCCGATTGATGAAATGGGTAGGCTCGGCTCCGACTTTTGTAGCCTGTGTCGGACTTGTACCTGTCCTTGACAAGTGTTTCTAAAGTTGGGCCGGGCTTAGATATGCCTTAACCCAGCCCAACCCATCCCACGAGCACCCCTAAATTTTAGCCATGCATTTACACAATTCCATCCATTTCGCATTTACTTTTTTGCATATTTAAATAAAAGCCTTTGTTTTAGCCTTGAATTAAGAAATTGTAAGTTAGTTAAAGACTGATACTATGATTGTAATTATATTGATAATTATTCAGAAATAAAAGTAAGGAAGGAGTCGATCCTACTCGAAATAGTCATGCTCCCTCTCACTTCTTTTTTATTTCATTTTGTTCAATATCAACTAATACGATAGTCGGGATTGTATCATTTGCTACTAAAGCATGCCTTATGTTGGACTCTCCATGAAAAGGACAACTCTTTCATTGTTGCTTTTACTGAACAAACCAATGCACGACCCTTCCTTAATTAAGTTTCCTTCGGTATCCAAGACAATCCATGAGAACCTTCGAAAAAGAGGTCTTTGTTAGTTCAACCCGGGCCACAATGAGCAATCATTGAAGGTTTTAATGGATGATCTAGATGAACCTGAACTAGAAAAAGAAAAGCATGATCAAGAACTGCAGATATTGGTGTATGAACCCATCAAAGATTTTTGCATATGAAATCGAGATACCCAATGCAAAAAACACACCATGCACACATTTACTACATTCATTACTCAGCACTTATTACCCATGCATCATTCAAATATGTATTTATTGCTTAGCCATACATTTGGACAATGCCAATCGATCATTTGGCATTTACTAGTTTGCATATTTAAATAAAATGCTATTCATTATTAACTTTGTTTTATCCTTGAATTTAGAGATTGTGAGTTATTTAAAGACTAATAATATATATGTATAATTATGTTGAGAATTATTTAGAAATAAAGGCAGGAAGGAGTCCAGTCCTGCTCAAAAGGGTCATCTTTATCATGATATTTTTACATTTTTCAAGTTTCTTGAAATCTCTTCACTGAAGAACAAAAAAAAGGATTCTGAAAAAGTCCATTTACCAAAAACCTAACATAGGTGCCCTTAAATGTGCGCTGCAAAATGAGAATTTTCATTTCTTTTGGGAAGTTATATTATTTTTATTTTATTCTTATATTTTATTGACTTTATTTTATCTTATTTGGCGAATAGAGTCTATAGGTGTGTTGGATTATCTCTTTAATTGTATAATAAGGAACTTTTGCATTTAGATTCCTATTTCCACTAGTTGAATATTCAACCTTCTAATCTGAATGTGGTGGGCATGGTGAAATCAATGATTATATATAGACTCTTTTATAAACCAAAATAATAATTATTTTAATTATTTGGATATTAAATTTTATAAAGAATTAACTTAAAAAGATTGTTAATAATAAATACTTATAAATGTAAGACATCAATATTATTTTATTAGTTTGCATAATATTTTAAAAATATATAGTGACATTTTAGACATTTATGATTAAAATAAATTCATAGATCACAGATAATAATTAACACTTACGGTATTATTTTAACAACACTAGATATATATATATATATATAGTTACAAGCAAATAGGTAAAGATATGAGTGATTCACTGTCCTCTAAAGGCATTACTATTTTTGTTAAGTATTTGTCCATCTTTAATGTCTATTATTATAATAGCATCAATTATTATTTTAAGAATGATAAATAACATGTTTTTATTATAATTTTTAAAATAATTTAAAAAAAATTAAAATATATATTTTTATTTTTTGTCTCGGGCTAGGCACAAGCCCCTTTAGTTAGTTTGTACCAATATGTTATTTCTATAGTTAAATTAGGAAAATTGGTAAAGCCATCTAACAAAATGCATCAATTTCTCAAACTCGTACACTGCAGGGCCGCTGGCAAAGGGGGTTGGGACCCATGATAGCACCTACACGCTGATTTGAGGATGATGATAAGAATAATAAAGAGTTCTTACATCAATTTTTTTTCCACCCCAATTCTATGCACCGGTCCATCTTTGTTAGCTTCAAGCCATTCACAGTATGCGCGTTCCCCGTGAATTGACTTTTTCCTCAATTTGTCATTAATTAGAAAATCAACCACTTTTGGATCACTTATAAGACTTGCACTTTAAATAATTAGACTTAGGGTTTGAAAATAGTTAAAGTTATAACCTTAAAATAAAAAAAAATAAAAAAAAAAAACCTTTCCTACCCATCAATCTAATTCTCTTCACATCATCCTATCTGTGAACTTGAGCGCGTCTTGGGCTCTACAAGAGTGGTATACCTTAAAAAAGTGCCCAGTAAAATTATTGAATACCATCATAATAATAAAACTCCGGATCAGTCAAATCCCTTCACAAACACTTATATTTCTTATAAAGCAGTATTCTTAATTTTACATTGATGTAAACAATCTTCACCATTGAATTATATGACAACAAATTTATACAATGTGTAGCTTTAAAATTTGGAGACTAGAGAACAAACGGTTGCTCAATTGGTTGGTAACCCCGCCTCTAACTAGGATGACTAGGTATTGACCATGGCATTCCTTGCATGTGTGAGTTCTCAATTCTTGAGTGTGTTGGACGTTCTTTGTCCTCGCATGTGTGGGTTCCACTCCTCTCATGTGTGGGTTATCTCTTTGCATGTGCGAGTCTTTTGGGATCATAGCCCCATTAGCTAGGATACTAAAAAATTTGCCTTTTTAGGACTAAAAACCAATGATTGAAGTTATTTAATTAATCGGATATTATGCACAGCTCTTATCAAGATCTAACTTATTAGTTATTACTTCCTGCTTCCCCTAGGTCTGGCTTGGCGTTGGGTGAGCATTTCCCATGGTGGAGCAAGGAAGTCTTTGAAGTCTGACAGACTAAATAGAAAAATAGCACAATTGAGAATTGTATTTTTAATTTTTCCAATCCACTTAAAGTTTTAGGGCATATTTATGTAGCCAGAGGATATCACTCACTGCGTATTTTTATTTTTGCAAGAGAATAGAATCATTTCTTAATATAGGAAATCGAAATCATCTCCATGAGAAAAGTCAATTAATTTTTTCCATCCAAAATTGTGTTGCACCGGATAAACAAAACTAAACAAAAAAAAATGCAGAATAATATTTTGCTCGACCACACATTCCTTTCATTATACAAATGCACCATTTAATAATGAAGCGACTCCCTCTATGGGAAACAACTTGGATGACCCTAGTTTGGGACTGGCGTAGGATAGCTTGTGTATTGGTAGTTAGCAACAAAAGAAAACATCATGATCTAGTTGCAGCACAAGTAGCCAATTTGACAGGCTACTTTTATTACGTGCTCTTCAGTTGTCGACAAAAGTCTAGATCGTATCGAACAACATACAATATTTACTTTTAAAAGAACACATCATGTCGATGAGAAGTTGAGAACACAAAAAGCCAATTTGACTAGCCACTTGCACGCTCTTCCGTCGACAGAAGTTTAGTTAGTGTCGACCAACGTACTAAAATTTTAAAATACCATGAAATCTAAATTTATATTTTCCCAATAATTCCAATATATCTTTAAAACATCATTGAATTTGAAATGTTGCAAGGAAATCATGGTAATATTGAAATAGAAAATGAAAAAAGGTTTAATCTAAAACAATGAATGACTATATATAATTGAAAATTTATTTATTTATTTATTCAAAACTAACTTGTTTTTCATGCAAGTGCTGCTAATTCGAAGGATAATTTTTGCATGCGCCCAACGATGGATCTGGATCTGGATATGGAGACATTGACACACGGTCAGAGATCGCATATGCCCTTCTTGATCTGACGTGGGATCCGTGGTATACGGGCCACACAATTTCCTATACCTAAGACAATAGTCTTGTCAGATTATATACTGTCAGAAAACCGTCGTCATCAAAATTACTCATTCAAGGGTTGGGTGAGTTGCATAAGATGTGAGTTTGCTACCTATGCCATTTATTCAAATCTCGCCTAAGACCAACCAATTTTACATATGTTGGTTTCATGCGGATTATATATACCTCTGGAAAGCCCTCATTAATTATATATATATATATGGATGGGAGATGCTCATATGAGAAATATCTCTCACATTAAATAAGAGATTGAGTGAAAGCCCTCACATCCATATTCAATGCTAATAACTTAAATAAGAGGGTTTTCACTCATATCTCTCATATAAGGTGAGAGATATCTCCCATAGGAGCATCTATATATATATATGAGGGTATTTAAGTGATAGATAGGAGGTTTCAAGTACAAAAGAGTATATTCCCTTCAAGTACAAAAGCCCTTTTGTACTTGAAATCTCCTCAAAAATGGGAGTCTCTCACTACACATGATGAGAGAATCTCTCACTTAAATATTTCTCTATATATATATATGTAAGGTGACAATTAAAATGTGAGAGCCCCACCCTTATTTCTCATATAAGGTGAAAAATATCTTTCATATGTATATGGGAGATACTCTTACCTTATTATAGGAGCGAAATATGTTATTACAGGAGCACCTTCATATATAAATTAATATTCTAACATTGTAATTGCCCTTAATTCTTACATTTGTCTTTCAAAATTTAAATATTTTTCAAAAGTTGTTCCTAAAATTATTGTACGATGCTGTATGGATCTAGCATATCATATCACATGGCCCCAGATCGCATGAACATCTTTGAGGAAAGTACTTAAATTCGTTAGATTTCAAGATAGCCGCACGGTCAATATACCCTTTTTTACAATAAATTCTCGGAAACAACCTTACGTTGCACCTGCAACAAGCCTTTGAATCCAAGACGGATCGCTCGTCAATGGTCCACACTGACGCGGGACCGTACCGTACCGTACCGTACAACGGGAAAACAACTTCTAAAAGATTATTCGATCTTTGACTCAGTCACTCGAGAAAATTATCCCCTATGCGCTGTTGTCATGTTGTCATCTATTCATCCTTTTAGGATGAGTTAGCAAAGGACACGGTTTCCATTCGCAAGCAAAGAAAGAAGACCAGGACCAAATATTAGTTTCGATGGTAGTAGGTCCTATTTCTTTATCCGAGTCAGTCTTATGTCTAGAATTTGGAAGAGGATCTCCTATTGGACCACCCAGGGGGTGTCACAATGACATCTCCTCTCCTCCAACTTAAAAGAAAAGAAATTACTTGTGATGTGGCTCCCCTTCAAACCCTGTTTGGACCAAACAGGGGATCCTTATCCCTAGAATTTAGATGGTTGGGACTTTTTTTTATATGATGTGATATCTCGTCAGATAACATTTAAAATGTCATGTTTCTTTTTTCAGAGTTTCAAATTCGAATCATCCAAAAAATCTTTTAGGATTTTTAGAATTTCACTCTCTATATTATTTATTGGAATTTCAATTCCTCCATTAAAGAGAGGAATTTAGAATTCCACCTAAATGGACAATTTTTGAAAAATTTAAAATTCTCCTATACACGATTTCTTAAAATTCTAATAAAGAAATGGGTCTTTAGTGTCAATGTGGTGCTGTTGGTTTGCCAATTGAATATATTAAGATTCTTTTCGCATAAATATATAGATATAAATTTGTGATAAAATGAGTAGGCTCCACCAAAAAATTCGAATTAAAGAGGCTCACAGGCTAGTCTGATATGTGCAAGGTAAGGGATGAGTTCATCCAGAAAAAAGAAAATTTCCTTCAACTTGCTCTTCCTTTTGTTAAAATGAAGACCAAGTGTGGATATTGAAGGGTACCAATAAATAGCCTCCCCTTTAATAAAATCAGTCATGCTAGGTGGGCCGATTTTGGGGACCGAACATTGGCCCAGTCCCTGGGATCCTGTGGCCTTCATGGCTGGGATCCTGTGGCCATCATGGGGACCGGGCCAATGTTAGGTCCCCAAAATTGGTCCAAGTGGCATTTTCCTAATAAAATATAAATCAAGGAAAGATAGGGAATATATACCTAACCATCACTCTAGCAATTCAATGCTTAGGAAAGTTAAGTCTCATCTACATTTTCACCTTACATATTTTATTCCTTACCCAAACCACCCTCCAAATAATTCATAAAGCTCATTTGAACATGATCGACTCCTATGTAATCCGATAGCAAGTATTCCGAGGATTGTGACCTTCTCCCTCTTTTTTATTGTTTTTCTTCTAACTCCTAATTAGATATGTTCAAAGATCTTCAAAATGTAAACGTCAAAAGGCATCTTAAAATTAAAAAAACGATAATACTTCAAAGAGTAAGAAGGTGCCCGTCCAACAGCTAGTAATTGTGGCCTGCCTTCTAGAATTCTTTCTGCCAGCAAATTATCACTGAAAACTAAAGATTTTTCCGTTAGAAATGTTCCAAACCAGAATGCTCTAAAGGTCGTTCAAATCCTTAAAAGCCCAAGAATCTCGAATTAATGTTAAATAGGTCAACTCACTGTACGTAGTAGAAAAACTCACTTCTAGAATTCTCCTTTGAACACTGTTGAACCAACAATTTGTCCAAACTTCCTCTAAACTTCTTGCAATCAACTAGTCTAAGATCGTCTCAAATTTCTGTTTAAAGCATTTTAATTTCGATTTATGTCATTTCAACTTCTTTACAAGCTCGTCTTTTTACCATTCTTAATTTATTCATTCTGTGAATGGAATGACACATTTGTTTAAGCCTTTTGCATGATCAGCAAAGAAATACCTGTTAGTGTTAGATGTATACACTTTCAACGGAATCCAAAGACCTTGAAAGGTTCAACTTCTTCTCTCCAGCATGAAAGCCGAGAGACTCAAAACAATGGTCCATGTTACGGATGTCCAAAGTCCAAACCACAGACATGGAAGAGCCTTGCTGAGAATGACCCATGCACGGAAGATGTCCAAAGTCCAAACCACAGACATGGAAGAGCCTTGCTGAGAATGACCCATGCACAGGAAGATGTCCAAAGTCCAGACCACAGACATGGAAGAGCCTTGCTGAGAATGACCCATGCACAGGAAGATGTCCATATCACAGATATGAAGACCCCACACGCAGATGACTGACTTATGCAAAGAGTTATTAAATACACTCCTTTTAAGTCTCTTCGCAAGAGTCCGACGAGTGAACTGAGGAATGGTAAACCCCAACTTAGACGTTCACCGTTAACGAAGGGAAGAATGAAAAGGTCAAAAAGGCCAAATGACAGATATTATGGATTGAATAGATTCACATAATGCATAAAAAAATGACACTCTTATCCTTAATTCTCGGCCACAATGTCATTTTGTATGCATTATATGGACTCACATAATCTCACAAAAAAAGTTTTAGAAGAAAAAAAAAATTAGGCTCAGTCAAGGGCAGCATTATCTACATTTCAGAGATCTACTTTAAATTCATTTTGAAAGATAGGGAATGTCAAAATCATTGAATTGTCACGAGCTTTTTATAACTAATAGGAATAGAATTTTGTTTTTTTTTTTTTTTTTTTTTAAAAGAAAACAGATCCATTTTCCCTTGTCTAGAGTATGAGTTATAAATGCAATTTCATGTTTTGATAGCCAGAAAGAAAGTAAAAAAGAAAAAAAGAATGTTATTCAAAGTGTCCATTATAAATGGTTTCATAGTGTGGGGGGAGTGGTGTTCAGGAAATTTTACAAGCTCAATGTGTTCTAAAAAATAAGGTAAACCTCCAATGGGTTTAAAAAAAAAAAAAAAAAAAAACACACACCAGAAAAGAGAAAAAGTCCGGCAATAGAGGGCTTCCTTTTGTATAGGTTGTTGAGTGTCCGAATCACACTGTTTTAATGAGTGAGACTGGGAGGTAGGCATCCGTCGAAGACATGGCCAATGGCCAAGGTACTTTACCTTTTCTCTTTGTCGTTTTCTTTTCAACTTCTCTTGCCTCGTCATTTGAAAGTAAATGTCAACCAGCCGTAACAAACACTCCATGAATAAAATATACAAAGGCTCTTGGCAAAACCAAGAAAGAAATCTAAAAGAAGGGAGTTTTCAACTCTTGGACACGTTTGTTTGATGTAAATGAATAATGATATATAAGACTTTAATAGCTGGAATGATTAAGATTTGAAGAGATAAATGTGAGTTTTCTAAAATGGCCGTAAATTATTTGTCCTCTAATGAAAATTGATTTAAGAGAAGGTGAAAAATGATTACTAAGTTGTCATGCTAGTAACTTATCTTAGGAAAGTGAGTGTTGCATCTAGATTGTCAACTTATATCGTCTCCCATCATGTATTTAATTTAACAATAGTTGTGGGAGCTCATTTAACTATGAATTTCTATATTTTCAATTACCATACAAAAAGTCCATAGTATTTTACCAAAAGAAAAGGTCCAATGTAAACGTCGTATATTAGGTAGTAAACTGGACAATCAGGATACAGAGGTCTTTGTTCTACCTGAATCATTTATTTCATGAGCTTAAATTACATCATGATTACTAAAATCTAATGGACTTAATCTTTTTTTTTTTCATTCTTCTTGTGATTTGCTAGATCTCACAACCCTTTATAATTGATAGGCAGCTAAACCCAACTAAACATTTAGCTCTTGAAGCAAAATTCCACATCTAAGAGCAATTAGCAAATGGTGGTCTTCTTTCTATTTCAACCGTTCATTTTGTAAGTTCAAGTTAACACAGTTACTTATATTGAATGGGCAAGGACTTGTTAAAGTTCGATAGATCCCAGTCTTCCAATATCTGAAAGGGCAGATGGAACCCACAAGGTCCACCATATGTCCTACTTTCGGAAATCACTCATGGCTCAAGTTGCAAAGAATCAAATTCTACTTCTATTCTCATTGTTAGCAAGAATTCTGATCATCTTTGTGGGAAGTTGTATCATCAGGTGGTTTCACCATTGCTGAGTATGATGCAAAATCAAATTTAAATGGCTAATTTTATAAATTCTCACTATTTAAATAAGAATTCAGAATTTTAGGACTACAATTGTCATTGTTGTCATTGTTATTATTAGGAATTCCCGGCTTTTACAAATACCTTCATACAAACTCAAACCAATTACCTGTTCCACGAATTAAAATGTCTCTGGCAACTTGAAGTTTTTTCTGCCCAGTCATGGCCCCGTTGATCCAATTTTCATGAGCTGGAGGAGAACTCCAAGGTGAGGTCCACCCACTGTAAATCCAAGCTGCTCCAAATGAGCACCACAGTGGTTATGTTAAAGTTAAAGAATGTTTCCAAATTTTACTTCAATAAGATAAATAACATGATCAATATATATATATATATATAATTCATAATACAAAAGATTATATCAGTATCTACCTTATAATTAATTTGATGATGGATTCAACTCCTACTAAATTAAACTAAATTTGGGCACATTCACCGCACCATACCAACATTCATTTCAGGCGCCTCAGATTCCAGTAGGGGTGTAAATGGGTCCCCGATTCTCCGATTACCCGGAGGTTCCAACCCGTTAAAAACAGGGTCTAGGTCCTTATTTAGGCCTCGATAAGTAAATAGGTCCGGGTCCGGTTCCACCTTAGTTCGGATCCGTGAACCCGAGACCCGACATATTATCTAAATTTTCGAATATCTTTCCTAAAATCATATTTTTTTAATATCATTCTCTATTCAGATCTCGACCCATCCCATATATGATTCCGGTTTCAATTCTGGAGTCAAGAAACTAGTTCCGAAACAGTTCTGAGTCCGAATATGGTTCCACATTTTTCTTTAACTATTCTGATTCCGGATTCACATTGGACCCATACAGGAACCGACCCATTTACAACGCGGTTCCCAGATAGGCTGGCCCCAACCCCCACTGCAGATTTTTCCACACAACACTCCAAAACTGAGGGATTCCGTGTGCCAAGATTTTTAAGAATTGACTCAGGCCACTCAGCCAGAGGCCATCCATAATAAATATATATATATAGTGAAGTAAACAAGATCAGGAGATATTGGGTCATATATATATAGGGGCCAGCTCTCCTAAGTTCAAGCTTAGGATAAGGTAAGCTCAAGTGTGTGGTGGGGCCCACCTGGAGACCCACATGGAGATGGGGGTGGGGGGATTTCAAGGACTCCCTTGGATCTTCATCTCTACAAAAAATCAACTCCAAATGAGATTTATATCATCTCCATATGGGCTTAAAAGTTTAATGGTCAACGGTCCATTTGGATTGATACATAGTCAATCCAACGGTCAAATAAACTTGGATATAATCAAAAGTTGGTGGACATGTGTAATTTAAGGAAGTCATGTGTTTGGTCCATTTGGATGAACCAAAGGTGGACCCTACAAGCATGAGCTTACGAAAATTTTTTCCTAAATTTGAGTTTAGAAGAGCCTTGCTCATATATATATATATATATATATATATATATATATATATTGATAATAAAATACTCCAGCTTGTACAGGAAGATCGCTTCTTGCGAGGCACTTGGCCTCTTCAAAACCATAACACCACTACACGTCTCAGTTGAAGTTTATCCCCTTCCGTTTCTGGCCCTTTCTCTCTCATCTCATTTGAAAGAGAAGAAACCAAATAAAACCACTCCAATCTCCTCGGTCAATATCTACTACTTTTTACTCCCTCTTTTCTTCTTTTTCTACTTCTTCTGATGATGACGACAACGTAAGCCCTCCCTGCCATTCCACTCCTCTCTGTACGTCCCTATACAGAATACGCGTTTTTCCAAAGAATCCCACCGTCGATTCATTTTTTCTAAGACAACTATTCTGTTGGAGAATCCTTCCTTTCAAGTCGTAGCTGAAACTTCTTTGATTGATACCCATCTGACGAGATGTCACTTCTCGAGCATCCAAACACTACAAAATTCAGTATATAAGATACTTGCTGGCAGTTGCAGATCTAGGGTTCAGTATATAAGTACCTATTGCGGTCTGATTGATCTGCTTTTCAGCAATCTATGAATTCCGGATCTTTCTTTGAATCTTCAGTATCTATTTCCTTAGATCTCGTTTTTCTATTGATAGAGAATGAGTAGAGTAGAGTAGAGTAGAATAGAGCTGTTTCTTGATTTGTGCTAATTTGATCGAGGAATGGATCATGTAATGCACGTTCCGCAAGAGATTTGTGAGGATTCTTCGAATCCGATTGCGTCGGATGGTGTAATCGGTGGAAACTCGTCGAATCTGATCAAATCGGAGACTGTGATCGAGATAAGATCCGGAGAAAGCGGAAAAGATTTCGGTGAGAATTCATCGGATCCGGTCGTGTCTGTTGAGACTCTAATTGAGGTGAGATCTGATGAAGAATGCGAATGTGTTGATGCCCAAGGCATGGATTCCAATGCCGTGGAGAATGTGGTGGAGAATCCAAAGGAAATGGTGGAAGGGCTGAAAATAATAAAAGTTCCTTTGGATGATGATGATGATGATTATTACAGCAGTGAAGAATCGAATGGTGACAAGATCTGTAGGATCTGTCATTTGAGTTCGGATCACGGACCGGGTACTGTGGATTTGATCGAGCTTGGTTGCAGCTGCAGAGGCGAATTAGGTGCCGTGCATCGACACTGTGCTGAGACATGGTTTAAGCTGAAAGGCAACAGGTATCAATCTCCTATTTCAATTCTGGTATGTGGATTTCTTTCATGTGTTTGAGATTTTGCAAGAATGAGACGATGGTTCTTAAAGTTAGGTTTTCTTTTATGACATGGTTTAAATTGAAAGGCAACAGACATTAATCTAATCTGATTCCCAATTCAATTCTGCTATAGTGGATGTCATTCATGTGTTTGAGATTTTGTGTGAATGAGATAAATTTGGTATTTAGTGTTAGTCCTTAAAGTTGGATTATCTTCTGCTGTTTAACATGATCTTCTTCAATATGTTCATCATTTACACCACTCAAAAAAGGGGAAGAAGAAAGAAAGCTGTTCATGTCTTTGGTTATTATTGAAATTCTGTTTTGAATCTTTAAATCAAGTTTGGGTTCTTCCTAAAGTCCCCTACCCATCTCTATAATATCTAGTTTCAGTAGCAGAACTCTGTTAATTAAGGGATTGAAATAATTGCTTTGATCAATGAGAACAACTAGTTAAGGGATTGCAAATGGCATTCCTCTTCAGCTTGGTGGGCTTTTCTTCTCAAGTTATCAAACATTTAAATATTATACGAATGAGTTGATTGATTATCACTTGTGCTTGTTGATTGTATTGCAGATGTTGTGAAATTTGCGGTGAGACTGCGAAAAACATCACTGGTGTGGGAGACATGAGATTCATGGAGGAGTGGAATGAGAGGAGATCGTTGGGCAATAGCAGCATCACATCCTCCAGGGGACGATGCTGGCGGGGTCATCGATTGTGCAATTTTCTGATGGTATGCCTTGTTATAGCATTCATACTTCCATGGTTTTTCCGTGTAAATATGTTCTGACTATAAGTGGCCTGAGCATGATGCTCTGCAGTCTGCAAGCAAGGAGGAATACTTTAGTGTATTATTTGTGATAGTTCATTTCATCCCCATGCATTGTGGTAGTCTCCCCAATGGTCTTGATGTATTGGGGTTCCTTAAACCATTGGGTGCCACTTTCCACCCAGAAGATTAGGTAAAAAAAAAAAAATGTGAGGAACTAAACCTGCACCATCAGGTTGACTGAATTCACTTCTGTTTCATTGGGGGGGGGGGGGATGGGGGGTGGGGGGGTGGGTTTCTTTATGTTATTGAGTTGAGTGGTATGTATAGAGTGAGATGTTTTCCCTCCATTTCATCTGAGTTGCTCTGTGAATTTAGTTTCTACCCCTTTTAAGTTTAATTTGTTCAGTTTGTCTGTGCCTGAGCAGTCTTCAGTTTTTGTGTCTTTTCCAATTTCATACGAAGAAGGATCATGGAACCAATATACACATGAAAGTATTTCTTAGTGTTTTGGCAAGTATCTTGTAATGATTATGGCATTTTATATATATATATATATATAATGGTTGGAAAAGAATGAAAGAACTATTATTATTATTATATGTTATCTTGCTTGTGTTTTTTCTCACCTTAAGACTCAAGTTTGAGGATAATGGTTATATAGATATTCTTTATTGTTAACTAAGATGCCTTAAGATTTGGAAAATGTGGGCCAGAATTTGTTGCTTTCACAAAGTAGGAGATGATCAATTTAAACCAGGTAGAAATTCTTGTAAATCTGATTCTATCTTTTTTCACAAGATAAACCTCGGTGAAGCATCTCAATTGTTGTAAAATTTGAGTCAGAAAGAAAGGCATGTGATATGAATGGTGTAAATGGTGCATAGGTGAGCCCATACAGGTTATCTCATATATAAGGCAGATCTCTTTACACAGAGAGATGGATTATGGAGCTCTTGCCAGTAATATACTTTTGTAGGTATAGACAATATGATCACCCTTAATAGAAATCAAGAGTTTCTACGACTAGGCCAGTGGCTACATATCTATATAAATTACTCATAATTTTATATAACAACAATTGTAGTGCCTTTTCAGTTTACACAAATGGGATGATTTAGGATTAATCTAATCTCTTCACAAACACTCCTTTCCTTTGAATAGGCATTAATACTAATTTGGCATTGATCTAAATAATATTGTTTTAATTTTATCACAATAAACTTGCACAATAGGTAGCCATTAAGTTTTTAGAAGCTAAGGTTAAGGGCGAAAGTCATTTGATTGGATTGATATGCTAATTTATCAGTTATCTGCATTTGAGCAGACCTCACAACAAGTTGGTCTAGTGCTATTGAGCATGACTTGAGACACACAGATATACCATATTGTTTGAAGTTGTATACATGAGATCTATCTTCATTAATTCACAATATTAAAAAACTTCAATTCACAACTGACATCGTTGATCTTCTTCTTTTTAAAAAAAAAATGCATTTGCATGAGCACTTAATATTCTAATTGACAACTGCAAAGAATAAAACATGAAATGCCAGTGCATATTTACTAGAACATGTTCACGTTGAGCACTCAATCTGCAAATTAGCACACCTAAGCAAAAGTGATGTAAGATTTGGAATTGACTTTGCTTACAATACTAAGTAGAAAAAGTTCCCTAATGTATTAAAAAAAAGTGGAGAATCTGTCTCTTAATATTAATATAGGGCTTTTACCATCCTCAAATATCTCTAATACCCTCCAAAAGCATCCTTAAATACATGTACCACCCAAAAGCATATTATGCCGTGTACTTTGATTTTTTTCCGACCAAATTGCCTTTAAGCCCCCTTCTCACGACATCGAGACTCGACTGCACTTGTGCATTAAAGTATTTCGAGAATTGTTATTTTTGTTTCAATTTTCGAACTCACTAGTTTATTCAGGACATCTAAGTAGTTAATATTTATTTTAAGGAGGTGCTCTTGTAAGAGACACTATCACCTTATTATGAGAGATAAAAGTGAGGCTCTCACATTTTAAGTTGTTGGCATTGGATATGAATGTGAGAGCCCCCATCTTATCTCTCATATTAAGGTGAGAGGTGCTCTCATAGGAGCATCTTCATTTATTTTATACTCATTCTAAAGCGATAAACGTCGAGAAAAAACATCCAACTTTGAAGGTAATCTTTTCATGATTGTAGTAAAAGTAGAGTCACAAATAGGGAATGGAGTAACAAATTTTTCTTGTTTTTTTTTTTTTTTTTGTGTGTGTGTTAAAATGAGAGTGTTGGATTTTTTTTAATCAAAATTTCCACAAATTGTAGGAAGAGAATGCTCGCAGGGACTACCTTCATTATCAAAGAAACTCATAATAGAATGATTGACTCATACATATACAAAAATCAGAACTTATACATATACAAAAGTCGTTCTTTCATATTTAGAATTGTGTTTGTCAATCTAAATGCACCATCATCTATCATATTTTTGTTGACTAAAGTCTCTTCTCGACATCCATCGCAACTTAATCATGTTAATGTTAAATTTATACCCGAGCTTATAAATGATGTTGGACGCATAGATAGACACAAAATCCTACGGTTGCGAGTGTTATGTCTCGAGCTCGTGAGAGATAAAAGTAAAGGATAATTTAGTCTAGAATAAAATGAAGTCTGCTATATAAGATACTTTTGGGCATTTCATGTATTTGATGATAATTTTCGTAAAAACCCCATTAATATCTTACTCTTCGTAACATCATAGAGTAGGTAAGACCTGTTCAAACACAGTAGAGTGGGTAAACTTACCCTTTTTTTTATCTAAATCTCACAGATAAACTTGCTTGTATGCTGATACGCAGCCAATAGGCCCAATATGTGTTATAACCTCAAATCCCAATATTTGAAAATCATGATACTAGCATTATCCCAAAAAATACTTACCCAAAAATGCTGAAATCACTGAAACTCTCTTAATCTCAATTTGAAAGAATGTTGAATTAGAATAGATATGAAGAAGCACAACTTATATAAGAATTTAGTTTACCATAGATCCAAATGGAGAAACAAAATTCATATATTGAAATCAACATAACTGAAACAAGACTTTAATGATGATGATAAGGATAAGGATAAGGATATTTTCGAGGGCTCCACACTATGATGTGCCAGGATAGGCAATTGGCTCATAGTGATTGGCCTTCCATGCAAGATGATTCTTTGATTATGGTATCCTATCCAATTAGCACAACTTTTATAAAAATGGGAAAGGAATACACTACACTACACTTCCGATGCCGTAAGAAGTTGTTAAATGCACTTCTAATCCCCACATGATAGCTCCATCGCATTGAATAACCTCTATTATTTAGATTCCCAATCCCCACATGATAGCTCCATCTCTTTGAATAACCTCTATGGCTTCAAATTGACTCGTAGGCCCGAGGCAAACTCGTCCATATAACTAGTTCAATGATAACGAAGGACTTTGAACAGCAAAAGGGGTAATGAAAATTTAACAAGCAACCTTGAATAGAAGGATCAGGATCCCCTGTTTGGACCAATGAAAGGGAGCCACATCACAAGCAATTTTTTTTTTTTAAGTTGGAGGAGAGGAGATGTCATTGATATGACATCTCCCCCATATGTGGCACCCCCTGGGTGGTCCAAACAGGGGATCCTCTTCCTGAATAGAAATGTACGAATCAAAGAACTGGACCCACTTTGAACTGAATCGATGTCCAAATGGGCACACAGCTGTGTGGGGATAATTTCATAATACCAAAACCGTACTTAGCTCCGATAAGAGTACCAGTTCGGCACCTCGGCTCAACCCATCTCGGAGCAGGTTCAGCCAGGCGGCTCATCTCAGTTCAGTGAACAGTATCGGCCAGATGGCTCACCTCAGTCAGACAGATCACTTCGGCCAAGTGCTCCATCTAAGCAGCAGTGCCAGATGACAAAACAATCACGCTGTAGTACGAACTGACAAATAGGATGGGTGCCGAACAGTCACATCCACCAGAAATCGAAATATAGGCAGATGGGACATCCCCTTTTCACCTACCTCCACTAAAGAAGCTTCCGATTGGACTTCTCCTTACATATATACAGGCAAGAGGTAAAACCCAGAGGTATGTTTTGATGTTCATACACAATACATGGAGGTTCAGATACACAAGGACCCCCCTTACTCTAAGCCCTTTCTCTTCTTCTCCACCTCACTTCACCCTTTGTTCAGTGACTACACTAACTCAGGCGTCGGAGGGCCTTACGCTGACAGCAGCCAAGGTCCTTGACCGTTGCTTCTCCTCTCCTTTCAGGTTTCAGACGTCTGATCCTTCTCCCAAAAGCTTCCAACAGCTCCACAAACCTCATACATTCATCTGACTAAGTCCGCAAGATTTTTTGCACTTACAACAGCTAAATTAAATTCCATTTAAAAAGCCCTCAAAATCAAGTCCAGTAATCTGGAGGTTACATGTCAAGCTACAATTTCTGACCGACAGATGAAAAATATAAATCCTAGACTACCAAGATTTGACTACCCTTCCTGATCACACTCGAGAAATGATTTTATACATTAGGTGCTAATTCTGTAGTTTATGATACAGGTGAAATCATAGCTGGGCCCCACCAAACCAATACACCTCTTCATGAAATATTACACGGACGCAAATATCACTAAAAAGTGATCATTGATGATGGATGCTTGAACCAGGCACAGATTTATGTTGATGAGAAGCGCACCCGATGTGCTGAGTTTGCTCACCCATTCCATATCTAATGGCACGAGTGCCCGTACATAATCATCTCTCTCAAATCTCAATAACCTGAAATAATCAACTTGGGAGAAAAAACAAATAAAGAAGAATAATTAGAAAAGCTATGGTCAAATCTTTAACACTAAATCATATAAAATAGTTGATAAGCTACAAAATTGCAAGCGCAACCATTTAAAAGTGTTAGGGCCCATTTGTATCATATTATTGAATTTATAGGAATTCTAAGACTTTTATTTCCAAAATTGGTTAAAACTGAAGAAACGAAGGTGAATATATCCATTTTTTAATAAATATAGAAGAAAGAAGATTTATCAATACGTTAAAATCAGGACTCAAAGAAATGCAATATATAGTGGCAATAATGTTATTTTACAAGTGAAGTCTTACCATAGAGTTAAACAAGGACTTGGCTACGACGGCCATCATTTTTCTGATCAGTACCACCGCGGCAATCGTCTACAAGTGCCAGAGTGAGCATTTCCGTGCAGAATTGATCGTCGGGTTTCAACCACAGAGCCTGATTCCAAGTAACATAGGTCAGTTTTTTCCCCCACAAAAATAAACATATAACTGGATTCTGTTGATGGCTTTCTAAGAAATGCAAAAGGACAGTTTTGGATTCTGTTTGGCACCCCTGAAAGGAAAGAGTTGTTTTTCTCTAGACTTTCTTATTTTCTTATCACAATTCTCTAATGTGCCACCTTGAAGAGAACAGCCAGCTACCTGAAGAATTTTCTTAGCACCTCGGTTTTCTTTGACCACATTACCAGAAGAAAACTTCTCATACTTAGTTTCATTTGGATTCTTTCTACAACAGATGACATAAATATAAATTTATTTACATCCGAGTTTCAGACCATCTTACAAAGAAAACTTCAGATGCTTTGTTTCATTTGGATTCTTTCTACTACAGATGATATAAATCCAACTTTACGTCCAAGTTTCAGACTATAAAGAAGCTAGTCAACACCACATACTGTTAATGGTAATTTACCTTATGGTAATACGTGATTGCAGCATCAAATTCATCCTGTGAAAAAAAAAAAAAAAAAGGCACAATCATCAAGACTATGGCATACTGAAGCATCATTGTACACATTTTTTTTCCTTTTTTTTTCTTGAAAGGTTCATTACACACAATGACTTTTTTAATAATATCCAGTGACCCATGGTGTCTAGATATGGATGTCGTGACAGACAAGGAAATGTAAGCAGAGTATAAACTGCTAACTAAAAATCTAGTACACCAAGATGAATATGGACATCCTATATGATATACAATACTTAAATGGCTTGAAACTAATAGAAAGAGGTTCAACTAATATCACAATTCACAGGCACAGCAACTAAAAACACAACACCAGTTAGACAGGAGCCACCATGCATATCACTTAGCACAAAAATCAGGTTGCTCCACAATTAAGATGGGAGGAAATAATTAGAATAAGTTGCCCAGGCGTGGTGTGGGGCGCTGATTTTCAGACCTGGCGATGTATATGATGGGGCCCATATTTTGCACGGATAAGATGAGCACACATGTTCCTCATTTTTTTTTGAGGCAGTTGGGAAAGAGGAACAACCGTCTACAGTAACACATTGCTTAGAATGCGTCTTACAAGTAACCATTACACTCAGTTAGGAAACTGTGATATGACACCATAGTTGTCCTAGAGGTGGCAAAACATAACCTGACCCACCAAACCCAACCCACATAAAATACGGGTAGGTCACGGTCAGTTTTTCCTGGCCCACAGAAAACTGGGTCAGGTTAGGGTTAACCCACTTGACCCGCACATGCAGTGTGAACACAAAAGTTACTTTCTTCCATACTGTTCCTGACTTTCTGTAGAAGACACTTCTTTTTTTTGAAATGGTAACTTGTATTAAAAGGAAAAAGAGAAATACAAAAGAGCTTTACAGTATAAAAGAGTTATACTGAGAAGCGGCCAGGAGAAACCCCAAAAAAACAGCCACCTCCCAAGAGGAGGGGAAGCAGAGACAAGGAGGAGGAAAAGGGAAACAGATCAAACCGAGGTGACTTCCCTCCATTTGTACATAATAGCATCACTAGATAAGCCCCGAAACTCTGGAAGATTGGAGGTCCACGAGGCAACGCAGAATTTCATTTTAAGAATTAATTCTTCTTGGGAGGAAGCTATCCCTTCAAAACATCTCCTATTTCTCTCTTTCCAAATCGTCCAAATGCAAGCCAAAAAAGAAATGCGCCACATGATCTTCCCTTTGGAAGTAGTAGTTGGGTTAGCCCACTGAAGGAACAAATCAGGTAAGGATTGCGGCATGACCCAACTGCAATTAAACTCCTCCAGGATGGCTGTCCAGAGGCCTTTCGTCTGCTTGCAATGAAGCATAAGATGATCAACTGTTTCCTCGTCCGCTAGGCAGAGGGGGCAAGCATTGACAAGGATAATATGTCTGTGGCGAAGATTGTCCATTGTTAAGATCTTTTTTTGGAGAGCAATCCAAGTAAAAGCAATGACTCTAGGAGGGGCCTTAATCTTCCATAAACGATGCCAGCTTTGGGAAGCCATAGAAGTGTTCGATAAGGCGGAGAAGAAAGAGGAGACCGAAAAAGAGCCATCACTAGAATGTGTCCAGATCCTGCTGTCTTGCCTTTCTCTAGAGTCATCTATGCCATTGAGAATCTCAAGAAGATTTAAGAGATTAGCTTCTTCATCCTCGGAAAGATTCCTTCTAAAAATAGGCCACCACAATTGATTATAATTGCTTGTGTCAAGGTAGTCACTAATCTTGGCATTCCGGTTTCTGACACATCTGTAGAGATCAGGGAACTGAAGCGCTAAAGGGATTTCACCAGCCCAAACATCATGCCAGAAGAAGATTTTCTCACCATTGCCAACCCGGTAGCGGATAGATTGGGTAAAAGAAGCCTTGGAACTGTATATCCCTTTCCAGAATTTCGAACTTCCTCTTGAAGGAGGAAAGGTTTCCCAACCATTTCTTCTCACTTTATATTTCGCTACCAGGATGCTTTTCCAAAGGCCTTCTGAATCATCTCCAAGTCGCCAAAGCCATTTACCCAACAGAGCTTGGTTCATCTTTCTTAAAGGTCTTATTCCAAGGCCACCCAAGCCTTTGGGGGAGCAAACCGTTGTCCAATTCACTAGGTGAAATTTTTTGGAGTCCTCTCGGCCTTGCCAAAGAAAATCTCTTTGAAGCTTCTCGATGCGGTCAATGATTGCAGTCGGGCACTTAAGGATGGACATGAAGTAGATAGGAAGGTTGGCAAGAGCAGATTGAATCAAAACTATTCTACCTCCCAGGGATAAATACTTTGCTTTCCAAGAAGATAGCTTTTTCTCGATCCTCTCAATCACTGGGTTCCAAACAGAGTTAGGCACTTTGTCCAAGCATAGGGGAAGACCGAGGTAGGAGGATGGGAAGGAGTCAACTTTGCACCCCAATATGGTAGCATAGTGACGGAGGGATAAGTCTTCGGTAGATACTCCGAGGATGAAGACACTTCTTGCTGCTAGATGTGCATATGGATACACGTGCTTTGGTGCCAGACCAGCCACAAGCCGTGCACATTCTCCACTTTCCATTTAAATCTGATTTTTTAAACTTTGACTTGGAGAAATCATGAGTAAAACTCTAGTGAGTCCTACATACTACAATCTTAACCACTCAAAATAAACATTCTCCTATACATGGGGCATCTCAGAGTTTTACCTTAGTCAAAGTTGGTCCCACCATTGGATTGACCGTTTGATAAAAAGGTGAATGAATATGCATAAGATTGTGTACCTCAAAAAAAAAAATTATCAAATGACAAATATTACAGTAGGACTAGCTCTTATTGGAGTAAACTTTGAGAATATGTTGCACAACTAAAGGGCGCTTAATTTGAGTGGCTCAGATTCTCCACCAAGATGGAGTTCAACTCCTTTAAACATGATAATAAATATCATAATGTCGTATAAGTCACGTTTTTCATCAAATTGGAAACCTTATGCTGGGACCACCTGATATTTGGATAAAATTTGAGGATATTCCATTCACAAGGAAAATCCTCAATTTGAGCAACTTGGATTTTAAATAGGTAGTCCACAAGATGGAGCCCACTCCTTTCGACTCTGAATGTTTCTGAATCAAAGTCTCACATAATTTCTTTTCTTCCCCTCAATGGGCGTGCAATGACCCAGGCGGGAACTTTACACCTCTTCTTTTTCACACAAACCAGGAGGGTCAAGGCGGGTCAGATTGGGTTAACCACCTCGGGTGCAGGTTTGAGGAATCTAACCCATTCAAAAAACGGGTTGGAGGTCCAAAACCGAATTAGTTGCTCACCTAACCTGACCTGACCCATTTTCCATCCTCAGTTGTCAATCACATTCCATTCTGGCCGTAAATAGACGGAATGTTCTAGAATTGGCCTGGGGCGGGAATGGAACAGCCCTCAAAAGATACTTTTTGTCCATTCTAGGCCCAAATTCTGGCCTAACAGGCCCATTCCGGACAGAATTGAAAGGCCCCCTGAAAGTTTCATTTGTTATGTTTATTAACTAGTTTCATACTTTGATTCATACAGAGTGGAAAAGTAGAAAATAGTCAATTGTAGAGTGTAGTTTATTTTAAATGATGTAAGTATTATTTTTAGCAATTATTTTAGCATTCTACTATTTCTTTTTTTTTTCTATTTTAGGTACTATTTTAGTTTTTTCCATTTTTCATGCGTCTTTTCTAGAAGAGAACACCAAAATTGATAGGAACACCAGAATATTATACTACAGGGCCAAACCGGAATGGGGACCGTAGTGGAATTGACTATGTATGATACTAGTAAACAAATTATACACAAATATATCTAGGCATCTTGGACTGTTAATGCTGCTGCAAAACAGGCTTAAGGTGTAAAAAGTGGGTGCTAATAGATCAGTCTAAGGAAACGAGAGTGTTAATTTTTTCCTTTATTTTTTAATATTAAGATCATTTATTGAAAGATATGAATACCTGTAGATGATATGTGTACGCCAAACCAGCGTAAGTGCTTAAACTTCTAGTTGAAAGGGCAAGTGCTTTCTCATAGTATGAAATCGCCTCATTGTACCTCCTGAAAAAGACATTTTTTCAAGTTGAAGCCATCAAGTATTACTAATTTGAACTTTTCTTATTGAATTAATTACTCTTATTACTATCAGAACTTCCCTAAAAAAAATCATTAGCCAAAAGATCAAAACTCAAACAAGGACAACACATTCTTACAAACGAAAAAATCAAACACATCCATCCATAATCCAGTTGTTCAAAGTTACACCTGGCTTCTTAAAAAGAGTGCCTTATCAGGGGAAGAGCTCTGACGTAGTGGATCTTATGAAAAGAAAAATAATAATTACAACCTGCTTGTAGGAGACTAAATGGAGGACTAAAAGGCTAGAGATCATGAGGAGATATTTACATGTTCTACCATGGAAAGAGTAATTCAAGAAACAGGTCAGAAGTTGACAGATTTAAATGAGAAAACTGCAAAGTTCAAGAGAAAAAGTGATGCTTATACAAAAAAAAAAAGAAGAATAAGAGAAAAGGTGATGCACTTATAATTGCTAAGATTGTATTAGATAAGAAATCCAATGTCAGAATGCAAACACATCTCAAGAAAGATAAAGAGAATCTGTTGTAAAGAATTTTTTGGCGTGCAATGAAAAACTTAATACCCACTGAAAAAGTGTGACAATTGGAGGATACTTTGATGAGCATATAGGGAAGACAGGAAAATAGGAACAAAAGAATACCGGAAATAGTTTTGAAAAAATAAATAGATGAGGAATATATTTTGGTAATTAATGACTGAGTCAGTTACCCATAGCAATTGTAGGATAGTTTGCCACACATAGGGAAGGCAGGAAATGGGTAGAAAAGGACACGTGGAGGAAAGAAAGAATGAGATGAGGGAAAGTATCCTCAATTTCAAGTATATTAATATAGCAAATTAGCAATAGCTAATGTATTTTAACACTTAATGAAAAGTGGCATTTGAAACCGGATCTAATAAAACATAGATAGATTACTTTCTGCTGCAATGTGGGAAACGATGAGAGCTTTATTGGTTTTCTAGAAGATAGCCTTGCAACACATAACAGTTAAAGCAGTTAATAATTTAAAATGTTCATGTTAAAAGCTGAATAACTATAAGAGAGTGATAAATCAGAATAAAGACTAATGCTACATCTTCCCGAGTGATGATGTACCTTAGCTTCCTCAATGCATGTGCAAGATTTACAAGGGTTGGTTCCCACATTTCACTTAATGATGAAGGAATATGAGCCAAAGTCTTCTCAAACCACCGCACTGCCTTTTGATACCTGAAATCGCAACACCAAATGAATCCATAGAAGGAATAAATCACTCTTGAAAGATAATATAAGATGATAAATTGCTAATGGTCCATCAAATAGTTCTTCCATGGAAAACCATTAGTAAGACAAACAAATAGAATGAAATATTAAGTTTGCACCAAAGACGTCTGCATGGTGTTCTCATTTATTCCCTGCATTTCTTTGTAGCAAAACAAATATAACAATATCCAAGGCCGTGATACATTTGGGCCAGTAAGACTTATTGCCAAAGAAACATATGCCCACCCTTTTTTTTCCGGCAGATGAGTGCCATCAGTGCTATCACCATGGACACCAAATGTATTAAAATCCTTGAATGAAAATTTGTCAATTGATTGTTTCCTAATTCTTGCTTTTCTATCGCTATACACTTGTTGTTTGAACTTTGAATTACATGGTGTAACCATGTTTGGAGACTGCAGCAGTCGCTGGTGCTAATTTTCCAAACATCATCACTGAGCACCTTCTGCAAACAACCTTAAAGGCACATTTGTGCTGCCACGCTTCCGCAGAAAGGAGTGGAAAATCTGGCTGCTTTTCAAAGGCGCAAATTTCCCACGTTTGGTGTGCCCGCTTTTCCATGATGAAGAGCACAAAATATGAGCTAATTTTTCCACAACTA
Organism: Cinnamomum chago; assembly: GCA_038049695.1. Lineage (NCBI taxonomy): Eukaryota > Viridiplantae > Streptophyta > Magnoliopsida > Laurales > Lauraceae > Cinnamomum > Cinnamomum chago. The sequence goes on along the minus strand of CP142457.1, from coordinate 53,025,278 downwards.
CACGGAAAAGCATTTCCTTTTTTTTTGCAGTGTTTTGGTGTGGGGTGTTGAAGAGGAAAAAGTCCGCATTTTCCATGGATGTACACAAACATGCCCTAATTTTCTTTTTGTTTTTTTAAATCTCAACACAATGAAGAAAGTGAATTCCTCAGAACCATCATTGAGAAACAAAGTTATGGAATTAATGAGGCACACGATATGAGAAAAAAAATTCGAAATGAGCAAAACTTCCTTACTCCTTCATATGATAAGCAACAACACCGAGTTCATTATAGACAAGGGGATCAGAAGGACAAATTGTTTTTGCCTGCATGAAAAACTGAGGACAAAGTAGATTCAGGATTTCAGCATGTGAAAGAACTACACAAATCTTAAGATAAACGTGTACTTCCTCGAAATGCTCATTAGTTCTGTAATTTCACTCATAATCTACCACAAGTAACAAATCACACTAATGAAATCATTTTTTCATTGGTCACATGGAATTTATTAGAGAAAACAATAAGGTTAAAAAAATTTACCACAGGAATACCCAAAGAGATTACAGAAGAAGTTTGAAAGCACCAGCCTTAGCAAGTGTCTCACATTCCTAGGTGGCTTCATAGAAAGGCTGCAAAAAAGATGCCTGACTGATAGACAAGGCCACCACGTCCCTCACATTCTCCACCCACATTATGAATCCCCAAGGATAGTCAGCATATCGAACTTTCAGTTGCCATGCAACAACATGAAGCCAAGATCACTTACAGCGGTACTATTTAAATTCAGTTTTCCATGGAAGGGATTTCATTTTATTCATCAATGCATGGGGGCAACAAGTCAATTTGCCTAACTCATACGACCGAAGTGTCAATCGTGAATCTACCCAATTGACATGCACAGACATGTGGACACAAATGAATTATGCTGATTGCCAATGATGATTCCAAGTAGTATTAGTTCTGACAATACTATTTGGACCTTTTGGCATTTATTATCTGCATTAACTTTGCAGTAGTTCATAAATTCATCAGATAGGGACATGGTGCTCACATAAGTTGATATATCCACGACAAGAACCCATAGAAAAGATGGAAAATGCTTATTGACAAAAACATGACATTGCAAGTTCATCATGTTACATATTAAAAACAAATAATGATAATTTGACTCTATAATTAGTAAGGATGGGGAGATTGAGGATGTCAAATATAATATAAGAGCTAGGTGGTTGAAGTGAAGACTTACTTCTAGAGTGCTTTCTGATTGGCCAATACTAACAAGATTGAAGGAAATTTTTTACAAGATAACAATTAGACCAGCTATGACCAATAGAGCAGAATCTTGGCCAATTATGAAACAACACATACAAAAAATGATCGTAGCATAGATGAGAATATTGAGATTGATGTGTGGTAAAACTAGGAAAGACGGATTAGAAATGAGTAAATTCAGGAGCATTTAAGTGCAGCATCAATAGATGATAAATTAAGAGAGAAACATTTGATATGATTTGAATATGTCCAGTATGGGCCAACAATGACACCAATGAGAGAAGTTTCTCTATGGAGGTTAATGGCCCGTCTAGGAAAAGGTGTAGCCTGAAGAGGACATGGAAGTAGCAAGGATAGATATGAAGAAGTGCAAGTGTGCAACCTATCCAAGGATTTGGCCCATAACAGGCTGGAATGGCAAACCAAAATAGATGTAGCTAACCCCAACAAAGTTGGAATAAGTCTTTGATGATTGATATAAATTGAATAATCGATAAATCCAAGTTGGATGGCAACTTATATTATAAATATAAAACGCAAGTGCATGATGTATACAAGCAAGAAATGTCACCTGCTCAGCCAGTTTTAAGTTGTGTGTCCGCATGTATTCCATTCCAATGTATAATGTTGATAAATGGCACCTGAAATAAGTGAATATCATGATTCAACACGTAAACAAAACATCTTTAAGTGATACTCCTGAAATGTAGTTCCTCCTAATAAAATACAGAAAGTAAAGATGTTTGGATACTTTATTTGCAATAAGTACACATCCATATGCCTCTCTACATTTGGTGGTTATTTTCCTCATACTGCTTAAGTCCAGCCAAAGAAATAAAGGGCAAAATTCCACTCTATTTCACCTGTGTACTTATTTGATAGAAATTAGAAAATATTACCCTATTTTTCAATAGTGTGGCAAGTGGCCACATTACTTGTATTTCAAGACAGCCAAATGGACCTAAAGATAACTTGTGCACCAATAACAGACAACCACACAATTCCACACTTAAAAAGAAGAAACACCATATGCATGATGATAATAAAACGATCCATTCAATGAGTACGCATGAAATCAAATCCCCTGGGCTTTAATTCTTCTTCAGGACAAATGACAAACTCTGGAAAAATTAGCAAAATAAAAAAAATGATCTAAATCACTTTTTGTTATAGCTAAATATACTGCCACCAGTCACATACTCTCCCTTCTCCTAATAACATGAAGGGTGAGAGAAGAAGAATTGATCAAAATATTACTATATTGAAAGTTGACTTCTGAACCATAGCTTACCCAGGAAACAAACGAGCTGCAGTGCGAAAGGCAGCCATTGCTTGATCACCTTCATCTTGTGCAGCATAAGCATTTCCATAACCTATCCAAGCGGGTGCAAACGTTCCATCCAAGTTTGTAGCCTTGCTGCACAGTGAAAGATCAACCATCAAAGGTTGCATGCATGTATTTGACTCATTTATTACATAATAAAAAACTTAGTAGATTAAATAACAAGAGACGTTGATTAGGATGATCATAAGAACAGAATATACAAAGTCAACAACTTAGCTATACAATATGGAGAAAACTGAAAGCAAAGATTGCATGACTGGAAAACAATAATAAGGAATTATTATATGCTGGCATGATATGGCAAACATAATGCCGAGAAAGTAGACTCCTTAGTCTTTGGTCCTTATTCCTACTTATTGGAGGAATTACCAATACCATTAGAAGTATTGGTGCAGCATTGAGTATCAAATATCAATACAAGTTTCGTGTCGGTCCAACACGGACACATTAAGCATGCACAAATATCTGGGTATGATACCGAGCATTTCACCACCTCTTCTTTCCTATCCAAATAAAAATACATTATATTTCATCTACTTAAAACACTAGTATATTCATTAACATAACATGCTGCCACAAGAAATATCCCGCAAAGGGATTTTATTCCATTTTGGTGTGCCACACCCACACTAAACACATTTTCTCTGCTCGGCTTCACATACCCGAGATATTACATCGGTCAGAATCATGATCATTACTCCTAATGGTATCACGAATCAAGATCATTAATACCCATTTTTCATAAGATAAAAGGGATAAAGCAACAAAAGAAGTAACAAGCAGTTTTGGGAAAATTTAACCATAATATAATATCATATGAAAAATTTAAGAACGATTCATCAAATGAAAGTTTAACTATTACCAAAAATATCGTCGTGATTGATCATATTTCTTGATGCAATAATAGTAGCAACCAACAGCAAACCATGACAGAGCTCTGATATACAGAAGCAACACATCCCAGTTAGCAAATCCTTTCATACACTAATAAGAGCACAAAAGTCAAATGTACAGTATGTATTCATAGTTCTATCAGAAGCGAAACATGTTTATATTGTTGTTATGAGGAACAAACCTTGTAATCACACATCTTTTCATCATCATTTTTACTGTGTTCAATGCTTTCCCAAAGTTTTTAAGCTCACTTCAATGAGAGCGTTGGTTATCTCAACTCTGGCTTTCCCTTAAACTGACCCCTCTACAAGCCATGGTAAATAAATATGAAAACTAAAGCCTTGCAAGGTTACACTACATTTAGCTGAACACGGTTTGTGTAGAAAGCAAAGGGATCAAGTGGCCCACAATGGGTCCCACACGGTTTGACCAGCTCGCTCATCCACATGGTTTGACCAGGCTTTGCACATGTTATATTGACTGTATGATATATTAGCTGTAGTATGCACATGTTGTATTAGCTGTAGATGTGGTATTAACTGTAGGGAATATCTTGTACTTAATATCTTACCTTTTAGGGAAATAATGTAAACTGTAATTGCGGGATTGTAGCCTAAAATTTGCATCTCAATGAATATAAAACGGCAGTCTACCCTCCAAGAAGGATACAGACTTTTTCCACAAATCTGTCTCTTGTGTCATGGTATCAGAGTGGGTTTCAGAGCGGGTTTCAATCCCGTCGTTCTTGTGTAGCCCACATGGCAGGCCCGTCCCTGAAATATGTTGGGCCTGCACGTGAGGGGGATATTGGTAAAGTAAAGCCCCACATCCCACATCGCCTAAGTAATGCCTTTGGCAAGGCTTCATATATACCTATTTGGGCCTTCCACCTATGAGCTTTTGGGACAGCACATGGGACATATAGTTCTGCCCATTCAATTTGACTGAATAAACATCAACTTTGTCCATAATAGAAGAATTAACAAAACAAATGCAAAGAATGATAAGCAGGAAAAAAGAATGGTATGAATGCAACGCAGATTGAAAGGGGACTCCCCCCCACCCCACCCAAAAAAAAAAATCAATGTAACTTGAAATTATATAACAGTATTGCACCTCCAATACCCATGCTAGTGTATTATAGGAATTAATCCTGATGAAAAATTGTCATCCCTTCAGGTAGTGCCAGCAGTTGTAGCAATGCTGTTATGATGACCAACATGATGCAACATTTAAGAAAAGATAAAAATGGAAGCAAATTCAATACCCACTTTTGCGGATAATCCTTCACCAAATTGCATGCCATAAGATACAGCTCATTTGAATGGCCGAGTTCCATAGCAGCTGCCAAATGAACTAAGGTACATTTCAAATGGAATGGATCTCTTCCAAGTAGCCTGTAACAAACATCGTATCTCACAAACCAAGCATATGATCTATGGAGGGAGCACAAACTGAGAACCATCTCCCAACTTATGCAGAAGTCACCATTCAAGAAAAAAATAATTAAAAAAAAACCCTTACGCAGAAGTCAGTTCAAAGCATTTCTGATATTCTCCACACTGATGATAGTACTCAGCTTTGCAAGCCAGCAGGTCAGTGTTGCTTTTCAGTGAGTGGGTAAAAGATGCATCTTGTGAGCTGATATCACAATTTTCCCTTTCCAGCTCAGTGAACTTTGCTTCTACAACACTTTCTTTGTCATGCTAACGAAGAGAACAATAACAAACTTCTTATGGAAGGTCATTATAAAATAGAATATTAAGTAGAAAGCAGTACAAAGATTTTAAAAAAGAAAATGGAAAAAAAAAAAAAAAAAAAAAAAAAGAGTGAACAACTTTTTGCAGCTCACAGCAAAATTCCTCCCATTATTCACTCTTGAATGTCTACACTTAAAAGCTGCATAGCTTCTTACCTTCTTTAACAAACATGAATAAAATGCAGAAAGCCATCCATCCTCTGGAGTAAATTGCAAAGATGACAGGAGACTCCTTTCTACCATTCAAAAAAAGGTCAACCAATTCCAAAATGTGTTACTAAACAATTTATTTGGATCTCCATAATAGACAATTCCACGTGCAGGCAATTTCTATGAAATACAACAAATATAGTTTCCAAGATTCTGCAGAAAAAACTAGCCACAAGGGTCATACATTTACAAGAATAACTGAAATTCTAAATGATTCTAGACATATATATATATAGGGAGATGCTCCTATGAGAGCATCTCTCACATTACTATGAGAGATAAGGTGGGGGCCCTCACATCCATATCCAATGCCAACAACTTAAATGTCAGGACCCCCACCCCTATCTCTCATATAAGGTGAGAGATATCTCTCATACGAGCATCTCCCATATATATATATATATATATATTGTGTGTGTGGCCTCATTTAAGAGGGGTTTGAATTTGAAAAATGAATATCAGTTTGCGCATGCATGCCAATAACAGGTGTAAAGGGAATGGGAAAAGGTTGACCAAACATCACTTTGATTAGACAATCCTAACTCTTGATTATAGGGCCTTAAAGTTTAATAGTTTTATAAGTGCATTTATTCTTAATCAGAACAATGGATGATTGTCATATCAGTGTCAATTTGAAATGTCTGTAAATAGAAGGGAGAACAGAGGGTAGGGTTCCTTATGGGTCTGAGCAGCCCACTTTGGGCTGGGTTCTGGCCTCAGATTTTAGTATTCAGGCAGGGCCTGGATTTAAATTATCAGCCTGTTTAATATTTAAGCAGGGCCTGGGTTAAGTTATAGAAAACCCAAAGCCCAGCCTGGCCCAAATAAGTCTGCTTATAGTTTAGTAGGGCCTCAAATGATTAAGGCGGGCCCAACTCGGGCTAGGAGCTTTAGGGCTCATGTCGGACTTGGGCCGAATACAGGCCTTGTTTCTAAAACCAGGCCATGCCTGGATATGCCTCAGCCCAACTTGACCTAGCCCCATGAACACCCGCACCTATGATTCCAGATACTTGTACAAGTCCAACGTATCCGTATCGGATTGATACCATACTTGTATTGGTACCTAATACTGCACCGATACTTCTAGTTCTAGGGTATAAGTCTAGCATATCCTACTTAGCAAGTCCATTATTTCATATAGTTCTTTAAATTTTATTACTTTCTCAACATAGAAAACATTAGAGAGGAACATGAACGATGATAATGTCATTAATTCAAAAGTGATCTAAAGAAAAAACTAGGACACCCGTATCCATATTCTTGTCCTACATTTCCAAAAGTGCAAAGTCATATCCCCGATCCACATATCCGTGTCCATCCCCGTATCCGTATCTGGGCATGATAGACCCACACATGTGAGAAGTGAATAAAATGTTCAAGTGTAAAATAGTCCAACCCCAGCTTCAGTGCGCGCTATGGCCACCTAAAAGTCAATAGCTGTATAAAGGCTCTACACAGATTGCATAGACCCACAAATCACCGTGATTTCATGATAACATCTCTTAAAATGCCTTAGAGAATGCTAACTGTCCTACCATTCATTTTCCATGCTTCCAATGCCGTAGTCCCGCCCTCTTATCTCAAATACAAAACTAACGACCAATCACAAATTTATGAACTTTGTGCAGGCATGCAGCCACTTCAAATTTTAGGGCTACATCTTGACTGAATTGATGAATCTCTTTGATCTGTTGTGGTGGTTTTATTAAGAATTGCCAATGGCTATTTATAAAGTAATCAAAGATGTCAACTCAAATTAGGAAATCTAATCCTAATCAAATGAGGAAACCTAGTCCCATAATAATAGTAACCTCAAATAATGTCACAACTCTTACCTAAAACAACTCAAATTTAAACTAATCCTAATTTAGAAAACTAACACCCGAAATTACAAATAACCCATTGACCCAAATTACAAATAGCCCCATCTTATTCTCAACGCTCCCCCTTGAGCTGGTACATAGATGTCCTTTATCGGCTTGGACTAAACACCATGAATACACTTCCTTCTGCAACTGCTTTGATCTGGAACTGTGTGAGTTTGATTTTCAACACAGCCCAATAAGATGCATGGCAATCACAAAAGTAGGGAATAGGAAGCTCATCACACAGATTAGGGGTGTGTAAGAAATAGTTTATCATCTTAACCGTCAAATTAAGAGCCAAAGCTTAACATTTTATAGTGCAGATTTTTTTTTAAAACCCAACAGTAGCTATCAGCTGAATCAGTATCGAATTGGAGGAGAGAGAATTCGCGAAGGGTAATGAATGTGAGAGGGTTGGATAGATCATAGGTGGAGCCCAGAAAATAAAAATCCTAACAATCAAATTAGAGGTACATTTATCATCTGAAAACTTGTGCACAAGTTAGCATGCATGTGTGACGTGTCTGTGTGAAACAAACCCAAAAAATTTAGGTACACAAGCATTGTATACCTGCATCACATGTAAGCATGTGATTGTCAATCAAACATTCCAAAGCCTGAAACAAAGCACGAGATACAAGAATGAGAAGCATTTATAACAAATACAAATACTGCTTGTATGCTTGTGTGGTGCCATTCCTGTAGAAATGGAAAACCACTTCCCAATTATGGTCCATTTCTGCAGCAGTGTGTGTGGCACTAATATGAAGAAAGCAAGTTCCATGCCCTGATTTATATACTCACTTTGTGTAAAAGAAATTCCTAGAAGTGGATAGGGTTTCAGGCAAAAATGAAATATCCAATTCAGGCACTCATTCCCCAAGTATGTGTAAACTGTTAGGCTTATCCATTGGGCATTATGATACCACATGTGGGGGCCATCAAACACATATTTCATGGTGCTTTTAAATTAGGAAACATAATAGGTAGAATATGGCTTTAACCTTATTTCATCAAAAACAAAATCTCCTTAAAAGACATCACTCTGTGAAAATGGGATCCAAATAAACAAGCCCTTGGGTTCTTCTAGGAAAGAAAGCAGAAACACCCAAACTCTATTTGCAAGGATCAAGATAAATTAGATTTGTGAAGATACAAAAGGATAGGAATGCATATAAAGATATGACACGTGCATGGTGCATTCGACGTCCCAAACAATAGGATTCATGGATACTGCACAATACTTAAATTATTCATAAAACAAAATGTAATCAATTTTAACCAGGAAGCAATTTGCAAATAGAAACTTAGCTCTAGAATAATGTACAATCTACAAAACTTGACGATCAATTGACAAATTTCCATATCTACTCTAACTTTCTAGAAAGAAAAAATATAACGATTTTTTAAAATGAGGGCAGTGTTTTAACAATTTCCTTTTTCCCAAAGATGGGAAAAGACTTGGATGATGATGAAAACAAAACATTTTCACATTTGTTGTTATCATCCAGAATACATAATGATATTTCTTTGAACTATGAGACAGTGTTGAAAATAGAACTGGAAGAACCTAACCATGTCATATAGATTCCGGCAAGGGGACCCGATTTCATTGGCGTCAGTGTCAATATGTGATAAGTTATTCATTTCAAACAATCCATGCAACATTGCATTAAACAGAGAAAGGCCACCTAATCGAGATAATGGGTTCTGAAATGAAAATGCTAATGAAACTTTTATCATATTGGGATGAATTCTATTAACTTCAGAAAGTTTGATATACTCCATCCATTTTTCAAATAAAACAATGCAGAATTCCCTGCTCTCCATCCTAATCAGTTTTGTGACAATACATGGTATAAAAATTAAGGTATGAGATATCATATTATTAAAACATGCTCCCTAGTCCCTATCATATTTAGCAATCATGGTCAACAACATATGACTGCAACAATTTAGGGTAGTTTAAAACATCTGACCATACCTCATAACATAAAGGGTCAGCCTTTATAGCAGCTTTGTACCTAGAAGGGTCAAAACCAAGGCAAAACTAAGTTCTTTGGCAAAGTAAGGCATCATAAATATAGCAGGAAAAATCAAAGAATAGAAGACAGGTGAGAGCAATACAGCATTCTCAACACAGCATTCATGTTCAAAGTTAACAAATTCAACATGGCCTTTTGAAGCTTTCCACATCTATTGCATGCAAAGAAAATATAAGGCCATTTAGATCTCTGGAAGTGTCCTGAATTAACATGAAACAAGGAAGTAAATCAGAGTCTCAGTATCCCACTCGATCACCACAAACCGAGCTGACTCAACCAACTCAGTAAGCATCAAAGAGAGTCGACTCAATTTTGACCACGATTTTATTCCAAGGGATGAAGTATTTCAAGCTTTCAAGAATTTGGGGCTATAATTCCCACAGAAGTTTTCAGCTGTTACCAAGTGTATATCAGTTACCATTTCCACTAAAATGGAGGGAATCTACTCCATATCACAGTTACTTCCACTAATAATCCAAACAACTAAAAAAATTAGCACATTAAGAAACGAGACATTTCATTAACTAATAAGGTGTTTCCATTGATGAAAAATCTGCAAAAAACAACAATTTAATCAGCAAATTCCAAAAGTTCACATTATAATTGGAGCTTTTACTTTATAACTTTGGCCAGTTATCCGAAACACCTCTAACTGGCAGTTTTACTAATGTCAAAAATTAGAAAAGCTCTGACTCTAAAAACTCAACCACTTGAAACTAAAAAACAGGACATCAAAAGTAGAAAAAGACCAAGAATTCCAGTAAACTAGCCAAAGTTATAATGTGATAACAAGTGTTATGGAGTAAACTAGTTGACCTACATGCTAACAAAGTAACACCAAATAAATCAATTATCTACAGATTAATGTAATTAGTCATTCCCTCTTCATCACTTGTCCAACTTGTATCTAAATCCTAGACACCAGCACATACTGATACCATATAAAGGGCTGTTTCCATGTTACATGCTAACAAAGTAACACCAAATAAATCAATTATCTACAGATTAATGTAATTAGTCATCCCCTCTTCATCACTTGTCCAACTTGTATCTAAATCCTAGACACCAGCACATAGCCACATACTGATACCATATAAAGGGCTGTTTCCATGTTGCAGAACTGAATCGCAAAGGGAAAAGACAACCATATATTTGTTCGATTTCAACATTATTGACACAAAAAAAAATTAAACACTGTTGAAAGTGATATAGGCGTGGAAAATGTTGGAAGGCAAGAACCAGGATGGACTTTCCTCAGCCTCCACTGTCAACCTTTGACAGCAATTAGACAGATTTTTTGGTTCTTTTTTTTCTTCCTTCCTCTCTTTCTTAACTGAAATGGCTCCACTGAGTCATGACAGCAGGAGAGAAGTAAAGTTATGCCAATTGGCAACTGCATCAAACACATAACAAAATCTAACTACTCTTTCTTCCAATGACACATTCTTCTAGTACAAGTTCAAGGCTTACAAAAAAATATAATTTCATCTTTTCAATAGTGACGTAATCAGTAATCAGGTTGACATGTATTCCACTTTTCTACTATAAGGGTTTACTTCCATATACACTCCATGTGATTTTTATACCAGAATGTGCTACTTAATTCCAAAGATTGAAGAGACCATAATATAAAATTATAGAACTTAGTATAGCACAAGAAAAGACATATCAAGTGCAAGTACAGACAGAATGATAGTAACACACCATTGACGAGCTTGGGCACGATTTTCCAAAGCTTCATATGCCTTGCCACGTAAAAAACATATTGCTGAAGAAATCTGAAAAGGATAAAAATTTCACAGAATATATAAACCTTGAATTATTCCAATAACAATTTCATACTTAATTCAGTTGCTCTTACAAACTCTGATACCTGAATGCTTTAGAACAGAGAATATATATATGTATTCTATTTTATCTGATACTTCATTTTTTCAATAAAAAATCTGTCAGCATATCTCTGTCATATCCATGGCATAAATGATGGGCATCATAGCTCACCATCGAACTCTCTTTTTCTTTTTCTTTTTTCCTTTTTTCTTTAAAGATAGATCACCACTAAATATATGAATACAACTAAACAAAAGTAACAGTTTAGGTTGTTGCAAAGACAGAAACAAGCAGTCACTAAAGGTCAAATGTGATGATAAGTTATCCATGAAGCAAAGGATGTAAATGATGGGTTGAAAAGAAAACGGATAATGCCACACATTCAAAAAAGTGAGAATAAATTGACTAAATGCTTTAAAGCACTCTCCGTGATTTTAAAAAACCATGCCCCATCCAAAGTGGGTCCACTAGATGAATTGATTCGAGTATCGTGAATGAGCCACTCCTACAGCAAAATAGACGTTGGCCAATAATTAGCACTCATGCAGGATGCTAACCAATAAAAGTGTTTATTGTTCCAAAGTTAAATGAATTTCTGAACAACACATTTCCTAAGGCCACATTTGTGTAACGCGGAGGAATTCACAACACTGTGGAAAATGCTCTGACTTTCCATGTACAAAAACTTTCCACAGTATGGAATAGCACTTTTTCCAAACAAAAAAAAAAAAATTTTGAACTAATGTTCCTCAATTATGCTGGAAATCAGTCGTTCTCTAACATTATGATATTCTTACAACAACGTCTAGAACTTGAAAATGCAGCTTTCGATCTTCTCATGAGACCAAAACTACAATGGTGATAGCCTAACGAAAATTATTTGTTTTTCTACAACAGTCAATTAGCAGATGGTGTCAACCCTGCAGACCAATTATTGGCACACTTCCACACTGGAAGTAGATCATCCAATTAGTGGATCAAATCTCACATAAGGCATAGGAAAAACAAATGCAACAAGTGGAGTTCATAAATGATGCAACTTGAAAAACAAATATTTTGTTAAACACGTGCAGTGATTTAATAGAAGAAACCAAGGCGCCAATATAATCTAATCAACTATAAGACAAAGCATGCATCAAGTGCAGCAACTGAAACATCATGATCACAAAAAAAAGACAATTTACATTGATTTCTCGATCTTCTCCATCCTTATCCAAGTACATGATATTACAATCCTTTAGATCATCAACATTTCCATGCTCGTCCACTTTAGCATCGCCAAGCATCGAAAGACATTGATGCCACTCCTTCAATTCCTCCTAATGAGAAAACAAACAATAGAATTAGCATCCAATACATGGTTCGTTATCAGTTGTTTAGAATTTTGATGACATGAAAACTAGATTTAAGGTGCATTTGAGAATGCTCTAAAATCAATTAATCGATCCAAAAACCCTAGAAACAAGAAATACAATGCGATTGAAAAGGGAAATGGGGGGATGGAGAGATTGAAATACGAGGCATTTGGCAGCGAGGTAGCGGAAACGGAGGTCGCGGAGGACGATCTGAGAGGCGTTGAGGGTGTGGAGGGCGCGGCGATAGTGGCGGCCGAGGTAGAGGGCTTGTGCCTGCATGTAGATATCGGCAGGATCGGATGTGAGGGCAGCCACCTTGTCGGCGAAGAAGATGGCAGATGAATACAGATGTTTGCCCACGCAATCCCTAACCACGCCTCGAAGCTTCTCCACTGTCTCCTCTTTCATCTTCCAAATCTCTCTGTCTGTCTCTCTCTCTCTCTCAGTTTCAAGCACGGATGAATGAGAAGAATGAGAGAGGAGTGTAGAAATGAGAGTCGATGAGGAGCGATGGTCGGTTTGAGCTTGACTGAGTGAGTGGAGTTTGGTCTATGGAGAAGACGAGAGAAACCTGACTGCCTTTTGTTGTTGAGTCATGACTCGTGAGTGAGAAGATGGAGGAGAAAAAAGAGTGAATGGGAAAAAAGGGCGGGAGGTTTCAGTCTCAATTTGGGAATTGGGAATTCTATGTTGGGCTACGGGCTAGGAGCTTTACAATACAATGAATTGAGCACCCAGAGATCGATTTCCTGGGCCTGGGCATGTCCTTGAAACTTTAGCGACTATATTTTTAGTAGAACTTTGACAATAATTTGGTGTGTTGATAGCTTGACACTTCTAATTTATGCAAATGCCAGAATTTTTTAATTTTAATAAGCTAAAAGGTCTCAGAAGTTTTAAAATTCCATCCTTTTAATTTTTGGTAGAATTCCTAGATGTTAAAATATGAAAAAGGTTTCAGAAATTCTACTATATCTTAGAATTTAAAATTTCTTTAAATAGTAATTCTCTAAATTCTAATAAAGAAACAAGGGCATTTTTTCAACTGCGAGAGTTGTCCTTAGGTTTTCGAACCAATACCTTCCCTTAATGAGAGAGATGTATGGCTCGCTTTTGTAGCTTTCTATTGTAAAAATAATTTAAATTTATTTCTCATTTTCTCATTTTATTTAGGAATGTTTCAACCATTGTTTTAGGTGTTTTATTATTTTATTAAGAGACACTAAAATTTATGCACTTAAATATTTCTTCCTTTTTTTCTTTTCGAAAATATTTTTTTTAAATAATGCCAAATAGGCCCTCAATTTCCCATGAAAAAGGTAGGAATGCAAGGCTCCTCTTCTCCAAGAACAAGAAACCATCAAGCATAAAATTCTTGTTGCAAACAGTTGAGAGGTCATTTGTCTTTCGCTCATAGGATGTAAAAATCGGGTTTACATATGTTAGATTTGCATGTGAATTTTGCATATATAAAATTTACGCATGGAATACATTACCATAAAGAATTTTCACATGTTGACGGTTTGGATTTTATATATATAAAATTTTCATCATTTAAAAAACTATGAAAATTTAGTTTTGAAGTTTAATGGGTAAATAAGAAAATCCGAATGGTTCATATTTAAATCCTAAAATCTACAAGAGTTGCAAAAAATACAAGACGATCACAGATTTTAATACTGCAACCCATCGAAGATATGTCCCTTGCATTGATGCTTTTCTAACCCACAAGGTCACACTTTCACACTTCTTAATGCATAAATTTTCATATAAAATGCACGTATTTACATGCCTCATTAATGCAGAAATGGGAGCATTCTAAAGAAATTGTCATGCATAAATGCTCCAAAAAGATTGTTAGATCCTGTACGCTTGATTTAAGAGAAATCCTGAAACCCTAGGTTAGTAGAGAACTCCAAAAGTGCAGGCCACCAATTGAAAATCAATGTCGCCCAAACTAAATGCCCTCCTAGTAAATGGAGGGCTCCAAATTTTACTCAAGTTAGACTCGGTCCCATCGTAAGATTAACTCTCTAATTAAAAACATAAAAGCACAATTATGCATTATTCATCAAAACAGTGAAATGGTGAGGCCAATTCCTTTTTGGATAAAATTTAGAGATAACGCTGGAAGCATAATTATTTTGAGCAGCTCGGATTTTCTACAAGCGGCCCCACTATAGGATCCAGACTTGAACGGATGGTCAGGATCCGGAAGTACAGAATCAGGTATAACTTTCGTGGCACCAATTGCAGTGCTCTAGCGGAGTGGATCACTTCTGAGTTCTGACAGAAAACGATAACCACATCCACAAGCATATAAATTATAAACTATAAACAAATAAAAATAGTCTAAATGATTCGAACTGAGGAAAGCTATGAACTGTTACAATGACACCTTAATATAGATCAAAATTGATTCACTGGAAAAGAAATGCTACAATTGCACCTTAACATCAATCTAAACTCAACTCAAAATTTGCTTTACTGTCCAAAACAAACAATAGAACGTAAAAGAAATTTTGCAAGAGTCTAACTGGATCCTAGAATTGATCTCTAGGAACCACCAATATTTTGTGCCTTGTTAAGGATGACACCTTCATATTTGACCTGGAACCATTTCATGGCATCCTCCTTTGTGACCCTGTGTTGAATCCCAACACGAGACTTGCACCTGCGGCGACGTCCAACACGGTAACCAGGGCGTTCCAGGACCACATAGAAGTCCATACCATAAATGCCAGTGGATGGATCATACCTGTGAAGAGAATAAACAGAGTGGGGTGAGCAGATTCGTAGAGAGGAAAGTGAATAAAAAGGTTTCACAAGCATACCCAAGTACATAAATGATTCATGCTCCGTTCGCGCCTTGAATAAGATCATATAATAAATATCTTCTTTATGCTTTATTTGGAGGTAAAACTGCAATCTGAAGGATAATTCCTACTGGTACATGCTGGAACACAGTTGAGCTACTTTGTCTCTTGTTGAGTTGAATTTAACATTTCCAGACCCATTTTCGGTACAAAAGCACAAAAACAGCTTAAACTAGTTACAGCTTTTAAAAGTGGGGAAAACTAAGAATTTTAGGTAAATTTTAAAAATATCAATCCCAACCATGAGCTATATGAATGGACGAGTCATGCAGCCTCCGCATAGTTGCACCATGAATACAACTTGCTAACCCAAGAGGGTGCCGAAAAAGCAAACACTGAGTTGTATGCCTATGAATGAGCAATCAAATCAACACTGTAACTGGATGAGTGCCCTGAAAACTAGTTGGGCCAATCAGTCAGTAACAGGCCTTACCAATTAGAGATGTAAGTGGCCAGCGTAAGTATGGGTCCGTGAAGCACCATAACTGACCAGGTCCAACTCTGATGGACCTGACTCCAGGCCCGATTCAAAACCCACATATAGTTAAACATACAATTGCTAGAACTCTTTAACACATGACCACATGGTCATAAGATCACTCCTCTGTTGGCTGCGCAATACACTTTCTTTGCCAATTGTTGTAAACATAATGTCAATATAACATTCATTAACATCTATATTTTATAATAAATAATATTTATGTATATATTCAGCTAACCGGATATGCAGGTATGGACCTGGAACCAAATCCAATTATCGGGCCCAAAAAGAGGTCTGTACCTGGAATTTCGGGTTGAAGCTCTAAAGTAACTGGGTCATAGGAAGTCCATTCCCATTGTGGATGTGTGAGGTCATGGGATTGAGCACATGAGGCCGTCTACTGTTCCCGGTCTTGCATGAACCAAAATATAATAAACAAAATGAGAAGAGATAAAATTTTCCTTCAGGGAAGTAGGAAGCAACCCAACTTCATCTAATCACAGGCCTAGGAGATCTATCATCCACACTCAAGCCTTGATGTATATAGTGTATTGTTTCTGTTCTATTACAGCAAATTATTTACTACGCATATTATATGCATGTAAAAATAAGGTTGACTTACTTGATACCAAGATCAATATGCTCTTGGATGCCAAATCCAAAACATCCAGTATCACTAAAGTTCCTCCTCAACAGCTCGTATTCTTTAACTTTCAAACCACTCTCCAGAAGCTGCATTGCCTTGTCACCTCTAACAGTGACATAGCAAGCAATCTTTTCATTACGCCTAATTCCAAAGGATCGAACAGTGTATCTTGCTGCAGCAAACCAATAAATATGAGAAAACATAAGAGAACCCTCTTTTTTTCCCCAAATGATAGGATAAGAGAACTTTGTCAAAGACCCTCAATAATACACCTAATATCTGCAAAAGAGCTTACCCTTGGAGAACACCGGCGTTTGTCCACTCAACTGTTCCAAGACCTGCAAACAATACCATGTCAAAATACACATAGCGCAGAATTCTTAAATCTCAAATATTCTAAACTTCAAAAATCTGAAATCCTGGGTGTTGGGGGGTCGATGAGTAAGAAACACGAGTAACATGAGTAATGGCTTCAATGACAAAAAAACAAAAAAAAAGACCCTTTCCCATTGCTTAAATTGGTTTTTATTTAACAAAAAATATTAAGGAATGATACTGAAATGGAGGAAAACACCATGCAAAACAGTATCTGGAAAGATAAAAAAAAAACAAAAATAAAAGTGTCCACTGTGGCTAGAGAAACCTGAACAAAATTAAGTATCTGTGAACTTAGAGAACTTTCCTGAACTTAGAGAGAGTGGGGAGCAGGTTTCTTGTAAGGCATGTTCAAATTAAAAAAATTATATATAGTATTTTGCCAACAACAGACTAGCTATTTGCACACTTGCCTGCCCATGGGAAGTATTTAAAAGTTAAAACCCTCATTAAACCAGCATCTCAAGTCAAGATTTCTGAGTTACCGTGCCTTCTTGTCAAGATGCCACCATGGCGAGAATATGAAGCACGTTGGCATGTTGCAAACATTGTAACATGAAGGCGAGTTGCAGTGACGTACAACAAAAGGCATTCATATATGATATGTATAATTGAATTCCTATTTGACGTAGGTCAGACCCATGTTCCATGGGTCAACCAAGCTCACTGGGCCTGGCCCACAAGACCAACAGGTCCAGCCAATTTACTGTAGGAATTGAAGTTAATTATTAGTCTTAATTAGGAGTTTTGATCTATTTAGAAGTCTTCAAATTAGGAATTTAGTTTGATTTAGATTTTATTTGTTTTGTAATTGTTTTAGCAAGTTTCTAGGAGATTTAGTTTCTTTTAATGTTTAGAAAACTATAGTCCTACTATGAAAGGGGAGGTGAGGTCCAACCATACCTATAAATATGAAATCCCTCCATTCGGAAAGGCAGCTTTCAATATTCAATAAAGAATTGTTATGGTTTTCTATGATTGTGAGCGCCTCTCTTTGGCTGAGAGTGTTTTGCGTGTGAATCCCTTGAGGGATTCGGCCAAGCTGATTTAGAACTTGGTCCATCTCATCAAATTGTTCGAGGATTTGACCAAATCCTTAGTGGAGTTGGTCTATGTAGTGATTGCGGATCTGGGGCCACGCCACTATTGGTAAGGACCTCTTTGGTGCTTGGATCGTTTCTGGAGGATTTGACAGTTTGGTTGTGTTTTGCATTCCGGTTTAACTGGATTGGTCTGTCTGGGTTAGCCAGGACCTAGGTTCAAGATTCCAGAGTATTTTGGTCTTTATACCAGGGTATATATATTGATGTAATATTGTAACCCTAACTCAGTGAGAGTGCGAGAAGAACAGTTGATGGTTCTCCTTCTCATGGATGTACGCAAGCTTGTCTACATCCACAGAGAAAACCTAAATTCTTTTCTCTTTTTTACATTATGGTGCTTAGGGTTACGGTTACAACAACGACATGTGTATAACTTGATACTTAAGACCAAATTACCCTTGAACCCAATATACAACCAGGTGAACCCAAATACCCAATCCGGTTAAACCGGAATACAAGATATACCCGGACCTGACAATTTAAAAAAGGCCAATTTCTCAGTTTTGTGAAACCTTAATCAGCTCCAACCGTTTTTAGGCATATGCCAGTAACTAGTTTGAGCAATATTAGTTGCGAGTCAACTACATTTTGGAACAAGTAAACTCTAGTGAGTAGGCCTTCTAATTCTAGGACTCGTTGGCTAAATCTTTTGGAATCTGAAAGGATACCAAGATTCAGCTAAACTTTTTTCACACTTAAAACATACTCAAATGAAGCCCCAATCCCATCCTATTTTACCCATGAACCAAAACAACCCTATCCCTCCGTTCTTTATGGTTCAAGGCCTGATTGTTTGATCAATATTGAATTTCTAGGAATCCTACACAATGCCTTCCTCTCAAAGGGTCCAAAACCAAAGAAGTAAAGGCATTTGGGATCCACAAATGGCCATCAAATAGTATTCCCTTTGATAAGATCACCCGGCCATCACCATAGTAAATCAAATCATAAGAAAAATATGCCCCATCTTATTTCCTTCACTCTTCACCTTTAAAAAAATCCTGACCTGTTTGGATAGGCAAAAAATAGAGTAGAGTGAAGTTAAACGGGTCCTAATAGTCTAAAATTTCAACTCTACCCTGTTTGGCCCGATAGATGAAGTAATGTTGTGAGCCACATGTGCTTCATTTCACTTCTACTCTAAATACTTACATTTTCTCGAGTAAAAGTGGATTCTACTCCAAACCTTAACTTCAAAATAAGCATCCAAATGGAGTGAAGTGAAGTACTCTAATTTAACTTCAACCCACTTCTCTTCCACTCCACTCCACATGTGAAATCCACTTCATTTTACTCCACTCCTCGTTTATCCAAGCAAGCCCTAGGATTAGAGTCAAGTGAAGTAGATTTCACACGAGTAGTGCACCGGAGGAGAAGTGGGTTGAAGTTAAGATAGAGTATTGGTGTTTGTATGCTTTGTGTGAAGTTAAGATTTAAAATAGAATTCACTTTTATTCGAGGCTGTGGGAGTATTTTAGGGTTGAAATGAAATAAAATGAAATGGATATTCACGTAGCAGACAACAATACTTCAACTATGGGGTCAAACCCCTTGCCTATCCAAACAGGCCCTTATTATAACCCACTTTACTATCAATTCCTGTGAATTCAATAAGCAAATGGGCCCTCAACAAAAATACTGAAAACACATTGTAGGCGCATGAAAAATCACGGACCGGGGGGGTGTGATTTCTGCGACCCACAAGGAGGAGGAGGAGGCTGCTGATCCTGATAATGGTGGAAGAACCGTTGCCTAGAACCTGAGAAGGGGAAAGGAACAAGGTCAGAGGACCCTGGCCTGGGCGGCGCAAGGCTCTCCGATGCTTAAGTCAGTATGAGAACTGAGCAAAGAACGGAGATTTGGGGAAGAAGATGGACGTACCAGCATGGCCTTCGCCTCTCCCTATAATGGTGCTGTAGATGCGTTCATATAGGGGAGGAGGAAGAGACGTAGAGGGAGATAGGGGATAGGAGGGTAGCTGTCTGTCCCATCGTAGCTCACCCTATCAGGCATAGGGACGTATGGTCTAACTGTAGCTTGCTTTGCTGTAAAGAGGGCCTTGGGAGCTGTGGAGCCGCTCTGTCAGAAGGTGGGCGGCTGCTGTCTTATCGCAGTTGCCCGCCGAGATGGATAGCCGGGGCCAAGACATGAGGAGCCGAGGTGCCGTGGTGCATGGACTCGTACCGAGGTGCCGACATGCATGTGCTGAGGTGCCGACATGCATGGACTCGTACCGAGGTCCCCACGTGCTTTTCTTTTGAGTTCTTTATTAGTTTCTCCATCAAAAAGCCTCTCCTGCCACTACTCGTAAGTTATGTGAGGCCATAGCCTTATATCATGGTTTTTTGTTTAATTTGACCGAGACCCAAGCTCTGTACCGAGATGGACTCGTGCTTCCATAGAGACTGAGATCTGGTCTTCTGAGGGCCGAGGTGCTTCCATAGCCCCCACACAAAGCCCCCAGCTTTTAACTTCTTAGAGTGTTCTCACCTCTTGGAAGTTGAAAGCTAAATAGCATGACGGTCGGAACATTGAGTGGATATTTCTAAAAATCAAAGTCGGTGCCATCACCGAGCCTTGTGTGGCATAATGAGAGCTGGTGCCATCACCGAGCTTGGTACCTTGGGACATCGAGGCTGGTGGCATCACCGAGCCTGATTTTTCTGGCTGGCTGGTACTCTTACCGGAGCTAGTATACCTTTTGCGTATAGCGATCTGGTACTACTACCGAGATGCGCATGTGGCCGAAATCGGGACATTACCACTGGTACTTTTACCGGAGCCAATGTAATCTTTTCTTGGGGCGAACGACACTGCTGCCGAGCTGGAGAAAGCACTGCTGCCGAGCTGGAGAGGACCGAGTCATGCTCGCCCAGCTGGTACTGTTACCGGAGCTGGTGGCCTCGATGCACTCTGCCGAGCTGGAGAAAGCACTGCTGCCGAGCTGGAGAGGACCGAGTCATGCTTGCCCAGCTGGTACTGTTACCGGAGCTGGCGGCCTCGATGCACTCTGCCGAGCTGGAGAGGTCACTTCTGCCGAACTGGAGAGTGGCATTGCTGTTGAAGTTGTGTGACGAAGCTGACGGTAGAGGACCGTGCCATCAAGGCTGACAGTAGAGGAT
The DNA here is from genome assembly GCA_038049695.1 of Cinnamomum chago. Lineage (NCBI taxonomy): Eukaryota > Viridiplantae > Streptophyta > Magnoliopsida > Laurales > Lauraceae > Cinnamomum > Cinnamomum chago. Next base: position 53,004,116 of record CP142457.1, on the reverse strand, counting down.
CGTGCCATCAAGGCTGACAGTAGAGGACCGTGTCATCAAGGATGGTGGTAGAGGGTCGTGCCATCGAAGCCGACAGTAGAGGGTCGTGCGGCCGATGATGACGGTGTCATCGAAGTTGAGCGATAACAGACATTTAGCTGCCTCCCAAGCTAAAGGAGACTTCTGCCGAGCTAGGGAGCGCTACCGAGTTGGAGGCCGCTGAGCTGGGGGCTGAAAGCTGCCGAGCTCGGGGATCGCTGGCGCTTGGCCAATCTCTGATGAGACCGACCATCTCCAAATGTTTTCGGACTACTCGCTCGATGCGATCAAGCCATTCTTTTTTACTGGCACTACCCTCCAGTGGCCTTTTTGAGGGCATGGAGGGCAGAGCTGAGGTTCTCCCTTCGTCTTGTAGCTGCTGCTGAAGCTGGTGGATCAATTTGTCTCTTTGGAGATCAAGGTTTTGAGCCCGGACCTTCGCGCTGAGAGGCTGGTGGAGCGATTCGTCTGGTTGAGGAGCCTCTTGCCGGGAAAGCCTCAATCGAAGGTTATCTCGTTGGGAAGATGCTGTCACCCCCTTAGAGAATGAACCTGACTGAGTTTCCGGCTGTTGGACGCTCATTGGACCAGATCTCGCTCCTGACCTTCTCTGGCGAGGGAGCGTCGGCAGCAGTCTTGACAACGTCAATGGCTCTTTTCCCATCCTGATTTTTCTTCAACGCATGGTGTTTGGGAAGATGACCTTTTGATCGTTTCCCACAGACGGCGCCAATTGTAAGTGCAAAAAATATCACTCACAGGAATAGGGGGTGCCTTTGAGGACTTATCCAAACAGTTGGAGAGAGCTATCCGCTTCAGGGAGGGTCTCAGATGATATGGAGCTGCTGGAAGCTTTAGGGAGAAGGATCAGACGCCTGCTGGACCTGAAGGGAGAGGAGAAGCATGGTCAGGGACCCTGGCTGGTGGCAGCGCAAGGCCCTCCGACGCCTAAGTTAGTGCTGGCACTGAACAAAGGGTGAAGTGAGGTGGAGAAGAAGAGAGAGCTCAGAGCACTTTGTGTGGGGGCTATGGAAGCACGAGTCCATCTCGGCCCTCAGAAGACCAGATCTCAGTCTCTATGGAAGCACGAGTCCATCTCGGTACAGAGCTTGGGTCTCGGTCAAATTAAACAAAAAACCATGATATAAGGCTATGGCCTCACATAACTTACGAGTAGTGGCAGGAGAGGCTTTTTGATGGAGAAACTAATAAAGAACTCAAAAGAAAAGCACGTGGGGACCTCGGTACGAGTCCATGCATGTCGGCACCTCGGTACGAGTCCATGCACCACGGCACCTCGGCTCCTCATGTCTTGGCCCCGGCTATCCATCTCGGCGGGCAACTACGATAAGACAGCAGCCGCCCACCTTCTGATAGAGCGGCTCCACAGCTCCCAAGGCCCTCTTTACAGCAAAGCAAGCTACAGTTAGACCATACGTCCCTATGCCTGATAGGGTGAGCTACGATGGGACAGACAGCTACCCTCCTGTCCCCTATCTCCCTCTACGTCTCTTTCTCCTCCCCTATATGAACGCATCTACAGCACCATTACAGGGAGAGGCGAAGGCCATGCTGGTACGTCCATCTTCTTCCCCAAATCTCCGTTCTTTGCTCAGTTCTCATACTGACTTAAGCATCGGAGAGCCTTGCGCCGCCCAGGCCAGGGTCCTCTGACCTTGTTCCTTTCCCCTTCTCAGGTTCTAGGCAACGGTTCTTCCACCATTATCAGGATCAGCAGCCTCCTCCTCCTCCTTGTGGGTCGCAGAAATCACACCCCCCCCGGTCCGTGATTTTTCATGCGCCTACAGTTGGCGCCGTCTGTGGGAAGCGATACAAAAACGCCATGCTTCCGAGAGTTAAGAAGAAGGGCGGAGAATCATCAAAGGCCTTACCACCGCCTACACTTATGTTGCCAGAGAAGCCGTCAGTCCCTCGCCAGAGGCGGTCCCGAGCAAGATCTGGTCCAGCTCAACTGAAGCAGCCCCGACCAGACGATCTTCAACTGGAGCCTCCCAGGCGAAATGAAACTCCAGTGCTATCCGGATCTCGTCAGTCCTATCACCAGACTGACAGTGAAGATGACGATGCCGACTCTCTCCTCACGGCCATCAGGGCCCGAAACCGAGTTATCCGAGAGCAAGGCGACTTGATTCGCCACCTCCAGCAGCAGCTACGAGAAAGGGCGACGACTCCAGTTTCGCCCCCTAGGCGCAACCGAACTGCGAGGCAGGAGATAAAGACGAAGTCACCAAGACAGAAGCAAGCGTAGAGACAATACCTTCTCCTTCAAAATTCAGGATTTTGGTTGCTTCCGGAAGGCACAGATGAAACACCAAGTTAGAGCAGTTCGGACAGCTCCAGCTCGGTCAGCACGAGTTCGGATAGCTCCAGTTCGGTTTCAACACCAACTCGGACAGCTCCGACTCGGACAGCTCCAGCTCGGTCAGCACGAGTTCGGATAGCTCCAGTTCGGTTTCAACACCAACTCGGACAGCTCTGACTCGGACAGCTCCAGCTCGGTCAGCACGAGTTCGGATAGCTCCAGTTCGGTTTCAACACCAACTCGGACAGCTCCAGCTCGGTCAGCACGAGTTCGGTCAGCACGATGAGATCGCCTCCGGGTCGGTTTTTACACCACCCAGGCATGAAGCCTTCGGGCCACTGATGAGATCGCCTCCGGGTCAATTTTTACACCACCCAGGCGTGAAGCCTTCGGGCCACTGATGAGATCGCCTCCGGGTCGGTTTTTACACCACCCAGACGTGAAGCCTTCGGGCCACTGATGAGATCGCCTCCGGGTCGGTTGTTACACTACCCAGGCGTGAAGCCTTCGGGCCACTGATGAGATCGCCTCCGGGTCGGTTGTTACACCACCCAGGCGTGAAGCCTTCGGCCCACTGATGAGATCGCCTCCGGGTCGGTTGTTACACCACCCAGGCGTGAAGCCTTCAGGCCACTGATGAGATCGCCTCCGGGTCGGTTGTTACACCACCCAGGCGTGAAGCCTTCGGGCCACTGATGAGATCGCCTCCGGGTCGGTTTTTACACCACCCAGGCGTGAAGCCTTCGGGCCACTGATGAGATCGCCTCCGGGTCGGTTGTTACACCACCCAGGCGTGAAGCCTTCGGGCCACTGATGAGATCGCCTCCGGGTCGGTTTCTCTACCACCCAGGCGTGAAGCCATTGCGGCCACTGACAAGATTGCCCTGGGGTCAGGATGAGTTCCACCCCGGCATAAAGCCATTTTCGGCCTTTAGCAGCACCAGCTCGGACAGTTCCGGCTCGGTTACAGTTTCAGCTCGGTGGCATCACCAGCAATTGCAGCCAGAAAGATCGCATGTCGCCAGCCGACACCAAGGTATAATCTGAGCTCCAAACTCAGTTCAGGAAGCCCTCTCATCTTAATAACTTCCGACTTCAAAGAGTTAGAACTCAAGAAGTCAGAAGCTGGGGGGCTTTGTGTGGGGATATTTTCACAATACCCACCGTGCTCATCTCCGGTAAGAGTACCAGTTCGACACCTCGGCTCAACCCATCTCGCCCTAGCGATACTAGGCGAAATTAGGGTTCCGGAGTCAGAATCGCAAACAGAACCCCATTCTGGAAAGGAAACGGCGAGATCTTCAAGATCCATTACTACGCAATGGACTTTTGGTTTTTAGGCCTAATTCCATCGTTTAGGCCTCGAAAAAGGCACTTCGGCCAGACAGCTCCACCTCGGCCAGACTCTTCCACTTCGGCCCATCTCGGCCAGATAGTCCATCTCGGCCAGATAGTCCACCTCGGCCAGACTCTTCCACTTCGGCCAGACAGCTCATCTCGGCCCAGTACTTCACCTCGGCCAAGTTCTCCATCTAGGCAGCAGTGCCAGATGACAAGACAGCCACGCTGCAGTACAAACTGACAGACAGGATGGGCGCCGAACGGTCACATCCACCAGAGATCGAGGTATGGGCAGATGGGACATCTATTTTTCACCTACCTCCACTAAAGAAGCAGCTTCCGATTGGACTTCTCTCCCTACATATAGAGGCAAGAGGTAAACTCAAAGAGGTAGGTCATGGAGGCTCACACACAGTGCAGGAACCTCCCTTGCTCTGAGCTCTCTCTTATTCTCCACCTCACTTCACCCTTTGTTCAGTGCCAGCACTAACTTAGGCGTCGGAGGGCCTTGCGCTGCCACCAGCCAGGGTCCCTGACCATGCTTCTCCTCTCCCTTCAGGTCCAGCAGGCGTCTGATCCTTCTCCCTAAAGCTTCCAACAGCTCCATATCATCTGAGACCCTCCCTGAAGCGGATAGCTCTCTCCAACTGTTTGGATAAGTCCTCAAAGGCACCCCCTATTCCTGTGAGTGATATTTTTTGCACTTACAATTCCGCTTCAAAAATTTGAAATCCTGGGTGTTGGGGGGTCGATGAGTAAGAAACACGAGTAACATGAGTAATGGCTTCAATGACAAAAAAAAAAAAGACCCCTTCCCATTGCTTAAATTGGTTTTTATTTAACAAAAAATATTAAGGAATGATACTGAAATGGAGGAAAACACCATGCAAAACAGTATCTGGAAAGATTAAAAAAAAAACAAAAACAAAAGTGTCCACTGTGGCTAGAGAAACCTGAACAAAATTAAGCATCTGTGAACTTAGAGAACTTTCCTGAACGTAGAGAGAGTGGGGAGCAGGTTTCTTGTAAGGCATGTTCAAATTAAAAAAATTATATATAGTATTTTGCCAACAAGAGACTAGCTATTTGCACACTTGCCTGCCCATGGGAAGTATTTAAAAGTTAAAACCCTCATTAAACCAGCATCTCAAGTCAAGATTTCTGAGTTACCGTGCCTTCTTGTCAAGATGCCACCATGGCGAGAATATGAAGCACATTGGCATGTTGCAAACATTGTAACATGAAGGTGAGTTGCAGTGACGTACAACAAAAGGCATTCATATATGATATGTATAATTGAATTCCTATTTGACGTAGGTCAGACCCATGTTCCATGGGTCAACCAAGCCCACTGGGCCTGGCCCACAAGACCAACAGGTCCAGCCAATTTACTGTAGGAATTGAAGTTAATTATTAGTCTTAATTAGGAGTTTTGATCTATTTAGAAGTCTTCAAATTAGGAATTTAGTTTGATTTAGATTTTATTTGTTTTGTAATTGTTTTAGCAAGTTTCTAGGAGATTTAGTTTCTTTTAATGTTTAGAAAACTATAGTCCTACTATGAAAGGGAAGGTGAGGTCTAACCATACCTATAAATATGTAATCCCTCCATTCGGAAAGGCAGCTTTCAATATTCAATAAAGAATTGTTATGGTTTTCTATGATTGTGAGCGCCTCTCTTTGGCTGAGAGTGTTGCGCGTGTGAATCCCTTGAGGGATTCCGCCAAGCTGATTTAGAACTTGGTCCATCTCATCAAATTGTTCGAGGATTTGACCAAATCCTTAGTGGAGTTGGTCTATGTAGTGATTGCGGATCTGGGGCCACACCACTATTGGTAAGGACCTCTTTGGTGCTTGGATCGTTTCTGGAGGATTTGACGGTTGGTTGTGTTTTGCATTCAGGTTTAACTGGATTGGTCTGTCTGTGTTAGCCAGGACCTAGGTTCAAGATTCCAGAGTATTTTGGTCTTTATACCAGGTAGGGTTGTAAACGGGTCGGTTCCGGTCCGGGTCCAGGGTGGACCCGGAACCGTTTAGTAAGAGGGGGAACCGGACCCGGACCCGGATCGGAACCAGGTAACTGGTTCCGGAACCGGTTCCGATAATTTTAATGGGAACCGGAACCGGAATCGTTTGCGATGCGGGTCTGGTTCCGGTTCCGGGTATGGTTCCGATTCTGGTTAAAAAAAGTAATAAAAGGGAATGTTGGGGTTCATATGGCAAAGGTCTGGCAATCTTATAATAAAAAAAAAAAAAAAAAAAGAAACAAAGCCTCAATAAGTTATTTTTACACTTGATTTAATCGCCTTTATAACATTAGAGTCAACAATTTAGTCACAGCAAGGACCGTATAAGGTTAGAAACTTAGAATGAGGGATTCCCATACAGATACTAGTATTTAGGTTAGAGTATATCAGGTCGGGTCTGGGTCCACGGGTCTGAGCTACTGTGGTTCCGGAACCGGACCCGTTTAGGTAATGGTTCCAAAAAAAGGATCCGAAACGGGAACCATTTACTTATTGGGACCAAAATAAGGACCCAGACCCGGAACCTAACGGGTCGGAACTTTCAGGTAATCGGAGAATCGGGGACCCATTTACAACCCTAATACCAGGGTATATATATTGATGTAATATTGTAACCCTAACTCAGTGAGAGTGCGAGAAGAACAGTTGATGGTTCTCCTTCTCATGGATGTACGCAAGCTTGTCTACATCCACAGAGAAAACCTAAATTCTTTTCTCTTTTTTACATTATGGTGCTTAGGGTTACGGTTACAACAACGACATGTGTATAACTTGATGCTTAAGACCAAATTACCCTTGAACCCAATATACAACCAGGTGAACCCAAATACCCAATCCGGTTAAACCGGAATACAAGATATACCCGGACCTGACAATTTAAAAAAGGCCAATTTCTCAGTTTTGTGAAACCTTAATCAGCTCCAACCGTTTTTAGGCATATGCCGGTAACTAGTTTGAGCAATATTAGTTGCGAGTCAACTACATTTTGGAACAAGTAAACTCTAGTGGGTAGGACTTCTAATTCTAGGACTCTTTGGCTAAATCTTTTGGAATCTGAAAGGATACCAAGATTCAGCTAAACTTTTTTCACGCTTAAAACATACTCAAATGAAGCCCCAATCCCATCCTATTTTACCCATGAGCCAAAACAACCCTATCCCTCCGTTCTTTATGGTTCAAGGCCTGATTGTTTGATCAATATTGAATTTCTAGGAATCCTACGCAATGCCTTCCTCTCAAAGGGTCCAAAACCAAAGAAGTAAAGGCATTTGGGACCCACAAATGGCCATCAAATAGTATTCCCTTTGATAAGATCACCCGGCCATCACCATAGTAAATCAAATCATAAGAAAAATATGCCCCATCTTATTTCCTTCACTCTTCACCTTTAAAATAATCCTGACATGTTTGGATAGGCAAAAAATAGAGTAGAGTGAAGTTAAACGGGTCCTAACAGTCTAAAATTTCAACTCTACCCTGTTTGAATGAGTCTGACCCGATAGATGAAGTAATGTTGTGAACCACATGTACTTCATTTCACTTCAACCCTAAATACTTATATTTCCTCGAGTAAAAGTGGATTCTACTCCAAACCTTAACTTCAAAATATGCATCCAAATGGAGTGAAGTGAAGTACTCTAATTTAACTTCAACCCACTTCTCTTCCACTCCACTCCACTCCACATGTGAAATCCACTTCATTTTACTCCACTCCTCATTTATCCAAGCAAGCCCTAGGATTAGAGTCAAGTGAAGTAGATTTCACATGAGTAGTGCACCGGAGGAAAAGTGAGTTGAAGTTAAGATAGAGTATTGATGTTTGTATGCTTTGTGTGAAGTTAAGATTTAAAATATAATTCACTTTTATTCGAGGCTGTGGGAGTATTTTAGGGTTTAAATGAAATGGATATTTATGTAGCAGACAACAATACTTCAGCTATGGGGTCAAACCCCTTGCCTATCCAAACAGGCCCTTATTATAACCCACTTTACTATCAATTCCTGTGAATTCAATAAGCAAATGGGCCCTCAACAAAAATACTGAAAACACATATATATAGATAATTATTTAAAGCTTGAACCTGAATCATGACACAGTTTAATCAAACAACGAACTACGCAATGCCCTTAAAATTTCTCGCATCTTACTTTCAACAGCTATAAAAATAAAAATAAAAAGTTACAAAAACAGCAGCATTTTCTTTTGAGAAAAAAATCAAACAAGTTCGTTCAACAAAAGAATCAAGCTAGAAACACCAAATAGCCTAAATTGAATAAGCCTAGAAAACAAGAGAATCGGATTCCTCTCAACTAATCAAATCAGAACGAAAGAAACATGAATCAAGAGAAGCAGAAAAACAAGATCTATGAAGAAGCAAGGAGATGCAGCATTTCCGAGATTTGATCTAGTAATAAATAAATAATACCTTAGCAGCTCTCGTAAGACGATCTCCGCTTTCTCCAACGGAGATGTTGAGCACGAGCTTCTGAACCTTTATTTCCCTCATCGGATTTGAAAGCTTCTTCTCCGAAGCCTGGTTTTTCCAAAACGAGAAAGTGGTAAGAGGACAAAAAAACCATCAATGCCAAAGAAAAGAAATGTAGGAGATGTTAGAGAATCAAAATGACGGGAAGAGAGAATCGTACCATGGCTTTAACTGCAGTATGAGGTAGCGACGGCTCGAATTGGAATAAGAGAACCGAGAGAGAAAGGAGAAACCCTAGGAAGAAGTACAGCTCGAAGCGTGCTAGGGTTTTGTTCAGTCTAGCAAACGTTGAAATGACGATAATGCCCTTCTACCTAGAAGAGAACCAGGGTTTGAAATTTTCTGTTGCGGGGACGACCATCTACATACATTTTATGGGAATTTTCAAATGGTTGCCATTGGCCATGGACACTTATGCCTGCTGATGGAAGTTTAAAAAAAACATTTACTTTTACTTTTTGGTGAGATCTCATAATTTTAATTAAATTATGCAATATCACGTAAAATATAAAGAAAAATGTTCCGTATTTACTTTTTAACGTTTTAACGGAACGATTTTATACGACATCATATAATTCAATTAAAATTTTGTGATAATATAAAATAATAATGTTGTGGATAACATCTTCTAACTGTGTTAGATCCTGCATTTTCCGTGCACCACACTTTCTACCCGTGCACCACACTTTCTACCCGGGTCATTTGTTTGCGTTGGTTTATATATTACACTTTATATATTACACATGCACACATTTGTTAATTTTGTTTACACTATTTATATATATAATGAATAAATGAGGCGTACAAATAGTGTATAAATGACGTTATTTAGAAATAAAAAATTTAAAATGGCCCCTCCCATAGGACGACACTGGTATAAGATTCATCGGAGATAGGTCATCCATCGTTCAAATTATTTCAATTGTCCATTGAACCCTAGGACCTTCAATTTCATGTAGTTTGACATTTAACTTGTAGAATAGCACTTCCAAACAAACATGATAATGCATTTTATATACGTAAATCTTACATATAAAACTTCATATACAACAGTTTTTTTGTCTTTTTACGGTGACACATAATTTGCAAAACTACCTACCCACCCGAGGACTAAACCTTTGAGTGCCTACATGAGATGCAGGATGGCTTTAGCATAAAAGCCAGCAAAGCCCTGGTTTTGGGCCCCAGAAAAGGCACCTGTCCATCATGTTTTTCAATCCAAAAAATAAGGCCTATAATCTTTTCAAATTTGAAAAAAGCAATTTCCGTTCTTTTATTTCGTCCCCTGCTGCCCTTTAACATTCCAAAAAAAAAAAAAAAACCTCGGTTTACACCGTTGAGAAGTTATTACTATTAAAAAGAAAAACGTAAAAACACTCAAATTACAACAAGCAAGAAATATGCACTTTTTTTTTCCTGCATCTATGCTGCTTGGAATCTAAAGAAGAAAATTTCCTCTATATTCTTCTACGGTCACTTTAATCCAAGAGGTCTTTTCCAACTCTATAAGTCCTTCCTAATTGCACTTCTACAATAGCCATCACTATAACTTGAAGGCGTGTTGAAGGTTTTATCGTGGAAGCCAAGTATGCATATATATATATATATATATATATATTCTTCTCATTCTCCTTCTCTATATCTCATTACTTTTTTTATTTTTTTCTTGACAAATGTTATTAATGTATCCGACATACAATATTTGCTATACATGCCTATTATTCATTCTGGTATTGGGAATTTCATATACCTCTGCACATCGAACTTTAACGGGATTCTTTTCCTGATCAAGCTAGACGATGGATGAGACGAGTCATTCCTTTTACGTGCATCACCTACTCCTTGCCATAGTTTTAACTCCAAAATCCATCCTTTAGTCAATATAATCTACTTCTATGCCTTCATATTACTTTAAAATAAATAAGGCCTCTTTAAAAATTGTTGATTCAATCCTCAAATCATCTCAAGCCTACACCGGTGAAATAAGATACTCATTTCCGATCGAGCATCTTGTGTTTCTCATATTCAATGAATCTTTTATATATATATATAAACCTCATTTTCATATCACATGCTTAAAAAGACAATCCCCTACTCCTTTCGGGTGGTGGTGGTGGGGGCGGGCGGGCCTTTGTTTGCATTTATTTAATAATGCTTACACATCAAAGCACCTATTTTTACATTTTATTATTAAAATGGTGTACGAAGGGGACCATTTTCTAACTCCGGGTCTATAATTGCTACACACCTCACATCTAAAGATCACCATTACAAATTTTGGTTAGAAGTAGTCATGGTATTAAACCTAGCCACTGCATCTTTTTTTTTACAACCACTGTGGCATTAAAATTTTAGTACTAATTATTTAAAATTTTCATTAACCTACACTCGTTGAAGTTCGTGCAGCATATATTACTTCCGCTCCCGCAAAATCTCCCACCAGTGAGACCAGCCAAGGTAATGGCGCCAGGACTCTCTGCAATCTCCCAAACCTCCTTCTCACTTGCTGCAATCCATCAAAACACTCCTCCAAAAATCCCAAACAATGGTTTCTTTCGCTCCAAACCTTCTTCCAAAAGCCCATCTCTGTCTTCTTCTCATTCCAATACCACCCATGTCAGCAGAGCCCCCGCATTGCTCGAGCCGGCCATCTATCAGACCAACAACGATCCCAACTCAAAAATCTGTCGGTTCTGTGATCTGGGTGATCTCAGTTCGGCCATGAACTTGCTTTCTGAAACCAGTATCAGCAAATTCCAGCTTGATTCGAAGACTTACTGCTCTATCCTGCAGTTGTGTGCGGATCATAAGTCCCTGTCAGATGGTAGAAAGGTCCATACAATTTTAACCTCTTCTGGTGTCGAAATCGACCCCGTTTTAGGCGCGAAGCTGGTGTTTATGTACGCGAAGTGTGGGGATTTAAGAGAAGGAAGACGGGTTTTCGACAAAATTGAAAAAGAAAACGTTTTTGTTTGGAATCTCGTCATGAACGAGCATATGAAGACTGGAGAATTTACAGAAAGCATCTCTCTATACAAACAGATGCGGGAGTCGGGAGTTGAGCTGAATTCCTACACGTTTTCTTGTGTTTTGAAGTGCTTTGCTGTTTTGGGGGGTGCTAGAGACGGTGAAAGGGTTCATGGGCATTTGCTTAGATTAGGATACGGTTCTTATAATACAGTTGGGAATGCTCTCATTGCATTCTATTCGAAGTGCAAGAAGATTGAAAGTGCATACGCATTGTTCGATGAAATGCTTGAAAGAGATGTTATATCATGGAATTCAATGATAAGTGGATTTGTTTCAAATGGGCTTGCTGAAAGGGGTGTGAGAATTTTCAGTGAGATGTGGTTTTCGGGGATTCGGATGGATTTGATTACAATGGTTAGTGTTTTGCCTGCTTGTGCGGAAATGGGTTTCCATCGGCAGGCCAGGGTTCTTCATGGGTATGCAATAAAATCTGGTTATGCTGAGGAGATTACATTCTGTAATTCTCTACTGGACATGTACGCCAAATGCAGCAATTTAAGTAATGCGGTTCAAGTTTTTGAGAGGATGAATAAGAGGAGTGTTGTGTCATGGACTTCAATGATATCAGGTTACGCTCGAGATGGGCAGTTCAACAAGGCAATTGAATTGTTTGAAGAAATGGAGGTAGAAGGAATTAAGCCGGATCTGTTCACAGTTACAAGCATCCTTCATGCATGTGCGTGTAATGGATCGATAGAACAAGGTAAAGGCATTCATGATTATGTCATGAGAAATGGCTTGGCATCAAATCTTTCTGTTGCCAATGCAATAATGGATATGTATGCAAAATGTGGAAGCATGGAAGATGCTAGATTGGTTTTTGATCATATGCTCACCAGGGACATCATCTCATGGAATACCATGATTGGAGGGTACTCGAAGAACAGCCTTCCGAATGAAGCACTTGATTTGTTTGTCAAAATGCAACTTGAATCGAAGCCGAATGGTGTAACCATGGCCTGTATCCTTCCAGCATGTGCCAGTCTGTCAGCTCTAGAAAAAGGCAGAGAGATCCATGGCCACATCCTCCGGAATGGGTTTCTCTCAGATGGTCACATAGCCAATGCTCTCGTTGACATGTACGTGAAATGTGGAGCACTAGCACTTGCGCGTCTACTCTTTGATAGGATGACCATGAAGGATCTCGTATCATGGACAGTAATGATTGCGGGATATGGCATGCACGGGCATGGAAAAGATGCCATTTCAGTATTCAACCAGATGCAAGATATGGGCATTAAACCAGATGTGGTTTCTTTTGTCGCGATTCTATATGCTTGTAGCCATTCAGGCTTGGTGGATGAAGGATGGAGATTCTTTACCATCATGAGAGATGACTGCAAGATCGAGCCCAAACTGGAGCATTATGCTTGTATCGTTGATCTTTTGAGTCGTGCAGGGCATTTAGGAAGGGCATATAAATTCATTGAATCGATGCCAATTGAGCCAGATTCAACTGTTTGGGGTGCATTGCTTTGTGGGTGCAGGACTCAAAGAGACGTGAAACTTGCAGAAAAAGTTGCAGAGCATGTTTTTGAACTAGAACCTGCCAATACTGGGTACTATATACTTCTGGCCAATATATATGCAGAGGCAGAGATGTGGGAGGCTGTGAAGAAGATAAGGGAGAGGATTGGCCGTCGAAAGCTAAGAAAGAACCCGGGTTGCAGTTGGATAGAAATCAAGAGCAGAGTTAATGTTTTTGTCGCAGGAGATAGATCACACCCGCAATCTGGAAAACTACAGTCCTTTTTGGAAACAGTTAGAATTAGGATGAAAGAGGAAGGGTATATTCCAAAGAAGAGATATGCTTTGCTTAATGGGGATGATAAGGAGAAGGAAGAGGCTCTTTGTGGGCACAGTGAGAAGTTGGCCATTGCTTTTGGCATCTTGAACTCACCACCTGGAAGGTCGATAAGGGTCACCAAGAATTTACGAGTGTGCGGTGACTGTCATGAGGTTGCCAAATTCATGTCCAAGATGGTTGAGACGGAAATTGTCTTGAGAGATTCAAATCGCTTCCACCTTTTTGAGAATGGGAGGTGTTCGTGCAGAGGCTACTGGTGAACCAATTGAGGTTGGGATGAAAGAGTTTGAACTTTGAACTGTTTTTTTATCACTACAGTTTGCATCAATCCAGACACATGGATTGAAACTCATGAGTAGATCTAAGTTCTTTATTGCTAATGAATGGTTTTCAATACAGAAGGAAAAGCATGTAAGTTACAGCTGCACCGAACAAGCTAATGTTGATCATGATCGTATCTCTACTATCTCCACTTTACAAAAGGGGACATTGTTTCATTGAAACCTTATCCTGCCACACAGGATATGTAAGCTGTTAATCTGTAATACTAAATGCTACCAAGATATAGTTATTTTTTCCTTCTAGAAAGGGGTATTCCTGCATATTATGAAACAAGGAATTTCCCCTGCAGTGAAAGCAAAAGATCCAAAAAAAATTTGGCATTTGCCTTGTCCATGTTGTAGATGTGGATTGAAAATGAAGCTGCAGAGAGAGGCACAACATCAGGATCAGGCTGGGCCTTCTGGCCCAAATTAGGCTTTCCATTTCATCAGGAAGGCCTCAAATCTGACAAAATAATAGTTTTAGAGTGCCTTTGATGGGCAGTCCATTTCCATTGATGGGCCAGTGGCAATAAGGTCACACATCTATCAGAGAAAGGCACAACATCAGGATCAACCTCCTGATCCAAAAATAGGCTTTCCATTTATCAGGTAGGACACATCTATGAGAAAAGTAAAGGGCTACAGTACATTTGACAAGTATTTAGCAGTCTGTTGTCTATGATGAGCCAGTGCATTTCCTGACGAACCCTACCTTGATGAACTGCTTGGATGTAGTGCAAGTGTTCCTAGTTAGTAATTTTGCCATGAACAATCTCATCAATCTGCATACACATTTTGGTAACTTTTTCGAACCAACCCCTGGGTCTGGACCAGGAGGCTGCTCTGCTCCAAAGACCAAACTTAAGGCCCTCTTCAGTAAGGTCCTCTTGGGGCCTTTTTTTTATTTTGGCTAGAAATGATCTTTTGGTGATTCTTCATCTGTATACTTTCCTCAAGCGTCTCATGAGTCATGGGTGGGCAGAATCTGATTCTGAGAATTGTTATCTCCTGGTTAGTGCCTTTGTCTTAAGTTAATCAATTTCTTAAGCAAAACGGACAGTTCTATCGTGTCATAAACCTTAGCTATATCAGTCTCCTAGTCACTCAGTCTCATTTCGACAAGATTGAAGACTTCTTCAGCAAGATTTTATCTATATCAAGATGGAGATGGGTTTCCAGAATATTAGTACTTTCTTAACAGAGGTTTGTTGCAAAAATTGTAAATGATATAAACAAAAAAAAACCCAGATATAGTTTCAAGTTCTAACAAGTTATTCCAAACATCACCATAAATTGAAACCAAAATCCATCACCTGAAGCCATTGATTCTCAAATATAAAAAGTACAACCACAATAAAAGTAAAAATACATTCCAGATTTTACAAATTAGCTGGCTTCCTTCCTAACTGACAAGTTTCTCCACTACTTTTGCTGTCTTGTTTCTTTTTGAGTAAGATTACTGGTGAATGATGACCCCCAAAATTAGAGCATCTCCCAAAGGACTGATCAGGGAATCACCATCTTCTTCCCAGCATAAATCGTTTCCTCAGTGAGACCATTCGCCTCTTTGATTGCACCGATTGATACCTTTAAAACAAACATCAGTTCCATACACACACAACACGAAACCAATTATAGACTACAGAGGTTATGACAGAGAAGAAAAGGGTATAAGAAAGGTACCCCGTATTTTCTAGAGAGACCCCAAAGAGTATCTCCCTTCTCAATCTCTATCGTTCGTGGCACTACTGATGATGGCTTTTCACAGCTCGTCAGCTTCTATAGATCCAATAAGATAAAATAAAAAAATAAAAAAAATCAAAACCACATTAAACATTGAAAAAAAAAAAAAACCTGGGGTTTTCTTTCTCTTACTACGATTACAAGTACCTTGAATTCTTGAAGTTGTGTTTGGGAGGTGGTTGTTGTTGTTGTTGGTGGTGGTGGTGGTGGTGGTGGAGATACGCTGCATTTGGATCTGCTGCATTTGGATCTGTTGGTGGAGTTGGGAAGGAGGGTTTTGATGATGCTTATTGCGATGCCCGAAAACACCAAGAAGCCAACTGTTTTCGCAACCACGGCCTCCTTTTTAGAGTTTCCGTTTTCTCGGTTGGACTTCGGATCTGACATTGTAATGGAATGTACTAGGTTTGGGAAAAAAAGAGGACTCGGACGACGAGGCTGGCTCAAGTTTCGCACCGTATGAGACGTTTGGATGCATGACTAGAGGAAATTCTCTCAATTTATATCAGGGAAATGATCGGGTGAGAATGGTCCGTGCGAAGTACCATTTGGGCAGTCCATTATCCCTCACCATCCTACGGTCCACTTTAATGCTACATAGGTCACCTTTAGAGCTGTTTGGATAAATGAGAAGTGGAATAAAATGAAGTGGATTTCACATGTGAAGTGAAGTGGAGTGGAGTGGAGTGGAGAGAAGTATGTTGAAATTAAAGTAGAGTACTTCACTTCACTCCATTTGGATGCTTATTTTGAAGTTAAGGTTTGGAGTAGAATAAACTTTTAATCAAGAAAATTGAAGTATATTGAGTTGAAGTGAAATAAAGTACATGTGGCTTCACAATATTACTTCATCCATTGGGCCAAACTCATCCAAACATGGTAGAGTTGAAATTTTAGACTGTTAGGTCCCATTTAACTTCACTCTACTTCATTTTTCGGCTATCCAAACAGGCCCTTAGGGCAAAATAACTTGCAACTTTCAATCGCCCACTTCGTTTCGCTGAGGAGAAAGACCGAAACCTTCAACGGAAGTCGGCTCCGGCTCATCTGCGCGTTTCTTCTTCGACGAAAAAGGGATCGGAACATCTCATCCGTCTCCTCTTCTTCTTCTTCTCCCCCCTCTCGTCCGGTCGTCCTCGACGCCATAGAATCTGCCCCACCTCAAAACCTATCAACGAGTACACAGAAAAATCTTTCTCATCCGACTCTTCCTCTTCGTGTTCGTTCTTCAGCGAAAGGGGGGAAAACATCTCATTCGGCTCTTCCTCTTCTCAATTCTTATTCAATGGAAAAGGGGGAAATCTTTCACTAATGTCGCTTGAATCGCTCTTCCCCCTGTCCTCTGAGCGTCTTTCTTTGCTCTTCCGTCTCTCTCTGTTAATGTCCCCCTGTCCTCCGAGCGTCTTTCTTTGCTCTTCCATCTCTCTCTCTGTTAATGTCGAAAGCTTGTAGGGATATTGGTAGGAGAGTGAAGAATCCAATGGGAAAAAGCAACAGGTGGCAATTACAAGTGGAATAGTGAAATAAATTTTTTTGCTATTGAATAAGGGGACGAGTGCAAAGTGCACTTGATGCAGAGTTGGAGCATGTAAATTTAAGAGGCATTGGACCATATGATGTTGGACTTGGCTGGTGGTGGTGGTGGTCTACTGGTCTTGCTTCCTGATTTTTTAATGTGGTGTTAATATAGTTGTGTGGGGTCGTTCCGTGCTCAAGGATTTGGGTGGGGCCATCCCCCAGTCTCGGTCTACCATCGGTCTCGGTACCATCCAAGGTCGGCCGCAACGCCATCTCAAAAGAGTCATGGAGCGAGTCTCGGTGGCTACGTCACAAGTCCCGATCTCGATCTTAGCCTCTGCCCGACCTCGGCCCCTGTCACTCAGCCATAAATGTGGCCATAAATGCGCTGCCAATGACAGGATCGGCAAACTGACAACGGAGTGGGCGCCGGAGCTAGATAAGGGGCACGCCTTATCTAAAGTCATGTCCATAAGCAAGGGTTTGCTGGTCCGATGGGACATTCCCTTTTCACCTACTCTCACTCAGGAGGTACGAATACATGCTGATGGGACTCCCATCCCTTCACGTGGACAGTGGCATGATGATTCTCACGTCTATATATATTGCATGAAGAAAAACCATACGGGGTACGCATAATCCTCCTTTCCGAGCACTCTCTTTCTTCATTCTCTTTCAGTTCTCACACTGACTTGAGCGTCGGAGGGCCTTCGGCTGCCCATAGCCAGGGTCTCTGACTGTTATCTTCTTCCTTTCAGGTCACCGGAGGCTCGATCCTTTCCCCTTATCTTCCCCAAAACCTCAAATCAGGAGTTTAACCCTCCATTAACTAAGTCCGTAATTTTTAGGCACTTACAGTTGGCGCCGTCTGTGGGAATATGATCTATGTCAAAGCCTCTACAGAAGCCATGCCTCCAAAGACCAGACACGGTGGTGGAGGACAATCGAAGTCCCAAAAAGCATCGTCCTTCCCGCTACAGGAGCAACCTGCATTTCCACCATTCCTGCAATCGCAACCACCCCAGCCGGTTGTTCCGGAACCACCCCTGGCCTTCACTCTGCTCTTCTTCCCCCTCCGGGACCGACCGGGATTCCCCCCGTAGGGCAGGAGTCATCAGGGACCTCGCGTCAGAGGAGGTCAGGGATAAAGTCGAGTGCCGCGCACGTAGAGGGCATCGTCCAGTCGGCTTCTTCGTCTCGGCCCATAACCACGCGCCTCCACCAAGATAGCCATCGTGAGATTCCTCACCACACTGGTGAGCGACCACACGAGGGTCCTCAGCAAAACGCCTCCACGGCGGGTCTTCGACGACGAGGCAAGACCCCCGTCAGGACGGGGTCCCGACAGTCCCACCAGCGCGTCCTCAACGACGGCCAGTCCTTCCATCAAACCCATGGAGCCAGGAGCGACAACCCCCTGCTCAAAGAGCTCAATGCCCAGCACCAGGCCCTCCAAGATAAAGACGAAGTGATTCGTCGCCTCGAGGAACGACTCGAGATAAATGAGAGAAAGTCTCGTAGTCCACCTCCCCGACGACAGCGGGCCCACCCGGACAACCGAGACCTGAGGCAGGTCCTCGACAGCAGAAGGAGATACCACTGTGAGGAGGAGGGTTCGAGCAGCAGTCATCTGCCCAGTGGCCTCGGGGGATCGCGGCGCCAGCCAGAACCACCGAGACCAGATGACCGGGCGGACTTCAAGGAGTTGCTGGACCATTACGTCAAACAGGAGGTCCAGGCCCGCTTGGCCGAGATCGGGTTCGCCCGAGACCTAGCTGATGAGCATGAAGAGGACGATCAGGGCATGTCCCCCTTTTCGCAGGAAATCAAAAAAATTTCTCTCCCCGAGAGATTTAACGTCCCGAGGTTCGTCCTTTATGACGGAGCCTCGGACCCAGAGGCGCATCTGCGGCATTTCACTCAGCGGATGTCGGTCTGGGGGGACGTCGGTCTTTTGAACTGCAGGGTTTTCTCATCAAGTCTGGGAGACCTCCCCCTCCGGTGGTTCTGCGCGCTCCCCCCCGGATCGGTCTCGAGCTGGCGGCAGCTCCGGAGCTCTTTCCTTGAAAAGTTTCAAGCACACCGCGTCATCCCGAAGACGGGTAGCAATCTCATAGCGATCCGGATGAAAGACGGTGAGAGTATCACTGCCTTCGCCAGGAGATTCTGGACAATATACAGTCAGATTACCGACGCCAACGACGAGATCGCCATCATGTGCTTCAGGGAGGGCTTACTCCCAGGAAACGAACTCCGCAGAGACCTAGTCCGGAACCCTGTGGCGACGATGAAAGCACTAATGGCAAGGGTGAAGCAGTACATTGAACAGGAGGAGGACGAGGCCCATGGCACAGAGCGGTTCGGATCCCCAAAGAAGCACCAGGCCTCCACCAGGGAAGGGACATTCCCCAGACCGAGGTCGGATAAGAGGAAGCCCGCCCGCTCTCTCTCAATCTCCTCGGATAACAGCAAGAGACCAAAGTTCCAGCCCCACAAGCCTGCCGGCGATTCCTACAGAGCCATCAGTGTTGTATTCAGGGAGCCCATTTACAGAATCCTGAACAAGATCAAGGCAGAACCGTACTTCTAGTGGCCGCAGCCGATGATGAGCGACACGTCCACCCGAGATCAGCAAAAGAACTGCTCCTATCACAAGCAGCACGGGCACATGACCGAAGACTGCTTTGCGCTGAAGTCTCACCTTGAAAGGCTCGTCAAAGACGGGCACCTCCAAGAGTACGTTAAGAAGGAAGAAAGGGTTAACCGAACCCAGCAACTCGTTCCGCCCAATGATGGCCCGGACGATGACGAACCAGCAGGTATCATCAACGTCATCCACCTGGCCCCCTCCCCAAGTAAAGAAAGTGTCCGAGCTCGGTCAGAGGCCAGGAGGGCTGCCCATGGCAAGCAGATGATGTCGGCAGAGCTGGAGAGCGCCCCGAAGAGGGCTAAGAGGGAGAGGCCTAAGATTTGGTTCTCAGATGAGGACCTAAGAGGAGTCCAGCTCCCCCATAATGACTCCCTCGTCCTCACCCTGGGGCTCAATAATTACACTACCAAGCGCGTCCTTGTGGATCCGGGGAGCTCCTCCGAGATCATCTACTATAGCTGTTTTAAGCAGCTTGGCCTAACCGAATCCGACCTACAGGAGGCTCATGTCCCTCTGATAGGGTTCAGCGCCAAACCAGTATACCCCAAAGGCAGGATCTCACTCGAAGTCCGGATCGGAGGCGCAACGAAGATGGCAGACTTTATGGTAGTAGACGCGCCATCCCCCTACAATGTGATCATGGGACGAAGATGGCTGCATGCCATGGAAGCCGTGCCCTCCACCTTACATCAAAAACTCAAGTTTCCATTAGCAATGCCTGACGGGGCGTTCGAGATTGTGACCGTGTGCGGAAATCAGCAGATGGCCCGAGAATGCCTCATAGCCATAACACCTGGGGAGGCGGAACCGAGACAAGTGCATATGGCCGAGCTCGAAGCCGAGATTGAGGATGTTGGGCGGACAGCAGAGCAGAAAAGCATAGAGGACCTCACCGAGGTCAGGATCAATCCTGAAGACCCCGAACGCTATTTCATGCTGGGCAGCCAGCTCCCCGACACTGAGAAGGCCGAGCTGCTAGACTTCCTGTTTCTGAATAAGGATGTCTTCGCCTGGACTCCATATGAGATGCTAGGAATTGACCCCGATGTCATGTGTCACAAGCTGAACGTGGATCCCGGACACAAGCCCATAGTGCAGAAGGCCCGTAGAGCAGGGATCCCGCAGACAGAGGCAGTAATCGAAGAGGTGGCTAAGCTCCTCGAAGCTGGGGCGATCCGCGAGGTGCACTATCCCCAGTGGCTCGCCAACACAGTGGTGGTAAAGAAGAAGAGCGGCAAATGGAGGGTCTGCGTGGATTTCACCGACCTCAACAAAGCTTGCCCCAAGGACAGCTTCCCCCTCCCAAAGATCGATCAGATGATCGACGCCACCGCGGGACATGACAGGATGAGTTTCCTAGACGCCTACCGAGGTTACCATCAGATCCCGCTGCACGGACCTGATGAGGAAAAAACTGCATTTATAACACCTCGAGGCATCTATTGTTATAAGGTGATGCCCTTTGGGTTGAAGAATGCCGGAGCAACATATCAGCGGCTGGTCACGAGAATGTTCCAAAACCAGCTCGGGAAGACGATGGAAGTCTATATTGATGACATGGTAGTCAAGTCCAAGGAGTCGCGGAACCACTTGGCGGACCTACGCCAAACATTTGCCATCCTCCGAAAGTTCCAGCTCAAACTGAATGCTTCCAAATGTGCGTTTGGCGTCGGTTTTGGCAAATTCCTGGGCAGCTTGGTGACCAGAAGAGGGATCGAGGCTAATCCCAAACAGATTGCAGCCATCCAGTCAATCCAGCGTCCCACCTCGGCCAAGCAGGTCCAGCGACTCACAAGAATGGCTGCTGCACTCAACCGTTTCATCAGCCGAGCCTCGGACAAGTGCCGTCCATTCTTTCAACTCCTGAAGAAAAGTTCCAAGTTCCAATGGACTCCTGAATGCGACCTGGCACTGGAAACGCTCAAAAGGTACTTCTCCTCACCACCACTTTTGTCCACTCCGTCGGAAGACGATTTTCTCTATCTTTACCTTGCAGTCTTGGACCATGAGGTGAGCTCGGTGCTGGTTCTAGAAAGCGACAAGCAGCAGTACCTCATCTATTACACCAGCAAGACCCTGCTCGACGCTGAGACCAGGTACCTGCCACTTGAAAGGCTAGCACTGGCACTGATCAGCGCCTCTCGCAAGCTCTCTCATTACTTCCAGACACACACGGTGGTGGTCATCACAGAATTCCCACTCAAATCCCTCTTCCGCAAGGCGGACTTTTCTGGCCGCATCTCCAAATGGGTCGTCGAACTGGGTCAGTTCGATATCCAGTATCAACCCCGAACAGCAATCAAGGCACAGGTCCTGGCAGACTTCGTCGTCGAATTCACCTCTCTTAGTTCGACACCGACCTCGCTCGATACCGAACTGGGGGATCCCAAGAGCAATAATGAAGCTGAGACCGAGACCGAGGAAGACCAGTCTTGGAAAAAATTCCTTGAGTCAGCCTGGAAAGTCTTCGTGGACGGATCGTCAACAACCAGAAGAGCAGGCACCGACATTGTCCTTCAATCTCCAGAAGGACTAGTCATTGAGCAAGCACTGACCCTGGACTTCAAAGCATCAAATAATGAAGCAGAATATGAAGCACTGATCGTTGGTCTCGGTAGTGCAAGAGTACTGGGGGCACGACGGGTGGTAGTCTTCAGTGACTCCCAGTTGGTGACGAGCCAGCTGAGCGGAGGCTACCAAGCCAGAGACGAAAGAATGATGGCCTACCTAGCCCACACCAGGCAGCTCCTCTCCCAGTTTGAAAGAGCTGAAGTCAGGCAAATCGGCAGGGAGTCCAATCGCCATGCAGACGCCCTAGCAAGCTTGGCCTCGGCCGTAGAACTGGAAAAAGAAGGACAGTTGATGTGGGGGCGCTGAAAAGATCGAGCATAGAGCTCCTTCCAGTTCGGCAAGTATTGTGCACCGATCTCGGTTCAAGCTGGATGGACCCAATCGTGACATTCTTGAAAGAATATAAGCTCCCCGAAAACAAGAATGAGGCTCACAAGGTCAGGGTAAAAGCAGCTCACTTTTGGCTATCCCCAGATGAAAAACTCTATAGAAAATCCTACTCAGGACCATACCTCCAATGCGTCCATCCGAGCAAAGTGGAAGACTTCCTCTTTGAAATTCACGAAGGAATCTGTGAAAGCCACATCGGGGGAAGGTCACTGGCTTACAGAGCTATCAGCCAGGGCTACTGGTGGCCCTACATGCAAAAGGATGCCCAGATCTACGCCAGGAAATGCGAAAAATGCCAGAAGTTCTCCCATTCCCTTCACCAGCCAGCTCGGGACCTTAGCCCTATCTCTAGTCCTTGGCCCTTCGCTCAATGGGGGCTAGACATTGTAGGGCCTCTTCACCGAACTCCAGGAAACAAGAGGTGGCTAATGGTGGGCACCGACTACTTCACAAAATGGATTGAGGCGGAGGCCTTATCCTCCATCACCGAGCACGACACAAAGAATTTCGTATGGAGGAACATCGTCACACGATTCGAGATCCCCAGGACACTGGTCTCGGACAACGGAACCCAATTCGATTCAAAATTCTTCAAAAACTTCTGCCAGGAGCTCGGCATCAGAAACCTCTATGCAACCCTGGCCTACCCACAGAGCAATGGGCAGGCGGAGATCTCAAACAAAGTGGTCCTAGAGGGACTTAAGAAAAGGCTTGATAAAGCTAAAGGCAGGTGGATAGAAGAATTGCCAAGTGTCCTTTAGGCGTACAGAACTACCCCGAGGCGATCCACTTCGGCAACCCCTTTTTCATTAGCCTACGGAATGGAGGCTATAATCCCTCTCGAGGTCGGCCTCCCGACCTTGAGGACGAATCTCTTCGATCAAGGGCAGAACGAAATAAACCTCGCCAGAGAGCTCGACCTGGCCGAGGAACGAAGGGAAGCAGCGTCCTTACGTCTGGCCGCCTATCAACAGCAGTTGTCCCGAGGATATAATCAGAAGGTTAGAGAAAGAAGGTTCTCGGTTGGAGAACTAGTCTTGAAGAAAGCGCTCCCAGCTGATAAAGATCCTAACGAAGGTAAACTTGCGCCAAACTGGCTCGGCCCCTACAAAGTGGTCTCAGTCTCAGGAAGGTCGGCCTACAGACTTGAATGGATGGATGGCAAGGAATTGCCGCGACCATGGAACGCTGCGCACCTCAAAAAATATTACTTCTAGTTTATTCAAAATGATCGATCAATAAATAAGAGCCTTTTGACAAAGATCTGTCTTGTGTCTCTCCAGTTGTAAACAAGGCTCCGGCCCTCGCGCCAGCCTCTTTGAGTTCGGTCACAGGACCAACTCCCCAAGGCTCCGGCCCTCGCGCCAGCCTCCTAGAAACCAGTCGCAGGGCCAAGGCTTTGTCCCTCGCAGCAACCTCGAGCAACAATCGCCACGGGATGCGAGTAGGACCATCTGCGAAGGCACGAAGTTCGGCCCCCACACACAAGTTTGGTCCAGGCCCCTCGAGCCACCAAAGAATGGTCACCAAAAATAAAGATACGACCCCAGCTCTCCAGCGAATGGGCCGCATCTCAGGGTATGAGCCCAAACTAACTGCAAATTCCTTCCTGAGACAGAAAGGAGGGTTAAAGCCTAGATATGCTTTACCGACCTCAAAGACTTACAAGTTTTTGCACCAAAAAGAAAGAGATATGAAAACAGTTGGAATATCAAAAAGAAAAATTCGTCTTTTCATTAATGGAAGAATAATACAGAGTTTTTTGTACAATCTGAAAGGAAAGAAAAAATTACATCAAAAGAAAAAAGAAACAAAATCCTATTGCTTCTCGGGCGCCGCTTCTTTATTTTTTGGGGCTGGAGGATCTGATGGGGCGGAAGCATCAGATGGAGGAGCCAGAGAAGGAGCCTGGGTCGCTTCGGCCTCGGCGGGGGTCGGAGAAGGAGGGGGTACGTCTGGAACTTCGATAGGGGTCCCAGGAGGATTGGAGCCAGGCTCTGATCCTGAACCCGGCACTACAGGCTGGAACTTAGGAAGATCCGCGAATATGGGATCGTCCTCAGAAACCCCATATTTGCGGAGAGCCTCCTTGCACCCCATCTCGAACAGCACTGGGCTCAGATCCATAATTTGAGCCACATACTCCTCCGATGCCCAGTCCACTCCATCTTGATAAGCTTTCGCGGCCTGGGCCCTCAGGGTGGACTCGACATCGGCCCTCTCTTTCCTGGAGGCCTCGAGCTCGGTCTCTTTCCTGGCCAGTTCGTTCTGCTTTTCGGCAAGCTCGGCCTCCCTCTTTACGAGCTCGGCCCCCTTCGCGGCGAGCTCGGCCTCCAGTTGAGCCACCCTCCTCGCCTTATCATCAACGGCACCCCTCAGGTTTTTGTTCTCGCCCCGCAACTTGATAATTTCGGCCTTTGCCGCTTGTTGCTCAGTTGCAGACTGGGCAAGCTTCTCCTCCGCCTTCTTTATTTCGGCCGCGCTGGCCTCCAGCGCGCCCCCATCTTCTTCTTCTCCTTCTCCAGGGCGGCGATATAGGCAGTTCTTTCCGCCAGCCTATCCATCAGCACCTGAGTCCTCTGTACATTCTACAAAAGGATAAAAATAGTAAGGGGATCGATCAATTCAAGCAACCAGGGGGCAGAAATTTGAAACCAGGAGGAAGAAGACTACCTCAAGCGACGCCCTCATCGTCTGATGAAGTAGACCCGCCGACGCAACCTTCTTGTGCTTCTCCATGTCCAAGGGGAGGGCACATCCCCGGCCAAGGGCCACGACCGACTCCCAGCTGGAGCCCAGCCGCTCCCCCATGGTCATGGGCTTGTTGGGGTTGAAGTCGAAGTTGGGCCTCCAAGGTGCCGGCACTGAAGGCTGGGCCTACGACTCCGCTCCCTGGAGCCTCCCCTCCACGCCCGCCAGGCGAGGCCTCTTCTCGGGAGGGGGCCCCTCGCCCTCCTTTCCGGCCTCAACGGGCCGAGACCGGGTATCCCTCTGCGGCTGCGGTGGAGGTGGCAGAGCTTCCTTCGCGAGCTCGACCACCCGCAACCTGCTGTTCTTGAGCGGACGAGATTCCTTGGGCAGCCGGACCTCCTTGGGGAGTTCCACCGACCTCCTCTTCTTAGCTTTTGAGGAGGCGGCCCCGGTCGCTCCCGACGCTACTCCCGACGAGATGGAGGAAGCAGCCGCTGCAGAGCCTTGGGAGGCGCCCGACCCACTGGGGGCACGATTGGAGGCTGGGGGAGCCCGTCCCGCAAAGATCACAGCTCCTAAGCTCTTCAAAGGGGGGCGCTGTCCTTCCATCTCTTCTTCTCCTCTTTGGCCTCGGGAGGGAGGGCTGTCAGCAATAACTATTGGGCCTTGGGGCTCCAGTGCTTGGCCACTGGTCTCGGCAAGGGCCAGGACAATCTCCCCTATCGGCTGGGAGGGGATCTCGGCAGTCTTCTTGGTGTAAGACTGGTACCGAGGTTTGTACCCTAACAGGGAGAAAGCAGCTCGGTCGTGGTGACCGTGGTAGCGATGAATCTTCTCTAACCACGCGTCGTTTCGTTTCCACTTATCAAAGTCGGCTTCTCTCCTCCTCTTCTGAATACCTGCGCAGGAAAAAGGCAAGGGCGTCAGCTCGGATTAACGATTAGCAAAGGCAATACAAGCAAAACCTAGAGGGGCGGGCATTTACTAGGGGGGTCCCAAGCCTCCGCGGAACCTGGATTCTCCGATCCTCCTCGGTCTCGGTCCCCTTGAACTCCCAGTTCCCCGAGACCAAAATGCGTTCATCTCCAGCGTATTTGCTGGAATCCTCCAGGGCGTTCACCAAGGGATGGCGCCTGGCTTTCACTCGGAGGTAGTAAAGATCCTCGGCCCCTGCAGCCTTACAGATGTCGTAGACATCCTCTATGTCATGCACCCCGAGATCAATGTCAAGGATCCAGTTCAGCTCCGCCACGCCCATTATAATCTTGAAGCCATTTGGCATTAACTGGAAAAGGCAGATGTGCCATGCGTGGAGGCAAGAGCGGAGGAGCGAATGGATGGGGAACCTGACCCCGCCTTCGCACACCGACACCAGGGGGAAGGGCATCCAGTCGTTGTACCGGGAAAGGCCACCAGGAAGGTCCCCGAGGTCGTCAGGTTTGACCAGGACGTCGGCCGGGATTTTAAACGACAACCTAAAGGCCTCCAGGGCTGTAGGACCCTCTAACCAGTGGCTATAAACCCCCATCTTTCCTAGAAGGCTAAGGAGCAAGGGAAAATAGGCGAAAAATTGGAAAAACCCTAAAAGGCCAAAACCCTCTGAAAACAAATGAAAGGAGGAGTACGAGGGAGAAGCAAAGGCAGAAAAAGAAACTCACAGAAGAGACCAGAAGATTGCAGAAAGAGCGAAGAAACGAAGAAGAAGGATGAGTCCTCGAAGTTCGAACGGTCTATGTCCTTAACAAACTGCACACCAGAACGCTCCGGCAGAATCTCCTTCAAGCAAAAGTGAAAGTAAGGGCAGGGGGTGAGGGGGCAACTCCATTTTATAGAGGGACGCACCCTCTTAATTACCTCGCCACGCATTACTTCGATCCCGGTGAGCGGCCATTCGAGCAGCTCCACGTGGCAGCGACGGTTCGTCTCTCACCACGCCTCTGGTACGATATTTATCACCTCGGTGATACGGAACGGCGTCCCGCGTGCTTGACAGGGCAAGACAATTATGGCGCCCTATTCATTGCCTAGGGCAGATGAAGGGGCATCATGATGAGGACCTCATAAATGCAAGATACGAAAAGACAGCCCCATCACTTCCGAATCTTATCTCCCGACCTCGGATAAAGCCCAAGAGGTCGAGAGCTAGGGGGCAATTGTGTGGGGTCGTTCCGTGCTCAAGGATTTGGGTGGGGCCATCCCCCAGTCTCGGTCTACCATAGGTCTCGGTACCATCCAAGGTCGGCCGCAACGCCATCTCAGAAGAGTCATGGAGCGAGTCTCGGTGGCTACGTCACAAGTCCCGATCTCGATCTTAGCCTCTGCCCGACCTCGGCCCCTGTCACTCAACCATAAATGTGGCCATAAATGCGCTGCCAATGACAGGATCGGCAAACTGACAACGGAGTGGGCGCCGGAGCTAGATAAGGGGCACGCCTTATCTAAAGTCATGTCCATAGGCAAGGGTTTGCTGGTCCGATGGGACATTCCCTTTTCACCTACTCTCACTCAGGAGGTACGAATACATGCTGATGAGACTCTTATCCCTTCACGTGGACAGTGGCATGATGATTCTCACGTCTATATATATTGCATGAAGAAAAACCATACGGGATACGCATAATCCTCCCTTCCGAGCACTCTCTTTCTTCATTCTCTTTCAGTTCTCACACTGACTTAAGCGTCGGAGGGCCTTCGGCTGCCCATAGCCAGGGTCTCTGACTGTTATCTTCTTCCTTTCAGGTCACCGGAGGCTCGATCCTTTCCCCTTATCTTCCCCAAAACCTCAAATCAGGAGTTTAACCCTCCATTAACTAAGTCCGTAATTTTTAGGCACTTACAATAGTAATTGATGATATATAGTCTTGATTCAGTTGATGTATGCTAACAAGTTGTAAGCAAATGGTTACTTTATGCAAGTTGAACTTGCTATAATGAATCTCAAAGGGACTGAATTAGCTGCGATGGACATGGAGAAGGTTGTAATGAGATGATGTTGCTCTTATGATTTATTGGGTGGTTGTAATATGATGCAGAGGGTTGTAATGAGATGATGTTGCTCTTGTAATTTATTGGTGGTTGTAATGAGATGTTAATAGAAAATAATTGATTTTTTCAGTTGTAATGGGATGTGTTGTGAATGAGGTGTTAATATAGGAAACAATTGATTGGGTTGTAATTAGTTGGGTTGTTGGAGGTTTGAAAAGAATGGCAATAATTTTTTACATAGGACAACAGGTTGCTGCACTCATGTAATTGAAGATCTATTGCAATGCAAGACTCAAATAGTCCACAGTTTTTGGCAAATTGACCATTAAACTTTCCATCGTGGGAAGTAACTTCCTATTGAGAAATTCCATGGGGCAAAACTTATATGGGATTTGCAGAAACTCATGCCATTTAGCACCACTATACAAATGCCATTCCTGCGTCGGGTAAAAATTAATTTTCTAGAACTTGAAAGGTGCACAAAAATACAATTGCATTCCTGGTCTTGTGCAAATTAAATTTCTACCACTTGAGTTGTATTTAGGGGTGATATAATCATTTTGAAATCTGCACATTAAATTAACTGAAATCTCATTTTTAGATTGCAGACTATATGGTTCAAAAACTAGCTAATGACACAAGTTCTGAGCTCACTGTATTCCTTAATTTGTAATTAACTTGTGCAGCCTCAAATTTGAAACCTGTTATGTACTAAAAAGTAAATGTAACTCAACTATAATGTTATGTGTCACTCAATGCATTCAAAACTAAATGTAACTCAACTTATTACATCAATTGAATATAATAAATGTAACAGTACATCATCAACTTGAGCTCATTTTCATACAATCTCAACTCTAGAAACTGATTTCCTCCTCTTCAGCTGGTCAAATCTATTCAATCCAGAGCACGTATTTTAGGAGAGCAGCCACTGGTAACTTTCAAGAACAACATAACATAGGCTTGCCATGTTGGATCTGGCTTTTGCTACTTTGCTACATTCTCGTGTGTTACATATCCCACAAGATAACTGCAGTCGCAAATGGAAAATAACCATTAGTCCACATTCATTGCAAAAAAATATTTTATATGAAATAGAAATCCGCCCATTAAATCTACAAAGTCTACAAAGATTGGACTCAAAACACTTTGAACCACAGTTCAATCAGGCCGATGACTTCCCATTTAATGCAAATGAATGTTGTTTAAATCATTGATGTCAGTCGCTACATATAATCTAAAATCTAAATATCCTCAAAGAATAGTTTGAAGGTGATGTACAACAAAGATACCTTACTCACTACAACTCAAGGACCTTATTTCTCACAGTTTAAGTCCAACAAAGAATGCATTGCCAAAACTGCATTCCGTGCCCCTTAGAGCAATCGAAAGCCTAGGAAATCAGTTTCATGCTATTAACATAAACACCAAATTCAGAATTACTAGGGAGATAAAATCCTGAAATGGGTATGGCCCAGGAATCCTCATTTTGTTTCAACGGAGGGTAGATTACGCACATAGACGGTGTTAATGAAAATTTGAGAAAATACCCAAAAAATAAAATATACTCTTTTCTATGAGTCTGTTTTATTTGGTACCTGCTCAAGCCAAAACTGATTTGTACATCATGAGAACTCAAGCCTCAACCCTAGCAGCCTAAAACCTAATTGCATTTTCATAGTGGCTGGGAGAAGGCCAAATTGCAAATCATGTTTTCCCCCCTTTTCGTCGAAGAACGAACGCGAAGAGGAAGAGTCGGATAATAGAGATTTTTCTGTGTACTCGTCGATAGGCTTTGAGGCGGGGCAGATTCTGTGGCGTCGAGGACGACCAAAGGAGAGGGGGGAGAAGAAGAAGAAGAGACGGATGAGATGTTCTGATCCCTTTTTCGTCGAAGAAGAAACGCGCAGAGGAGCCGGAGCCAGTGTCAGTTGCAGGTTTCGGTCTTTCTCCTCAGCGAAACGAAGTGGGGATTGGAAGTTGCTAGTTATTTTGGCCTAGGGCCCGTTTGGTAATTTACTTTTAAAATAAAGTGGAGTGAAGTGAAATGAAAAGAATGAATAAAATATAAGTGAGTTATGATGGTATTTTGTTTTTAGTTGTTTGGGATGAAATATTTTTTACTTTTGGTATAGGGAAATGGAGTTTTTTTTGTCTTTTAGCGAGTAAATGTAGTTGCTTTTTTACTTTTTTTGGAAAAGATGGAGGGAATTTTGGTAAAAAATATTTTTGATGGGATGTTTAACTTGACTTAATTTTACTTGACTCTATTAGTAAAATTATCAAACGGGCCCACCTATATAGCGTTGAAGTGGACCGTCGGATGGTGAGGCATAATGGACGGCCCAGATGGTACTTTCCCTTTATATTAGGCAGCAAGTGGAGTTATTCGAGTTCAAATTCAATCTTGAAATCTCTAACCACTCTCTTTATCTTTCATAATCAAAATCAACTTAATCCTATCTTATCCTTAGATAATAATCTCTAATGGGTGGTATCAAACCTCGATGATCTCATCTGGTAATGTAGCGATGGCCCATCCACTGATTTGCACGAAATTTGAACGAGCAGATCGATTCTTTTAACTTTTTTTTTTTTTTTTCGAGAGGGTGTCCAGCGAGTTGATAAGAGATTGTTCTCCTGACCACCTAAAGTTCCTACCTCTCCACGCATTGGTTAACTGGGGCTTTTGTTGGACAAGTGGCCTTAGGAAAGTGAATTGAGTTCGAAATTGCAATCTTTCATTTTTTAGCCTCATCCTAGCCAACTACGCTACCATTTGGAGTTAAATTTGAATTTTTACGCTTCAAAGCTGCACCAAGTTAATTTTTTTACACTTCAGTGCAGCTATGGAGATATTTGATGGGTTTGCCTTTTCTCTCTTTTATCCACGAGTGAATCATCACAAATGGAATTTAGGTGGGTGAGTGGGTCCATATTACTTAGAAGGCTAGACGGCTTTGTGCTTTTAAGTTAAAAAAAAAAAAATCATGAGTGTTTATTTGTATGAGGGATGCTGTAAAATAAAATTAAGGGGTTAAAATCAAGAGAGAGAAAAGAGATAGATGAAAATAAAGGGCACAAAATGACAAAAACTATTCTTAAAAAACACTAAATAACAAAGAGGAAAGGAACAGCTTTTGTCATTTTAGTGATTTTACTTCCAATCTCCCCTTCTTTCTTTCTTTCTTTTTTTTTTTTTTTTTCTTGATTTGATACTTAAATTCATTCCCCTCCACCCCATTATGCAACTATTGAAGTCAATATGAAGGCTAATCCTTACTGATTTTTTCTTTCTTTTTGTATCACATTGCTATTGGTCCATAGTTGCACGTGTGGATGGGGAGATGCCTCACCATTGGCTACCATTTCAAATTCAAAGTGACATTCCCGTTTTCCATGGGTGGACTGTAAGATCTACATTACAAGATGTCCAAATATCACATGGCCATTTTTTTTTAAAACCTCAAAATTCCAAGTACACGGCGTTATTTGGGGCACGAGGTCCATCATGTTGGCAGGGGCGGAGCCAGGATTTCATCTTGGGGGGGGGCAAAACTTGAATAAAATTTTATTTCACCAATTATTATAACTATCATATTTTAAAGTTTCTTTTTTGACATAGTTATAAGTTCAACCATGATTTTGTTCCTTGAAAATGCTGGATATAGAAAAGACAGCGTACAAAATTTTAACCACCGAAGATGAGAGATTAATGGAAAAAAAGAGGAGACGAACAAAACAAAGAAGGAAGAGCTGAAGAGGGTTAGGGCTTAAGACTGGAGTCTGGAGAGGTTTTCGAAAGTTAAAAGGGTTGGGAGTGGGGGCCGGAGTGGGGTGGGGTTTAACTTAGAAAAAAATCCAAAAACCTTAGGGGGGGGGGGGCATTTTGGTGTTTTAATTAAAAAAAAATTTCAAAGGCTGGGGGGCCCGGGCCTCAACACAGCTCCGCCCATGCCTGTTGGTAAGATAAGTGATTCAACTATTACACATGCACTGCAGGCTCACCTTCTGCACATTCAGAACTATTAGAAAGATGCATCTGCTCTCAATTTAAATGCTGGAGTTCAAGCTCCGTTCTACCACCGAATTGAGCATATCGTTAAAAAAAAAAAAGAAAAAAAACACAGAATAAGTCCTACCACAAATGACAATCTTTTGAAAACTTTGAAGATTCTGTACAATGGGAGGCGCCCTTTTGCATATCCAAATCATCCATTCAAAATCGCCTTCATTCCACTGCAACCCACTTCGGCTAATCATCATTTTCTTCAACTTATCCTTGCTGAACTTGAATTAGAAAAGGGTTATATATGTTTTATAATTTCATTCCACCCATTGATGGTAAACCCCCGTGGAATGGATTTCCCTTCTTTGCACTGCCCGTGCAGAAGTGAAAGAGCATTTCCTCTATCTTGTCTATTAGTCCACTTTATGTTCCTGTGAGCTAGTTGGCATAGTAACCCTACAAGTTTCACAGAAATGATTAAAACTGTTAACTGGCTCTCTCTCCCTAACGAAATAAAGGTACAACATGACAAACATATGATGTTATGAAGTGAGCAGCCAATTTTGCAATAACCTAATAAAGGGAGTTCAAGTGACAATACATGCAGAAGTTGGACATCTGAGTAAATGTTTATACAACTAAGCATTAACGTTTCCTAGTAATGTTTCCACGGAGTTCAACGACTTGGTATTTATAAGAGTGGACTAGTGGTTAAGGTGAATATACAAAATAAACAAGAGGTAATCTTAATAGAAAATGACTCAAGGTTAGATTGGGAAAGAATGCCAAGCTATAGGCTTAGAAATTAAGGTCCTATCTACATCTCTACTTTATAACCTCCACCCTTAAGTCCCTCACCAATAAAATTGACGTCTCTACCACCCGACCCTCTACTATGTAATAATCCTTTGTTGGATCTTAATTGAACATGAAATCTTATGTATTCCTGTGCAAACAATTAGGCCCTAACACTACCATTTTTAAATCCATTTTCAACCACACAAACACATCAAAACCATGTAATTAGCATCACACGATTTAATTCACCCAAACACAAGTAGATTAAAGCATTCAAACACAAAACATCCAAATTGCTGCTCAATTGAATTAGTTTCACATGAATAATAGCACTTTAAAAATAATACCCAAATGATCTCTGACTTTTCAGTTAAAAATATACTCAAATTGTCTCCTTTTTTGAGAAAAAAATGGCAGAGGAGAGTGGGATGGGTCGGGGTGGTTTGTTTTGTCACCGTGGTCGTGATGGACAACTTAGGCACGAGTTTGCCACTCCATTGGTCCCTCTCAGTATGTGCTGAATCCACATCTAAATGGGTTGCTTAAGGCTCTAATCTCATTGATGAAGTAAACTTCTAAGAAGTTTCTGATCCGTTCCTGTCCAACTTGGCAGCATTTGACACATCACTTCCAATGATCAGATGCCATTAACAGCCTTGGTCAAAATACCCCAGCCTCCTCAATGGTTAAGATCACTACTTATTCGAGTAGTACACACACCAACTGCCCCGAAAATAAAAATAGGATATTCCTCAATTGCACCGAAAGGCAGGCCTCCAGTACCAGCTGGACAGGGTTTCCATCCAACCACCCCATCAACATTCAATTTTAGAATGCATTATGGGAGGGGGGACCAAGGAACCACCATTTCAGATTTCGGAGAATGCATAAAGGCCATGAATCCCAACTTGCAACCACATCATGAAACTTATAGTCAAGGAAATGTTTGTTGAATAAAACAAGCCAATCTCCAACCATATGGACAATGGAGTCGATCACATTGATTTTTCTAAGAGCTTCCCTAGAAGATTCTCCTGGCCCTTTACTTCTAAATTAACCACAACATAGTCGAGCAAGTTCTTCAAAAATCTTGCCCTTAAAGGGAAAAGGGCCACTTCCTCTAACAAGAACAAGATCATGCAAAATGATTGTGGAATACCGACTAATCTTGCCTCCATGACGAAGAAGTGGTGCCTCACACTATTATTGAATCTGCACTGATCAAACAAGTGATCTATAGTCTCATCACTAAAAAAAAAAAAGCATCCTAGTGCATCTACACGGATATGCATCTCCTTCTATGGTTGTCGACCATAGAGGTGTTCCCAGCACAAGCTAAACGACAGGTCTCCACTTGGGGAGATGGCCTATCCCCATAACAAAGAGCATGATAGACGATCCTCAGACATGAGAAGCAAGGCCTGTCAGAAAGATTAAGATAACTTCCTAGAAGGATGGGGTTTCCAAATCCTGATGTCTGGATTATCCCTGTAAAGGAGCACGTTAGATAAAATAGGAGACAGAAGAGATACATATTTCCTTCCTCTATTGTCCAGTTCCCTAGGGAAAATTCCACTCCTTGTACTCACCAGCACACCTTTATTGAAAAACACACCAGACAAATTCCAGAAGAAGGAATGGAGAGAAACCCTCCCATCATCTAAGCGAAATTTTACTCCCACAACACACCTTTAAGCCCTACCCTTTCGAAACACCATAGCCATGTTCCATTAGATCTCAACAGAGGACATAATGTATGTTTAAACCTAAAAAGATTTAGGTCTAGGAACCTTGCATGGGATATACCCTAACTCTCTTCCCCACACTTCAACAATCACCCTTCTCAGAAGGGCCTGGCATTCCTGTCCAAACCCCCTCCAACACCTGAAGAGCAAATGACATTTGAATTAAGCATGTGCATATTCAAATTTTGAAGTGACTATCAGGCTCAGTTTTTAACATAGATGTGAATATCCCTGAACATATGGGCCTCGAGCCTACCTCTTTAAGTTAGATTTGTGTGATACAGGTTGCATCTATCCTAAGATTTTACCCTATGGAGATTGCCCGTAGGGGCTCAAAAATAGTATATCCAGTATTAAAAATCCTCAAAATCCCGAATTCTCAAGTTACAAATACAACTAAGATTGGCTACAACTTTTACAATCAACATTAAACATACTAGTCCAACAATATTCAAACTAGATATTGTAGCCCAGGAAACTCTCAAAACTAATAAGCGCGGAGGGTAAAAACCAGGGTGCTAGAACAAATGTTAAATGATTCAAGTTTCAAAGAAACAGGACAAAAAGATGGACACGCTACCCTTAAGCAAGGATCCAATTTGAGTAATCCAGCATCTTAAAGGATCCCAATCATAGGTTTGCATTACTGTGACAAGACGAGATAAAGGATCTTCCTATAGAACTTAATTAGTGAGCCATTCACCAAGAGAAAGAACATGGAAACTGCTATACACAACTGCATCCTACTTTTTACATCTTAGAGTAAACACAGTTCCATCTATGTGATGATATTAGTTTGAAATGCCCATTTTGTAAAGTTCTCAGGTCCTACAATGTTAATGCATTAATCAACAATAATGAATGACAACCAAAATTTAAAAATCCATTTCCAGGCTACAACTCCTTTAATTGGTGAAATGATAAATCCCATTATTTCTGATGGCATCAATGCTCTAGCTATCACAGATATGGCCTTCCTTGCTATTAAAATAATTTGACCTAGACTTATTTTCTTCCTCCACTCCTATTTTAAGATTAGAGGAATGAAATAGAAATGCGGATTAGAGGCATGGATCCAATTATGCCCTCCAATGTAACTCTTTCAGATCATTAATTAAATCCTTTGAAATAACCATAGACAACTTAATTGAAAGTGAATGTGAACTGATCTAGGTCCTAGCTTTATATCCTTCAAGTTCTCAATTCTCACACCACCTCCATGGCTCCAACTCCTCCAAATCAAAATCCATCTAAAACCAAACTTACCAGGTGAATCAGTAAAGAGTCCATAAATGTGGATTAGAGGCATGGATCCAATCATATCCTCCAATGTAACTCTTTTAGAACATTAATTAAATCCTTTGAAATAACCATTAACAACTTAATTAAAAGTGAATGTGAATCGATCTAGGCACTAGCTTTATATCATTCAAGTTCTCAATTCTCACACCACCTCCACGGCCCCACCTCTTCCAGGTCAAAATCCCTCTAAAATCAAACTCACCAAGTGGATCAATAAAGAGTCCATTGTAATGGCATCCAATGCCGTAGGGAGTATAAAGGCTTCAACCTCATGCTCCCCAAGGATACCTATTTATTGCGATAGTTCATATTGTTCTTTAGCCTACTCGTTGAGATGTGATGCAGTGGACAAAGTCAAAATGTGTATCATCAGCCTTTGAACTATGCCTCTAGTGGGTTTTCCCATCTTCTAAAAATACCAAGCTATTCCTTCTCAAGTGTATCCATCCTCCAATCGCTCTATCTAGCTGAGATGTCTGGCTTTTGGTTTATATTCTTTTGAGAGCATTCCTAGCTTGAAACTGTAAGCTTCAAGGGTTGAAGATTCTTGGGAAAATGAGACCCACTTCTCCATCCACCTCACCTTCATTCCAGTACACATAAATAAGATCAACAAACAAATTCCAATCTAAGGGTTTTGAACCTCATGGGACTCCTCTTACGTGTTAAAGAAAAGGCAAAGGCTAAATAAATGACGGCATTTTGTATTTTGAGAACTCGGTTTAAGCCTGTGTTGCTTTTGGTCTCCCAGCTCCTTGTTCAGCACTCTTTATTGATAAATTCCTTACACTGTAAAAACAACAGTCATTAACAATCAAGACTTCATTCGCGGCAGGTTAGCAGCTTCTATATTATCTAACAGGGCGTCTAAGTCAAATATTCTAAGAAATATGCATACAGTAGAAGGTGAATGCAGGAAACAATTGAGAACCTGTTGTGGAACTTATAACAAATAAACAGAGCCATGACAATGTTCTCCAAGGAGAACAATACATTTTATACAAGTCCGTAATGAATTGATTAACATTTTCAAGGACCTTCTATCTTACAAAAGGCACTTCTATGAACTCCTTCAAGCCCAACAATTACCAACGAACAAAGTTCTCAATACTCCATTCATTGGTACAAATTCTACAAGCCTAATAATTTATTAAGTTTCTAATAAACAGATAAATCATCCAGCCCAATTTGAACACGGGACATATTTAAACAAAAATGGAAGTAAAAGTATGCCACTTTTATGCTGATTCTCAGTATCTAAGTCACAATACAGATCCAAGATAAGCTTTAAAAAGAAGGAAACAACTTGAGAATGCCTCTTAAGCGAGAAACCTGTATAATAGCTCTTTGGCTTTGGTCCAAAAGTTCAATCTCTCTCCTTTCCATTTATATGTATTATACTGACCTTTCACAGTGTGGCAGCTTCTGGGCAACTGCCATTCGGTCTGAAAGCCCAATCCCACTCAGTCATTTTGTCGAACATCAGTGCTGCGCCCATTGAATGCTCTTGATATCGATCCCTTCCTTCACCATCTCATAAAGCGGGCTCATCTCTCTCAACTTCTCCACCTGCTGCACTGTCAGCTCCACCGCCCGGTCAATCTCCTCCTCCGTCGTGAACCGTCCAATCCCAAACCTTATTGACGTGTGCGCCATGTCCTCCTCCACCCCCAGCGCCCTAAGCACATAGGAAGGCTCCAAGCTCGCGCTTGTGCAGGCGCTCCCGCTCGATACAGCCACCTCCTTCAACCCCATCAGCAGGCTCTCCCCCTCAACATACGCGAAGGAAAGATTCAAATTCCCAACATACCGCCTCTCCAAGCTCCCATTCACAACCACCCCATCCACCTTTGCACGGATCCCGTCCAGCAGCCGCTGCTGCAGGGCGGCAATCCGCCGCTCATCATACTCCATCTCCCTCGCCGCCAGCTCGCACGCCGCCCCCATTCCGACAACCAGCGGCGTGGGGACCGTCCCGCTCCGAATTCCCCTCTCCTGCCCGCCCCCATTCATCTGGGGCTCCACCCGGACGCGCGGGCGGCGGCGGATATAGAGTGCACCGACGCCCTTCGGTCCATAGATCTTGTGCCCACTAAGCGACATTAAGCTGATGTTCATCTTCTCCACATCAATTGGGATCTTTCCCAGCGCCTGCGCGGCGTCGGTGTGGAAAGGAACATTCCTCTCTCTGCAAATCTGCCCTATCTCTTCCAAAGGCTGGACGACCCCGATCTCATTGTTAACGGCCATGACGGAGACGAGCCCGGTGTCGGGGCGGAAGGCGTCGCGGAGGAGGTCGAGGTCGAGGATGCCGTCGGGGCGGACGGGGAGGTAGGTGGCGTGGAAGCCCTCTTGTTGGAGGTGGCGGCAAGAGTCGAGGACGCACTTGTGCTCGGTCTGGGTGGTGATGACGTGGGTCTTCTTGGGCTGGTGGAAATGGATGGTGCCCTTGACGGAGATGTTGTTGGATTCGGTGGCGCCGGAGGTGAAGACGATCTCTTTAGGGGAGGCGTTGATGAGGGAGGCGACTTGGGAGCGGGCGCGCTCGACGGCGAGGTCGGATTCCCAGCCGTAGAGGTGGGTGCGGGAGTGGGGGTTGCCGTACTGGGAGGTGAAGAAGGGGAGCATGTAATCGAGGACGCGGGGGTCGACGGGGGAGGTGGCCTGCATGTCGAGGTAGAGCGGGCGGCCGGAGATTTTTACGCCTTTGATGGAGATGGTGTTGGGGTCGTCGTTGTCGTTGTCGTCGATTTGGTGCTCTTGACGAGAAGGAACGTCGAGGATGGAGGGAGAAGCTGTTGTTGCAGCTGCTGCTGCTGATGAGGAAGAGAAAGAGCGATGGGAATAGGGAGATGTGGTGCGGATGATTTTGGAGAGTCGTGTGAGGAGATTTGAAGCCATATTGGTTGGTTTTTTGTTTAGAAGGATTTGCTGGAGAATGAGTTGTGATGTGGTTTTTATTTGAGCAGGAAAGGAAGCGGCGGTTCTGAGAGGATAAGAGGAAGTGGGGGATTTTTTTTTTTTGGGTGGGGGAGTTTGAAGCGAATAATGGTTGCTTTTTTGTCAAGTGGGAACTTATCTTCTATGTTTTGGTGGACACGTAGTATACACAATTTACGTCTAGTTGATTTATTGGAATTCAAAGAATTCTTATGTCGAGAATTCTTGAATTTCTGGGTAAGATGGAAGTCTAAAATTCTCTTAAGAGCATGAGTATTTTAAAATTCCGCCAAAATACAAAAAATGTGAAATTTCAGGACTTATTAGGTGCTGAAATTCATAAATTCATTTAAAAAAAATAGGAGATTTGAAAATGTAGGGGACATAATGACATCATGTATTAAAAAATCTAACCACTAGAATTTCAGTTTAAGAATTCTAGTAAAGAAACAGGTCCCTGGATGCTCGGCCTTCCCTCCTACAATCCCACTAATTGGTTTGGATGCCCAATTGAGTCATTATGATTGAGGCGTAAAGAATATGGTTAGTAGTTTTATTAGGAAAATTTTGATTTTGTGGGCCCTTAATTTATGATCTGATCATCTCATGTTCGCACATTCTCTCTCTTTTAAGTTGAGTTCAGTTCCTGTGAAAAAAAAAAAAAAGAGGGTTGAATTTCAGTTAAAAAAAATGCCTGGTTCTTGACTCTCCTTTAGCCACATCAGTAGCTTTAATTTTTATCACCCTTGGTCCTCCAAAAAAGAAATACACCCTCCTATGAAAGATTTCATTCTTACTCTCACAGTTGATTTTATGGACTTTCATGAAATAAAAAAAACAAAAAAAACCACCGCACATCTTCATCAAGAAACAAATCTTCATCTTATGAGAAAATGGCATTTCCTTGTCTTCAAAAGAAGAAACACTCATTCTTGAGGAAACATATTTCCTCTTTCTCAATCACCACCTTTCCTCTATTCCATGCCTGGTGTATTTCATCACTTCTTTTATTCCTTCTCCATTTTCCAGGGTTAAGGGTACATTACCAAATCTCCTAGTTTCATCTATGAATTACTAATTTCTAAAATTTAATTAGAGCGAAACATACAATTTGAGACCCAAATTACTAATATAATATTTCCTCTAATTAGTTGATCTAACCCTAATATTCTCTTTTATTATTTCCAATCGCTACTACTCCATGTTCTATTACTCTTTTCTTCCTAGATTACATTATTTATTTACTTCTCTATGTTTACGATTGTGCAAAGACAATAAAACCTCCATCGTCGTTTAATCTGTTCGGATGAGATTTACATGTGCATTCCACACGGGCTTATGCTAGTTAATAATAAGTATCAAAATATTTATTTAATTTCTTCATATATTAAGAAATTCACAAATTTAGATTTTTTTGAAATTTCCTATAAAGTCCAAACATATCTAAATATGTTTGATGTGCTCATTTACTCATGTTATAAGGATGATTTCCTCGACAATAATGGTAATGTGGGACAATGTTCCCCTATGTGTAGGTTGTATATTGCAAGAGTCTGGATCTTGTGGGGCCTTTTTCCTATAGTGACCGCGAGTGGACCTATCACAATCTCCTATGTCACCGTGGGCAGCCTGTTATACATATGAGGTTATTGCATTATGCTTAGGCAAGGGCTACACACATGATGTGGTGGATCATAATTGATTCACTCACGAACACCGTGGGGGAAAGCTTCAAATGATTTCGATTCAAATTGCAAATATGAAGCTTGTGAGGCACAGTTTGATACATTATTACCAATGGGAGGAGGTAGATGTTAAGGTCTATTTACGGATAAGAGGAAACCAAAATACTAGCACCACTAAATCCTCCTATTAGCTGATTTAATAGTCTTAAAGTTTAATAACCTATTAAGTATATATATATATATGTAATATTTTTTGTGATTCAATCTAACGGTGAGTTAAGGGCCTCACATAGCTAGACTACATGTGCATTATGCACATAGGAGAACATTAGGGCTACACATGCATTATGCTTGTAGGAGAACATTCTCCTAATAATGTGTTTTACACGCATATATAAAATATATGTAGAATAAGTTTTCATATTTCATCTATAAAATGGAAACAACTCCATGGGATATTTGTTTGCATAACGATTAATCATTGCATTTGTTTCTGCTATAGTGTATGAATGTTGCGTAAATAAGTTCATTTTTACGCCAAAATTCTCACCTCTAAATAGGTTTGAAACCCTTACAAAATATTCCATTCACAAGAAAATGTCATAACATGCTTTTACATTGGGATTGTAATTTTTTTTTTTTT
Source organism: Cinnamomum chago (assembly GCA_038049695.1). Lineage (NCBI taxonomy): Eukaryota > Viridiplantae > Streptophyta > Magnoliopsida > Laurales > Lauraceae > Cinnamomum > Cinnamomum chago. The sequence continues at coordinate 52,963,092 of CP142457.1, read as the reverse complement.
TTTGTAGAAGATGTGATCGTAGTTTGTTTGTAATTGATCATAAGATCAAAGTCCATCGATGATTACCTTTTTTCTATTCATTTTGTGGGCAAATCATTTGATTTATTTTGAATATAAATAAATCTTGGGACCCTTAAGCTGATTATCTTAAATCTTCATAGATTTTCATTAATTTCTCAATAATGCTTAGTAAGGCCGAATGTATAGATTTGATTTTCTACACTTTTGTGGTTTCCCAAATCATAATTTGATTTATTCAATATTGTCATATTAATGATAAAAATCAAGATGTTTAATTTAGTATCTTAAATCTTTATGGGTGGGTTTTGAGAACCCATTAAAACCATCCAAAACATACCTATACATCTAAAACTATCAAATGTACTCAGCTTACGCACTTGAAAAAGGGTGATTTTGACAAACATAATAATACATTTCACATGCGCAACATTTGCATTATTTGTGCCTTGGGCAATCTTATAAATATTTGGTAGAGCAACACAAAATCTTAGCTTCTCAAAATTGTCGATTTGTGGTCCACTTTTTATTGCTATACATTTTCATGGCCCAACCTAATTAGATTTCCACGGCCTTTTGATATTAGACGGCAAGCAAATTGCAAAAAAGACTATAATCATAGGGTTCCCCACTCTTTAAGAACTGAATATTGAGTCAACTTGTGCCACTACTTAGAGGCCACAGGAGATTTACCTGACTTCTCTTTGGCCTGGTAGGAATAGTTCAGTCTAAAGGATTTAGAGCCGTCCCTTAGCCAAAAAAAAAAAAAAAAATGCTTTCCTTTTAAAAATCAGACATACCTTAATGTGATTTTCCTTTTTACCAAAAAAGAAAGAAAAAAAGAAAAGAAAAACCAAATGTGATTTTGCACGCCATGTTCTGTCCCGTGCCCAACTCTCGCAGAAGCGTGGCCTCACAAGTTTCAACAAGACTCCAAGATTCATGGCAACGCTTGTAGATTTTAAGAGAACAATTGGCCTGTAGAATGCCATGTCAGCACAGTAGCTAGCAGTAGCAAGCAACAGGAGGAAAGCAGACCAGAACTGGATTCTGCTTTCTTTACTCATTTTTTCCCTCTCCGCCCACCTCAAAATACCCGCAACAATCGATCTCCACTGAAACCCAGGAAAGAAAGAAGGAAAAATCTGCAATCCACAATACATTACATAAGATTCTCAGAAACGAAAGCAAAAACACCATCCCTGCTGCTGCTGCTGCTGCTGTGCCTGTAAGTAATACATAAATACACCCATCTCTATCTCTCAACTAATGATGATGGCTCCGATGCTGTCGCCAGTTTGCACGGATGCTCTCAAGTTCCAAAGCCCCTTCTCTTGCAACCGATGGCGCAGGCTTGCAAGGCCCCGTCCCACGACCAACATCTCTGGGAGGCGACGAGCCTGCAAAATCAAGGCGACGGCCAATGACTATGCTGCGCAGGAGGCGGTAGCCGATGACTATTACGCTGTCCTGGGACTCGTATTTCCATCTCTCTCTCTCTCTCTCTCTCATATTCCTTTCCCAAACTTTGGTGCTTTTTGTTGAATTAATTGGATGCAAGTAACAAAACAGAATACATGTATGATGCCAATCTATGCCGTTGAAATTGTGGGGCCCATTAAAGATGGAGTATGATTTGGACGGTTGGGGCATAGATTATCCACCCCATATATGCACTGCACGGCGCCACCAATTGATGCCATTTTGATCAATGTCAGATTCTGCAAAGTTGAGTCTGCCTTGATTTACAGCATGGTACACATATGCTGATTAAACCTGTGATTTCTTTATCTGTTTGCATGTTGATTAGATAAATACCATTTACTATGTACATGTTCAGATATGAATTCATCTCCGCGGCCACTACCCTCCATGGATTTGAACTCGATCACCTAATCTGATACTCACCGGACTTATATCTATCAGTTGGAGTGGAAGAAGACAGAAAAAAACAAATTGTCTACCTTTAAAACTATCCAACTTGGAGGCCATAAATCAAATGGTTAGGGTGATGTTATGAGGTTGATTTTTATGCACAACCCTAATCCCCAATGTGAACCTTCAATTTCCCCATTACATGACTGTCATTGATCGAGGTGAAACCCATAGGGAGGTTTGCATTGTGCACCTTATGATTACATGTATTGTATTAATAGAAATGATTACGAGCGATTTCCATCCATCACCATGATATCTGTACTGTGGAACCTACCTACTTTCTTGAATCTGAATCATTCAATTGAACCCAACCATTGAATTAGCAGAAATCTGGATATATTTTGGGTGGATCGAAAATGTGTAGAAACACATGCTTAACTCTCACTTGGTTTTGGGTATTAATCACATGTTCCAGGCTTGTTCTATGTTCAAGACGATAACTATGATTATTTTCCCTTTCTCACGTTTTTTTTGGCCCAACATTTACCAACTTTTTAACATCTTGGACCCATGTTATCAGCTGCCAGATGCAACACCCCAACAGATTAAGAAGGCTTATTACAACTGCATGAAAGCCTGTCATCCAGACTTGAGTGGCAATGATACTGATACTACAAACTTTTGTATGTTCATCAATGAGGTCTATACGGTGCGTTCCTCAGCTTGGTAATCAGATTCTCATCTTTGTATTGTTATGCTTTCTTACGGTGCTGAAAAATTATTGCTCTGCAGGTACTAAGTGATCCCGTGCAGCGCATGATTTATGATGAAATCCAAGGATATGCATTGACGGCAATTAATCCCTTCTTGGATGACACCAGCCCAAAGGAGCATGCATTCGTTGACGAATTTAGTTGCATAGGTACAGATACATTCATCTGTTCTTGCAACAGTTTGATGAAGGTTGGAACATCTGAGATTATATTTGAAAATCATGAGGATTTTATTGCAGAGAGGGGTTTCTACAGTCCACAGGCATAGATTTTCTCCTACTTGCGTCTGCATTTGGCTTATAAAGGACTTCCTTGTAGAGCCACCTGGACGCATGCCACGGTGGATCAAGTTTGGGCATAAAAAAAATCTGCCCTGTTAGATTATCCTAACCCATGATTTAAGGGCCTCAAAAAGTATAACTTCCCCACTATGGTGCAGAGTTTGTCTGATGTTCCTACGACTAGAGGCTATGTCAGTACTCTGTGATCAACTGATCATTTCTCTTAGCACTTTATCATGCTGACACTAGTTCTTATTTGCTGAGCAATATCTGCACCTGGGGGTCTGGGGCCCACTTCTTGTCAGGGTAAACTGATGGATAAAAATCACTTATTGTAAACTTTCACTGACCTGAATATCACTGTGATCATCAATTTTTTTTTCTATATTTGTTCACTGTGAATGATCTTTATTAGCTTGGTCCTTACTTAAAAGAGATGTGGTTGTTTATTACGTTGTACAAAAAGAAGCTCTGAGTTTTGGGCAGGGCATCTTCTGATTTTGATTGTTTGCTCAGGATGTAAAAACTGTGCAAATGTGGCCCCAGATGTATTTGGAATTGAGGAAGACTTTGGAAGAGCAAGAGTCTACAACCAAGCTGGAAACCCTGACTTAGTTCAACAGGCTATAGATAGTTGGTAAGTGCCTAATGAAGTAATATAGTTATGTTGTGATAAAAAGAAAAGTCATGATATGAAAAATTTTAATTGACAATTTAACAGTTATTCATTATTTTTTGTACTCTCCCCGGCTTCTCTAGCTATAAATTTGAAATAGTGACTTATTTTCATACATGCTACAAGCAAACCTTTTAGGACAAAGTTATTATATAATGTATGACTGAAGGAAACTACAGTTTGTTTGGGCCTAGCAATCAATATTCAATACAAATGGGGCCCATGTATGAGTTTTTCTATGTCGAGAATTTGGGTGATTTATGCAGTTAGGCTAATCGTGACGTACATCTTGCTGGTCAATAGTTTGAATGTTTTGATGATTACATTTGCGAAATGGACTTTTGACCTTTTCAGTATAAGCATTCTACCTTGGATTAGAGATTCAGAGTTTCGAAGAAGTTCCTCCCTTTCTGTTTTTAAAGGCTGTTTTACACATGCACAACTTTAGTTCTGCAGTGGTTCAAATTTTTATAATTAATTTTTCTGTTCTATTATTTGTACTAAATTCAGAACTCAGGGCTTTAAACAGATGGGTAACATGGATCTTTTGCCTTTTCAGCCCAGTAGATTGCATTCATTGGACCTCAGCTGCACAAATTTCTCTGCTTGAAGATGAGATGCGCAGGGTAGAGAGAGTAAATGTAAGTTTCATGGTTAATATATGTTGTATAAATCTGCAGAATGGTGCATTAACTGCAATTCTTCTATGTATATCTGTAGAAAGATGCATTGGTTGCAACTCTCTAAATTTCATAACCAATGTTTTTTTTTAAATGGTTTCTGGAGATTACTGGGTGCAACTTTCAAACCATTACAACTTATCCAGTTTCAGCAGAAACCTTAGTTTTTTTTTTTTTTAATATCCAGCAGAAACCTTAGCTGTGGAGACTTGATTTGTTCTCTAGCAAAACCAGGTTGACCTGGTATATTGATTCCTTTTCCATACCACTGTTGGCTGTCATAATGTCCAGGATATTTGTGTGACATCACTCAAAATGGTAGATGCTAGATATATTTTTTGATCCCTGTGGGGATAAATAAAACACTTTTTAATTGTAAATGCTACTAACTAGCTAGATCTTATTGATGCAGTGAAGTGAACATAAGGGGAATGCTTTTGTTCAGATTTATTGGATAATTGAAAATCTATGATTTTATTTATTGCTGCCTTTCTACAAGACTCAGTGTCATCAAATTTGGGTTTCCACATGAGCAGGTTGCGTTGATGCTTGCGGGAATGGGAGCTAACTCTGATGTTTTCAGAATGGTAAGCCCATAAAATTTGTTTCTTCTTTGGGTAAAGGCAATTAATTATTATTAAATTCTATAATCAGAGTTTATAGCTACATTTGCATTTGTCAGAAATTCTCATAGGGTGATTTTATGTGGTTTAAGTCTGATTTGGATGACTAACTTAAATTCTACTTGTTCAACCCCCCATGGTTTGAGTGGTTTAAATAATCCATTTAACTGATTTAGAGGAGATGCAACTTGAGCAAATTAATCTTTGATCCAGTTTATAATCCTTATGGAGAATAATCTAACAACAATAGCATACCTGCACAAAATCTTTTATGGAAATAAATAGGATCTGAATTCTGGCCAGCTAAAATTATTTTACTTGGTATAAGGATACTTTATTGGTCATATTTTGTTGTTATTGTCTTGTTTATAAGTGATGTTCATGCATGTCATGAGGGGCTACCTCCCATGTCTATTGGCCGCATATGAAGAAAAGCTGCCCATGTTTTCAGTCATAGTTTTGGGTCTTTTCTTTTCTAATTAAAACTCATGTTTGTTTTTAGTTGTTTCGTCAGAGTCCTAGTTTAGCAAGTGCTTTAACTTTTCTTTATGCATTTCTAGTCATTAGGACTTAGGCTGTAATGCTTTAATTGCTTTAAAGATATGGTTATGTTGCATAAATTTATTCATGGATGGGAATTATAATCGAATATATTGTAAAAAAGAAGTCGCATGCAAGTTATGTCTCCAAAGCACCCTTGGGAGTGAATCCATCCTTGTGCGAATCCCTCTTTGGGCCTGAAGTCCAAATGTTCTAGCCTTTAATATACAATCACAACACTCAATAATGTTGTTTTTACTCATGTGATTAGATTGGCTGATGGGTTGGTGGATTCCTTATCCAAACAGGGATCTTAGGTCTTCTTCTTGGGAGTTTTTTCAAGTGTAATTATTTATTTATTTTTTATTATTATTTTTTGTATTGGGTAGAAGTCTTTTATGCCCTTGCTGCTTTGGTGTTCTTCCTCATAAAATTTACCAATGCGTCTGGAAAGAAAAATCGCAATACTACTTGAGAGTGAATTCACCAATTTGTGTAGAAGATTGCAAATCCAGTTCAGTTCAGTGCAATTCTTTTTGTTTCTAATTGATTGGTGGGTTTATCACTGCCATTGAAGATCCTTTATCTGTTTGGAATCTCACATCTGAAAAAGTTCCTGAACTGCGTGAACTTGGGATTTAAGCCAAGGTTCAAATATTATCTGAAAGCATACTGATACGTATTGGGTGATGCGGTGATGCCATCAGTTATCGCCAACACATTTCTGTTACTGGAGGTGTTTTTTTGGTAAGAAACTTAGAAAATATAAAGAAATCCAAAATATTAGAAAATATCAGATGTTGAATTTTATTTGCATTACAAACTAGTCTATAAGGATGTATTTGCCACACAAATGTTTTTTTTTTTTTTTTGAGAGAGATTCTGACATGTAAATATTGTACATGTTCTATTGGATTGTATGGTTTTAAATGAACAAATGTTGATTCTATTGAACAACAAATCATCTGGCTCATCTCATTGGAGTTAAATCCCATTAAAATATTAGTTGGCACATAATTGAAACTTCACAACATGACAAGATTGCATAAATCATGAATGAAGAAATAAATAGGGAGATTTATACTAACGGAGTTATGGTCTAGAATGTTGAGGATGCTACACAACAACATCAACATCATTGGCCTAGACTCACATAATTTGAGGCATTTATCTATAAAATAAATATATTTGGCATTAAGAGCCACAAACAAGATGATTAATTTGACAACCATTGGATGTCATCTAAAAGAAAAACTAAAAAACTTGGAAAAATCTTCAAAAAAACGAATTCAAAATCTTCCAATAGTCATATAATGCAAGTACAAGGTAATGTAAGATCCAAACTTTCATTACTTGTGCATAGATGTAATTTCAAACCAATAATATAAAAAAAACTCCAAAATATTTGACTAATTCTTGAGTTTCTTCCTCAAACAAAAATACACTCCCATGCGTATCAACTTAGATTCTTCATTTCAAACTTGTGCTTGATGCGTCTTTAGTGGTAGAAGACCCCAAAGAACATTTTCCCTGTGCTATACTTCAAAGAAAGTTTATAGACTATTAGCCGTCAAAACCTGCAATTTGCGTGTCAACCAATATGTGAGATATATATATATATATATATATAGAGAGAGAGAGAGAGAGAGAGAGAGAGAGAGAGAGAGAGAGAGAGAGAGAGAGAGAGAGAGAGAGAGAGAGAGAGAGAGAGAGAGAGAGAGAGAGAGAGAGAGATTGATTCTCAAAAACTCCCCTATCTCAAAAGAGGGTTTCTACCCCTATTCTATTAGCCAATGATTTAAGAGAATCTATAAAAGGTTCACAGTTTTAGGAGAATATTTAGGAGAGAGAAAGGATAAGTAGACCATTGATGACACGTGTCACACTTTCATTGGCTAAAAGATGGGTGTTAGCCTAACTCATATATATATATATATATATATATCTAAAATATGTCAGCTGGCCTAGTGCCCACTTAGGGATTGATTGTTGGGTGGAGCTGTGGGAGTGGGCGTGCTATCCACAATGATAGCCCTGTGATTGCCCAATACATATGATATTATTGGTTGTTCAGCTTATATAATTTGCATCCATCTGATACTCCCTATTTACTGTTTAGGGGCTACATGACACCTGATAAATATTGGGTGTATATGACAACATTTTCTTTTTTTGGTCAATAACGATGAAATATATTTACATAAAGAGAGCTCATATGATACATAATGGCTAATATTTTAAACCTTGTTCTTACCTGATTGGGGAGTGGCCTAGCGAAAGCATGAGAAAAAGACCAATCTTCAACCTGATATCAATACCCTGAATCCACAGGGAAGAAACAGGAGAAACCCTAAAAGAAACTGTAATTCGTATTATTCCTTGAAAAGAAGCATTACATCATTCTTATAGAGTCCCGAACCCTAAATTACCCGAAATAGCAAAATTTACTAAAAATAGAAGAAAAAAAATTACACCAAAGCCCTTGACCATCCCTAAATAACTTTCTAAGATTGTCCACAAAGACCCAAACTCAAACAAACTCAAAAGCCCACTAAAATAAACAGAACGGAAACTTACTATAACTAGTAAGCTTTGCACAAAAAATGTATTTTGACCCTCAAAATGGCCTAATTTGGCCTCTGACGAATCCAACCGCCTTTGGCTATTGTCTAGAGAGTAGAGCACATCGATAGCTTCGAAACGCATGGTTATGAGCCCTGTGATACCCGAATCAAAAGTTATGGCCATTAGAAGGACACTATGGATTTAACCTTCCGGCTTGACTTCTTGCGATCATAGACGTTCAAGAAATCCTTCTGCAACTTGTTCTACATTACAGAAGCTTCGACAACTTTGGGGAGTGGTGACATATGTATGAGAATAATAGCCATTTGGGTGGGTTATGTAAGAGAATAACAGTCCTTTGGGTGGCTGTTGGACTGTTCAATTGGGTGCTGTTGAAGGTAATAATTATTGCCCTCTTTGAATGCATGCTGAGCTTGTCCATGAAATTATTCTGTGGGCTGTATTTTTAATTTTTACATTCTATTATATTAATTGCGCGGTCAAGTTAATTGGTTTTTTTCTAAAACTGAGAGTGCATCTATTTGAGTATTGTCTATTATCACTTGTTGGCTGTAGATTATTATAACTACTCGCTAGATTTTCATTTCTTGTGGGTTTGATATCACACTTAGCAAAAAAAAGCAGGTTAGCTGCTTAGGTTTGTTGGTGCCCTTGAGTTGCATCACTAAGATGAACTGTAGAGGCATTGTAAGTTAGCTCATTCTGTCTTGATTTGAATCAATAAGCATGGAAGTTGTAAGTTAGATAATGCTTTTATATATTATTTTGTCAAAGTTTTGTATTTATTGTGTATATTCATGTTACAGGCATCGTCACGATGGGAAAAGCGTCAAATGAAAGTCCTGGTAGAAATATTCTCATTTTTGAACTCTCATTTATTTATTAACACAACTAGATCTCTAAATTATCCTGTTGCTGTAACTAAGTTACTATGTTTTCTGTTGGTGAAGTCTCTGTGTGTGTGTGTGTGGAATGGCCAGAATGTTCCTAGGCTTTGCACAGTCTGACGGTGTGGTGCACATGGAAGCATGTCAATCATAGGGGGTAGGGGTTTGAAGGGTCTCCTATGACCAAACTGTGTGTGAAAATTGGGATTCCCAATCAAGGGAGATAGAGTCATAGGGGTACTATTTTGAGGGCTTCAATGATATCCAAATCCTAGCTGGTACATAAAGCACGGTAGATGCTAAAATTTTTGTGATCAGTTGAAGGCCCTGCACAATTGGGCTGTGTCAAATTTGGGTTAGTGTTGATTCGCTGGAGTTTAGTGAGTGAAGCACTTTGATTGATCACTGACAGGGGGAAGGTGGGCCCTGTAGGCTATGCTGTTCGAACCTTAAGAACAGTCTGTCCATCCAATAGAATTCACCTCTCTCTCTCTCTAGATATGTTTTTCTTTTAGTTACCAATCAAAAGTATATATTTCTTTTAGTTGCAACTCTTTTTTTTTTTTTTTTCAATTTTCTATTTTGGGTATTTCTAGAGAAAATTCTCCTTTTTTGTTGTCATGGATACAATTCTTAAAATGACTGAGTAAATTGACTTATTCAACTTAGAAACCTTTGATTTGATTTCTTTCCTTGAAAAGATATAAGAACCATTGCTATACACATAAAGACGTGGTGATTTTTATTAGATTTTCTGGGGTTATTTCTTCTAGCATTTGTTGGGCTAGGTTTTCTTGAATGGTTTTTCCTTCTGTTCAAGAACCATTCCATTTAAATAGAAGGAAATAATAATGTGTTCTTTATAGTTGGAGATAGGCTCTCAATTATTATTGATGATGATGATGACGACGACGACGACGATGAATGTATTCTTCTGAAACCATGCTTCTCCATTTCGGTATTCTTATTTGTTCGTTAAATTTCTTCTATTACTGCACTTGATGTTTTAAGTTTTATGCTAGCCTACTAGTTCCCAGGACTGCTTTGGTTCCTTTTAAAAATTCCACTAATGGAGAACTTTGACTTCTTAATTACTTGACTTAACATGAGCCAGTTTCTGGGAGCTCCTTTGAGTTGATGGACAATTTCCCTTCCCTTCCCCCTTTTTTGCTCACTGAGTGGGTAGTTTCAAGATAAACATCTGTAGAGGTGGTTCCGTATAGATTCCTTTTGAATTTGTATGAAGAAAAGCATCGTTCAAATCTAAATTTTTCTCTGGTTCATAAGCTGCCATTGATGTTTGCAATATGACATAATTGATGTTTGTAGCATGTAAATTGTCGGAATTTATGCCATGGTTCCTTGTGCTTATTGTAATTTCTCATTTCTCGAGGGATATTAAACATCCAAAACTAAATGATTCATGGGATGAAGTGCATTTCGTCATACATTTTTTTCATTGGTTTTTTAATTGTTCCCTAACTTTGCATGCAGGAAAAAGCTAAAAGGAAGATGTCGAAGCAAAAAGGTTCTGATAAAGCTGGATCACATTGGAGTGATCTTTGGGGAAAGCCCAAGAACTACGAAACTACAGGTATTATGGAGTAAAGGAAGGAAAATATGGTACTGTGCATTTAAAATTTACTTAATGCCCTTTTGTTTTATTTACTCTTACTTCTCTGATATATATGCACTTTGGTCGTTTTGTGCCTCAGGCATGACTTTCAACATATTGTTTCTGTTCATATTCGTCATTGAATTATTTTTTGTAGTAAAGTTTTTTGCTAGTTCGTTTTGACAGGGCCCACTTTTGCAATATGGCTCGCAGATTTTTTATCTTTGTTGTTTCACATATGAACATGTCTATAGGAGCCTTGCAGGTGTCAGTGCAGGTAATGTGGTACATTTAATACTTAAGAAGATCATGTGAGGTGTCAAAATACTAGAAGAAAATTTGAATAGCTATGAGCCACATAGATGGTCTCTTGATAGAGATGGATTGACTCTTCTCATGATACGAGAGACAAATTGACTGGTGGTCTCATGTTGGAATTGATTAGGAGATCCTTGGGATCATTTGGATGGGGAGAGAAGGAGAAAACAGAGTTGGTACACATTTGAGCCATGGATCCACTGTCTCCACTGTCTCTTTTTCCTGACAGTGATAAGCAGGGGTGGAACGACCCCCCTCAACTCTTTCTTTTCTACAGTGGCCCCTTCAAGGAAGGAAAATTTCCTAGGTCCACTACTGGTGACAGGTTCATCTTCAGAACAGGCAGTGAAGTGGTCGGTCTGTAAGCTCCTTATTTCCATACTGCATAACTGAATCCCGTACGTTTTCTGAATATTCGAAAATTGATGGGTGCTATCTAGGAATATCGGTTGAGCTGAGATATGTTTACTAGAAATAAAATAAATGGTTATGTCCGTTGTTCTTTTAAAGGAAGATGCTTTTGAGTAACATATGGTTCTTTTTGTTAAGTTAGCATCTTGAGAATCATTTCTTAGAGACTATGATACCCGGATACTTGAACAAGCCCAACTTATCCGTATCGTACCGATAAAATACTTGTATTGGTACTTGATACTGCACCGATACTTCTAGGGACCAAGTTTAATATATCCTACTCATAAAGTCCTTATTTCATATTGTTCTTTTAATATTTTTACTTCTCACCATAAAAAATGCTACAAAGAGACGAAAATAATGATAATTTCACTTATTCAAAAGTGATCTAAAGAAAAAATTAGAACATCCGTATCCATATCCGTGTCTTATATTTTCAAAAGTGAGGAGTCGTATCCTCGAACCCTGTATCAGTGTCCGTATCCATATCCGTATTTGGGCATCAAAGCTTAGAGAAGGTCACACAGAATGTGATAAGTTTCCACTGCTTTACTGACCTGAAATATGCTGTGGTTGAGAAAATATATGATCCTAGTATCCTTAGGACTTAAGTCTGTGCAAGGAGGTCCAATGGTTTGGAGACTCAGATTATCGATCTGATTAGGCCCACCATGGTTGGGCACTTGGGCTTTGCTGGACTCTAGCCTTCAAAGGATCATGAAGCACCCATACTTCTGTCTCTTGATTGTTGGGTTGAAACCTGTTTTATGGACTGCTGCTGCCTATCTGCAGTTTCAAGATTTCTCTAGACATGTAATTCCAGTGAGTTTGCTCTGGGGATGGCATTCAGCATTTGGTTTCTACTAATGGAAAATTGTTGAGTTTGATGCAAAAATTGTGATTCATTTTTCATTCATTGGAATAAATGGGAAATGATTTGTTTGGCAGAGGAGGAAGTGAAAGAAAGGGCAAAGAAAGCAGCTGCAGCAGCTAGAAGATGGAGAGAGTATTCAAGGAAAGGTGCTGATAGACCTCCAACCTTCAAACTTCCAGAGGCAATGTCCAACAAGGAATGAGCCAAGATATTAAAGCATCCTCTGTTTCTATGCTCTCCATGTAATTTATGTATAGACGATCATTTGCAGTGACCTTCACCAACAAATCACAGCTTTATACCCCACGTAATATATGTAAAATCTGTTCTTGCAATTCAGAAATTGTCACTGCAGCTTAAGTGTAATGATTTGTAATATAAATGAAAAGATTCTCTCTCTGAAGTTCAGAAGCGACAGCGCAGTTGTAACTCCCCAAAAAAGATGTATTTGGAATAAAACAGCAGAAAACAGAAGTCCACATAATATGATTATAATAAGTGAAATGGGATTAACGGAAGCTACAAGTTCTATGAATTATTACTTAAACTGCAAACAATTACAACAATACCTTAGAAACAGATTCCTGAAACTAGACCCTTTTGACAGAATAAACCCACATTGAAGCCCCCCCCCTTCAACACCAAGAAAACAAAAGAAAACAAAGTTATCTGGGGCAGTCCATTATTTTTTTTTTATCTGACAGTGCAGGCAACGGCATGAGCCCATGATCTAAGATGCTCTTTCATAACCATGCCATCGCCGTAAGGAGGCATCTTGGAATGAAAAGTTGGGCTTCGTGATGTCTCAACCCAATATCTCGTTCGCCCAAGTCGCAGAACATCAGAGACCAATCTACCATCTGTTCCAACCTCTCTGAGAACAAATCCCAATTCCATAGACGCCTTGAGCCCCTCACATTCCTTAATACAAACACTATATCCTCTTCTTTTCGAGCCTTGCTTGCTGATTCCTTTGCCTGTTCCTGTTTGCTCCATCCCACATGGTTCTTCTTGGAGGACTTGTGTGCTGGCGTCTGAAATTGGCTGTGGCTGCAATTGAGTGCTCAAAGACATAATAGGCTGTGGTTGATGGATCTGAATATTGGGTTCGGGTTGTTTTAGCTCATGGGGCTCTTCCAAATTGCAAGAAGGGAAAGATGGTGGTTTGAAAACACTGGAGAAGAACCAGTTAGAGTCTAAGCTTTCTATAATCTTCTCATTCTCCATGGGAGGAGAGAGGTGAATTGAAGAAGAGGTATGGGCTTCTTTTCTCAGCAGCTGTGGGAGGAGACAGCAAGCTTTGTAAATACCCCTGCTTTTTTTTTTGCTGAACCAAGTTCAAAAATAGGGTCCCACAGAAATTTCTAAAAGGCAAAACAAAACCATCAACACCTATGCTACTTTTCTAAGAAATCTTAAGCTAATCTCAGAAGGGTATATTGCAGAGGCATTTAGTGGACAGTTGTCAAGCACTTGAAAGTTGGAGCGCTTTTGGTTCTAACGGTTCTATCTAACAAATGACAGTGAAGTTTGAACAGTCCGGATTCAGAATTTTATTGAGGTATCAGTCGGGTCCACATATTAAAATATAAATATCTTTTTTATTTTATTTTTGGGTAGAAGAACATATTGAGATTTGGTCGGCACTATACAGAGGAGTGCATTGAATGTCGATGACCTAAGAACAGGATCGTTTGAGGATTTTGATCCACGGTGTGACGTGAGTGAATCAATTACGGTCTGTCTCACCGCCTAATTTTGATTGGTCATTGTGGGATAAACCTTCGCATGATCTGGACTCTATTACAAAATAGATTGGAGATGGAAATAGAAGTTTTTATTTTGACCACATATTTGTGACCTAACCTATAGGTTAGATGATCTTCATCGTTCGGTAGACCCCATTTTGGTAGTTCCCTAAATCTAAAAGCGCTTTTTATATTTGATACGTTACTTGATTACATAAGCCCTACTACATGTTTTATTTTGAAAGGTTGCAAAAAGTGTTAAAATACAAAAATGACAACCCAATGAAAGAAGTTTTGAGTCCGGATCCTCTCAACTATACATGGAAAGCATGTAACATATGAACTCCATACTGGGCCGGCCCACTTGGTGATAATCCGAACCGTTCATGATGAATTCCATCTCCACCACCACTAATATATATGTAAGCTTTAGTGCAAAAAGAGGGGGTCCACTGTCCGATTGTGCACCATAAAGGAAACATGACTGGCGCTGATGCATCACTACTAAAGTGGTGCAAATCACGTTTCCATCACGGTGCTTGATCGTAGGTGGGATCACTCATTTTGAACTATAATTTGAAGATATATCAGTGGAGGGGATGGCACTAAAATTTATTTTGAACGGTCCGAATTATGTCTATGTGGAGTTGAGGACGGAGTTCTAACCATGTGTTGCACGGTCAGATGATCCAAACTTAGAGATTTTTGGACGATTAGATGACCGCATGCAGGTGAAACACGAAATCTGAACTCTGGATCCTATGAGGGTTTGACTTGAACAAATCCTGAGTTGAGGGAGTGGAACCTGCCTATAAAATTCCCGAGATGTTCAAGATAAACATCTATCTAGTGTACTGAGTATCCCTAAGTTTTATTCTAAGAGAAGTTAGTCCATTGTAAAATTGATTATTTGGTTAAAAAAATATGATTAGCATAATCTTATGTGCATTAATTAATCTGTGGGGTTGGGGATAAATTTGTAGACACACCATACATTGCGATGGTATTCATTTTCGGCAGCTTGGATTTTCAGTAGGTGGGGGGAAATGGTGAAAGAAAAACTCCATTTTAACTATGAATAAATCTTAAGTCAAGCCCTACCTCAGAGATCTGGACTCCTGAAACATGTAGTCACTCGTGTCAATGCATATTCAAAGAGCAAGGTATTTTTCTTGATTTGTATATAGGTCCATGATTCAAAATTATATATTTTAAAGATGTATATGGTTTTTTTTTTTTTATAGTGGAAATTCCTCAAATTCTAGACTTTTCTGAATACTACAGCAGGGTGATTCCATATCAACGAGAAGGCAAAAGTTCCGAATATATTCTCTTTTTCATTTGTTGTTCTCGGATTGGGTCGTGGTTGTGTGAGATAAGACACCTTGATGCTGAACGAATTTTTGAAACTAGTCTGGCAATGTCCCTTTCTACATATAATTTTTTTATTGGTAATCCACCGAAGGAGTTGGGACCCCGAGACTATGGAACTCACACATAAAAGGAGAGATAGGCACGACTCATACTTGTAGAAAAATAAATACAACTCACACATGTGAGGTAATAAAACTCACATATGCAAAGAGGGGAGAAAGTAGGGTTTAAACCCAAGACCTCTCAATGAGAACTAGGACTCGTGATCTTAGTGGTAATGAGCAATACTCATCCCTTTCTATATTAATAATGAGCCAAATTTCTTTTTGGTAAAAGTAGGATCCATCTGTCTTTAATTTTTGTAATCTTTCTTACATGTTCGACACAAATAATTTGACTGCTGGCCGAACTTCAATTAAAGTGAAATTTGACAAATATATAAATAACGACGTCTTAGATTAATTTGGAGGTTCGAGTGTGTGACCAAATAATGAATCCATGAAACTGATTCATAAAATTCTCAGAGTCTTCACCAAAAGAATGAATGTATGAAACTGGTTCATAATAATGAATCAATGCATTCATAAACTGTGTAGTTGGGTGAGTTCAAGCATCCTGTAAAGAAAAATAAAAATAAAAGTACAATGCCATTGAAGCTTCACCGAAAGAATGAGATTTTTTTTTTCATTATTCCAACAAGAATCGGATTTGATAGCTCCCAAATTTGCGTTCAAAAAGATAAAGAAAATGTCAGATACACAAAATGCAAGATTTCATGATCTGACTGTTAATGCAACGGTGTGAGCCCAAAGCCTCAGATGATTTTTCATGTCCGCTGCATTACTCCCTACAGGAACTCTCCAATTCGTTAATGGGTTTTCTTCCCTTCTATCAACAGTCCATGACTCTGATAGATACGGCCTAGAAACAGCAGATTCATCCTCCTCCTCTTCTTCTCTTTCTTTCTTGCCAGCTGATCTCCGCAGCCCGCCGGGAACAACAGAAATCAGCCTCGAATCAATCTCACTTTCCGAAAACGTAAAACCCAGATCCATAAATCCCTTCAACTCCTCAAGTTCAAGATCAGACAAGCTCTTGGTACCCCATATCTTCCCTCTACCAACCATCTCCTTCTTCATTGTTTTCTCAGTTTCTTGCTTCATGACTTTCTCTGCAACTGCAACTACTTCGGCTTCTTTGCCAGAGAGTATTTGATCGAGCTTGTTTATTGGGAGGACAGAACTCGGAGAGAAAGAGTCAGATTCGGAGCTAAATTCACTGCTGAGAGATTGCTGGCGGAAGCTTAGCAGGCGAGAAATGGTTGGTTTTTCGATCTGGGTATTGTCTTGGATTGTGGTTATTTTTTTGGTTGGAGGAAGAAATGAAGTTGGTCGGTGTGGGAAGATGTTGTGGTAGAACCAGAATACTTCGAAGAGGGTTGCGACCTGCTTTTCCTCCATAGAAAGTAGAAACTGGAAATGGTGGATTTTACAATGATGGAGACGACAGGAAGGCTATTGGAATTTGGAAGAAGTTTAGTGTTGTTCGACGATTAGTAGCTGCGAGGTTTAATGTAGTTTAAGGAGGTGTGGTCCGTGTGGACTTGCAGACTGGCCCACAGTTGCGGAATTAATTATGTTGTGTCCACATTTCGGTCCTCCTGGGAGTGTTATTAAAATATCAATGACAACCTGATTCACATCTGTACGAGTACGACTGATATTCCCTATGTATTTCGTCTTTTCTGAATACTAAAGTGAAATTTGACAAATATATAAATAACGACGTCTTAGATTAATTTGGAGGTTCGAGTGTGTGACCAAATAATGAATCCATGAAACTGATTCATAAAATTCTCAGAGTCTTCACCGAAAGAATGAATGTATGAAACTGATTCATAATAATGAATCAATGCATTCATAAACTGTGTAGTTGGGTGAGTTCAAGCATCCTGTAAAGAAAAAAAAAAAAAAAATACAATGCCATTGAAGCTTCACCGAAAGAATGAGATTTTTTTTTTCATTATTCCAACAAGAATCGGATTTGATAGCTCCCAAATTTGCGTTCAAAAAGATAAAGAAAATGTCAGATACACAAAATGCAAGATTTCATGATCTAACTGTTAATGCAACGGTGTGTGTCACGCCCCCAAAGTGCTACTAGGGTTATGCGTGAGATTAGGGCCAATTTAAATTTTTTCCCAACATTAATCAAATATCACCTGGCCCCAATCGTGTCCCATCGGGATCGAAGACCGCTGTGAGGAGTTAATAAATTCTCAATCACATAGAACAAATAGCGGAAGCTTCAAACACAAGAGGTATCTCATAGATGTATAGTTAAAGAGAAATACTGAATATCATACTTAAGGTTCAAGTTTTAAGACTAGATTAATTACAACATTAGGCCACACCAAAGTCGGGCCTAAACAAAATATAAAAGAACCAACGGATCATCTAGTCCAAAAGTGAAGGCACTCTCGTACGGGGTCAGTACGGCTATACTATGCCGTCCGTACTGTACTCGAGGAAGTCATCAGGCTGATCTGCCTGAACTTCTTCCGTCGCTTCTTCCTCCCCATAGAATGGCTCGGTACCTATGCACCAAGAGTAGCATCATCAGACACAAAGGTCGGCAAGAGAATAGATATATCATCATTAAAGATACACAGACTAAGGAATAAGCGAAAGGGGACATATCATAAGAGATGCATAACGTTCTGACTGTAATAAACGTGTAGCATAGGAATCATAAAATCAACTATCACACTGCTAACAAATAGGCAAATCACATAGCTAATCACCACGGGATAGTTCCACTTGACCCTCCTGGCTCAACATGAGAGCTGTGGTAGAGTAAAGCAATAGGCTCGGGATAAAAACCCGGCAAACACACATATATACCCTTAAAACAAAATAAACAAAACGAACATTCATACTTCTTTCAGAACGGGTATTTGATGGTGTACATCCATCTAAAATATAAAAAGTCGTACTGCGCAGACGTTTATTTCAAAGTCCTCACACAATTGGTGCCCCAAAAGTGCTGGGCGTTAACAGCTGAGTGATGCCTGACACAAGAGTCCTAAACATATAATAGTGAAGGGCTAGACTTTCCTGCGCGAACAGGATTCATTAACCCAAGAGAAACTACCTTGCCATTATCAAATCATACAAACATAATCGAACTTCTTCATACTTCACACTTATCTTCATAGGTAGTCCTCAACATGCTTTCTTAATCAAAGCTGTCTAGCCACAACACTCCCATCATATTTCGAAACAAACGGAACATCGAAAGGGATCCTAATTTCATCTTCTAAGTTCATAATGTGATCCCAACCAAGACACAATAACTGAAGCTAAAGAACATGAACATTTCATGTGGAGAGTACCAAACGGTACAATTCGGAATCATAAACGATAAACAATCCATTCCTAAGTCATTGTTATTTCCGGTGTCTCGCACAATCCTAATCAGTCAATGAAAGGAACTAGGGTTTAAGATACCCAAAACGAAACCTCTTCGTGCATAGATATAAAATGGTATCCCTTTTTCCCTATTTCGTTCAAGATTGAAATGAATTGAAACCCAAGAAACGGAAATAACTACGAGGAATCATCTGCTCAAAACGTTCCTCGTATATAGTCAAGTGAGTCCAAAAAGGGGTGACCAAGGGTCCATCAAAGTCCATCAAAAAGGGGTGAAAATTGCTCCACAGGAGAAATTCTGCAGGAAAAAGCACAGGGGCCGGTTGACCTGCCCCTTTGGGCCGGTTAACCTGCCCTCTTGGCCGGTTGACCGGCCTGTTACAGGCTGAAATGGCCCTCCCAGTTAAGGTTGGCCGGTTGACCGGCCAGCCTGCAGAAACAGGGCACAGCCACTGTTCTGGGCTGGAATGAGACTTTTCCCATTTCCATCTTCTGGGACCTGATTTGCAGCACATGTATGGATAAAAACACACTACTAGGAAAGTATAAAACTAACAAATCAAGCCCTTAATCTCTACATCCATTCTTTCCAAATCTAAGAGCCATTTATCATGTTTTCAAACATTAAAAGGATCAAATGAGCAAAGATCATCTAACATATGATTTTAGCATACCAATCAAGGAAACAAGCATATCAAACAATAACATAGCTATTCACTTGCCTTAGATGAAGAGCTTGACTCAAAACTCAAAAGAAATGAAGAGGGAAGTCCTCCTTAAGCTCAAACTTGCACAAATGGGTTCCACACTCAAAACCTCTCTACAAATGAAATGCAAGGGGGAAGGTAAGCTTATCTATACCATTTCTAATCCAAAGGAAGTAATCTACCTAAGTCTAAGAGCTTGAAGAGCATACCTCTAAATGGGTTGTGAAGGAAACACTTAGAAAAGTGTATGGTTGAGATCTTGGAAGCTTGAGGAAGAAGATTAGTAGGTTGAATGTCTTCGCCGGAGCTCCGACACCCGTCGACGGAGAAGAAGAAGGTGAAGGAAAGAGAGGGAGAGCCGGCTGCTGTGTTGCTGTGTTTGTTGGAGTTGGGTGAATGAAATGAAGGAGGGAAAGAACATGGGTTGTGACCTAACTTAAGTCATGGGCTGTGGGCTTGGGTCTTGAGCTGGGCTTGGGTTAAGTTCCGGGTCGGCCTACATATACATATGATAAGTTTCGGGCCTCTTCGATGCGTTGAATCGAAACGCGACCGAAGACTAAAGTTCATAAAACGATGAAACCTACCCAATGCACCCAAACTCACCAAAAACTCATACTCTCATAAATACCCCTGAAACCTTACCCAATTAACAAAACGACCTCTATTATACCCGAACGCACTCCGAATCGTGCGAAACTTCGCACACACGATTCGTCGTTAACCCTGACTTTCTAGACTCTAATCCAACTTACTAACTAAACACACAATTAATAATAATTAATAGGCCATTAGGGGGCGGGATGTTACAGTGTGAGCCCAAAGCCTCAGATGATTTTTCATGTCTGCTGCATTACTCCCTACAGGAACTCTCCAATTCGTTAATGGGTTTTCTTCCCTTCTATCAACAGTCCATGACTCTGATTGATACGGCCTAGAAACAGCAGATTCATCCTCCTCCTCTTCTTCTCTTTCTTTCTTGCCAGCTGATCTCCGCAGCCCAGGAACAACAGAAATCAGCCTCGAATCAATCTCACTGTCCGAAAACGTAAAACCCAGATCCATAAATCCCTTCAACTCCTCAAGTTCAAGATCAGACAAGCTCTTGGTACCCCATATCTTCCCTCTACCAACCATCTCCTTTTTCATTGTTTTCTCAGTTTCTTGCTTCATGACTTTCTCTGCAACTGCAACTACTTCGGCTTCTTTGCCAGAGAGTATTTGATCGAGCTTGTTTATTGGGAGGACAGAACTCGGAGAGAAAGAGTCAGATTCGGAGCTTAATTCACTGCTGAGAGATTGCTGGCGGAAGCTTAGCAGGCGAGAAATGGTTGGTTTTTCGATCTGGGTATTGTCTTGGATTGTGGTTATTTTTTTGGTTGGAGGAAGAAATGAAGCTGGTCGGTGTGGGAAGATGTTGTGGTAGAACCAGAATACTTCGAAGAGGGTTGCCACCTGCTCTTCCTCCATAGAAAGTAGAAACTGGAAATGGTGGATTTTACAATGATGGAGACGACTGGAAGGCTATTGGAATTTGGAAGAAGTTTAGTGTTGCTCGACGATTAGTAGCTGCGAGGTTTAATGTAATTTAAGGAGGTGTGGTCCGTGTGGACTTGCAGACTGGCCCACAGTTGCGGAATTAATTATGTTGTGTCCACATTTCGGTCTTCCTGGGAGTGTTTTTAAAATGTCAATGACAACCTGATTCACATCTCTACGAGTACGACTGATATTCCCTATGTATTTCGTCTTGCCATCTCAAATATGGCTCATATGGGGATGATACAAGCTTATATTGACTACTTCTTTAACCTCACATCTCAACGAGTACGACTGATATTCCCTATGTATTTCGTCTTGCCATCTCAAATATGGCTCATATGGGGATGATACAAGCTTATATTGACTACTTCTTTAACCTCACATCAATATATACAACTCGTATCACTCTTTCAGTAGATTGTACATATACATTGTTCATCCAGCCTACATGGGCCTGGTACCAATAACGTTACCCAGTGGGAATTTATCAGGTGATCCACACTGTTTATATTTGCATGCCTCCATGTAGTACCCACTAGATTCTTTGCAATTAAACCCCCAGGGGTTGGCCGAGTTGTCAGGACCACGGTTTCTCTCTCTTCTGAAGCTAGAGTTTTTGGTATCGATTTTCGGTTCCTCCCTATTCAGGAACCGAATGTTGAGTCTACTAGTGCTACATCCTGGGAGCCATAGGGGTTTTACCCGGCTTCTATCCGGGCCCGGAGGGATTAGTTTAGTTCAAAGGGCTGGGCACTCTCTGTTAGCAAAAAAAAAAAAAAAAAGATTCTTTGCAATAGCAGGTTGGGCATGAGTCCTCACCGCAGTCGAGTGATTCTAGAAAGCCCTTAGACAAGATATTGAAATATCTGATTTCCTATTTAACATTTTTACTTAACCTTACACTGCACCACCCAAATAAAAATTCTCGGTATGCTATTGGTCACCCCTAAAAAATGAAGGGTTTTGTTTTTTGACCATTGAACGTGAAGTATTTTATTAATCATATATATATATATATATTTTCGCTAAAGCATCATTGATCATAATTATAGGAGAAAAAAATAAATTAGAAATAGCTTTTGAAAAGTACTTTTTTTGGCCAACGAAGGAGGTCTTTCTCAGTATGGGGCCATGGAACCTGGGCCCGTTACTCGGTCTGTTGGTTCTGTGATTTCGTCGTTCTTTTTTAATTGAACAACGTCCTCTTTTATCCCAATTCGCCGAGTGAGTAAAATTTAATAAATTGGGAACACAACGTGCGTAGGTATGAAAACGGACCCAAATACTATAATTAAAAAAATTAGATACAACTCCTTTTATTTTAGGGGCCAGCTCTCCTAAGCTCAAGTTTAGGATAAGGTAAGCTCAAGTGTGTGGTGGGGCCCACCTGGGGACTCACATGAGGATGGGGGTAGGGGGGATTTCAAGGACTCCATGGGATCTTCCTCTCTACAAAAAATCAGCCCCAAATGCGATTTCTATCATCTCCATATGGGCCCAAAAGTATAACGGTTAACAGTCTATTTGGATTGATACATAGTTGATCCAACGGTTGAGTAAATTCGGATCTGACCGAAAGTTGATGGACATTTTCAACTTAGAGAAGTCATGTATTTGGTTCATTTGAATGAACCAAAGATGGGCCCCTCAAGCATGAGTTTACGAACTTTTTTCCTAAGCTTGAGCTTAGGAGAGCCTTGCTCTTTTATATATATATTCTTAGATACTAGTAAGAACCCCGACGCTATTTCCCTTTAGCAGGGGTGTGTGGAACTATATGAGCCTGTTTGGGGGTTTTCCTAATAGAATTGAGTGAAGTAAATATTATTTTGAATAAAAAATAAAATATAAATAGGTTATGATGATATTTTATTTTTAGTTATTTGTGATGGAATAGAGCCCACCTAGTGGGAAAAGGCTTTGTTTTGTTTGGTTTGATTTGGTTTGTAATTTAAACCGTTTAAAATAAATATCATCCCCGCCCGTGATATATAGTTAAATTCTACTTCAATCGTAAAATTAAGCACATGACCGATAACGTGTATCATATGATCTAATCATATTATCAGTCATGTGCTCAATTTTATTATTGGACCAACTCCTATTGCTGACAAAGTTGAGAGTAATATATTGAAGGGCATGACAATCATATTGAACACTTGTGATTATCAATATTAGGCACAATATGCAGCTCCACACATATATCCTTTTAAGAGAGCGTGTGCACTTGTGGAACCAGGGGTTTGAAGCGGGCATTGCCCCTCAAAATTTCTGAAAATCCCCTTAAGTTTTAGAAAATTTTAGAATTTTTACATATGCCTTTCAAAATTTTAAAAAAGCCCGCATAAAATTTTAAAATTACATGTATTTTTTGATATGTGGCCCTCTAAAAACTTTTTTCTACGTAGTGGCCCCCAGGCGAGAATTCATGTGCCTGTTGACAGCATGGATTTTACCTGCTGTCCACCGGTCTCCATGCCTACACGTTTGCCATGAAGTTGTATTAAAAAGGAGTTTTTACATCTGCTACAGACTTCAGCTGGGGGACTTGGGTGAGAGAAGTGTGAACGAACCGCTTTCAGAAATGGGCACGTGAGCAGTCAAATGCAAAAGAGTAAACCAAGAAATGATAACAGAGAACAAGTGATAGTCATACCTTCCCAAAACACCAGTCAAACAGTTGAAAGGCCAAGATCTCGTCTGGTAGAATGTGATCATTTCTTCACATATTCATATATACTGAAGCAAAATGACTATATTTCTAATTCCAACGGGTGACTTAGTTGGACCAAAACGACGGTTTGCATCATACACTATTATACTGGGGCTATAGGGGAGTTTATCCGGCTTTCCTTTTGGTTCGGAGGGATTAGTCCTAAAGCGTTTATCCGGCTTTTCTATGTCCGGAGGGATTAGTCCTAAAGCATTTATCCGGCTTTTCTATCTCCGGAGGGATTAGTCCTAAAGTGTTACCTACCCTTCTTGAGGCGAAACAGCTTGTCTAAGTGTGGAACCGACAGGCGGAGATCAGCTTGTATGTATTCAGACCTGAAATCCAGGACCGGCATTAACAAACAGTACTCTTATATGTCAGGCCCATTCCAGGTAACTAAAAATCATTATGTGAGTTCACACACTCTCTCTTTTATTGTGTGCTAAAAAAGGACAAATTGGGCCTTTGCTTTTCACGTTTTTTCTTGGGTATAGATAAAGTAGAAATGCAAGTGACATTAGTTGCTCATTCGAGACTTTGGCCGGGTCTGGGCTCCATCGAGAGGAGTAAAGAGAAATGGGTGAAATTATGAATAAAATTAAAGAGGAGGGGATTTAAGAAAAAAAAAACTACAAGATGAGATTTTACTAAAAGTTATACGTGGGAGAGTAAAACAAAGGTTTGATTTGTGCAGTCAGAATCGCCGCGGATATTGGAGAGAATTCGGTGCTTTCCATTCCGTGCAACAACGAAAACGGTAGATATCCACCCTTTTTTCTTTCGGGGAAACCTTTTATTTTATGTTACGTTAAAAGTTTACTCTCCCTTCACTCTTTTTCGTTCAAACACTGTTTTAATTAAAAGTATCTCTAATAGAGGCTTTATTTGTCCAACTCAGCTTTCAATAGTTGTAATTGGCATATGACTTTGCCTCCAAGAGAATGGTCAAATCCCACGTAATATTTGAAGGTTGTATTGGTTAGTGGAAGTTCCAGAAATTCAAGTCAATGGGGTCAATAAAAGACTTATCTTCCACAAATCGAATAAATTTGTTTTTACCTTTATCAACATCTGTCATCTATTTTTGATAATATTATGATTTTTTCCTTCTAATACGGGGAGAATACTGTATTTAGAGATTAAGTTAGGGTAAATGAAAACTTACCGACAAAATGTCTAAAATATAAAATTTTCTTTAAAAAATAAAAATTGGGCCCATTAGTTTTTTTTTTTTTTATTTGTTTTGGGAGACAAAAGACCCATTAACTTAGGCATTGAGTGGGGTCAAAAGCTTCCCATAACTTCAATTCATTAAAGAGTTTTTTTTTTTAATATTTTTTCAGATCATTGACCCCACTGGGATCCATGTAGCTCCGCCGATAATATTGGTATGTCAAATTTGGCATACCATAAAGTAAGATGCCTTTTCTTTTTCTTAAATAAAATAATGGTGATGAGGGTAAACACATTTGAAGTTGGTACAAGAAGATGTTAAATTTGAAATGGAAAAATAATAAAATAATAAATTGACATTTCTCTTGGAGTTGTATAAGTGAGATGCCAAATTTACATGTGCATTTTTTGCCATATGAGCTTTTATTTAAAAAAAAATATATCCAAATTTAAAGTGCCGCTTCGAGATACTCAAAAACAATCATATCACACTCGTTTTACTCCGCTTTTGCTTATTATATCTAAACACTATCAAGTTAAACTTTATGTCATATTACTTACTTTTTAACTCTCGTTCCACTTTAAACAAGCAAGCCCACAGTCACAAAAGGCATTATTGGATTGGCTATCCGCAAAAACCCATATCCAATGGATGGTGGCACCGATCCAACCAGTGAGATCATCGAATGTACTGAAACTAGATCATCAAATGAAGTGCTTTTTTTCACAATGCTTGGTTGCATGAGAGAAAATCTAGAGTTCATGGGGTCGACATAATGCGATAATAATAAATAAAATGGGATTAAAGGAAGTCACAAACTCCTAAAAATAGACCCTTTCAGGGCACATTTTGTTGGGGCCATTTTTTCTGTGAAACAGAATAGGTCAGTGGTACTTTTTTTTTTTGTCGTTTGGTGCAAATGAATAGATAAGACCTTTTTATAATTCCATCATTATAAATTGAAGTGGAATTTCGCCCCGTAAGTCTTGGATTTTTAGTTGTGCCCAAATAACGAATATATGGAACTCTCATAAAATTCTCAATGTCTCTAAGATAGACTTTTGAGAATCCAAATAAAATAAGGTTAGGGACAAATGTACTATGTCTTTGAAGCACTCCGAAAAGAATGGGAATTTTTTTATTATCCAGGCGAGAATCGGGTTTGATAATTCCAAAATTTACGTCAAAAAAGATAAATAAAAATTCATATATACAAGATACAAGATTTCATGATCTAACGACCGTTGATGCAACGGCTTGAGCCCAAAGCTTCAGATGTTTTTTCATGTCTGCTGCATTGCTAGCTGCAGGAATTCTCCAATTCGTTAATGGGTTTTCTTCTCTTCTATTAACAGTCCATGCCTCTGATAGATACGGCCTAGAAACAGCAGATTCATCAACCTCTTCTTCATCTGCTACTGCTGCTGCATTCTTTCCCACTCTCCGTAACCCGGGAACAATCGAACTAAGCCTTGAATCAATCTCATGACCGTCCGAAAACGTAAAGCCCAGATCCAAAAACCCCTGCACCTCCTCAAGTTCAAGATCAGACAAGCTCTTGGTACCCCATTTCTTTCTTCTACCAACCCTCTCCTTCTTTATTTTTTTCTCAGCTTCTTGCTTCATGATCTTCTCTGTAACTTCTTCGACTTCATTGCCGAAGACGATTTTATCAAGTTTGTTTACTGGGAGGACAGAATTCGGAGAGTGAGAGCCAGATTCGTAGCTGGATTCACTGCTGAGAGATTGTTGGCGGAGGCTTTGCAGGCGAGAAATTGTGGGTTTTTCGATCTGGGTTTTTTCTTGGATTGGAGTTTGATTGGTTGGAGGAAGAACCGAAGGTGATTTTGGGAAGATGTTGTGGTAGAACCAGAAGACTTCGAACATGGTTGTCACTTGCTCTTCCTCCCTAGGAAATAGAAACTGGAAACAGTGCATTCTTCAATGATTGAAACAACTCGAAGGCAGTTGGATTTTGGAAGAAAAAGGAGCTGGTGTACTTTGACGATTTTGAGATGGGAGGTTTAATATAAGTAGCTGTTCTTCCAAAGGCGTGACTTGCAGACAGGCCTATGGTTGGAGTATTAATTATTAGTGACCACATCTTTGTCACCTTGGGGAATTATTTAAATATCTATGACACATGATTCACACCTCTATGACTAATGTTGCCTATCTTTATCGCCTTGCAATCTCAAATATGGCCTACATTGGATTATGCAAGCTTATATGGACTAATCATTTCACCTTTCATTTAAAAAGATGACATCATTTTACATCAGTACAATACATATATATATATATATACACGCGCGCGCGACAATTTGTATCATAATTTCAGTGTTCTATTTCTTGGAATAGAATTCCCTTCCTATTTCTTCAAATTAAGGAAGAGATAAGATCCACATAAATCTGTAACGAGTGAGATGAATGTAGTGAATTAAAATAGAAGCTATTATTTAAGGAATCCCACATTTGAGTTTTTGCAGTAAGAGAACGGAGTTAGGGGATTTGAGGGAAAATGTGATCAATATATGCTATATCGTACTAGTGTTGGACATCATAAAAATAATCCCACATGCAATGAGATATCTTACTAAAATCGGATGCCGGACGATATAAGAATAAAATTGTCATTTTTTTCACGATCGTTTGCTCTTTAATTATTTTGTAAGGATTTTAAATGTTAATTGATGGGGCAATAGTCTAGTGTTAGGGCTTTTGAACGGTCAAAATTTCCCTTTTTTTCATTTATTTCTCAAAAAGTACATGAGTTATTTTATTAATCATAACTATAGGAGGAAAACGTAATTACTTATAGAAAAGTGTACTTTTTGTAAATAAAAAAGAAGAAGAGAGAGTGCATTTTCAGCATGATGGGATCTGGGGCCGTTTACTCGGTGAGCATCAATTGAACCACGTGCTCCTTTTGTCCAGCGCACCGAGTAAGTAATGACTCATGCGCATTTTTATATGTTGGAAGCGGCAAGTGCGTAGGACTGAAAACGGATCCACTTAAATTAATAAATTGTACAAAAGTCCAACATATGGGCCCATTTTTTTAAACTTCGGGTGCGGTCTGAATTCTAGTAAATGAGCATGGATGTTCTCTCGCAGCTATTATACACTAGCTAAACTGTGGGTTCACATGGAGATAATT
Source organism: Cinnamomum chago (assembly GCA_038049695.1). Classification (NCBI taxonomy): domain Eukaryota; kingdom Viridiplantae; phylum Streptophyta; class Magnoliopsida; order Laurales; family Lauraceae; genus Cinnamomum; species Cinnamomum chago. The sequence continues at coordinate 52,935,080 of CP142457.1, read as the reverse complement.
ACAACGGGTTAAATATCAATTTCATCTCCTCCATTGAGGTATATATATATATATATTTAAATTTTATTTTAAAAGTAGTGGGTCTCATCATCGGATTGGGCACCATGATGGGCTACAGGATTACATACATCACTGCTAACATGGTGTTGATGATGTTTCTGTCACGACGCCCTTGTTATATGATGGGATCCACGACTTTTGAATGAAAATTTGAGGATATATGATTGGAGGGGGGTGACATTCATCTTGAATAGTCTGAATTATCTATATGTGGGCTCCATGGGCTCCATGGTGTAGTTCTAGAAAATTGTGACCCAATTCCGTGTAATATGTGCAACAAAGGATCCCGACATATGTATAAATTTATTGTAGTGGGAAAGTTTCTCTTACAAGTTCATTGCATTTATGCTCGTTCTCTTGGGCCTACCATTGATCGAGTTTCATCATCTCTACAATTAGCAGTCGGCCCAATTTGACAATCATTTAACTAAATTCAATGTTGGATTTAATATAGTTAAAAATCTTGTCAAACTTTGAGGTCATTAATCAAGTGCCAAGTAATCTAATCGGGGTGGACCATTTCCCAGCCTCTATCATGAAAAGACTTCTACATCGGCCTTCTCTTATTGGTAATTACATTATTTGATGAGAACCGCAAGACAACCCAAGTGGTGAAGTAGAGCATCTCGCCACTAATGCTAGGGATTGGACTACGACACTTGAATAGCATACAAGTGGAGTGTCCTGTTGTGCGGAGTGCAACGGGCATACACTAGCGGAGCACAAAAGGAGATACTGCGGGGGGACCGTTGAAGTAGAGCACCATGCCAATGATTCCTAGGAATTCATTAGACTAGGCAAGTTTAGGGCTATGATAGTTTAACATTCCTCTCATGTAACCCAAAAAAATACAAAAAGGGCCGATGCGACCTACTTGTAAAAGACATTCGCTCTATAATACCCATTGATATCATAATGGCATGTTGATTGGAATTTTGTCGATTACATGCTTCTCATATTCGGATTTGGAGAAACTTGGCGACGATGGATGCATGAGTGTCTTTCGACTAAATCTTTTTCTGTGTTGGTCAATGGCTCTCCCTCAAAGTTGTTCAAAGGTTCCAAAAGCATTTGGCAAGGGGATCCCCTCTCCCCTTTTTTATTTACGATTGTGGAGGAGGCTCTAAGTTCACTTCTGGTGAAAGCTAGAGAGATGGGAGTGATAAGTGGGTTTGATGTTAGTAGAAATGGGGAGGTTATCACTCACTTGCAATTTGCAGATGATACATTCTTTTCAGCTCCATTAAAAGGGAGGAAATCATGGCCCTTAAAAGAATTTTGCGGTGTTTTCAGCTGCTTTTAGGTTTGGAGGTTAACATTTTCAAAAGTCGATTGGTGGGAGTTGGGTGCTCTGAAGAGACCACTCAGTCTTTGGCAACCATGTTGCATTGCAAATGGGGGAGACTATCCCTATTATACTTGGGCCTTCTGATAGGGGTGAAGTCAAGATCTAAGTCTTTGTGGGATCCAGTCATTCACAAATTTGAGAAGAAGTTGTCTTCTTGGAAGCAGTAATATTTATCTTTGGGTGAAGGATCACTTTGATATAAGCTTTCTTGTCAAACATCCCGGTGTACTATATGTTGTTTTTCAAATGCCAAACGTGGTGGTGGAAAGACTAGACCGTATTCACAAGAACTTTCTTTGGGAGGGTAAAAGTAAGAAGAAAAATCTTCATTTAATGAAGTGGAGTGAGGTGATTAAACCAAAGTCGTATGGGGGTTTAGGCCTTGGTAATTTGGAGTATAAAAATGCGGCTTTATTAGTGAAGTGGTGGTGGAGGTTTGGAGATGAGAGGGGGACTCTTTGGAGGAAGGTTATTGCTGACAAGTATGGGGTGGACAATTCGGGGTGGTGGCCTAATCTGAGTCGTAGATCTCGTAGATCGAGTTTGTGGGGTGCAATTGCTTCAGTTGGGGATTTGTCTTCTGTAAGTGGGGAAGTATTGTCCAACGGGGTGGGTTTTGTGGTGGGGGATGGGAGGGCTCTTAGGTTTTGGTTGGATGATTGGGTTGAGGTGGGTCCCTTGTGTGAATTGTTTCCTAGGGTCTTTAAATTAGTATCTAATACGGAGTTTGTTGTCAGTGAGTGTTATGAGGTGAGGGATGGTTGCACTTTGTGGGATGTGACATTTAGAAGAAGTCTTCGTTTGTTAGAGGATGTCCAGTATGGGGAGTTGTTGAGTCTTCTTTCTAACATTTTTTTGTGCAGGGTTTCTAAGGATTTTAGGATTTGGAAGCCATCCATATTAGGAGAATTCTCCATGAAAGCCTTCTACTCGGCTTTGGAAGGGTACCATCTCCCTAGAGCTCCTTCTTCCCTTGTTTGGACGGGTTTGGTTCCTCCTCGAGTGGAGGCTTTTTGTTGGTTAGCAATGGCAACTAAGATCTCAACAACGGATAACTTGAGGAGAAGAGGATTGACATCATCCACCATCAATGACACTTGTGTGATGTGTCATAAGGAGTTGGAGTCGGTGAACCATCTTCTTCTTCATTGTGAGTTTACATCTAGTGTTTGGGGCCATTTTATTTGTAGGTGTGGTGTTGATTGGCGCTATCCTGAGAAGATTGCTGATGCGGCAGAGTCTTGGTTGGGAGGTTGTTTTGTTGGTTGCGGTCGTATTCTTTGGAGGATAACTCCATTTGCTATTTTGTGGTCCATTTGGAAGGAAAGAAATGATAGAATCTTTAGGGGATCCTCCTTAACTTCTGCGGAGTTGATTCTTAAGATCACTTTAACGATCACGAAGTGGGCTTTGGGTAGAAAGGAATTCTCTAATTTCTCTCTTCATGACATACTTATTAATTGGGAATCATGTATGGGGTGTGACCAAGTCAAAGTAAGAAAATCTATTCTTTGGTCTCCTCCTATTAGTTTGTTTAAGTTCAATGTTGATGGGGCCACAAGAGGGAAACTTGGTACAACTGGTATTGGAGGGGTGCTTTGAAACTACAATGAGGACGTTTTATTTATGTTCTCCAAACATGTAGGGGTGGGTATTTATTTTCTTCTAATGCAGTGAGTTGGGTTTCAAACTGGAAGGCTTATCCATGGAAGTTTCAGTTCCTCTTCAATGAAATCCGTATTTTATTCACCGCCATTAATGTTAGCTTTCAGTATAGTAGGTCATCAAACATGATGTGAACGCTTTAGCCAAGTAAGGTGCTGAGAGAGTTTCACCTTGGGAGGGTTTTATTATGTAGTTGTGTTGTGAGGGGGTACATTACTTTTGTACCTCTGTGCTTCTTTCCCCTTTTTATTTTTTTCTTGTACTCTTTATTTGTATTATTTATTTTCGCTTTTAATATAAGTTTCAGTTACTAATAAAAAAATAAAATAAAATGGCATGGGACATTAGTTTCAAAATATGAAACGGAGATTAGTCTCTGGTCCTCAAGTTGGAAGCACCACTTCTATCCCGGTGATTAAATCTAGCAAAATTGAAAAAAACTAAAAAAATGCACTCCTTTACCGACCCCTTATGCCTGTTGTAACCCTAGATGGGTCCAGTTGATCGAGTCACTATTATCAATTTCAGGTTCAGATTCGGGTATTATCAATTCTTATTTTGGATTGTTTCTCTTTTGAGTGCGTCTTTAATTCTTAGGGGAGTGTACCCTAAATTTGAAAATCCCTCCTAGTATGCCCTTTTTTATTTTTTATTTTTTATTTTTAGCATTGGTCAGTCAAAAGAAATTATAAACCCTGCAATGTGTGGGCCTCGCCAAGGACAGGCCAGATATATACCAGCTTGAATGTATTCAGACCTGAAATCTCCAGGACTGGCCTTGTCAAAAAAACAATGGTATATAGGATTAAACCTCGTCTTGTGTGAAAATCCTCAAAACGTTGGCCGAAACAGAAAGGTACCAATAAAATAAAGGTAAAGATAAAGTAACCTCATCTGCCCCCTGCCAAATATTTTTTTCTTTACAGTTTCTAAATGAAAAAATAGAGAGGAAAAATAAAGTCCACAGCCACTTCAACTACAAATTTCATCATAAGCCATTTTTTCTTCAGCTCATAAAGCTTGGTTAAAACATCCTAAAGTAAGCCCAATATAAAAAGAAATTATTTTGCCACTATTTCACTCTACCATAAACATTACTTCACTGCTGTAAGTGCAAAAAATCTCGCGGACTTACTTAGATGAATGTAGAACTTTTGGGAAGGATTAGCTGCCTGAAAACCTGAAAGAGGAGGAGAAACAAAGGATCAGAGACCCTGACTGCTGTCAGCGCAAGGCTCTCCGATGCCTAAGTTAGTTTCACAACTCAACAAAGGATAGAGGAAGAAGGAAAAGAGGAAGTGTGTCTCTGAGTGTAAGCCTTGGCGTACTTTTTTTTTGGGTTTACCTCTATGTATATATAGGCTGAAGAGTTGACTTTTGGAGGTAGATGGAGATGGAAGTCCCATCAGCCAGTACTATGTTCCCTTAGTGGGGGTAAGTGAAGGCATTGTCCCATCGGACCTTACTTCTTTAATTGCAGTCCCATCGGACCTTACTCTGGCGACTTGATGTAGACGTAGCCGCCGGATAATGACAACTTTTTATCTCTACCCGATGCATGTTATCATTACTCGACGCATTATGTAACGTGGTTGAGTTTCCACAGAGGTACAACTATTTGTACTCGTCTTGGTAAGCATTCTGACACTGCTGCCTAGGTGGGAGTTCCTGGCTGAGGTGAGGCACTTGGCCGAGGTGGAGCACTTGGCCGAGGTGGTGCTGACCTAGTTGAGAGGGTGCTGACCTAACTGAGATGGGATGATAATTTTGGTATCATGTAGATATCCCCACACAACTGCATATTTTATCTTAGCTTTATCATGATGTAATATTTACTTTTTATCATACACATATAATCAAACATGCTAGATCACCACCCTCCATTAGCATGAGATTTTTGTGAATAGCAAGTCCAATGATGCTTCTTGTACCCATTAGAGTCGATGGAGCCTCAGATTTGGGCTATATTATTGAACTTTCGAACAAGCAAGTGTGTTTGTATGCCTCCATTATTGACCCAATTTAATAATTAAAGGGACATTTACTAAAGAAATTCCCTTAAAGAGGATAATCACTGTTGGGACTCCAAAACTTTTATATTATCAGGGAAGGACCTCCAGCCCAAATCTTCCTTATTTTTGCCCACTTTACCCTTTGTTAGTTGTTGCCAGCAAAAGGAAGAAAGCTGAAACACAAAAAGAAGAAAAGAAGAAACGGAAGAAGGAGTCTTCCATAGCAATCCGGTCTCCATTTCACTTCCATCTCCCGTCTCAGAAGAACGGCCACCGGATCGCACTCCACGTCTCTCTCTCTCTCTCTCTCTCTCTCTCTCACCTCCTTGCCCTCCTCTTTTCCTCTACATCAAAACCCAAGCTGGAACCATGTCTTTTGAAGTTGTCTAACCATCTATTTACTGCACTTTTGTATTTAGTGCCTACATTTGTAACAGGAGGAACAATGTCCTAATATTTTTTGTAAAGAGTGTTGGTGGATGTAGCTCTTTCATTTAATAGCAGACCAATGTTTATCTTTTATAGTGGGTGGATAGAATGGTTGGATAATGTTCTTTCATGATCATTGATGTATTTTCTATTAATGGATCACTACATGGATATCTTTTTAACAAGGAGGTTCAACTAAAAAGTTCTGAATGCCAGCATTCTCCAGTGCCAATGATGTACTGCAGAGTATCCAGTTATGCCAGCATTCTCCAGTGCCAATGATGTACTGCAGCTTTGCGCCCACCACAAGAACAAGCTGTGTATGAACAAAAGATATCAAAATAACAGAAACTGAACAAATCAACTGCTTACAGTGATAGGAATTACTGCTATCCAGAAATAGAGATTTGACCCTGTAGTAAGGCACAAAGCAAGAATTTGTAACTTCATTTTTCACATAATCCACCATAAAACCTGAAGGAGAAAAAAGAAAGAGGGCGTACCTTTAAAACAGAGCATTTCAAGAGCTTGATCAACTTGTCATTTTAAAGTTTCTTCCATAGCAAGAAGCTTATTTTTTTCGCAGCTAGGTGCTTAACCACAATGGATTATTGAATTTATTCGTTGATGTCAACAAACTGTTAGTTGACATCAACGAACACTGTGTTCAATTCCTACACCTAACAGTAAGCTTTCATTGACATCAACGAATTTATTCGTTGATGTCAACAAACTGTTGCTTGACATCAACGAACACTGTGTTCAATTTCTATACATAATATGTGCTAACAGTAAGCTTTCATTGACATCAACGAATTTATTCGTTGATGTCAACAAACTGTTGCTTGACATCAACGAATACTGTGTTCAATTTCTACACATAATATGTGCTAACAGTAAGCTTTCATTGACATCAACGAATTTATTCGTTGATGTTAACAAACTGTTGGTTGACATCAACGAACACTGTGTTCAATTCCTACACATAATATGTGCTAACAGTAAGCTTACATGTATATATGGAAAATGAAATTTGGTAGATATGTATGAAACGTCATGCTAGCCTGGAGAGTTTTTTTCCCATTCTCTATGGCACCACTTGGAGGTACCTTTGGTTGTGCAAATCCTTTCCAACTCTCATCACATTATATTTGATCACATTTAAACCACATATGCATCACAACACATTGGATGTGCAAGAAGGTAAAAATTCACCTATATTGGCATACAGTTGTCTAACACTCATGAAACTCATGCTTTAATTCTCTTGGAAATGTGATTTACAGCACATGAACAACCTGTTTGGTAACAATGAAACACTCCAACACTCATTTTACCCATACTTTAATTCTCTTGGAAATGTGATCTACATCAACGAATAATCTGTTTGGTAACAATCAAACACTCCAACACTCATGAAAACCATGCTTCAATTCTCTAGGAAATGTGATGTACACCACATGAACCACCTGTTTGGTATCAATCAAACACTCAACACATCCAGCACATGAACAACCTGTTTGGCAACACATCCAGCAACTTCTTGTCAAGTTTCAAGATAAACTAACTAGTATCACTACAGTGAGACAATAAACTGTCAACGGGCACTTCAGATTATCTTCCAACATAGTTACAAGAAGAAAATGAAATCAACAACAGTGCCCATCAGAGTTAACATGTCAACCATCCAATATACACTGCCAAATGGCCCAAGAAAAAAAAAAGGTTCAGTTTACAGAGTGTTGGACATCCCAATGGGAGAACAGTATGATCAGATCTCACAATAAAAGTTTATTCAGGTTGGAAACATATTGAATATCCATCATCCCCGTCATGTTGACTGTTGATCCCTTTTCTTGTACAATTCTAACTGCCTATGGTACTGGTTAGTCACTAGTTTGCATCGATAATACATCATGTCACGCTGGCTGAATTCGTTGTGAAAATCATACATATTGCCTGGAGAGTTTTATCCCCTGAATCATACATATTGCTTGGAGATTTTCATACATATTAGATAACATCAATTAAATGGTTTTGGCCAATTCCAATGAATGGCCAGAGATGGATGTGTGAGGGGAATAAGCAAGCCCCCAGTGCCCAGAGAATACAAGAAGTCCAATGAGACAAATTAATAATATTATAAAGATAAAGCCAACCCAAACAAAAAATTCTGTATAAAATTTCTCATGCTCCTCATTACATATTAACATCACCTAGATGGACAACCTGTTTGTTAACATTTCCAGCAGTCATTATGGATTTTCACATTGATTAAAAGCCTTCCAACATACAAGACCAAAATGAAACCAATAGTGGCTTTCAGTTTTAACATGTCAACCATCCAAAATACATCAGGCCAATAGTCACAAAGAAAGGTTCAGATTACATAGGCCAATACACAGGCCCATTTTAGGTGGGCTGCACTGTAACAGGTAACCTTCTTCTTCTTCTTGTCATTGATCATGATCTCCTTGCTTCATGTGCAATTGCTCCTCACTCCATAGCTCTTGAGTTTTCTTCTCACCAGAATAATGGTCATGTCCACCCCTCTCCAACCGACCATAAGGCCCTCCATCAGATCTCCTCACCTGATTGTCGATGTACTGATTTTCTATTGTACAGAGAACAACCATCCATAACAATCATCCACGACAACACAGTGAAAAACATGCTCCACTTGTCACACTAGATATGCTCATGTGGCTCCTATTAGTATTCTTCATGTCATCTTTAGATCCTCCATTTCTTTATGAATGCTCTATAAAGTCTTCACTCCCATTTTATCTATCACAAGGCCGATGATTAACTTCAGAAGAAAACTCAATTCATCAACCCCCCACTTCAACTCTAAACATCAATGGTAAAAGGGCACTCTCTGTAGAAAAAAAAAATTCAAGAAAATATCACTTAGGCATTCCAACAAGCACATGGAAGACAACACACTTCAACTCTAGACATCAATGAAAAAAGGACACTCTCTACATAAAAAAAGTTTCAAGAAAATATTACTTAAGCATTCTAACAAACACATGGAAGGCAACACACCTTCACTTTCCATCATTTCAAGGACATCATCTCGTTTTTCCCTCTTCTTTCTGGAACAATCAAACAATCAATCTAATCCCCCTTTTACCTTTCCTTATTTAAGAAAAATAAAAACTTAGATTAAAATAACTACAAGAGTGAGAGACGCTCAAACATCAATCTTCCAACAAAAAAATGAGTGATGGCGAATTCGTAAAAAAAATCTAATAGATGGAATCAACCAAAAAAAAAAAAGAATGGAGAAAAAAATGGTTTGTTCTCGTGAGTTCTGGGTTGCAATAGGTGTAGTAGATCTCATTTGGATGGGAGTATAGAGACGATCTCCTCGAGTTTTCTTCTTCTCCTCTTCTTTTCTATCGATTTTGAGATGAGATTTGTTGACATCAACGAATGATGGGCAAAAATGGAAGAAAAAAAGAGAACTTTGGCGGGAGCTCCTCCTCTGATATTATAAGAACTTGTGGTCTTAAGTTGTGGTTTCCATTTTTAGTGGGATTTTTTTGGTAAATGTCCCATAATTAAATTGTGGGACTATCGAATGAACAATAAAAATAAAGCTCTTATTGATCTTATTCCAATGGGGTTGTTTGTCCTTTTTAGCATGAGATATGAAAATAAGCTTTACAGAGTTAGAATGACTAAGGGTTGTTTGTCTTTTAGGATGTGATATGAAAATGAGTTTTACATATTTATATGTAAATTTGTATATACATAATATATTATTATGTTTGTCAAAATCATCATTTTTTTTTCTCATATAATTAGATTCGAGCTTCAATTTGGTTAAGACCCAAAAAGACTAATTACCACATTCTGTAAATGTATTAACTTTTATATACTTTTCTATTTGAACTGAGAGAATGCCCCAAATCTTTTCATACTAGTGCTGAGACAGTAGTCGCCAGAGAGAAATTTCCAGAAAACTAGACATTGTTTAACCCAGTCCTTCATCATATATAATTTAAATTCAACAGCAAGCTGCGCAACCTAGCTTTGCAGGCCAACCCCAAGGGGTAGCTTAGTTGGCCTAGGACCATGGTTTGCTCCCGGAGGTTGTGGGTTCGAAACTCCGCTACCACACTAGGGCTACAGGGGATTTACCCGGCTTTCCTCTGGGTCCGGAGGGATTAGTCCAACCCAAAGGGTTGAGAACCCTCCGATAGCAAAAAAAAAAAAAAAAAAAAAAGCTTTGCAGGCCGCACATGGAACTGAGTTGGATCAAACTGTCCCCAACTTTCCAACTTATTTGGGAGACGGACTGCAAAATGCAAGTCCACTGCAAGGGGCTCACCTGGATGATTGACAAAGGACTTGGATGTGGACTCTGAGTGGGCCCAATATCAGTTTGATGAAATGATCACAACCCTTAATTCTAGATTCTCATCATGCAAGATAGAGAATTTAATCCAACCCGTTTATTTAGGTGGGCCATTCTGTACAACAACTATCTGTTGCAAGCCGTTGACCAATGATTGGATATTCAAAGTTCCAGCGTTTTTTTTAACTCAGAAGAAACAGTGTTCTAACAAAAAATAAAATCTCGTCTCTGTTTATATGTAATAGGATTAACTTTGGGCCCAAGCCCTTGAAACACATCCTATGGGCCCTGATGGGATGAACAATGTGGAAACTGGGAAATATCACCGATCATTCTCTGAGGCCTAAGATTATGAAATTCTCTGACTCCATCATTATAATTCTCATCATAATTAGGTCCTCATCTTAAAGTCAAACGGCTCAACAGCCAATGTTTGGACACTTCAATCTAAGTTTAGCCCACTTTTAGATCAATAATCAAACCGTAAAAACGTAATTACAATAGAAACAAAAGGAATCAGGTCATATATTTTATGCATTATCAATGCAACAGTGAGTTCAATCTCAATTAAATTGGAAATTGGCTTAGCCTAAAATAATCAGGGATTAATGATATCATGCCGTTCCTAAATCAGATTAGGCTAACCTTTGATAGAATTGTAGGGATGGTCTCAGAGTAGCTGCTTAAACCCAATTTCCCGCACATATCCAGGAGCCTCTTTGCTTCAACTCATTGGGCTTTTGTTTTACACCGATTGATGACGATCAAATACGCAGTAGAAACAAAATTTTGACTAACATGTCAATATCAGTCACATACAAACGCCATTGTTTTCCTGTTAAACCGTATAAAAGCCATCTAATACCGAATATCAACCACACCACTATGGGAGGTCTCCCTACAAGATAACAACACAATACTCATTACAGCCAAGAGTGAGTGAGTGAACAAAAATGAACTATCTAAAGCTGAACTGAAAGGTGGTGAGAAATGGAGGGTAGAGGGGGACCATTCTGCAATCTGAAAAAGGCAAAAGAGACACTCCGGCGAATGTCGAATGTTCCTCCGGATATGCGAGAGCGATGCGAGCATTTCAGAATATCCATTGAGCATATCTAGCTATATATGATGTCTTCTCCATGAACTCTTTCTTCAAACAAGTAGCTCGCATCGCACGAGAGTGCAAGTGACGAATCACAGGGCAGTTTTCCTCTTGGCAGTGGGTTGCACAAGCTAAGAATGCAGGTTGGCGTGCAAGCTAGTCACACGTGCAGACCCCCTGCCAAAGGAGAATTGCCCTGCCATTCTCATGTACTGCGCTGACAAGGTCTTGCGGAGGAGTACTGATTCTGCTGCTTCGCTTCTACATTGGGTTGCTCATAGCTTGTCGTCCCTTCGTCTCACATTCTCTTCTTTAAACGTATACAGTTGATAGTTTAATTTTTGTTACAAAGGCATTTGGTTTTGGAGCTTTTGAATTTACAGCAAAATGTGTTCTAACTAGAGCATATAAGAAGATGCCTATAACTTCCGGCTAGAGCTTACAATTTTGGACACTTTAGTAATCAACATTGCTAGGAGGAATAGCTACATTGGTATTCATATAAATGCAGTCATGTACTTGTTGCGAGCAGGATGATGAACTAGTACTATTCCTCCAAGTGCAACATATTGAGTGCATTCCTAGTATAAGAATTAATATTTCAACAACCTCTCTTGCCTTACATCTTAAGACGTGTTAAGATTAGATCAAGTGTAAACTAAGGAAATTTGGTCTAGTGGTATGATTCTCGCTTTGGGTGTGGGAGGGGTCTCGAGTTCGATTCTCGGAATGCCCCATGATTTACAATTTTTTCTCAGAAGTTGGACTGGAAACTCAAATTATCGTTCTCTTTCATTGATTATATGAACCTGGTATTATGTTTACAAGGTCCACATGATGGCCACAGTTTCTGTCCCTCCATAGTTACTTCAGCAAATATCCCTTTTTTTTTTCTTTTTCTTTTTTAATGATATTAATCAGCAAAGCAAGGCAGTATTGATGGCTTGACTTTCTCCATTCAACAATCAATTAAAAGATATTCTTAGAAGTTGATTTTATTTCTTATTTCTTCACAAGTGGGTGCTGAAATAATATTCTTAGTTTCTTTGACGTTATATTCCAGTTATGATATTTAATGAAACCAATATCTTCACATTCTCTTCTTTGATCTAGTGGTATGATACCAGCTTTGGGTGCCAGATCGATGTCCTGATGAGTTTTGCTCTTGAAATGCCCCACCTAACTCAATGTCTTTTTAATTTTTTTTTATATTGTGGCTTCATTTGCAGATTCAAAATCACGACGTGTTTAGATCTATAAACTTCTCCCACAGTCAAGTTCACATTATTCTTATTGAGTGAATGATCTTAGAATTATTTTTATATGGGTCACATGACCAATATCATAATTTACAAACAATAGCAGAAGACTTTCTTAGACAGGCACATTCACCCTACAAAGGATAACTAGTCAGATAAATATGCCTTCTACATTTAACAAGTTGTCGACACCTTTCCTTAAAAGAAATACTAGTTTCACTCAAGTTTTCAGTATTTATTCAGTTTATCAATAGAAAGATGTCTGAAACTAAAGTCCCAAGGCATTGCTTTCATGATAATCAATAATCCTAGACCTAGAGGGCATTGACCACAGGATTCTTCTCGATTGAAATCCCACCACAAACTATTCTTAGAATTGATTTGTATCTCATAACAGGTTGAAGCTGAACAGATATATCCTCTCCTGGAAATTGCCATTACACCATATTCTAACCTTATGATTTGTTGGGATTGGAAGGGCTTTTGGTCTAGTAGTGACTCCTGCTTTTGTTGCTCAGACGTTTAAAACTCGATGATTGAGATGCCCCATCCGAAGAAATTCTTATTTTCTATTTGTTAGTTCTTACATCTTACTTGCACAGCTTCAACAAAAGTAAAGGTTCTTTAGACATTATTAATGGTATTCATATAAATCAACAATACTCGATGGCATTATTAGCATGGGTACGTCCTCTTCTAGCATCTTATTAGATGGCACTCCCAGCAAGATTCTACTCCATTTAGTCCACGACTATCATAAACTACTTAAATAGTTTGATTATATTTCTCATTACATATATGGGTATCCTCTTGCAAGAATTCCCTCGGCAAGAATTCCAATTATGATATTTAATGAAATCAAACATAAATTCCAATGGATGGTACATGCAAAAAATGGCTATCAAAACTTAAGCTGTGCGGAAGTTTTATCTTTTGCTTTGGATTGTTTTTTGCTAGCAATTCACATGATGTTAGTGGAAAATCTTGTGTAACTTCTCTACTGTTTTTGAATTGGAGAGGCCTAGCTTTGGATTTAGTTATTTCAACAGACAAAGGCCCAAGAACCCCAAGCAGTAGAGTAAGTACTCAATGAAACAGCTGATTCTGTCGATTCATAACTAGATCTTTGACCGGCTTCCACACCATTACCTTCACCACCGGAAGCATCAATCCTAGTTCTAGTTTCTACAGCAGAAAATGTAGAAGTGCCACAACAGCTAACTAAAAGTAGCAAAGCCAGTAGCAGCAGGGATTTCATTGTTGTTAGATCTTAAACATTTGGTTTAATGGCCAGGTTAGGGCATTTGGTCTAGTGGTATGATTCTCGCTTTGGGTGCGAGAGGTCCCGAGTTCGATTCTCGGAATGCCCCATACAAAAACTTTCTATTTCTTTTGTAAGTTCGGGGCTCATAACACATTAACACATATTGTAAGTTGGACCAGAACCTCAAACTATCAGTAATTTTGCTCACATCACATGGCTCAGGTCATATGTGACTTATGGGATAGTTTTTGCCGTATCCATTCTACATCATTACTTCCCAGGCATAATAGGTTATCACCCTTCTTTTTGGGTTTAGAAAGGCTTGAGCTCGAAAGCTCAAGATCTTAATTTTAAATGATAATCAGCAAAGAAAGACAATAGTGATCGCATGACTGCTCCATTTAACTACTAATTGGAAGCTGTTCTTTGTAGTTGATTTTATTTACTATCAACATCTATGGTCAAATTTATTGATCGTGTGCAGGGCAATTCATCTAGTGGTATACATGTATAGTATTACTCGCTTTGGGTGTGAGAGGTCTTGAGTTTGATTCTTGAAATGCCGCGCCAGACACAGTGGTTTTTTTTTTTTCCCCTTTCCTGCATCTGCTTTGTACAGATTCAAGATTACACAACATGTTTAAAAGTTGGATCTAAAAACGTATCCCACAGTGAAGGCCACGTTGTTCTTGACTAATTGATCTTAGTATTATTTTTATATGGGTCACATGACTAATATCACAAATATTCATAATCTACATACAATACCAGAAGGCTTGCAAATGATAAAATCTTGTAACCCCTTGACTAATTGATCTTAGTATTATTTTTATGAGGGTCACATGACTAATATCACAAATAATCATAATCTACAGACAATACCCAGAAGGCTTGCAAATGATAAAATCTTGTAACCCCCTGCACCCCCACCTTCCATATGACTAATATCATAAATATTCATAATCCACACCACATAGAGATAACTGGTCAGATACTTATCCCGTTGCATATTATAGAAAGCTATCTCTCACCTTCTCTCTCCTTTTTTTCCTCTTCATCTAATGCAACTTCAAAAGAAGTAGAACGATGGCCATTCAAATTTACAGTAACTATTCAATTCATTAACAAAAAGATGCCTAAACTTATTATTATGATAATCAACAAACCTAGAAGGCATTAACCACAAGGTTCTTCTCCATTGAACTCCCATAACAGGCACACACTTGGGTGTTGGCTCTTTGGCATTGGCATGCATTTGCTCCACGGGGTCTTGTGTTCGAATCACCCAGGATTTACTCTGTGCATGTGTGGGGTGAGTGCGTTCATGTGCTTAGGATTTGTCCTGACGGGTTAATACCACAGGGATACCGTCATTATAACAAAAATAAAGAAAGAACTCCCATAACAAGCTATTCTTAGCAGTTCATTATTTTCTGTAACAGGTGGTAACCGAGCTGATACTATCCCCTCCTGGAAATTTCCTTTACATTGCATTCCAACTATGACATTTAATGAAATTAACCTTTGTGATTGCAAAGTTTGAGCCAAAGAAATCTCAAGATTACATTTGTAGGCATTGGCAGCACATTTGGTCTACTAGCATCACTCTTCCTTTTGTTGAAAGAGGTCTAAAATTCAACTCTTCAAACACACCATTTAAAGAAACTTGTATTTATATATATTTTATCTGTTATTCACATCTTACTTTCACAGCTTCAACACCTCAAATGTATTGTAACACCCCGATCCAAATTAATCTTGATTATTATTAATTGATTATGTTTTCTAAAATTAATTGTGTTTAATTAGCAAATTAAGTAATTTTAATCTTAGTTAGTCTTAGTGAGTCTATTGGGTTGGACCTTGGGCATGGGTTAGACCGGGTTTGATTCAATTAGGTAGAATGAGAGACTTTTTCGTAATTTTAGATTTCATCATTTTTTATCATATGCATATCATATTAGCATCGTGTATCTCGACGAATACATCATTTTTAATATTGGACTCCACTCCATTAGACTTTGAAGTTGTAACCAACTTAGCCATCATTTGACTGTAAATGAGAATTCTTACAAGCAACTAGCTAGGCTTTTTCATAAAATGGGAAAATTCTCAGTTTAAAACACATTTTCTTTTCATTCATTTGATCGTTCTTCCATTACAAGGGAGAGAACTCTTTCTCCTTCTTCCTTCCTTTGCTTTTCTTCTCAAATCCAAGAGGAAGAGAGCTTGCATGTGTGATTGCAAGTTAGATTGTGCATCTCCATCATCTTCCCTACCTCTCCATAGCAATTGTTTGGCAAGATCTTCTCTACCCAATTCTCCATTGGCTTCCTTTGGCTAAGAGTTCCATCCTTTCTTATAATTTGGTTTCAAATGAGTCAATGGGACTCATACCCATCTCATGCATGCATTCTCACCATCAAATTAGTGTGATTTTCTTGATGGGGTTTGTGATTTTGTGATTTTCTTGCATTGAGCCAAAAGAGAGAAAAAGGGTTGGTAAAGCTTCAAATTAAGTAAATTATAAGCAAATTGATTCATAAATGTTGTTTAATTCGTAATTGATCAAAGATATTTTGTGTGATTTTCCAATTTAGTCTCCAAGCATAACCTCTTACAAGCATAATTGCTCCCTAAATGGGGAGGATAGAGTCAAAGCAGCAGCCGACTTGTGAAATATAGTTTCTCAATCTTGATTCACAAGCATGTTTAATTCTTAAATGCACAATTGCCTAGTTTACTATCATTGACCTCCTGTAATCAATTGTCAATTACTCTAATTTGATACAATATGTGTTCATTATTTATTGCTTATACTTTGCTGAGTTATCATATTCACAACGCTATTTTATTGGTGTCACAGATACAGTTACAACTCCAGCTCTTGAGGAGGCCCAAGAGGGAGAGCGGGGAGAGCAGGAGACCCCAGAGATTCCTTCGAGACTAGAAGAGTGGGTTTTGTTTAGGAGTCTTTTGGGAAGTTAGTCCTCGATTCGGAGAGCATCATGTGTTTTGTTTAGGGGTCTTCTGGGCAGTTACATCGTGCCATCTTACATTACTTTTTGTTATGAATGTAATGGTGGTATTTGTTGGATATTCGGGGAAATTGTTTAGACGCCATATACCTTTTGTATAACTCTTGTATGGTGTTTTTTTTGGAATTCCCTACATTTGAGTAGAATGGACTTTATATTTTCTATGTATATATGGAACTTTAATGGACTGTCATACATTAATATTGCTGTGTTATACAGGCTTCCGCATTTAAATGTAAAATGATAAGTGTCAGTGAGTAATCCTCACACGTGTGATGTGATTGATTTTATCGTTCATGATTTGGACTTGACCTGAGACATGTGCAAATTTCACGGGAGTACGCGTGTCATACCCCAGGAATCACCCTTGGCTAGATTATCTCGCGACCACGATGCGACATGTATCGAAGTCGGTTAACTTCTGAGCTTCTATTGTTGTGAATAGTTCTTGAACAAAGAGGTAGCAAAGTAAAGGTTCAAGACAATAGTATTCATGTTAATTATTAATCCTAGATGGTATTGTTAGCAAGATTCTTCTCCGTTTATAGCCCCCCATCACCAACCAACAGGTTTGATTATATTTCCCATCACATGGGTATCCTCTTCTAACAACTTCCTTCGAGATTGTATTCCAATAATGATATTTAATGAAATCAAACTTGTTTATGTCTTTTCAAAGGGTAATTCCAATGGAAGGTGAGCTTTAAGTTGTGCAGAAGTTTCGATTTATCTTTTGCTTTGGATCATTTCCTGCTAGCATTGATCAAGGGATATTAATGGAGAATTCTTGTTTAACTTCACTACTGTTTTTGATTGGGCGAGCCCTGGTCTACAGATTAACTATTTCAGCTGTCTCGCTAGTGTCCAAGAACCCCCGCGCGCAACAGATTAAGCACTCAAAAAAAAAAAAAAAAAAAAAAAAAAAAAAAACAACAACTGATCTTGTTCATTAAGCAGAAATAGATTTCTAACCATCTTCCTCATCATTACCTCCACCACTAGGAACATTAATCCCAGTTCTAGTTTCCATAGTAGCAAATGTAGAAGTGCCTACAGCAGAGCTACCTATTAGCAGTAGCGGATCTCAGTGTTCTTAATTAGGGAGAGGCATAAGAAGAAACATTATTCTTGTTAGATTCCAAATAACAGGCCGAGCACATGGACAGGGCATTTGGTCTAGTGGTATGATTCTTGCTTTGGGTGCAAGAGGTCCCGAGTTCGATTCTCGGAATGCCCCCTTTTTTTCCATTATAATCTACAGTGATTGAAGATTCTTTTTCAATCATGATGTGATTTCAATAGTCAGCATTAGCAATGCGAATTTCATCATGTGGGAGTTTCAGCTGGTCTACTACGGCATTTCTTTTCATGAATCTCTCTTTGCCTAACTCATCATATAAAGCTGCTTCGAAAAGGTGCAGCGAAATGGAGTAGTAGTCTTAGAAGCAATCTCTCAATCCGCCAACCATGATCATGTCCTTTGATTTGTAGCATGCCTTGAAACAAATGGCTTGACCACCGACGCAAAACACCCAAAAGTCTCACCCACCTTCCTTTTATGCTCAACAACATTGCCCACTAAAACCGAGTCAAAACAAATACCCAAATGCAATTAGAGACTCTACCCTCAGATCTTTCAAAGAAGGGGCCATAAAGGCATTACATTTTAGCCAACAAAACCCTCTGACCCAAAAGAGCTATAATGATTGGATGGGACCCATTTATAAATTATTGATACAGAGCCAATAGAAGCCTACTTTATGTATTCTCTCCACCTTGATCACATGTCATATTCATAATCAAAGACCAAGGAAACAAACAGGACACGGTAGGAGAACGAAAACCATTGGGGGACCTACCCTTATTTAACGGTAGTGATCAGTGATCACCATGTGGGGCCCATCACTACCTATTGAACAATTTAGGAATGCACCCATATCAAATAATGATGAATGACATGTCATGGTGCTTATTTATTAGTCATGTGTTCAATCTTACAGTAACACAATGATTTTTGAATTAAAAATTGAAGATATATATATCATTGTAGGGGATGACAATGATATCTCTTGAATAGTTTGAATTATTGATAAATGTACCCTACAGTGGTAGTTCCTTAGTGCCCGGAATCTCCTCGTAGCCCTCTCGATTTTGCTTCGAAAACGTGGATCGGCATTTTTCGAGCTGATTCGTTTTCGGAGCGCGGTTCAACCATCTTCGGAGCGCAGTTCGACCAAATATATAACGAACTGTACAGAATTTTGAGTTTTTGTGCATTTTTATTTTTCGTAAGCTCGATATTTATCTTTTGAATGAAGAAAATTCTTTTCACTTATTAATTATTGTCTATTTTAAGTGTTCAATTTGCAAAGTTAGTTTTTTTCTCTATTTTTTTATATTTGAATATATGAATAAGATATATTTGTACCAATTAGTTAATTGTTTATAAACTCACATACATTATATTGTATAAGTGCTCCGGATATATAATTATTTTAAAACTTAGTGTTTTACAGCTCCCGCTCTGTGCTGTGGGCATTTAGGGTAGTTCCACACATTCCACTAACAGCAAGCGTGTGGGAGCCACTCTGGCGATCCGAACCCGCAACAAATCACTGAGTCGACCGAACGAGTTACCCCACCATCCAAACAAGTGAACCTAAGCTGGCAAAAATTTGTTACAAGTGGACCATTTCCGCGTGGTCCTGATCCATATCTAGGCATTTGTTATTTGACCACTGGTTCATTAGTCTCAACTCTGACCTATGCAAAGATTCCAACTTTCTTTATGATCGAAACGGATAAGAATAGAGCTGTCCAAAGGTTTGCTTTCTAACGACGGAACCTTGATTGTAGTTATCAACGCAAAGTGAGCTTTGTTTGTTTTTCTATTGACTGCCTGCAGCAGTTTTGGCAGCAGTTTTGGTAATAAGATTGGCATCTCTTCTCACTCAACCCTTTCAAAATCTTAAATGTAGAGAGAGAGAGAGAGAGAGAGAGAGAGAGAGAGAGAGAAGTTTCCATTGAAGTTTCCATTCCTTGAATCTGTAGCTGAAGAGAAGGAGAGGTTTGACAAAAGGCAAAGAAAAAGAGTGAGAGAGACTATTAAAAGATACCATGAGAGTTGGTCAGACGCGGATGGATTAAATAAATGTGAATGAGATAATGATCACATTCACACCACCACATGCGGTGTGCATTGGCGTAGGTGATGGCCAAGATTATGTCAGGCTTAGGTTTGTTGAGATCGATGTGTCCCATCGCACAGCCAATCAGAGCTGACCATAGTTACTATCACGAAATTAAAGATGCCATGTTGATATCGTTTGGCAAGCTCGAATTTAAAGCATGATCTGGGAGAGTATGGTGGATCAGTACTCGCACAAACACATCTATGTGAATAAACTTTCAAGTACTATCCATTTGATTGTCGACTCTATCTAATGGCTGGGATTTATCTGATCATTGATATCTCATAGTTTTGCTGGATTGCTAGTTTGCTATATTACAGCTCCAGCAGGACTATGGGAGTGGAGAGAATTAACTTCACCTTTTCAGCTATCTGGAGCCACTTGGGCCCACTTTGATCAGTGTATCCCTCTATACTTACTATACTATGATATGTAGCAAGATTAATTTGGCAGTAAACTGGTCTCTAAATCAATTATGATCTTTCAATAGAAAACCATCTCTAATTAAGTATGAATGATTTGGGTGATCTCAGGCTTTTCTAAATAGAAAAGTACATGTGGCATATTTGTATATCCATCGGATCCATAGTTCCAGGACGGCCTAATAAATATTTCATGTAAAAGTAATTAAATAAAAAAAAAAACAACGTCTTAGGTGTTGACAACCTGTGAGAGGTATCGAGCGAAACTTCCTGCGATATGTCCAACTACGTACTTCACACTTGTCCTAGCCCTCTAAATTGATATAAGCTTAAATTTGACACTCATCTGTCAATCAAACGGTATCATGTAGGCTGCTTGAGAAAGATCTCCCAATGGAAATCCACTTCTGGCCATCCATGTCTGGCTTCAAATAGAAGAGCACATGTGGCATGTTTGTACCTACATTTGTATCCAAGGTGCAGGGATGGTCGAATAGACATCTCATCTGAAAATAAATAAATTATTATTATTATCAAAACCTTATTCCAACTATATTGGGGTCGGCTACGCAAATTCAGTTTCTCCATTCCTATCTATTTTGAGTCAAATCCTTAGATAAGTTATACTTTTTCATATTTATGTTTATTATCTCCATCTGTCTTCTTTGGCCAATCATTTCCTTTGGTAGGCCATCAACCTTCATCTAAAAATAAATAAATAAATTACACAAATGTTAGGACACGTACCCTTTTGTGAGAGCCAATCGTGTAAACCCTCGTTTCAGGCATCTGGAATCCCATATGATCAATCCAGCCTCTCACACTCATTATGCACCCATGAATTAGCAATAACACAAACTCGACACTCATCCAACTGTTACTCACTGTTGAATTGTAATCCTAAAAAGTGATGGAGCTCCACGTCAAGGGAGCAGTATGATCTGACCGAATTTAATTTTACAGACATATATGTCCCATTTAGGTATATTGATACCCAGCTCTCCCACGAGTGATATGAACTTAAGTGGGGCCCACAAGGGTCCACATGATGTCCTCACTGGGATCCACACTTGACCACAGCCCAATAAATAAATAAAATCTAATTCACAGAAGTTGCTGGGGAATTCAATATATGACGTCTAAGTGGTTGACTAAAGGCAAAAGCTTTATACTCATCTCCAAGCAATCATTTTTTTATAATTATTAATAGATTTGATTACTAATAATGTCTAATAAAATAAAATTTTAATTAATATTTTTATCTCGAACCTCTCAATAATGAGCATTGTGGTCATGTAGGATACTTTTTTTTTTAATTGTTGTTCGAACATTGTTAATACTTTGCCTTTTGAATCACAAGACAAACAAATACAATGGCAATGTTCAGCTGCAAAACCAAGACCACACCCACAACTGGTTTGTTCAATGGAAAAAAAAAAAATGTTAACACGACCATTCAAGCTTAAAATGGGAGAAATAATGGCGTGCATGCATCCGGGGATCCTCAATGAGGAACTTTCTCCTATGTCCACATGTGGACATTTCCATTGGATGGTTAAAGAGGCATGGAGCCCATAACAAAACTAAAAGAATTAAACGTGCCCACATGCGGTTGTCCCATTAGGATAAAATTCCCCTCCTCAACAAATTATTATTGGGAAGCTGCCTTCCTTAATCCAAAACATTATATGATTCTTTTCCCTGCATATCACCTTTGCATCAAATGATATTAAATCAGTCCCGATAAGAGTGAGTAATGAATGACTTAATTAACCCATATCAACAGCATCTCTTCAAAGTTCAATCCAATACTGGATATATGACTCTGATGAGAGTGTGACACTCCAACCACACTTTCATTCACATGGATATTTAACATAGAGAAAACCGGGTCTCTCTCTCAAAGTCAGATATCTCTGATCATCCCTTGCAAACGGGCCCCATCTGATCAGCAGCTCATACACATCTCTTGAAAATGACTTTAATGGAAGAGGGACCCACCAGAGGTGCATCCCCACTCCTCCATAGCTGAATCAGGCAACTTGAATACCACCAAGGAGTACAATTTCAGGTGCGCACGAACGACCATCTCATGTACATATCCAGAAAACGGGGTCGCTTTCGTTTGCAATATTTGATTAATTACTCGCACGTCGTCGTCATCATCTTCATCTTCTCTCTCTCAAATCAAACTATAAAATACACCTCCCATCTGTCCACATGTTGATGGCCAATATTAAGATACGGCAGCATTAGTTACTCTTCTCCATCTCTCTCTCTCTCTCTCTGCTCTTCTTCCTGCAACGTTTTCTAGGAGCACAACACCATAAACAAGAAACCAACGGCTCGAATCTACCCATCCTCTTCTACTTTCTCTTGTGACAATCAGATCATGGATGGGAGATTCAACAACCTCCATCATCATCACCATAACCCTTTCATGCTCGACCAGGAAGGACCCATCAATCCACAGGAGAAGCCCAGGCTTCCCAACGGCAAGATGAGCGACACGTCACCCCCAAAGAAAAGGTCAGCTAGAACTAAATAGCAGTATCATATCAGCAGCAGCAGCAGATTCTGGCAACTGTTTGTTTGTTTTCTGTTGTTTCCAAATCAATATACTGATGGGGTGATTTTTGTTTCTTTGTTTTTTTTTTACAGTAGGCGTTCCATTCAGAAGCGGGTCGTGTCGATACCCGTCGGGGACCCGGACGGATCGCGGACCAAGGGCGAGGGACCTCCACCGTCCGATTCCTGGGCCTGGAGGAAGTACGGCCAGAAGCCCATCAAGGGCTCCCCCTACCCCAGGTAAAAACTAACTGACCGACACAAACCCCCCGCTATCCTGCGCTTGCGCGCCGGCGCATCTTTGCTTCCACCCCGCCAGTTTCGCTAAAATGAGCCGGACTTCTCTCTGCAGGGGCTACTACAGATGCAGCAGCTCGAAGGGCTGCCCGGCGCGGAAGCAAGTCGAGCGGAGCCGGGCCGACCCCACCATGCTCGTGATAACGTACGCCTGCGAGCACAACCACCCCGGGCCCGTCTCCAAATCCGCCAAAGCCAGCGCCGCCGCCCATGCGCCCAAATCCCAGCCCGAAGAGCCCGCGAGCTTCTCGGCCCCGCCCGCGGTCGAGCAGGACGAAGACAAGTCGGCGGCCGTGGAAACCGACGCCGCGTTGCTGGCCGAGGAATTCTGCTGGTTTGCCGACGTGGCGTCATCTCCCGCCGTCGACTCGGTGTTTGAGAGCCCCATCTGCACGGGGGAGGATGACGTGGAGGCGATGGTTTTCACGATGAGGGAGGAGGACGAGTCGTTGTTCGCAGATCTGGGGGAGCTTCCGGAATGTTCGGTGGTCTTCAGGAGCAGGTTTTTCGGTGTGGACGTGGAGGGCGGCCGATGCGGTATAAGGCCGGCGTCTTTGTGCGGGAGCATAGGATAACGTGGTCATGCGATGCACAGACTTGTTTTTGTCCTTTTCGATCGTTAAGGAAGATATTGAAGTCGACGGTGTGGCGTATCATCCACGTTGTGGCATAAAATTTACAGGTGAACTTTTAATTGAATTGTTATTTTTTTTAGGGTTTTTTTTTTTTTTTTTTTTTCTTTGGGGGGGGAGATCTTTGTATAACTGGGAAAATAATAGGGTGGTTTTGGTCTGAGTTTTTTTGTTTGGATAATAAAAAAAAATTAGATCTTAAATTTTTTTTTTTTTGGTGGAATCTCTAAATTCTCCAGTTGTTCATAGATGAGGAAATTCTCAAATGGTAGTGAATTTTGCATCACAAGGGACTTCACAAGAGATTTGTAGTAAATTCTCCAGTTTTTATTAGAATTATAGAAGTTGTCTAGTTTTTAGAATTTTTTTTATAGAAATCATTGAATCTCATAGAAACTTTGGTCATGTTAATTTGCATGGAATATAATGGAATTCATGGTTAAATGAGCTCCTGAGTATGAGTATTAAAGAGGTGAGCGATGAAGGGATATAAGGTAGCGATAGCCTGATAGGTGCAGCCCTCAATTTTCTTGGATTTGAATTGCTAAGGTGGTAGTTGGGTATTCATTTTCCACATCTCCTTTATTCATTTTTCACTAGAGAGAACGGACAACATATCTCATGATGTGAAAAATGTAAAAATAGTATTCCATAGTGGATGAAACCGAGTTATTTGGATATGGCCCATATTGTAAGCAAACGAGGTTTCTCTGTGTGTGTTTGATTAGTGCGGGGTCAGGGAAGCTTAGCATCCATGGAGTGGATAAAATATTAAGACAATAGGTAGAGCTAAAAGAAGAGTGAAGAAAACTTGTGGAACTGGAAATGTGCAAAAAATGTTAGAAAATTGAGATAGAAGATAAAGTGTGAAGATTCATGGGTAATGTGAGAGACGACATTATTATTATTTTTTTAATAGGGAGAGATTGATAATTTAGTGGCATTTATAATATTAAAGAGACATTATCATTTTTAACATGAATAATGACATTTTAGAAGGAGAAAAGAAAATTTTAATTGAGAAATGCAATGGGCCATAATGACGTAGCATCATAGAGGTCTCTCTCTCAGAAATGGGTAAGAGAAAAATGGTCGGTTAATGAACAATTGATGTAGTATTAAAGGAATTGAATCTCATAGAAACTTTGGTCATGTTAATTTGCATGGAATACAATGGAATTCATGGTCAAATGAGCTCCTTAGTACGAGTATTAATGAGGTGAGCGATGAAGGGATATAAGATAGGTGTAACCTTCAATTTTCTCGGATTTGAATTGCTATGGTGATAGTTGAGTATTCATTTTTCACCTCTCTTTTATTCATTTTTCATTAGAGGAGAGATAATTTGTTGGTAATTTTTGAAAATCCATATCATACCTGCCTTTTTCTCAATTTTAGCTTTTTTTAGAAAGAAATTCTTAGAATTTCTATGAGTTCAATTACATGAAATAAACAGGCCCCTTGACTGGGCAAGTCCTAAGAAAATAGTGATCGAATCCAACAACTCATGACCATTATCTTTTGTAAAAGTCAATTCTTTAGCATAATGGAGAGCTACCTTAATACCTTATCTATATCAAAGTTGTGAACTAAAAGTGTGCTTTAGGTTGATGATTTCCCACGATTTCGCTCCATAATGAGCAAAACTGATATTTTGACTGAAAACAATTAAAAGAACTAGTGATTGTTCAATCCAATGGTGAATGTGACCCAAATCAAAGCAGAAGTTTAGACGGTGATGGATGATCAACTGTACATCAAATGCAAGGTTTGGTCCGTACAAAGGCCTTATTGATAAAAGAATTATGATATTTTTGAAAACAAGCATTTGTTATTAGTTTGAACACATTTTTCTCAATTTTGCTCGATATTGAAAACCCATCTTGGGCCTAGATGGGTAAAAATGGATTGAAATATCATGTTAACATTTTAGACTTTTGAAAGATAAGCCTCACATGCGGAAATATAATTTTGAGTAACTCATGCTATTGATAAGGTTAATGTAATTTCATCTAAGGATCTTCACTTATGCGTGACCGCATATGTGCTAATTCAGTCCAGCTTGTGGGGCTCACTTGGATGCTTCCCTTTCATTGTGGGTAGGGTGGAATGGAAAGGGCTCTTTACCATGGTCATGCAAAAAATCAGCCCCATCATATTTACTTTAGCTATTGATTTAACAACATTAAAGTTTAATGATATTTTAATTGTGATTTTTTAAGATTTAATTCAACAATAAATAAAGATTTGATGAGCATAAAATTGAGCATGTTATCAGATAACAAGGGGATAATAAATATGAATATCTTTCTACTATATAAAACTTCCTACAATATAAGGACTATTTTATAAATTTATGTGGGGGTTGGCCCGGCCCCTCACATGAGAAATCAAAATACTCTCTATCTTCAAAAATTGTTCGTTCTTTTACCTTGTCCGTGAGAAAATGTGTTGCACCAATAATTGGCTGAATGAAAAGTAAGAACATCCTCATGATTCTGGAAATCTTTCATTGCACAAATGTATCCTAAATCTTGCTCCCCATTCTTTTTTCTTTTTTTGATAAAATGTGTTGCACCAACAATTCGCTGAATGAAAAGTTAGAACATCCTTATGAATGTGGACCCTAAATCTTCTTGCTCAATCCCAATTATAAAATACAATTACAAAATTAGTCTGTTTCACTCGTGTCATCAAGTTTGCTTTAGATAAACAGTTGCTAATTCTTCTATTATGAATGATTTATCCAATCGATTCTTTTCAAACTGTAGACGTGTGCACAAGAAATACAAAATACAAGGCGACATTAGTGTGTAAGTGAATTTGTTATATAAAACCAAGCAGTCATGAACATTGCGTGAGGAGATGAAAGGATGTACATGAGGCCTTTTATTATAATATACCGACCAAATGACCGACTTCTGAATAATATAACAATCGTTGCATCCCAAGTCAAAGTATCCTAGCTGTAATGTAAGAAGAAACATTACTCTATACACTCCATTTCTTACACTGGAAGTTAACCCAAGGAGTTTGCTGACTGGTATGGACCACAGCCGAAGTTAGAAGTCCGGATATTGATTCCTAGTTCTTCCTCTTCAGGAACCGAAAGTTGAATCCATTAGTGCTACCACCTAGGAGCCATAGGGGTTTTACCGGTTTATCTCTGGGTCCGGAGGGATTAGTTCAGCTCAAACAGTTGGGAACCCTTCATTAGCCAAAAAATAAAATAAAAACTACACCGGAAGTTGAATCATCCCTTTTGTCAAGCCAGTTTAAATTCAAATAAAATTAGGGGTCCAGATCTAGTGGATTTTGGAATCATGGAAAACTTGGTGATGCTCTTTGGTGGGACCCATTTAGTAAAATCTCAATGTTTAAATATATATTTTCCTTTTTTATGGTTATTGGTAAATTTTACTTCAGTAGGAGTTGTTGAGCCTGCCATCAAATTGATCATATATTAAATAAGTTTTCTATAATATTTTTATTCGACAGTCTTGTATGGGTTAATCTAATGGTGGGTCGGGACACTCTTGTATGGGTTAATCTAATGGTGGGTCGGGTCCATCTCTTATTTGAGTGAGATTTGATGACAGCACATGTGATGGAACATTTATGCAATTGCTTGATAACCATTCATTTTGCCTACCGCTGCCCTCATATGAGGGTTTACTTGACCATCATTAGGATGTTTATATATATAGGAAAATGTTTAAGTGCATCCATCCCTCGCCATAGGGTGAAGAATGCTTCCATAAATGAGGAATTTCAAGTACAAAGTGGGAAAGTGCCCTCACCCTATGGTGAGGAATGGATGCACTTATATAGATGTAGTACATTCAAGGGCATCCATCCCTTACCATAGGGTGATTGAACTTTCCCTTTTTGCACATGCATATGACTTTTATGCATATGACAAAATATGACTTTTCCTCTTTTTGCACATGAAAAATTTCAATTATAGAAGTGTCCCTCACCATGCACATGAATATTCTTATATATATATATATATAAATATATAAAGGGAGAGAGAGCAAGACTCTCCTAAGCTCAAGCTTAGATAAAATCTCGTAAGCTTATGCTTGTGAGGCTAACATTTGGTCCATCCAATGGACCGAACATATGACCCCTCTAAATTGCACATGTCCACCAGCTTTCAGTCAGATCCGAATTTACTGGACCGTTGATTGACTATGTATCGATCCGAATGGGCTATTGACCATTAAACTTTTGGGCCCATATGAAGATAATAGAAATCACGGTTGAGGTTAATTTTTTTTGCAGAGAGGAATATCCCAGGGAGTCCTTGAAATCCCCCCCCCCCGGCAAAAAAATAAAATAAAAATATCCCCATGTGGGCCCCACCGCACACATATATATCTCAAGTTACAAATCTACGTCCTGTGTGACACTTCCGGAGATGCAACAATGAATTATCTGCAGGAGAAGTTCCAAAGTGTGCGGCAAAATGAATCATACAAGGGCCCAGAACAATGCTATCACAATATTTAATGGGAAAAATGAACCATCGAGATAGGACAAACCAAGTAAAAAACTAGGGAAATTCTATATGCACCCCTTATATGTGCTCAATCACTGTTCACAATGGGATGTGGGTGTGCTCAGCATAAGGGGAGGGAATCACTGTTCACAATGGGATGTGGGTGTGCTCAGCACATATAAGGGGAGGGTGCATATAGAATTTCCCAAAGAACTATCCAAGGGGAATCTACTCTATAAAGCAATCGGATGAATGGACTGAAGACGTCCTATAAGAAACCATTGAAAAGACTACGGTGAATTCATTGATGTGCATCATTACTCAGATAATAAGCATTTGCATTCACAGGAAAGAAACTAGAGATTTTTTTTTTTTTACCACAAATTTGTTATTTTGGCCTTTCTCGACCCAGGTGGTTATGCAGATTCAGACGAAGTTGAAATTCAGACTTAATATATGTGACTCAATCCCCTTTAGTGAAGGTGGATTCTTAATGCAATAAGATGGGACAAAAGTAAGTAGATTTCTGGAGCAAATACAGAGGACGATCTCCCTATGGATGCCAAATGTGTATATTCCAGGAGACGGCACGCAAAGGTAGATTCTTTAGCAAAATCTGGACTGAAAAAGTCCCAACTATAGTTTTTTTTTTTTTAGTCCAAACCGTAGTTGAAAACTTGTTATTGTTGCAAATTTCGTGCTTATCATCATTGTAAGTCCATCACCTTGATAGACCATTTAAGATGTACAGTGTCATCTTTTATTAATGGATTCATGATTACCTCAAAAGAAAACCACAAAAGAAACAAACAAAATAAATAAACAAATAAATAAAAATAATAAATAAATAGCATTGCACAAAACTGGAATAAATAAAAATGGCAAACAAATAATTCCATTGAAATTGTCAGCAGTCAGCACAGCACTGGGATTTCATATTCTAAGTGCAAGCAGCAAACCAAACGGCAAAGACTGAAAACTCAGGAAGACAACGTATGAATTCATTGATGTATAGTCAGTCACCGTAGATTCTCATTCACAAGGAAATGAGATATGTGAGCCTGCAATATAGCCATCTCGGCGTCTCTCCCTCTAGAGAAGAAAAAGAATCATACATAATAATACCATATGGTGTACATGCAAGAGATGCATATGGACAAATAACTTCAGCTCTAGTATGAGCAGCATCCACCTTTCTTCACAGCAGAAACATCGCCGTCCAAGTTTATCTTCTCCCCTTTACTGGGGACTGCTGCTCCTCCATCGCTTGCCTCAACAGCCTTCTTGCTCACAATTCGGTAAATCTGAGTCAGAACCTCTGCGAATGCGTTGTCAACATTTGTCGCTTCCAATGCAGAGGTCTCCATGAAATAGAGATTCTCCCTCTCAGCAAATGATTTCCCATCTTCAGTTGAGACAGCAACAAGGTGACGGAGGTCAGACTTGTTCCCAATTAGCATGACTACAATGTTTGGATCTGTGTGATCCCTCAGCTCCTTCAACCACCTTTCAACATTCTCAAATGTAGAATGTCGGGTGACATCATATACAAGTAATGCACCAATGGCTCCCCGGTAGTAAGCACTAGT
Source organism: Cinnamomum chago (assembly GCA_038049695.1). Lineage (NCBI taxonomy): Eukaryota > Viridiplantae > Streptophyta > Magnoliopsida > Laurales > Lauraceae > Cinnamomum > Cinnamomum chago. The sequence continues at coordinate 52,905,334 of CP142457.1, read as the reverse complement.
AATGGCACGATACCTGTAAAAAAATGTCAAAGAACCAGGAAAGGTGAACGAGAGTCCAAACCGTCCTCAACCATTAAAAGAAGTGATCAGCTACATTCAGTATTGCTAGAGTCCAGACCACTCTCAACAACGAAAAAAATGATTAGCTACGCACAAAATAACAAACCATTATTAATAAATGCATGCTAGGTACAATTTAAGGATCTCATTAATAAGGATTGTTCTATCTCTTCTATGTCTACTCGAGGGCATGTAAATGCATATCAGGTACAATACTGATTGATGCAATTAAGATGGAATGCAGATTTCAACATTGCAGAAAGATCAACCACTTGTCAGATTTACAAAACAGTTGAATGAAAAAAGGCACATTCTTATAGATCATAGGAATTTTAGACCAGACTGACTGAGATAAAAAAGGGCTTGTTTTCCATTAAGGAATGGGAATTACTGCCTAAACAAAAGTCAGTGTCGAGCTGTTTCTCTGAAGTCTGCTGCAATAAGGCAGTTTTTACATATTTTTCAGGAATGGAGAAAACTAGCCGGACAGGATTTGGGATGACTGTTCCAAAAATCCACCATCGAACACAAGGCAACAAGTCCATTCCAGAAAAAAATAAGAACCATGTTCTTCTTCTTTTGTTTCTTTTTAATGGTACCTAATATATTATTAAGAAAACAGTCCATGTTCAAAGACAGGAAGAAGAGGGCACGAAGATTCTCACTCTCTTTTCATTTAGTTCTAAGACATAACAATCACCAAACAGAGTAAGAAGACACCCAAAAGAAATAATATTTTCTCTCACGACTCAACAAAAGTCGCAGCCCAGCCACCCGTATAGGTAACTTGTTAACTAATCAGTTGAACAGCACCTTTGCAGTTTGCATCTCTCAGAACCTATGACGCTCATATACAGATACGGGGATCGTGGATACGACTCTACACTTTTAAAAATCTAGGACACGGATACGGGTGTCCAAATATATTCTTTAGCTCACTTTTGAATTAATGAAATTATCTTTGTTTATGTTTCTTACTAACATTTTTTTTTTTTATCGGAGGGTGTCCCAACCCTTTGGGCCGGACTAATCCCTTTGCCCTTCAGGCCTAGGGGAAGTCGGGTAAATCCCTTGTGGCTCCAGTGTGGTAGAGCAGTTTCAAACCCTCAACCTCCGGGAGTAAACTGAGGTCCTAGGCCAACTAAGCTACCCCTCGGAGTTTCTTTCTAACATTTTTTATGTTGTGGAGTAAACAAATTAAAAGAACTAACATGAAATAATGGACTCGGTAAGTAGGATATGCTAAATGTGTACCCTAGAAGTGTTAGTGCTGTATCGGGTATCAATATAAGTGTCATATCGGTCCAATACGGATACGTGGCGCTTGTACAAGTATCCGGGTATCATAGCTTTAAACACATCTTTTCTTTGTATAGGTTGATAAGTAAACAACATGGTAAACATATTAGCCAAGCAAAGCAGTGATAGTAAGCACCTGTCCTCAGATAAATCTCATGTGCTTTGAAAGCCTTGGAACATTTTTCTTAAACAGTAATGAAATAATTGTATATTTTATTTTAGTTTAAAAAAAATTCAGTGCCAACCCCATCATTAAAAGGATCATGACTCAGTAAGTGCCCTATCAGAAGATTGGACTAACAAGCAATGGTCCAAATTAATTGAGCCCAAGTCAAACAACTAGCACCATCCAAGGGGCAATTTTCGAGTTATTCCAAATCACAAAGGGGCCCACTAGATGAATAATTTAGAATACATAGCAGGATCCCCCTTTTACATCTTTTTAGCCAAGAAAGTGCTTGTACATTTCCTTTAATAATATAGCAGCATAATATAATAACAAAGAAGAGAATATGTAACCGGGAAGAACCTTCTTGCTAAAAGAATCCAGAAGGTAAAAGAAGAATGACAGAGAACAAACACAGCTCATGAACTCAGACAGTGCTGTAAACTGCAGCGTGCACGTACGAGAATTTATACTATTTATTAATGTGGGCTAACTGATTGATTCAGCTTTCATGAGCTTTCCCCATACAACATCCAATCACCATCATGGATATAGTGACATTCTAGAGAAGGTTGGGAGTGGGGAAAGCACTTAGTTGCCGAAGCCAGCTTCTATAGAATTTATAATTTTGGCCAACAGATTGATTTGGGTTTCATGAGCTTTCCCTATACGTCATCCAATCACATCAAGGATATAGTCACATTCTAGAGATGATAGGACTAGGAGAGTGCGATATCATGAGAAATTTAACTAACTACACTAGTTTTCCCCACACTTTATGTGGATTCCTTCGGATCATGTCCTCTTCATATGAACTTTCCTAATACTCTGTAATCCTCTTAGAAGCAAAAGCTAAGGGGAACCTTATGGAGACTCCAAAATTTAGGCTAAGAACTCTAAAGACACAACACAATTTTGGTTATGTTCATAATGAGATCCATATGTTAAGTGGTTGTTTATGCAGTTTCCTATCATCAATTGGTTGTGGAATTACTGGCTAACAATTATGTCATGGTATCAGAGCCAGAGGTCTCGAGTTCAAAACCACGCAGGGCAAAAATGCCCTATCCCGCGTTGTGTGTTTGTGCGAGCGCAAGTAAGCGGGGCAAAAAGGCCTCATGCTTGTGTGGGTGTGGTGCTTCGGATTCGGGCGGTGTCCCACCCGAGGGGTGTGTTAAGTCATTGTTTGTGCAGTTTCCTATCACCAATTGGTTTTCAGATTACTAGCTAGCAACTCTGTCACCATAAGCTTTTCGTTTCTTTGAACAAAGAGACAAGTGGCAAAACCTAATCAAGCTTGCCAACCCCTCATCTAATCCAACCCGAACTTGCCCCAAAATATATAAATATGTCAAAGACAAGTCAGGAAAACCTAGCCTGCAATTAAACAAACATGGGTTGATCAGCTGAACCACCATGTGCATCTTTTGGTCCCATTTACCTAACAAATCTAAACTGCCTTATAACTATTTGCCTACTATAGATGTCAAAATTTTAAGCAACTAGGCAAGGAGTCCATTTCCCTTGTCCTCATTGGCAACCCAGCTAAAGTCCGATACTTAGCATACATAGCAAGTCCAATAGAAAAACTGCATTCTCACCCCCCAAAACAAAGGAATGTCACCTTGAAAACAAGGTCAAATGGGTAAACCCATTTGCTACGTTGATCTCCTCATTCAGCCACATCAATTCCTAATTGAGAGCTTTCTAATAGATAAACACAAAAATCTGATGGATGGATCAAACAATATGGCCTCTAGAAGTTGATAGTGCAGGAGTGCACAGGGTGGTGCGCAGCGCATGGCGCACAGCCAACACCTAGTTTTCAGTTATTTCCAACTTTTTAGGGACTTTTCCCTAATTCTATTTCTTGCCCTCCATGTCATCTAAACCCTATAAATATGTAGGGATCCTAGAACAAGTTTTGGACATCCTGAAGCAGCCAAAGCCTCCCTTCAACCTTCAGAGCAACCTCAGCCTAGGTCAACTCTCCTCGGGATAACTTGAAGACTTTTTTTTTTTTTTTTTTCAGAACAATTTTTTTTTTAAGGATCATACCTAAACTATAACAAAATTGAGAAAAGAAATTCTTCTTCATCCCAATTTCTATTTTTTTCCCTCTTAACTATTTGTCCGTGGACACCCACTCCATGTTGAGTTCCTTGGAATTCATCATAGAGAGGGTTTGGTGTAGGGGACCTCAACATGCAACGGCCTTATCAAGCCGAGCCTACCAGTTTGCCACCCCTACTTATGTCAAACTCCAGAAACTAAAGACACTTGTAGGCAACGAGCTGAAACTAATTGGTCCAAGTTGGGAGATAAAAGCTCAAAATATTCTTCCATGAGGTACCCTTATCTAATCTTCAAGAATATGACATGCTCCTTATAGAGATCGACCAACATTACACAGATGAAGAATAAATCCATGCTCTGGATTGAGTACTTGTGTCCCTTCAATGGTCTACTAATTGAGACCACCATAAATGCAACTTTCAACACCTTCAATCTCCAACCTCTATTATGATAGAGGAAGAGAATGAAGATTTCCTTCAACCTCAAAATGACTGAAAGATACTGATCCTCTCTTTCATCGGACCATCCAACTTGCATGGGTCAGACGGCTTTATTTTGCAAAATTCTTCAACCGTCGACCTGTTTAAAAATTAAGTCATCCATATGGTTCAAGACTTCTTCACTAATGGATCTCCCTCAAATGGAAAAAATCATACTTTTGAGATAACCATCCTTTAAAAAAGAAGGAGCCGACCATCCTAACAAACTATCAACCCATTAGCCTAAGCAAGACAAGAAGCAACTAAACAATATCTCAACTAAAATATCTTAGCAATCTCTTCCAGCATTACTAGTAGAAACTGTTAGAAATCGTGTGGCCTGCCTGCCATGGGCCCACGGCAGATTAAGACACCTAAATTAATCTCCCGCCTAAAGTTTGGCTTGGGATTGTGAGATAGAATCCTGGTTCGGATCATCCAGAGATCCTTAGCAACTATTTGTGAGCCTCGTTGTGCGTTTAATGGCTGGGATCGAATGATAAGAATGCAGATCATGAGGATCTCAAGTTTTTCCTCAGTTGGGTTCTATTCCTATTGGTTTTCTGCAACTGAGGAATGGAGAAGACAAGAAGAGGAAGAAGATGTATTCGCACGATCTAGATCTAGATTTTCATAAAAACAGTAATTTCTGCCATGTAAAAATCCTAGATCGAAACCCCAAACTTGTGCAAAGAAAGAAGCCTGCCAAAGGAAGAAATCCCTCTGAAGACTACATCATTCCAAACCCAAAGCACACTTCAGATCTCAAACAACAAACCCAACTCCTAACACAAACATAAAACAATCACCAATGACCAAAAACCCAACCTGAGAAGCCAAAAAAAAAAACCACCCAAAATCCCAAAATCAACGACATAACTCATACTCATTAAATCACAACAAGATATAAAAGAAAAACCCAGATCAGAAACGCAAGAACAAAGATGGGTATTGAAGAAGCTCACCTCTCCTGACCCGCCGTGTCCCAAATCTGGGCTTTAATCACCTTTCCATCAACGTTCAAGCTCCGCGTGGCAAACTCGACCCCGATGGTCGACTTGGATTCGAGGCTGAACTCGTTCCTCGTGAACCTCGAGAGCAAATTCGACTTCCCAACTCCCGAATCCCCGATCAAAACGACCTTGAAAAGATAGTCGTAATCATCTTCAGCTCTGTAGGCAGCCATCGTCCTTTTATCTTATTCCGAAGAAAAATCCAAACAAGAGAGTGGAGAGAAAGCCAGATTTTTCTCTATTGAGAAAACAGAGAGAAGGATATTTGCAAGGAATGGAGAGAAGAAGAGGGTGTTTGATTCGATTCGATTTGATTTGGTTTTTCCCTCTTCTCCTCCTCTTTTGCTGCTTCGTTTGCAGAAAGAAACAAGAGAGGTTTATCTGTCGGCTTGGCTTGGCTGGTTATGCAAAGGCAATGTGCGGAAAGAGGAGCTGTCCGTTAAAGCTGACAGACAGGACCCAGTCAGGATACTCGAGGGAATTGCAAAATGTGTCGAGTCAGACTCAGTAGCCTCGGATTTAGGAACCCCTTGCTGGTCTGGTCCGGTCTGGTCCAGACTTGCAAATATTGGTTACTGTTATCCGGTGCTTGTCGATGGACTCTGGTCCGAACCGGTTCTGCCCGAGCTCGAGTCAAATGATTCAGAGTTTAGGCTCAATGGGCCAGACTTGAACCCTGGTTTAGAGTCTGACTCTAGGTCTGGATTAGGTCTTCGAGCCTAAGGCAAGTGACCTCTAGTTATAGATAGTTTTTTCTTGGTAAACTTTCAAATAAGACTTTTAAGTTTTTGCCTTGTTTTAAGAAAGGATAAAAGTTCCAAGACTTTTTAAATTAGTTTCTAAATTTTTCAAGAAGTCTTTAATTAAGGACATCCATCTATCTAAAGTTATTTTTTGACAACTTTTTACCTCATTTTTTTTAAATACCTAAATTACCCTATATAGAAATAAGACCCTCCTTTATTTCGTCTATATTCTTCTCTTTTTCTTTTACCACTGTCCTCATGGTGATCAAGAACAACCAGTATCCCCACAGTGATCGGTTGCATGTAGTGGCTGTCGGAATTATGTCATGATTTTAAATGAAAGATAATTTACGTGTTTTAAAAAATACTTGCGTAAAAAAGTCACAAAAAAATACCTTTAAATGATCAGATGTCCTTAACTGAAAACTTAGGGATTAGTTTGAAAAGATTTTAAACTTGTATCCTTTTTTTTTTTTTTTGAAATAAAGCAAAAACTTAAGGTCTTATTTGAAATTCTCCTATTTTATATTGGTACCCTGCTTAGAGCCTTTGGGTGAGGGAATTAGATCTGAGCTGAGGCAGAACAATTTTTGGTGAGGAAAGGTGACTGCTCAAGTTCGAACTATGAGTAGTTAGGTAAGAATTGTCACTTCTTACCACTGGGGTTAAGAGTCCATTCTTTGTTTTAGCTGTATTACTTTAGCTCATTTTGCCTTATCAATAAGGTGAACAATATTTAATCACTCATTATAAATGACACATTCACTACCAAATGTATTGTGGTTACGCAATTGGGGTTGGGGAGTGGTTCAATGCTCTAGTAAACCCCAACATTCACTACCAAATGTAATGTGGTTATGCAATTCCCCCCTCCCCTGGAGCTTTGTATTTGCATGAAGGTTATGTTACGATTGAAAAAAAAGTTTATCAGTTTTTTTTATTATGATTATATTGGTGACAGAGTTTATATTAAAAAAAGAACTAGAGTACATGCACAACACTGATAAAAATAAAAAAAAAACCAAAGATATTGATATAACAAAAAGTCTACACACCCCGACAATGGACCCCGAATGGGAGCCCGACTCCCCATGGGTCCGTTGGATTCCAGGGGCGCCTGGGATCCAACGGACGCTTGGGATCCAACGGACCCCATGGGGAGTTGGGCTCCCATTCGGGGTCCGTGTATGTAGATCCCCTGTTGATATAAAAGCCTTATACAAGTACAAAGGCTTCACCATATGAAGCTATGATTTGTCAGGGTTTATGCCGGGGCCTTTGAGTCTGCCCAATTTACCAAATGGGCTCATTTATAAGCTCAGATCTTGCCCATCAAAGCTTCGACTTGAATTCAAGTCTGCTATAGTTGAGACAGGTGAAGGGGACTAGTCAGAATCAAGATCAACTGCTACACATATGAATCCGAACAATGAACAAACATCATGGGCAGACCCGGCTTAAAACAACAATCCTAAAAAGCCATTTTCTATGTTTTAATATTATTATAAATATTTTATTTAAAATTTATTCTTCTTGCTTTTTGATGCAAAATTACTATAATTAAAATTTTATATTTAAGTTTTGTTAACCTATCTTAAGTCCACCTTCAAAACCCATATGAAAATTTTAGGTCCATCCCTAAAAACTCACATGGAAATCTTGTGTAATAAAATCCAATTACTTATTTAGCTCCACCCCCTATAAATAAAAATCTTGAGTTTGCCACTGGTGGGGCATGGAACATTTTCACCTACGCACAGTGCATACGCACCATGAGTCAAGATCATCCAAGATGGACTTCAAAGGTGTGCCTTATGTATTGGGTGTTCAAATGCACGGCGCTAATATGCATTGTGGGCAAATGAATAAATTCCGTTGGGGGCCCATTGCTTATCTTAAATCTTAATTAGGGATGAAATCTTAAACTATAGATCTATTACAACCACATTATGGATCAAATCTGAATAGGCCCCTATTGAAATAGAATATACAAAAATAATAAGAAAGGCTGGTGAATCAAGTTCATAACTAAATGTATGGTTGAAATTTGATACACATGGACTGCTAGAAATATAATGGTGTGCTAAAATCAATTGGACTCCTAGCAATAGAAATATAATGGGCAGATTTGGAAATATAACAGGCCATAAATGACAAAGGCCCCATGAAAATGTTGATCGTATTTTTTCAAGAGAGAGTTATTATGGGGCCTTACATTTTGGGGAGAGAAAAAAGAGATGGTAATTGACAAGTTTGTTTTTTTGGAATTTCAAAGTTACCTGCTATTATGGGGCTCTTTTTTTTGTCCTTATTTTTTGGGCCTAAAGCAATGGCTTTGTTAGCTTTATGGTAAAGTCGGCCCTGATCTTATCTTTGACCTGCCCATATCGAAAGTTCACCGGTTTACATTAGGATAATGGAGCAAAGTTAGAATTAAATTATAAGATTTGGGCTTATTAGACTTTATCAAGTACATTTATAATTCAAATTCCTACTTAATAAGTGCTTAAGTTCAAATGTGTATATTGAATTATAATAGAACAGGCCCATTTATCCGAAATTGAGTCCATCTCAAATTAAACTCGGATTCAAATCTTAAAGCAGTAAGCTTTTATTCTTCAGTTTTTCTCATCAAACAAAAGTGGATCTTGATATTCAACTCTAGAGCTACATTAATTTAAAAAAAGAAACTCTAGAACTATATTAAAATGTTGTAGAACTTCAATGATTTTCTTTTGAAAACTAAAAGCTTGAAAGTTAAGTATTTTTTGGACATTATGTAATAGAACTTAATAATATATATATATAGGGGCCAGCTCTCCGAAGCTTAAGTTAAGGATAAGGTAAGCTCAAGTGGTGGTGGGGCCCACTTGGGGACCCGCATGGGGATGGAGATGAGGGGGATTTTAAGGACTCCATGGGACCCTCCTCTCTACAAAAAATCAGCCACAATCGTAATTTCTATTATCTCCATATGGGCTCAAAAGTTTAATGGTCAATAGTCCATTCGGAACGATACATAGTCGATCCAACGGTCTTGTAAATTCGGATTTGACTGAAAGTTGGTGGACATGTGCAATTTAGGGGAGGTCATGTGTTTGGTTTATTTGGATGGACCAAAGGTGGGCCCCACAAGCATGAGTTTACGAAATTTTCTCCTAAACTTAAGCTTAGAAGAGCCTTGCTCATATATATATGGAAATGTTCAAGTGCATCCATCCCTCACCATAGGGTAAGGGACACTCCCCTTTTTCGAAAGTTTCAAGTACAAAGGCACTTTTGTACTTTTGGGGAAGATTCTCTTTTATACTTGAAACTTCCCAAAGAGGAAAGTGTTCATCATCGTATGATGAGGGAATCCCTCACTTGAATATTACTCATATAGCAAGGCTCTCCTAAGCTCAAGTTTAAGATAAAATCTCGTAAGCTCATGCTTGTGAGGTTAGCCTTTGGTCCATCCAAATGGACCAAATACATGACCCCTCTAAATTGCACATGTTCACAAACTTTCGGTCAGATCCGAATTTACTGGACTATTGGATCGACTATGTATCGATCCGAATGGACTATTGACCATTAAGCTTTTGGGCCCATATGGAGATGATAGAAATCATGGTTAGGTCTGATTTTTTGCAGAGAGGAATATCCCAGGGAGTCATTGAAATCCCCTCCACCGCCATCCCCATTTGGGTCCCCAGGTGGGCCCCACCACACACTTGATCTTACCTTATTCTAAGCTTGAGCTTAGGAGAGCTGGCCTCATATGTGTATATGAGTAAGGCTCTCCTAAGCTCAAGCTTAGGATAAAATTTCGTAAGCTCATACTTGTAAAGCCAACCTTTGGTTCATCCAAATGGACCAAACACATAACCCCTCTAAATTGCACATGTCCACCAACTTTCGGTTAGATCCGAATTTACTGGACTGTTGGATCGACTATGTATCGATCCGAATCGATTATTAACCATTAAACTTTTGGGCCCATATGAAGATGATAGAAATCACGGTTGAGGCTGATTTTTTATATAGAGGAATATCCTAGGAAATCCTCCCCCCCCCCCCCCCCCCCCCCCCCCCACACCCATGTGGGTCCTCAAGTGGGCCCCACCACACACTTGAGCTTACTTTATCCTAATCTTGAGCTTAGAATAAAATTTCATAAGCTCATGCTTGTGGGGCACACCTTTGGTCCAAATGGACCAAACACATGACCCCCATTAGATTAAACATGTCCACCAACTTTCTGTCAGATCCGAGTTTATTGGATCACTATATTGACTATGTATTAATCCGAATGAATTATTGACCATTATACTTTTGGACACATATGAAGATGATATAAATCACGGTTGGAGCCAATTTTTTGTAGAGAGGAGGATCCCAAAGAGTCTTTGAAATTCCTTCCATCCCTATGTGGGTCCCCAAGTGGGTCCCACCGCACACTCGAGTTTACCTTATTTTAAGCTTGAGTTTAGGAGAGCTAGCCCCATGTATGTATGTATGTATGTATCTATCTAACTATATATATATACATATGTATATGTGTGTGTCAACTACTGACATACGGCATACGCTCACCCAAATCCCTAACCATCCACTGTACAACTTGAAAATGATCCCACATTGTTTCTATAGAAGGAAAGTTTTCACCCCTTTCTATTAAGGAATGAAGCCAAATAATCTCAATTTTATGACAAATCCAGTCCAATGGTTGTTCTTCACTTACCAAAAGGATATAAAGACTTTGTATTTCATCTTCGGTGCCATTGATGGAGTGACGGGCACATGCTTCTCCATACTGATTCGGATGGAATTAGCAGCCAATTGCATTTTGTGTGTAAAAACAGAACATCCACGGTAGTTTGTGGAGTGGTAAAAGAAGTGAGTTTGCTTCCCCGAATTATGTTTGAAACCGCCCCCGATGTTCAGTCAAACACCTCGGATTACCTACTTTATCACAAAAAAAAAAAAAAAAAAAAAAAACTTTAGGTTTGTTAACCTCCACAAATTAATAACGTACTCCATAATTATGGACACTTGAATCACCCGGTCTCGGTGGATGACAGCCACAAAAGGTAAAGAAATCAATTTGGTGGTTGTAACTTATCACTTGATTACGAAACTTAGCTCTTTGATTTTGGAGCTCCAAATTTACCAAATTCAAGTGCAATTCACATTACAACCCATGACAAGTCATGGTGGTTACTTCAGGAGGGTGCGAAATTTTTTAACCCACCACGTTAGCTTATATGCATAATTTACACAGGTGTCGGTTTCAACGCTTTGATCAATGGCCTAAATACATTAGAGTGATAAATGTAATATCCAAATAAAACAGCTGAAATATATATAGACTTCCAGCAAAATCAGTGGGCCACACACAACGCGTGCGAGGTGATCAAGACTCGAGAGAAATTCCAGCTTTCAGAACTTTCTCCTCACCTTGTAGGCAACACGTATGGCCTCAATCAGAACACATGCAACTCATTCATGCACCGTATTGCAAATATCAAACCTATTGAAAAGTATTTAGGTTGTCTCTACTAAACACTTTGGGCATTTTGACGTGAAAATCTATTTTTCAAGTGAAACAAGGCAATTTATTAGGTGTTGGGTTGGCCAGTAGGTTAAAGGAATGCGCCCTTATTTAGGATCACTCGTGTAGCAGTTGTTAAGCTTAAGAAGACCTTATACCAAAAAAAAAAAGCTTTAGAGGACCAAACGAAGAGGAAGTAAGTTGCTTGTTTTGTGCTGGAACATCTTATTGCCTTGTAAAGCACAGACCAGTCAACAGGACCATTATCCACGGATATGAAAAGCAAACAAGATTCATATGTGTATGTGTATTTATATATCTAACTCAGCCCAACATGGGATTTGTAATTCATGTTAGGTTCATGTTAAGTATGTGTAAGTTCTATTCAAATCAGGTTATCCAATTGCCAACACAAGCTCCGGGCCTTCAAAATAACCAAAGCCACCTCGGAAGTTAGGAAGGTGTTAAGAGGCAAGGACGAGAATAGAAATTGAAGAGTGAATTTATATTGATCAGATCCATGCATTTGAAAACTTTTTTTTTTTTTTAAATTAAGAATTTGTATTTTCAAAGAGGGGTTAAAAAGAACAAAAGGATGTGTGATAGCCCCAAAATTGTTTACCTACTCTCTTGACAGAGAAAAGCAAATGAGAGGAGCTAACAACAAAAAAGCCAAACTAGCAGCGAGACCACCTATAAGCCGGGTCAACTAAAAATAGGAAAGTGCGCAACCACGCAAGAGGGGAAGGAAAAGGGCAAAAAATATCGGAAAAGCCAAAAAAACACAACAAAAATACGAGTGAAATGGGCAAAACATAGCAAGTTTAGTTAGCTAATCCAGTTGATAGGCCATTACTTCTGTAGCTGCTGATTCTACAAGAAAGATGGATCCTATCTTTAGATAATTTGTTAAAGGCATCAACTTTCATGTTTTTGATCAAAGCATTTAAAGTCCTAACTTTAAATCTCTGCTGCCAAAAAAATAAGGATGCATCCAAATATGATAGTAAGAGTTTCTTGCGGTCTGACCTTAATTAATTTATATCTTATCAAGCATATGAAACTTGCTCTTAAATATAGTGTGGTGGGCTTGAAAATCACCAAGGGAGTGCTACTTGCCAATAGAACTACGCCTTCATTCAATGGAGCCCTTTTTCATTTTTGTGCTCGTTCCAGGCCATGGTTTCATCGAGGGCCTACATGGTTTTGTAAATTGTCCTTTTTATGTTATGGTGTGTGTTGATATTCAGAGTTTTACTGCCTTGGTGGGCATAAATATACTGATTTGCTTAACATTTTCATTTCAGTGTATCCAATTTATGTCTTTGTGGGTTCGAAACTATACTACCACATTAGGGCTATATGAGATTTATCCGACTTCCCTCTGGACCCGGAGGAATTAATCCAGCCCAAAAGGTTAGGACCTCCGATAGAAAAAAAATAAAATATAAATTCATGCCCTATGGAAATCGTGTTGTTTTGAGTCAACTTTTCCAACTCTTTTAAACAGTCTAGAAGGCCAAAATACAAGGACACAAACCCCGGCTTTACCTTTCCATCAGCAGTGGATATTCAACGACATCTTTAGACATGAATCATGCCCAATGATTCAGTGGTCAAAGAAACGTCTGGCATAGAAAGACTCCATCAAATAAAAGATCCCAAGCAATCAATTTGAGATTCCACAAAGTTCAACGACCACTTTCACATCGTTCTCCAAGCCAGCCATGCTTTTATATAAAACCGTATCCTATGGCTATGACCCAGTCACAGTCCAACCAAAATACAATGGAATGCAGATCCCAGTCCCATTTATTATACATTTCCGCGTGTGATAAGTCTCCATGATTCCACTGTACCCCAAATAATCATAATCCGAACCATTCAAGATGAATGATATCCCTCCCGTGATCCATCTTCAAATTTCAGTTCAATAGAAAGGGTTCCCACTGTCATATCGGGCACACGACTGATAATGGGATTAAGACATATGATTAGTAATATATAAAATTGTGCTAATCACATTTTTAATCATGCTCAATCTAATGACGGGACCCATTTCTACTAAATTGGAATTTAAAGATGAGCATTATGATTATCTTTATTTGTTCCCTACAATAGAGTTCTGCATACTGGAGAAGCACGAAATAGCTGCAACAGAGGATCCGGGCTCATCAGCTAGGGCTCTCTTTGAAGTTGAAGCCACTCACAATCATTGTCCAAATCTCACCCATCTCAAGTTAGCCTGACATCAAACTTCTTGGTATAAAATGTATAAAATAACGGTTAAAACAAAAAATCATACAAGGTGAAATAATTTATTTTACCCTAATCAACATGACAATGGGCTCAATCATTTAGAGAAATCTGGTGGAAGTGTTAAATACACGGCGCAATAATTTTGTCAGGCTTGAAACTTATGGTTGAAACAAATTTGGTGTAGTGTAAATACATGTGGCCATGATTTTGTGAGGTCTGGAAATTTATACGTGGAACTCAGATTCGTCGCATCTCAAAAGCAGATTTAGATGACCCTACGATTCTTGGATGCGTTTCGAACTCCACCATGGGTCCCTCTGGCTGATAATCTTGTAAATGAATGTGATTCCCTCCACTGATATGTCCTCAAATTTCACTTCACTTTCGATCAAAACGAGTCCCACTATAAGATTTATCACATGACTAATCATGTGTTTAATAGAGGGTATTTTCCACAGACAGGATGAAAGAATGCTCCATTACCAAAGCCTGGGCCTGCAAAATCTGTGATGGGGCCATGCATGATGAGTCCTTTATATTAGTGTTCATTGAGGTGGGCCTCACACGGTGGTTCAGTCATCAGTGCACGCAACTTCCTCCGCCTTGTACGCCCGCAATCATGCGTCCCACCCGCGTCCTTTTCCTGGTTTCGTAGCACCACAAATACACGTCGCTCTCATCATTCCTCTCTCCACCAACCAGTCTCTCTCTCTCTCTCTCTCTCTCTCTCTCTCTCTCTCTCTCTATGACTCTCCTTTCTTGGACAGAAGATCCCTTGTTTACCCATCTATATTTATTCTGTAAGTAACAAGTGTTGTTGATTCTCTTTGGTTCAATCAAACTCTTCTCAATGTCCATATCAGAGAACCCATCTCCTTCATTGTCTGTTTCAAACAATAGTAACAACAGTTGTGTTCAAAGGGTCTCAAAGCCCATATCAGATAGACTTCTGGGGAAATTCAGCAATGTGTGTGAAATGGATTTGGACTACGAGGAAAGCGGGTTGTGGTCTCCACCTGTGCAGCGAAGTGCATTCCTGAGCTCGCCCGGCCATGTATGCACGGATGAAGAAATGGAAGCCAAGCTTAAGGCAGTCACTGAGGCCCTTCACAGGCGAAACAAGGCTCGTTTTCATGTGCTGAGCCGAATCCTCATCTCCTTCTCTTCCCCACAAAAACGATTAGAGAGGTGGATGGAGGGAAAGATATGAGATATGACTATGAGCCTTCTGGGCTTTAGAATTTAGATTGTGTTGCTGAGACTTTTGTTCTTGTTTGAGTGTTCTGTTGGACTTGGAATTGAGTAATTGTACATATTTCTTTGGATTTCTTTTTCTTCTGTTCTATAGTAACCAACCAAGAAAAAAAAAGAAAAAATCTCTGATCTCTGTGTGTGCTAACTGCTGCTTTGACATGGGTGCCGGCCTTGAACACAACTGAACACATGTCACATTATTTGGATTATCCTACTTTTTTTTTTTTTTGTGACATTTTGGATGACCAATTGCGTACATCGATCCTCTATGGTTGATTTAATAATTTCTGACACCATTATATAAATGACATTAGTTTGCACAATGTGTAGTTATTAAAATTTGAAGACTAGCAAGGTCTGGGATCATATGATCTGTTTTAAGCTTCACATTCAACTGATCGATGTTGAAACTTTTTTACCTAATCGATGTTCGTCTAGGGCTGCGGATGGCCTGGATTAGGCCCAAGGTTGGCCCATTTAGTTATTGCACCAATTTTTGGGTCCAGTCTACAGACTTGAAAATGAAGCCCAGCCCCCAGCCCATTTACAAAATTTACTCCCATAATGATGAGTAGGTTGGGCCGAGTTGGGCTTTCAAACATATATATATATAGGCCTAAGTCCAGGCCATTTAACTATTGTGACAGAAAACTATATCCAGTTATATCCTATGGGGCTTAACATAGAGCCATAATTAAATCTAATGCTGGTTTGGCTTGGATGGGCCTGACCCATGAGCATCCCTAAGAATTTGGTAGGCCTAATTCTTCATGTAATCACGTGCTAATGGGGTGTCGTGAACTTGCACACGTTGCATTGTCCAAATAACCCATTTTTTAGCAACCCATTTTTTTTTGGCTTTCATACTTGAGCCCACCTTTATCCACACCAATTTATTTACTAACACTAGCCTCCCTTGAATTTCATTGGAAGGGAAGAACTAGACAGACCTAAGAGTTTGCAAAATGTCAACCCCATTGTATCATCCAATCCCCCTGTTTTGCAGTTGTTAATAATTAATGTTCTTTAAAAGACAAGTTTTTTTTAACTTTCATTTAACTTAATTAATCTGGATGGCGAGCAGTGGTTGCAAGTGCCCAACACTTATTGGATTGTATATTGGGTGCTCCAACGTACAATCCCTTGTAGAGCTAATGAAAGATCAAGGCTATTGAGCACATTAAGCTACAATATCTTAGGAAGATGTAAATTACTTGAATTCGGATCCTCTGAGTGATCTTACTTATGGTAATCGTCACGGTCCGCCACGTCACCGTGGCAGCTCATGCATTGAACAGGAGTAGGCTACCCACGTGCATGACAGACTGCCCACGGTAACATAGCAAGTCGTGATTGGTCCACTCGGCTCACCGTAGGGTAGACCCTCACCAAAGCCGGACTCAAATTACTTCAGTCCACATTTCAATCAATGTGTACCTACTTTGGGATATCCATGCCAAATCGGTTTGATTGAAATGTGTCTTTTTCAAAGCCTATTTCTTAGAAAACCATAGGAAAATGCCAAACCTTCAATGAAGATCTCGCTTGCAAATTAGAAAATACATTCATGTGAGTTTCAACTCTCTAATACCTGTTTACCAGAAAAAGAAAAATACTCTCATGCCAGTGTGATCATGCTTTTGAGTATGCATCAAAGTGTGTGCACATGATTGTACTTGTTGAAAGCAAAATAAAGGAGTAATGTACCCTTTTGCTTTCCAATTATATTGACTCACTTCTGGATCCAGAAAAGGAAGCACCTAGTTTTAGGAACAATTAAAAGTCTAACCAATTTGAAGCCCTTGTCTGATAAGCCATTTTGTTTGCAATAAATTGATTTTAGTTGTGTTCTAAGAACCGTATCCATTAAAGTGGCTAAAATTGAACAAACAAAGGTGAAAATCTACAAATGTTTATCAAATAATCTCCTCTTTGCTGGAAAATAAAGACCTAGCCATGATCAAAGTAAATTGAGTTATAGGAAAGTCTCTTCCCATTACATCTCCACCTTGTACACTGAGAGAGAGAGAGAGAGAGAGAGAGAGAGAGAGGAATGTTACAACATCAGAAAGGAACAAAAGAGGGAGAGGGAGATAGAGAGAGAGAGGAATGTTACAACATCAGAAAGGAACAAAAGAGGGAGAGGGAGAGAGGAATGTTACAACATCAGAAAGGAGCAACTGATAATGCTAAAACTTCAGAAAGTTACAATCCCCTCATCTGGGTCCAGATAGGATTGATGCCACTGGAGGAGCTGAAATGCCCGAATCAGCTTCTGTCTCAGGAATTGCTGGATACGAAGTCAAGAAGCTGTAGTCCAGGATTGGTTCCATATCCACAATACCTTCTAAAACCTTAACCACCGTCGACATGGAAGGCCTTTTGGTGAAATCACTTTGCAAACACCAGACTCCAAGTTTGATCATTTTCACAGCCTCTTCTAAGTGGAGCTGCATATCCTCACTATGCTTATCGACTATACAATGCAATCCATCGTCCTCTCCATTTCTTTTCACTAGATTAAGTAGATGGACACTCTCTTCAGGGTTAGAGTAATCCAAATTCTTTCTCCCACAAACTATTTCTAGGACGACGATTCCAAAGCTATAGACATCAACTTTCTCCGTGATCTTTGAGCTTAGCCATTCAGGCGCTAAATACCCACGGGTGCCTCTCATTTTGGTCATCACTTGGCTTTGATCCCTGTCGATCAGCTTAGACAAACCAAAATCGGAAATTTTGGCATTGAAGTTCTCATCTAAGAGGATGTTTTGGGGCTTGATATCTAAATGGGCGATCCGCTGCCTACATTCTTCATGGAGATAAGAGAGTCCCTTTGCGACATCAGTGATAATGTTCCATCTAGTTTTCCAATCGAGCACATGCCCTTCGTTCTTGTGGAATACCCATTTGTCCAAGGACCCATTGCACATGTACTCATAAACCAAGAGCCGAAACGATTTCTCAGCGCAGAATCCAATCAGTCTCACCATGTTGAGATGATGAATGCTACCCACGGTTACCACTTCTGCTAGAAATTCCTTCTTACCTTGACCAATGTTGTCCAGGCGCTTCACCGCAACTCGTGTGCCATCGTCACCCAGAGTTCCCATAAAGACAGACCCAAATCCTCCTTGTCCAAGCTTTGTACAGAAATTCTTGGTAGCAGCTCTCAACTCTTCATATGTGAATCTCGCGGGTATTCCAGGTACTTGATCAAAACAATCCTCCTCTTCTTCCTCCATAACTTTTCTCTTCTTCACCAGTACAATAAAGATGCCAATTATGAGAAATGCACCAAATATAGCTCCAAGAATGGGTCCCACTACTTTAGCAGTTCCACCGGTTTTCTTCTTGGAAGGATTAGTACTTGCTGATGATGAGGGGATCTGCACCTTGATAAATGCAGAAGAATTATACTGGGTGATCTCTCTCTGATTGCTCATAAGTGAAAACAGCTCCGAAGGTAAGAAGCAGTCACCATCTGAAATATTCCCACCATACCTAAAAAAAGCAGCTTTGCAAGGACGGTTCTTCAGGCATGCTTGCTTGCAACTCTCTACATCTGTTCCCTTGAGAACAGAGGATTGACTATCTATGTAATTGAAATAAGAAATGTCTTGGAGATGTAGAAGGCCAAGACTTTGGGTGAATTGATGAGATAGTATCGTTGTTTCATAACATCCAAGATCGGGCCGTTTAGAATTAACTGGCAGAAAGTAGCTAATATTTGCATAGTTTCCTATTGGACAACTGCATTGCCCATTCGTGCAAATTCCATAATTGCCACAGACAGTAGGATAATTGCACTCACCTAAATCTCCTGTCAAGAGATCCGCCACCACGGCCCACTGAGTTGTCCATTCATAGGCTCTCAAGTGCCCATCTGATTCCAACCTTATGTACTGAGTTGATGATGGTAGAGGAATGCGCCTAAATTCGATATTTAGAAAGTACGAGTTATCATCATCCCACAAAAGTGTAAGAAAGCCATCATGGATTATCACATATGGTTCTCCGTTCTTCTTAGTGCTAGGGACTCCGTAGTGACGATAGGCTTGTGGAGGATTAGACTCAGCAAAAGCATACAAGCCATCAGCACTAACAGACAGATAAAACAACCCCTGTGACCAATTAGATGCAGAAACACGAGCTGTTAGCCTTTGTCCGGCCATTAACTTTTGCTCGGGAAGCAACGTATCGGTCGGATGTTCAAAAGATTGCCAAACTATGCTGTTATTTTTTCCGAAGAGCACTAAATTTCCGGTTTCTAAGATGGTCATTCCAATAACAGACTTACCAGATGTGTTGGTAGACCAGGCCACCGAACCATCTACGTTGTGCAGGACTAGATCTCCTTCTTGGGTTAGATGCAGAGTTGCATTTTCTCCAACGGGATTGTTCGGGTTGGCGGACCAAACTACTTGCGGAAAGCCTACTTCAATCTCGGGGATGGTGACAAAGCCCACGCCATGGAACTGGATTAGGAAGACGGAGAAAAAGTAGGAATCGCAGGACCCGTTGCAGAAGAAACCACAACCAAAAGGAGTTCTAATGGTTCCTCTGAGTAGTATGGACCTGACCATTGAGCCGTCTGGGGAATTCGTGATGTTGGTAATTGAGGGGTTGTTTGTCCACAGAGTAGAGAGATTGACACTGGGATAATCTAAAGCTTGAGCATCATGGGAAAAAGAAAAAGAGAAGACTAGCAGAATGCAAACTGCCCATCTCAAAGCACATGTATCCATGGATAATGGCTTGTCTTGCAAATTCAGGACGAGATTACAAGTCCCTTCTAAATAACCACAGAGAGAGAGAGAGAGAGAGAGAGAGAGAGAGAGAGAGAGAGAGAGAGAGGTGTTAGTATGGTTTACTAGTTTTAGGAAGATGACAATTGGCGAGCTATCAATTGGGTTGATAGAATAATTTCATGGGCATTTGCAAGAAAAGGTCATCGGCCGGAAGCCTATGTTTTCAAGTGCCGTCCGAGGATACAAAAATCCATTTGCTGCCGGCTGCACCTACAGGCATACGTCGGTCTATACATGCATGTATAAAACCCAGTCAAGAATCTTTTCGCGGATTTACCATAAAAATGAAACAATCTCTACATCGATTATCAGGTGATAGATTTTATTTTCCCAACCAGTCCGACAGAATTAACCAAAAAAATGAAAAATAACTAACCCTGTGCATGTGTGTGAGTTTCACGGGGATTAGTCCTGTCTGGTTATATACCACGGGGAGCTTATCATAAAAATATGTATGAGGCATAATACAAATACACTTTTTTAAGCACCATTCCCACACACAATTTATGCATCACATGTATAAATTAACGAAAACAAACATAATAACGTATAAATATTGTGCATGTGAATAATTTACGTATGCAAACAAACGGCCCCATAGGAAAATGCCAAGCTTGCAACGAAGATCTTGCATTTTCATATGAGTTTCAACTCGATTTCATGCATGTGTAACCATGCTTTCTTGTGGGCATCAAACCGTATTAAAAAAGTGTAACTAGCTAGCTCTAGCTCATGTGTTGTGGTCCCATTTATATCTGTGAAATTTAATTCAGAGGAATCTAAGAAATATCTTCTAATCAGCGTGGCTAAAATTTAAAAAAAAAAAAAGAAACAATAGTGAAGATCTTTAAATAGTCATCAAATAATCTCTTCTTTGGTGGAAAATGAATACCTAACTATGACCACAGTAAATTAAATCACAAGAAAGTCAAGTTCCATCTACATCTCCACCTTGTATCATTCACCTCTCACCTCTATAATATTCCTTCTTTTGGACCCACTTTATCATGAATTTTTAGGAATTCAATTTCATACTAGCAAATAGACCCTTTACATTTAGGATTGATAATGTCACATTAAAAGAGAACAATCACATTAAAAGGGAATAAATAATCTTTAACTTTCTTGTGATAGAACCAAGCAATTCAAAAGAAATAACGGCCAATGTGCGCCTACTTTGGGATATCCATACCATATCAGTATGATTGGATCGAAGATGTAAATTTTTCAAAGCTTATTTCCTAGAAGACCATTACTGCAATGATGATCTTGGTTGCAAATTATAAAATACATTCACATGAATTTCAAGTTTGCTAATATTAGTGTAACCATGTCTGAGTGTTTCTTAAACTGAGTGTACATTTTTTTCCCTTAAAAGGTAAATTTCATAGCAAAGGAATAACCCCCGAAGAGTTACAACAGAGCCAGCCAACAGCAGGAAGTCAAAATGTACACTCAGTACATTAGGTTAGATGAGACCAAGAGAAAGTAGTAGAGCCTGAAGGTGCAGACCTTGGAACGGTTTGGTCATTTCCCCAAGAGAGAAGAGAAGGTGCTCATGCAAGAGGGCTTGGATTCTTGGCATAGGGGGCCTAATGTTTCTGAATGTAGCATCATTCTTAGCTGTCCAAAGGGAGTAGATAACATACAAGAAGGCTGTTGTGAGGTTTTCAGTAGCCCAAAGGCAGTTTGCCGAAGCCCCTTGCCAACCCCAACCCAATTTGATAAGCGAAGCATCATTAATCTCAGAAGTTTTCCTCATCCCTAGCCCACCTTCCAGCTTCGGCAGACACACAATATTCCAATTTACACAATAAAGCTATTTTTGAAGGCGTATTCCCAGACCAAAGAAAATATCTCATCCTTTCAATAGCATTACAGATTGAGATTGGAAGGGGCAGCACCGACGTTAGGTGAATTGAAATATTAGCTAAGAAATGCTTAATGAGGATTAAGTGCCTGTTTGTTTGCATGAAATTGATTTTAGAGGCATTACAAGAAATATATTCCAATCAAAGTGGGTAAATTTGAACAAACAAAGAAGAAATCCACAAGAGGCCATCAAATAATCTCTTCTTTGATGGAAAATGATTATGTAACTACGAACACGATAAATTAAATCACAAGAAAGTCAGGTCCCAGCTACATCTCCACTCGCCCCTTATTTTTTTTAATATTCCTTTGGAACCCACATTACCATGAATTTCTAAGAGTTCAATTCATTCCCAATTGATAATGTTCATCTGAAAGGAACATTCTTTGTAGAAACACCCTCGGACCCTGCGCCAAAAAAAAAAAAAAAATTTCTTTAAATCTCTTGTGGTAGATTTTTACATATCAAAATAAATAATGGCCAATCATCAATACTCACCAGTTGTAGAATTCCTACCTCATCTGGGTCCTGATAGGGTCGATGCCACAGGAGTTGAATTGCCCGAATTAGCGCCTGTATTGGCAATTGTTGGAGATGAAGTCAAGAAGCTGTAATCTAGGATTGGTTTTAAATCCACGACACCTTCTAAAACCTTAACAACCGCTGACATGGAAGGCCTTCTGGTGAAATCACTTTGCAAACACCAAACTCCAAGTTTGATCATCTTCACAGCTTCTTCCAAGTGGAGCTGCATGTCCTCACTATGCTTATCAACTATACAATGCAACTGATCATCCTCTGCATTTCGTTTCACCAAACTGAGCAGATGAACACTCTCTTCAGGGTTAGAGTAATCCAAGTTCTTTCTCCCACAAATTAGTTCTAGGACGACAATCCCAAAGCTATAAACATCAACTTTCTCCGTGATCCTCGAGCTTAGCCATTCAGGAGCCAAGTACCCACGAGTGCCTCTCATTTGGGTGATGACTTGGCTTTGATCCCTGTCAATCAGCTTAGACAGCCCAAAATCTGATATCTTAGCATTGAAGTTCTCGTCTAAAAGGATATTTTGAGGCTTGATATCTAAATGAGCGATCCGCTGCCTGCAATCTTCATGGAGATAAGAGAGTCCCTTCGCAATATCAATGACAATGTTCCATCTAGTTTTCCAATTGAAAGCTGGCCTCTCGTTCTCATGGAATATCCATTTTTCCAACGACCCATTGCACATGTACTCATAAACTAAGAGCCTGAACGATTTCTCTGCGCAGAATCCAATCAGTCTCACCATGTTGAGATGATGAATGCTACCTATGGTTTTGACTTCTGCAAGAAATTCCTTCTGACCTTGACCTATGTTTTCCAGGTGCTTCACTGCAACTTGTGTGCCATCAACCAGAGTTCCCTTAAAGACTGACCCAAATCCTCCATGTCCAAGCTTTGTACAGAAATTCTCTGTAGCCACTCTCAACTCTTCATATAAGAATCTCACGGGCATTCCGGGTATTTGATCAAAAGAATCCTCCTCTTCCTTCTCTATAACTCTCCTCTTCCTCACAAGAGCAAAATAAATGCTAATTATGAGAAATAAAACGAATATAGATCCAAGGACGGATCCAATTATTTTAGCAGTTTGAGTAGTTTTCTTGCTAGAAGGTGAGAGCGGTGTCCAATACTCACTTGGTGGTGATGACGGAGTCTGCACCTTGATGAATGCAGAAGAATCATAACCAGTCTTCTCTCTCTGATTGGTCATTAGTGAAAACAGCTGTGAAGGTAAGAAGCAGCTGCCGTCTGAAATATTCCCATCATACTGAAAAAAAGCAGCTTTGCAAGAACAGTTGTTCAAACATGCTTGCTTGCAACTCTCAACACCTGTTCCCCTGAGAACAGAGGAATTGCCATCCATGTAATTGAAGTAAGAGATGTTCTGGAGATGTAGAAGGCTATGACGTTGAGTCAGTTGGCAAGATAGCGGCGTAATTTCATGACATCCAATACTAGGTTGTCTAGCATTAATTGGCTGAAAGTAGCTGACATTTGCATCATTTTCGCTAGGACAACTACATTGCATGTTCAAGCAAATACCGTAATTTCCACAGATCGTCGGGTAATTGCACTCGTCTTTATGATCTGTTAGGAGATCTGCCACCCCGCTCCACCCATGGTCCCATTCATAGACTCTCAAATGCCCATCTGGTTCCAACCTCATGTACTGAAATGATGATGCTGGAGAAAAATCAAGTCCAAAGTCGGGAGCGCTCAGCTCAGCCGAAAAAATGTAAAAAGCAAGAGTGCCATTCATGAATATCACATAGCTTGGTTCTCTGTTCTTCTTAGTGCCAGTGACTCTGTACTGACGATAGGCTTGTGGGGGATTAGATTCAACAAAAGCAAATAATCCCTCAGCTGTAACAGTTAGATATAACAGGCCCTGTGTCCAATTCGAATCGGAAACACTAGCAGCAAGCCTTTGTCCGGCCATTAACTTCTGCCCAAGAAGCAAGGTATCCGTCGGATGATCAAAAGATTGCCAAACTGTGCTATTGTTTTTACCAAGGAGTACTAAATTTCCGGTTGGCAAGATAGTCATGCCAATAACAGACTTACCAGATGTGTTAGTAGACCAGGCAAGAGAACCATCTGCATTGTGTAAGACTAGATCTCCTTGGTCAGTTAGATGCAGAGTTGCATTTTCTCCAACGGGATTGTTTGGATTGGCAGACCAAACTACTTGTGGACTTCCGGAGGTGGCCCCTATGAAAAAGACGGAAAAAAGGAATGAATCGCAGGTCCCGATGCAGAAGAAACCACATTTAAAACCAGAATCCAAGCCGCTTCCATCGAGTATAATTCTGAATTCAGAGCCATCATTGAAAGACGCGTTGTTGGTGGTAATTGAGGGGTTGTTTGTCCAGAGGGTAGAGAGATTTGCAGTAGGATGAAGTTGAGCATCAAGAGAGTAAGAAAAAGAGAAGAGTAGGAGAATGCAAACGACCCATCTCAAAGGACATGTATCCATGGCTTGTCTTGGAAATTGAAGAGAGAGGGGGTGTTAGTACGGTTTACTAGTTTTATAAAAAAAAATGACAACTGGTGGGTTTGAACTTTGAATTTGATTGAATAGCAATATGTAACTCTCTGTAGTCTGTACAGAAGTGAGGTAGAAAATCAAGGTGTGATACTTTCATGGGCACTTGTAGGATAAGGTGTTAATGGAGCATTCCAGCGAGGATGTGAGGAATATGATTTAACCTTGTGACATATGGGTATGCATCGCCAGCTGGAGGTCCACTTTTTTTTACTGCCTTCGGTGGATCCAAAATTCATCTGCTGCCGGCCGCACCCACAGACAAACTATGTGTCTCAGTCCACAATCTTTAGGCGGATTTACCAAACAATAAAAAGAGAGAGAGACAAAAAAACAGTAGGAGAGGAAAGGATTTCAAATGAAGAAATCATTTAAAAAGATCGGCAAGGGCAATCTATTGAAATTTTGAGTCACTCAAAAAAGAAAAAAATTTTCTTTATTTTGAACGGTTTGGATTGCGTTGGTTCCATTGTAGAGTCCTACTCTTTCAAATCAGGAATTTCTCCAAGTTCAAACCTAAAGGGGTTTATATTAAAGCCTTTCTAAGGCATGCACTCTCTAGACTCTTACCTGGCCGTTGTAGGCCATGCCATGATAGGGCCCAGGCCAGGCCTAGAGCCTGAAAAAAGGAAATCCAATTTTAAAAATTCTCACACTATGCGAGTGCAAACTTGACGTTAACCCTCGTATCTGTGAGCTTGCGACCGTCAATGCAATGCAACAAGTAATATAGTGGTGAATGAAAGTTTTAGTTCACTACAATCTAACTTAGGATGGTGGCTAGGCAATTATTTACTATCCAAGAAAAGAGTATTTGATGGTATTGGAGAATCTTATCTTTTGACTCATCAATGTTAGGCTATTGATAAAATGCATTGCACTGAATTCTTATTAATCAAATATTGAATGAACAAATGAATTGCAATGGGCAGGTAATTCAAGTGGGTCTTTTTCTTCAAAAGAGGCTTGGCAGCAGGTTCGTTCAAGATCAAACTCAGTCCCCTGGGCAAAGACGGTTTGGAGCAAGCTTGTGCACCATAGAACTGCTTGCTTAATTTGACGTCTCCTTCATCGCAATACTCCAATGCAATCTTGGGCCCAATCTGTTGGAATAAATTTGGCCTCTAGATGCCCTATCTGCAAATCCCAAATAGACTCAAATTGTCACATCTTCTTTGCTTGCAACCACTCAACTCCTCTTTGGAATTGGACTCATCGGTACGGTAAGCTTCGGTGTTCGGTTCCCTCTGCTGCCAGTCTTTGGACAGCTCTATCCCTTGGATTAGATGAGATCAAAAGAAAGTGCATGGCTTCAATTTTCTTCCAAATCCTCTTTACAATTTGGTTTGCCAAGAATGAAGCCACCTTCAACAGCAATCTCATCTCCCTTATCAGGTTGAAGTGTCTTTTTCTGCACCGTCTAATGGACTTTTATCATGCAGTGCCTTCAACTATCATGGTGCCTTTTCTGCAACATTCCCTCATGAATGCCACTTAGCCCTTCCAATTTGGAAAGCCTTGCCTTTGGCCTCTTCAGTCTTTTCTTACTCTTTCAGTAATGATTTGCTGTTTATCTTCTTTCTTTTTTGCTAGTTTATGAGTTTGTGTAGTGTTAATCTTTGGGTTCTTTTTGGAGGCTCTATGCCTATGTATTCTTCCCCCCTTTTATTAATATTCATTTTTCCATTAAGCAAAAAAAAAAAAAAGAATCCTATAAAAATAAATTCTCTCGTGATTTCCTATTCTATCGAACATGTGGCTACCTCAAGCTTATGTACTGTGGACAAGTTTGGTTTGGGTTAAACTGAATTTAGAGGAATCTAAGAAATGTATTCCAATTAAAGTAGCTAAAACTGAGAAAATAAAGGTGAAAATTCATAAATGATCATCAAATAATGTTCTCTTTGGTGGAAACTGAGTGCCTAACTATGACATAGTAAATTAAATCATAGGAAAGTCAACTTACATTTTAATCTCCACCTTCTATAATTTATCCCTAAGACTTTTTATTATTCCATCTTCGGAACTCATTTTACCATGAATTTCTAAGAATTCAATTCCATGCAAATAAATGGGAGGACGGAAAACGTTACATTAGATAGGAACAATCTTTAATTTTCATGTGGTAGACTGAAACAGTTCGAAAGAAATAATGGCCGATCAACAGCACATTTGTAGAATTCCCACCTTCATCTGGGTCCCGATAGGATTGATGCTACAGGAGTTGAAATGCCCAAATTAGCGCCTGTATTGGCAATTGTTGGAGATGAAGTCAAGAAGCTGTAATCTAGGATTGGTTTTAAATCCACGACACCTTCTAAAACATTAACAACCGTTGACATGGAAGGCCTTCTGGTGAAATCATTTTGCAAACACCAAACTCCAAGTTTGATCATCTTCACAGCTTCTTCTAAGTGGAGCTGCATGTCCTCACTATGCTTATCAACTATACAATGCAACCGATCATCCTCTGCATTTCGTTTCACTAAACTTAGCAGATGAACAATCTCTTCAGGGTTAGAGTAATCCAAGTTCTTTCTCCCACAAACTATTTCTAGGACGACAATCCCAAAGCTATAAACATCAACTTTCTCCGTGATCTTCGAGCTTAGCCATTCAGGAGCCAAATACCCACGAGTGCCTCTCATTTGGGTCATGACTTGGCTTTGATCCCTGTCAATCAGCTTAGACAGCCCAAAATCTGATATCTTAGCATTGAAGTTCTCATCTAAAAGGATATTTTGAGGCTTGATATCTAAATGAGCGATCCGCTGCCTGCATTCTTCATGGAGATAAGAGAGTCCCTTCGCAATATCAATGATAATCTTCCATCTAGTCTTCCAGTCGAGCGTAGGCATTTCGTTCTTACGGAATATCCATTTGTCCAAGGACCCATTGCACATGTACTCATAAATTAAGAGCTGGAACGATTTCTCTGGACAGAATCCATTCAGTCTCACCATGTTGAGATGATGAGTGCTGCCTATGGTTTGGACTTCTGCCAAAAATTCCTTCTTACCTTGACCCATGCTGTCCAAGCGCTTCACCGCAACTCGCATGCCATCACCCAGAGTTCCCATAAAAACAGATCCAAATCCTCCTTGTCCAAGCTTTCTTACAGAAATTCTTTGTAGCAACTCTCAACTCTTCATATGAGAATCGTGCAGGCATTCCAGGAACTTGATCAAAACAATCCTCATCTTCTTTTGCAACTTTTCTCTTCCTCACAAGTACAAAACAGATGCTAATTATGAGAAATACACCCAATAGAACTACAAGAACTGATCCCACTACTTTAGTTGTTTGACTGATTTGCTTACTGGAAGGTGGGAGTATTACCTCATTCCTTGTTTCAGCACTAGGACTTGCTGAGGATGAGGGAATCTGCACCTTGATAAAAACAGAAGAATTGGTTGCTCATAAGTGAAAACAGTTGTGAATGTAAGAAGCAACTGCCATCTGAAACTACCCCATTATACGCAAACAAAGCAGCTTTGCAAGAACAGTTCTTCAGACATGCTTGCTTACAACTCTCTACATCTATTCCCATTAGAACAGAGGAATTGCTGTATGTAATTGAAATAATAGAGGTCTTGGAGATGTAGTAGGACATGAGTTTAGGTAACCAGGCAAGATAACGGCGTAGTTTCATAACATCCAAGATTCGGTTGTCTAGCATTTAATGGCAGAAAGTAGCTAACATTTGCATCATTTTCTCTAAGACAACTGCATTGTCCGTTCGAGCAAATCCCATAATTACCACAGACAGTTGGATAATCGCACTCGTCAGGAGAATCCTCTTAAGAGATCCGCCGCCACCTCCCACCAACCTCTCCATTCATAGACTCTCAAATGCCCATCGGGTTCCAACCTCATGTACTGAATTGATGATACTAGAGGAACAGAAAATTCCATGTTGGGTGAGCTCGGCTCAGCTGACAAAATGTAAAGAGCAAGACTGCCATTCTTGAATATCACATAGCTTGGTTCTCTGTTCTTCTTAGTGCCAGTGAATCTGTACTCATGATAAGCTTGTGGGGGATTAGATCCAGCAAAAGCAAATAATCCCTCAGCTGTAACAGCTAGATAAAACAGGCCCTGTGTCCCCTTCGAATCAAAAACACTAGTCGTAAGCCTTTGTCCGGCCATTAACTTCTGCCCAAGAAGCAAGGTATCCGTCGGATGATCAAAAGATTGCCAAACTATGCTATTATTTTTACCAAGGAGCACTAAATTTCCGGTTGGTAAGATAGTCATGCCAATAACAGACTTACCAGATGTGTTAGTAGACCAGGCCACAGAACCATCTACATTGTGTAGGACTAGATCTCCTTCTTGGGTTAGATGGAGTGTAGCATTTTCTCCAACAGGAATGTTTGGGTTGGCGGACCAAACTACTTCCGCATGAACTCGCTCGGTTGTTATGAAGACGGAAAAAATGAATGAATCGCAGGTCCCGTTGCAGAAGAACCCACAGGCAAAACGGGGACCAAAGGTTCCACTGAACAGTATGGATCTGATCCTAGAGCCATCGGTGTAAGCCACGTAGTTAGGCCTGTCAATGGGACGGGTTGAAACGGGTAGAAAGCCCGGCCTGGCCCGGCCCAAGCCCGAAAATACAGGGCTTTATAAAAAAATTTGAGCCCAGTGGGTTGGGCTTGGTCAATAATTTTAAAGCCCGGTCAAAATGGGACTGGGACTGGGCAGAGGATGCCCAGCCCGTTCAGGCCCGGCCCGGCCCGCTCCAAATTAATTTTGATAAAAAATATATATTACCTAAATTGTCCCTCATAAACAGTAAAAAAACGACTAGTTAGGAGGGGCATTCTTGTAACTGCGCCCTCCATCAGTCCATCTCTTTTATAAGACGTTGCAAGTTCTAAAAACATCTCACACTCAATCGCTCTTCTGCCTCTTCTGCCCAAGATTGGTTTAGTCATGACCCAACTAGTGATGGTGATTTAGATAATGATGGGAATGCACTAATTGATGTTTTAGACATATTAAAAGAAAATTAATTTCTGTTGATTTCTTTTTTATATTACTTGATCCATATAGGATACTTATTCTCATTCATTTTATTGATTTTCTGATTTTCTACTTAAAAAAAAAAGTTTTTAACTGATGTTACATCACTTTAACTTGACTCATATAGGATACTTATTCTCATTCATTTTATTGATTTTCTGATTTTCTACTTAAAAAAAAAAAGTTTTTAACTGATGCTACATTACTTTAACTTGACTCATATAGGATACTTATTCTCATTCATTTCTATTGATTTTCTGATTTTCTACTTTTACCCGGAAAAAAAAAGGTTTTAATCATTCCTACATTACTTGGCCCATATAGCATATAGTATACTCATTCATTTCTATTGATTTTTTTATTTTCTACTGTCACTAGCAAAAACAAAAAAGTTTTTAACTCCGCCATGTTGCTTGTTGCATTGCATTGCCGGTCCCAAGTCTGGAAAAAAGAGGAGGGTTTAAAGTCAGATTCACGCCGGGTGTCTGGTGACAGTAGGAATAATTAGATAATATTTTGCTTATCTCCAGGATCGGGCTAAGCCCAGGCCCGGCCCTGTCCCAGCCCGGGCCCGTACGGGACGGGATTAGATGTAAGCCCGTTCAATTTAGGGTCGGGATTGGACAACACCTGACAGGCCCGTCCTATTTTCGGGACGGGATTGGACAACCCAAGCCCAAGCCCGGCCCGGCCCATTGACAGGCCTACACGTAGTGGGTTGTTGAGGGGCTGTTTGTCCACAGAGTAGAAATATTTGCACTGGGATAATCAAATTGTTGAGCAGCATCAAGAGAGTAAGAAAAAGAGATGAGTAGGAGAATGTATACGACCCATCTCAAAGGACATCTATCCATGGCTTGTCTTTGAAATTGAGGATGAGATTACAGGCTCCTTTGAAATAACCTGTGCGTGTGTGAAGTGTAATCACTATTTACTAGTCTTGGAATGATGAAAACTGGTGGGTTTGATTGAATATTAATAACGGAGCATCAGAGGTACTCACACTAGTCAAGGTAGAAAATCAAGGTATGGTAATTTCATGGGCACTTGTAGGCTAAGGTGTTAAATGGAGCATTGGAGGAATATGATTTGATCTTGTGACATGGGTATGTATTGCCGGCTGAAGGTCCATGTGGATCCAAAATCCATCCCCTGCCGGCTGCACCCACAATTAATTATAAGAGTCTCAGTCCGCAATCTTAAGGTGGATTTAACAAAAGAATAAAAATAAATGAGTAGAGAGAATCAAGGACGGTCTCGCGGTGGACTTTGAGAAATCATTAGTTGGAGGGGAAACTCCTTTTAATGCCCATCTATTGAAAATAAAAGTGCCCAGAGCGTGGAGTGAAAATTTCATATGAAAAATATTTTTGAAGGAGATAATGCGACGTTAGAAACAAGGAACGGAGCAAAATGATAGGCCCATTCTTTCTTGTTGTAATTATGATAAAAAGTGAGGAAAGATATTTTACAAGACTAAAAAACCATAATCATATCAATTAGACTGAACTAATTTAATGCCCTTCGGTCATTCATAATCATTACTTTTTTTATCATGAACTTGCCCTTTGGTCTCCACCCGCTCATGGTGTGTTCAAGTTTGATGTGAATGGTGATGCACGAGAGAAATTGGAATTGGTGGGAATTGAAGGTGTTCTTCGGAATAGCAAAGGGGATGTCTTGTTTATATTTTCAAAAGCGCAGAGGTTTTGGCTATTTTGGAAGCGGTTCGATGCTTTACAAGATGCTTCCAAGGTGATTTTATGGTGGAGAGTGATTCCTCTAATGTGATTGCTTGGTTGTCTAATAGAAAACCTTTTCTTTGAAAATTTCAATTCCTCTTTAACAAAATTCGATCTTTCACTACTATTATTAATGTTGTCTTCCGTCATGAGGTTAGAACAACAAACAGTATGGCTGATGCTTTAGTCAAACAAGGGGTGGAGAGATCCTTGGGAGGGTTTTATTATGTAATTAGGGTAGGGTGGGGTACAATGCTCTTGTACCCTTTAGTTTGATTTTCTTCTCTCTTTCTTTTCATGCGTTCTTGCCTCATTGTTGTTTGTCCTTTTGTATTCTCTCTTTCTCTTAAAAAAAGCTTCAGTTAAAAAAAAAAAAAAAACGAACATGCCCTTATGTGATAGGTGTTTTTTTTTTTTTTTTTTTTTTTAAAAAAAACTTTGTGATGGGTGTTAATTTCATAGGAGATGGTAAATATGAGAGAGTAGAATTTATCATAAATGGGTCTTGGTGCCCGCAAATTACAGGGATGAATAGGAGTCATCTTGAAAATTTTGCCTTTTGTGCGTGGGGCTCCATCCAACCAACAAGAATTCATGGATCACTTATTTCATCCAACCAACAAGAATTCATAGATCACTTATTTTTGTAAACAAATTGGGGATTGTTGTAATTATGAGAAGCTATTCTTCTAGTGTATGTGTGTGGTCAGTGGTGGGAGGATAAGTAATCTTCAAATTTCATTGGTTGGATCTGCCCCATGAATACGAGCCAAGCTTTCAAAAGGACTCTTAAGCAATTATTGGTCTAGCTTGTGCAATCAATCCAAAACCCGATCAATTCTACTCTGTCACACTTGTTACATGTGGAGTATTTATATATCCACCATTACATTAATTTTAAAAAATTCATTAATGGTTAATGACATCGAGGTTTTTAGGATTTAAATCAAGTGTGGAGTGAACAAATGAGTCTGTTACCTTGTTCTTCTGTTTCATGAATAACGTGGTGTCCCTATAGACTCTCCCTTTTATTTTTATCAGGACAAGAGGAAGTTGAGGATGGTGTTCTCTGCTAATAGCCAACCTTATTTCCATTCTCTATTTATTTGTTTTGCTAATGAGGTTGTATAGGCTCTTCAAACACTGTTCGAGAACTAGTGAGTCCCTGCCTCCCCACGCACCGGGTAAGTAAGACTTTTGCCCGGGCAAATGGTTCAAAACCACAATAATTGTGGTCCTACCAAGTGTAATATTGAAATCCCAAAAACATGAAATTGACGAATCCATCTAAAATCTCATCTTTTGCAAAATTACTTACTTGTGATATATAAACTAAGAAAAAAGGGGCAAAAGATTCCCAACACTCTTCCATACAAAGTCAGTACTTCCCATCATATTGCAATTGCAGTAAGACGTCAATTGAAAATGGCCCTTCTTTTTTTTATGTAAAAGTCTTTTTACTCGCTTTGACTGACTCACTCAACTCCACCCTGCAGCTAGGTAAGCAAGACTGACCCAGTACATAGCCGGACTCACCCTAGTTCCAATATATAAGCTTCAAATCACATTAAAGAAAATTGTGACTTTAAAAGTCACTTTTAGTGGTGGAATTTTTTTTTTCCACAACTAATTGTACTTTTTAGCCTCAAAACACCCCGTCTAAGCTTTTGGGGCAACTGCGGCAAAAAATGACTTCCACCGCTAAAAGAAAATTTTTCCACTAATAAAGGTCCCATTTTTTGTAGTGCTGATCATCATATATTCCAATACAGCTCTAACTCGTTTTGATCTGAGTGTCCCCTAGACAAAATGACCTCTGGGAGGGTTGTTTTTTTTCTTTTTTCTTTTTTTTTTAAAGGACATTCTTAATCGATTCAGCTAACCAACAGACACATTAGATCTGTAAAACAATGAATTCACTGATGTTAATTTTCGACAATAAAATTGAAACAAAAAAAAATAGCAAAAGAATATGCATCACAAAAAAGAACAGTATGGCATCTTTAAACAATAGCAAGTCCATCTCAATTGAAGGTGGTCTTTTGAACTCTCTCAAAACAAAAAAAACAAAAAAATCTTCCTGTACATCCTTAGAATATTGTTCTATTCACCCATTGTGCCCAAAAAATTAACAACAACAATGATATTTGAAAATAAAGTGAGTGAAGGAGAGCTGAAGGATGATTTTTCGGTTTGAATCAGTACGCCCAAATAACTAAAACACCTCCAGATCATTTTGTTGAGAGGCTTGTGAATGCTAAAGAATAAAAATAGGTTGGGTTCTCACAGCTACACACCCTTTCCATGATTTGTTTGCAGACAATATCTGACTGTAGGAACAAGCAAGCTTTTCGCTAGAGAAAAAAAAACTGGCATTGCCAGATCACTTAAGTCACATGACATGGTACAGGAGTGCAAGACGTCAAGTTCGACCAGTCATGAGCTATCCATAGGTTGAATTGAGCATTCTCCAGAAAAATCCATATAATTGATCCATATAATTGATATGAGCACATTTATCCCGTCGGAATCATCAAGATGAAGAACTTGAGTAGAGCTTCAGCAATAACAACCAGCTTCATCTGCATCCTCCAGTTTAATCTATCAAAAGAAACATCAAAACTTCTAAGTAAAACAACCAAAATATCCTCTTCAAAGAACTGTTTTTATTTTTTTAAATCGCTCCTTGTAGCTATGATGAATAGTTTCTCATTGTAGTTCTGATGGGTCTACTTAACTCGGATTGTTTCGATGATGAGAAAGGTGGAAAAATGATGGTCAGGAAAATGAACAGTTATCCAACAACTGCTAGTGTTTGCACTTTGCAAGTACACTTAATTTTGGAATGAAATTTCCCACAAGTTCTCCAAATCAGAATGAAAAGTGTGGCTTCACCATGCAGCTTATATCATGAATAGACTCCCAAATGGATAAAGATGAAATTTTAATGAAACTGATGCACAGCATACATATCAGTCAGTTTCTGAGAATGTTCACTCAAGTTTAACTTACCATCGGTACGAGTTAGCCCATGTCCATCAAATCTTATCGTCCGGATCATCCATATTGTCGAGAATAACATATTTTGCAGAGTCATTGTAAGTGGGAAACCTTGTTCCTTCATTTTCACTTGGCTGACCTTTCTGGAGTTTTTGGTATCTGAAAGTGATAGCAGCATTTATTGGTGTTAGAAGCCAACTATAATTTTAGACAGATGTGTAGGCTTAAAAACAGCTGTATGTTGTCCAAAAGGTTCAGCCGGGGATGTCATCAGTTACAGATTCAAGCACCGTTTAAAAACTATGTGCAGTCATGTTCTTCAACAAAAAAACTTCTGAAGTGGTTAGACATTCAATAGCTTATTCATGTTAATCCTTTTACAGGAATATGGTCCTGAATCTCCATGAAATTGCCTGGAATATCAGCCTAATAGTGACACAGGTTTTCAACCTGAGGATTTGTGACAAAAACTCTTTAAAAGTTCTTTAAAATGATCAATTGGTTAAGTAACAGATCAAGGCTGTGAAAATTGAAAGCAGGAAAAAAAAATCAAAGAACTCTCAGTCAGATTCAGAAAATTATTCCATGATCCCACTAAGCTATAATAGTCTATACAGTCAATTTGTAAAGCCCAGATTCATCTTCCACAACATGTAACGATACTTTTGTAGTTTAATAGAAAATGTATAGAGGGATTTGCACAATGAACTTGTTCTTTTATATATGTAACTGCAAATTTAACGTGAAAATTTTTAAATAAGGTTTCAAATTTGTGGCATAGAAAATCTATATATTTCATCACATTTTATGTTGCTTGCCAGCATTTTGGACTTGAACAAGATGGACTTCTTCTAAATTCATATATTTAGAATGCTGTCAAGATTCATCTTTATCAAGTTACTGTTATTTAAGAATAAGGCACATCATAAGATTGTAATAGATTAATTGAGATACACAGAATTTTATATTAAGGCACATATTTAGCATGCTGCAAAAAAAAATTTACCAAGATGTACAATAGAAAAAATCAAACAAATCATACTGAACTGATGGAGGTGTGTATGCAATGAACTGCCCATCACGAGTACTCTTCATTTTGGGATGGTCTATGGTGTTAGGATTCGTCTAGACAATGATGACTAACTTAAACACATCCTTTTTATGGTTTCAGGCCACAGTTCAGTCTGATTTTAGTAATAAATAGTAGTACTTCTTGTTTCTCTTCTTCCTTATCCTTTTTTCATTTTTCACAATTCTGATAGCTCTCAAGAGATGAGCAACTAGGGAAGGATGGTCATTGACAGTTCTGGTTATGTCGGTCTCCAGATTAGGCAAGGTATAAAGGTTCTAAGAATCAAACTACTACAGTAAAATGAGGTTAATGTAGGCAACTCTAGTTCTCATTTCTCAATACAGAAATATAATCTTAGAAGTTTCTTCTTTCTCATTATGCTCAGAAGTCAACACTATTCTCTCCGTTTAAAAGATGTGATTTATACTACCTGGGACTCATTGGCACCTTCAAGACAGAAAAACATGTGTGGCACTAATGTTGGATCTGCATCACAACAGCTCAGGCATGAGTTAACATGACGCAGAATGCTTGAAAAATGAAATGGCTTTGGACAAGTTTTCCTTCTTTTTTTTTCCCTGTTATTTCTTTTTCAGCATGTTTTGGAGGGTGAGCTTTCATTGCGTATGCAGGCCCTCACTGGCAATGTTTCTAATGGTTTTCCTTTCTTGAAGGAAGGTCTTGGTGAAATGATGCTTGCCACAGCATGTTCCACAGTTTAACCAGCATTTATGGATTATAAAGAACTTAAGTTATGCTAAACAACAGCTAACAATTTAGAACAAAGATAAATGGCTCGCCCTAAATAGTGTTAAGGAAAGATCTGCTGACTCACTTGTACCAGTTGAATAAACTGACACCAAACATTATTGTGACAAGCCCAATCCCCTTCAGCAAGGTAAACTCATCATGGAAATAGAACACAGCAACCTGAACAAAAGTTTACCAATTAAGCAATGAAAAAAATCCACAATTAATATATAAGTTAATTAAACTAAAAAAAAACACTCCGTATCTCCTGATATTATCAAGGCTTGATGGGGAAGTAAACGAGACAACGAAGTGCATACTACAAGTGTATACAAAGCTAGCAAGTTCACAATCTCAACAGTCAATAGAAATGCCTTTCTGAAAAGAAGACTACTGCTGGACGTGAATGACCAAGAATTGGTCTGTAAGAAAACATGGTTTGGTAAATTTTGCCCATTCAAAACAGGCAAAAAGAGGCAAAGCATATTCAATCCGAACTCACTGTTTGAGAAAAGACGACAAGCCTCAATTTGAATGCAATTGAAAATTATGTGGATGAGATTTTGTTTAACATTGTACTCTCTCTCACTCTCTCCTTCCCCCCCGCCCCCCCCCTCTGATTAGATTTATGGCCCATCTGGATGCCCAACAAAGTGGAGCAAGCAGGATGTTTGCTTCCCAAAATATTATCTATTATCTTTTATATTTGGAATGAAAAAAATGATAATATAGATTCAGGGCTTAAGGCTGTCAGCCTATTGCAGTTCTCTGCTACCCAAATGCATAGAATGAATAACCAGATTTATCCACCCTACCAATATTGCCAATCTGATGGTTTGTATTACACCTATTCAGAGTTTTATGCTTCATGCTTGCTTTGGTGCATCAACAGATGCATATTCTAAGAAATGGCTGAAAATAACATTCTGCTAAATAGATTTTACAAAAAGTACAGTGAATACAGAACTAAAAGAGTTCTATTCGAAAATAAAAAGAACTAAGAGTGGAAAGAGTGGCCATTATGAAGTGATGACAATGCCGCTTGCTTTCAAGAGAGGGAGTCAATGATATTATTAGCCTCCTATAACATAATAAGAAAGGTGATACCAATCTTACAGTCTTAACTCTCAGATCTTGTAACAATGATGTAAGCATTGATTGTTAGAGTCTTAATAAAATAAAGCACCACTTACATTGTGAGTACCATCATCAATAATCAAAGAACTGATACGTATGGCATAAAAAATAACCATGCAAATCTATTTCTTTGCATCAGTTCTGGAAAGCCAGGACTGCCAATTAAGTATCCTTCAAAGGTGAGCTTCCAAAATTCTGCTCATGACACCTATGTTGGATCACCAGCAATTCCCTCCAGCCACTCAGTAGATAATTTTCAACTTCTTACTATGGTAGCATAACTAATCAAACTTATTCTTCTAATGGACTACAAAGACTTTCTTTGTATTCCCGTTGGTGACAAATTCAACCAGGTAGGGACGGCCATGAGGCGGGTTAAACGGGTGCATGTGGGGTTTTGGATCTTGACTAAGTAGGGTTCTAGGTGTCAGTTGCTCCCAACTCACCTCACCCCATTTGCGACTACATATTATTTAGCAAGCTATTATAAACAAAAGCTCTACAGGACAAGTGGTTGTGGAGATGCATCTTGATGTAAGAGAGTAGAGTTCCATTCTTGACCAAAACTTGAGGATATTTTTCTATATTCTAAAATAACAGTATCAAGCCCGACCTGACAAGTATCTGTCACAGAGCAGGTTCCGTATCTCATATTATAAACCCATGATGGTCAGCTCGGATACAGGACGAGGCATGTTTCAGTCAGGTCAAGTTTGGGTTTAGACTAATCTGTTGTCATCATTACTGTTGGGAAGTCCCACATCCCACATCGCCTAAATAATAGGCTTGACATATCTTAATATACATGTATGGGCCTTCCACCTATTAGCTTAAGCTTTTGGGTTGGTATATGGTTTATTACATGGTATTAGAGCAGGTTTCGATCCTGGTGTTCTTGTGTAGCCCACATGACAGGCCCGTCCATGAAATCTGTTGGGCCTGCACATGAGGAGGAGTGTTGGGAAGTCCCACATCCCACATCGCCTAAATAATAGGCTTGACATATCTTAATATACCTGTATGGGCCTTCCACCTATTAGCTTAAACTTTTGGGTTGGTATATGGTTTATAGGCCCAAATTCGCAGGCCCATTTAGGCCCAGTCAATGTATTTTAGTCAAAGCACACATGTACATACTTAGTTTTGTTAGCTACTTTTTAGGATCTGAGATATGCTTAGATACTCTTAATTGGATGTAATTAGGGCATTCAGCCCCTGTTAATAAGGCCCAAATTTGCAGGCCCATTTAGGCCCAGTCAATGTATTTTAGTCAAAGCACACATGTACATACTTAGTTTTGTTTTTTAGGATCTGAGATATGATTAGATACTCTTAATTGGATGTAATTAGGGCATTCAGCCCCTACATATATGACATACAGTCGACCCTCAAAGGGCATGCAATTCAGCACATTACTGTTTCTGTTTCCATCTCTCACATTGACAATTACAACCAAGATTATTCAAGGAATGCCTGCATCAACCAAAATAAGTAGGTAACTGAAACACCAAGTAGCAACCACAAGGACCCAAAAGGTCAAATGCATTTACAAAATATGACAACATGTCAATAATGTTAAACATAACAAGATGAAAACTACATCACTTGTAATTTACAAGTAATTGAGAAGCCAAATCATACCAAAATAGTAATAGCCTCCTTGACAACACCTGCTATTGTTACTGTTACTGCGCTGGTTGCGGAAACAAGAAAGTATTCAGTTAAAACCTGCAAAAGAAGGAATAACACTTTCTTCAAGTCATAGGTTTAAAGAACAAAAATGTAAAAAAAATAAAAAATATATATATATATATATAATATAATAAGTACTAAAAAACTGAAGTACAAAGTATATAGCCCTTTTTTGTTTCATTTTCTTTCTTGAATGGTAACGGGTAAATTTTATTAAGAGAGGATCTTACCAAAAAAAAAAAAAACAGAGAGAGAACGAATAATGGATATAAGTCTAATGGGTATTAGAGACTTATACCCTACATAAAATCATTACAAAGCACCACCCTTAAGGAAAACATCCTTCAAAGAAAGACTGCCTTTACAAGTAGTCCATAAAAAATACCAAGCCCATTGGATCATGAAATCAAAGCACCGAGTTTCCCATTCAATTAAAAGAATTGAATAGATAATACCTACCATAAGAAATGCCAGTGATCCACCAATAATCATTAACAGACAACTTCTGAAAATATGCCATGAATTATTGAAATAGTCATTCCTATAAAAGTCCTGCCAGGGATCCATCATGAGAGAGAGTAGAACAGTTGCTACTGCCATCACTGGGGTAACATAGCTCATCAAAGTGAGGGGGTGCTTTAGACCTGATTAATAAACACAAATAATGAACAACTTAAGATTTAATGAACTTCTCTTAAACAAGTTGAAGAATCACCATCTTATATTGCAACTTAATAAAGATGAACTTTCTGGTAAATATCCACTAATGCTTGGACACTATGTCATGAAAAAAGTACATTTTTAGGATTGAACAGGAACTCGGTTAAGTTGACTAGGCTAGGTCAATAAGTTGGTTATAGTTTTTCCCCCAACTAGGTCGACCCGCCAAGTCAAGTTGGAACTTGGACTAGGAACTCGATCAAGTCAACTAGGCTAGGTCAATAAGATGGTTATAGTTTTGCCTCCAACTAGGTTGACCCGTGACGCAGCGCGAGGAAGAGGGAGAATAGCCAATGGGATAATCTCCAAGCCAAAGGCTTAGGGATAAGGATCCATGGGATCCAAAACGTCTTGGTCTCACACCACAGACAATTAACCAAGAGAAAACTCAAGGATAAATTTTATTAATCAATATATCTCATCCTTGAGAAGGGATTGCAGTCCTTTATATAAGCTTCATACTCACACTCTAATTTGGAAACAACTCTATTTAAAATAAAAATCAAATCAAATAAGATAAAAATTTCTAATTAATCTCATAAGTATCCCTAAAATTCAGCTAATACTAAAAATAGGAAAAGTCTTGCATGATATGAAGATTATATTTATAGGGTTTAGTAGGCTTAGGCCCAATGGGTTGGCCAATCAAGGATCTGGCCTGCATCAACCCGCCAAGTCAAGTTGGAACTTGGACGACTTAGATTGGTTGAGATGAGTCTTCCAAGTCAAATTCAAGTAAATCTTAAATAAAAGGTTTGAAAAAAAATTCCATGTACATAAAGAACTTGACTCGTCAAAATTCAACCTTTTTGCTACTTTTATCCCCAAAAATCCCCTTGCAGACCAACCCTACCTCACCGCTTTTGATGAGGAGAAAGAAATAAAAACTCTCCCCCTCCAACTTCTTGTTCCCTATTTTTGTTATTTCAATTTTTTTCCCTTTTTAAATTAGCGTGCTCATGAAGATGCACACACTCTCTATACAATGGGTGAGGCAAGACTTTCTTATAGGGGGCAACCCATGGTTGTGATGCAGGCCAGACAATAGGTCGGCCAACCCATTGGGTTCAGTCTATAGGCCCAACGGGACATCCATTTATTTAGGAATATTATTTAGGAGTTTGATTTATTTAGGATTAATATTAATATGTTTCCTAATTTAGGCATTAGTCAGATATTAGGAAATATTGTTACTTAGGGATTAAGCCAACTCCTCTATATGAGGATGTTAGGCCTCATTGTATTTAGAATGCTTAATTTCAATTAATAAACAGATTTCTGAGTTCACCACCATGGTTTTCTTTGTGCCCTGGTGGCTGGAATCCATCTTGGATTCAATCAATCCCTCGGGATATTGATCTAACACTTCGATCGTGGATTCGGGCTATGCCAGGTTGACCTATAATATTTATTAATTGATTTATTACTAATCATTAAAAATCATTTATTTTTTAACATTTATTTATTAATATCTAAAGAAACACCCTAAATTTGAAAATATCTTGATATCTTCTGCAACATAATTTTTCAAAATTTTGTGAAATTGTTCGAGTATGGAAATAATAGTGCTCAACATAATGCATCCAAACTGCATAAAATAATCATTTTCTCCTTATTTTAGCACTAAGAGTTATATTTCACTCCAACGAAAGTAGTACACATTTTGGATTTGATCGCATGTAAAGAATCCAACCATAATTAATTAATGAAAATCCATTGACTGCTTAGTTGTGATCATTTCATGGGTCACAATGCCTATGGTAGGCATGGATGGTTGAGCAGGAAGCATTGAAAGCTATTCGCCAAGTCATGATAAGGGGAATGGTGAAGGTGTAAATGATATGATAATGAAAAGTTAAGGAGTTTAGATCCTTAGAGTGTCTCTTCATGCTTCTTGTAAGTCAGGCGAGTGGAATCCCAAAATGGTGCCCTCTTATTTAAAGTCTAAACTGCTCAAGATGAATGCCTTCCCTTCAGTGGGTAGTCCCCAAAGTTTTACTCCAATAGGAGTTTGTCCCACTATAAGATCGAGCATATCATTAATAATGTGATAAATGCAATATTTGCCCACCTATTTAAAATCCAAACCGTACAAAATGAACACCCTCCCTTTTAGTTAGTTATACTCAAATTTTAAGCTAATAAAGTTGGATCCATTGTAAGATTGAGCATATGATATTATAGTGCCCTCACTGAAGAGGAGGGTGTTCATATATGCTCAATCTTATAGTGGACCCAACTTTGTTGGATTAAAATTTGGGAACAACCCATTGAAGAGGCGGGTGTTCATCTTGTGTGGTTTTGATTTTCAATAGGTGGGTGTGGTTTGGATTGTGGGCCCTAACATGAAGTACTACTGCCCTCACTGAAGCCCACCCCCTCCTCTTCCTTTTTCTCTATATTTTCCCTTCTCTTTAGATTACACTTTGTTTCTGACCTAAAGTGAAAATCCTGCTCCATGTGTGTGTTGTAGCCCAAAAATAGAAGTTTACTTTTCTAGCTTTATGTCATTTTGTGCATGCAGCTATGATGCCCAGATACGGCATGGATACGGCAAGGACACACCATAGACACGGCAGGGACACGGATTTTACACATAAAAAGTGAAGTATCGGATATGATACGACACAATACGTTGCCCATTTTGAAGTATCCGTGCATCATAGGCATGCAGTTGCAATCCCTATGCTACTTTAGGTTTTTTTTTTTTTGGTCTCCAACATTATTTTTTATTTGCAAGCACTCAAAGAGATTAAGAAGGATTTTGATAAGTTCATTTTGCAAATGCATTTGATGA
The DNA here is from genome assembly GCA_038049695.1 of Cinnamomum chago. Classification (NCBI taxonomy): domain Eukaryota; kingdom Viridiplantae; phylum Streptophyta; class Magnoliopsida; order Laurales; family Lauraceae; genus Cinnamomum; species Cinnamomum chago. The sequence goes on along the minus strand of CP142457.1, from coordinate 52,862,733 downwards.
AAAACATAATACACTTTCGTAGTTCTATAATTGGAAATACTTTTTGTAGTTCTGTTTTTTATTAGTTCTTCAAGCTTTGTGTAAGTTTTTCCCTTACAATTACTCGCAAAATTATGTAATCCTGGATATGCATTAGATAAAGGAATTTATCTAGATTTTTTATGATAGAATATATATGCTTATGGATTTTTTTTACATGTTTTTCTAATTATAGTTATTACGAATGTAATTATTAACAATAACAATCAATTTATTGACCTGCCTGGTTAACCTGCTGAGTCTCCTAATTGTCTCAACCCGATAACTGGCCGAGTCCGGTCAGCCCACTAGGTTGGAAACTATGATAGGAAACTTCAGTGGACATTGCATGCATTCATATTTACACAAGCACAAGCATATGGATCATAAAAGTTAACTGTGGATCAAAAAACATCAGAATGCTTACCGTAGGCTTCTTTCTTCATATCAAAGTTTGCAACCATTGGACAAAAACAAAAGGAAATGTCAGGTTCTAAAATAAAGAACGCAGATAAGGAAAGAACCTTTAAAAATAAGGATATTTACATCTACCACACAGAATATGAACCAAAGTATCTTAGCCATGAAATCTCGAGACTGGAACTGTTAAATACATGGGATTAAATGATACTAGAAATACCTGTAAAAGAATCTGAGTCATGGACCAGCGAAACCCTGACATTACAGCAGCCATCATGACAAAGACAAAGCCCCAGAAATCAAATTGTGTCTCCTTCGTAACTGTGACATATGAATAAGTTGAATAACATCAGACAGAAAAGATCCAGAGATATTAGGCATGATGGTGAATATAAGATTTGTTTCAAAACTCAATAACAATAAATTCGAAGCTTGACTACCAACCACCTAAAGTCAGAATAGATAAATGGAAGATTTTTTGTAGCAAAATTTTTTTTTTTTTTTGTATGGTTTCATGTCCAGTAACATCATACAGAGAAGTCCTAGTCGGAGATATAAATAGTGAAAAAAGACTTTCATTTAAACTAATTAGGCAATAAAATTGAGCCAGATCACCAAGCAGTTAATGCAGACAAACATTAACAGATAAACAAAAGCAATCGTCTTACTCCATTTTTTGTTTTTGTAATAAGGATAATATATTAAGAAAAGGACAAGAGTAAAGAAACAGATAGATACAAATTGAGGTAATGAAGAACAAAAAGCCAACAGTCTACGGTACTAGCTCAAGAGCTGTAAAACATCATCAGAAATGGGTGACAGTAAAAAACTTTTTTTTTTGCTAATGCATGAGCAATTGAAAATTTGAAATGCATCTCTGGGTACAGAGTGACCATTGCCTCCACCTATTTAGCCATATTCTTTATTTTTATCATCATTATTATTAGTAGTAGCAGTAGTGGTGGTAGTACTAATTAAAGATTGGTGAAATGACCTTGAACCCATGACCTCAAGGTTGCAAATGTGAGCACCTTCCACTTTGCCACGTGCCCTTGGCCATATTCTTAACAATAATTATAATATAGACTCCAATGTGCCATTAACCCATCTTAAAGAACCTTAAGGCCTTCCTTAATTACTATCAGCTCCACTTGGTTTCAGTCCCATTTCCATCCAGATCGGAAAAATCTAGCCCCAGATCATTTTTCATGGCACCAACACAGCCCTGGATTCCCAATGGAGATTCCATCACATTTAATTTAAATATGCTCGAAGTAGGAGGGAACCAACTTGATAGCTTCCAGCCAATCCCTATTCAAATCTGTGAATGTGATATCTTGTGACACTGTTTAGCAGACGTGCCTCATTCAGGAAATACCATCTTGACTTTGTCCACCACTACTTTATTAGCCAACCATTTCCTTTAGAAGATCCTTCTATTCATGTCTGTCTAAATGCCCCAGGATATTGGAAGAGGTAGCATTTCCTGTAAGATTTAGCCCTTCCTCCTAAAGGAATCAGCATAGCACCACCAACGAAATGGACAAAAACATGGTCTATTAGATCTCCTTTTGATCAACTCATAAAACAAATGTGTAGATATTGAACAAAGTTCCAACTTTTGAGATGGTCCAAAGTTAGATTTATTTGATGTAGTTTTTCAACCGAAGGGTTTGACACTTGTGGGGCTAGATTTTCCTTCTTTTTTTTTTTGTTTCCAAATTGCTTTAACTGCACGCATATTGTCATGTCTTTAGCATAGAAAAATGGCTAAGAAGATCATTTTGCATTTGCTAGTAAGATTTCAGTGTGCATTTTTTTGTGAAGAATCTTTACACAACAATTCCAAGTTCAATAAATCATGATAGCCAAATACCAGCAAGCAAATCCAACTAATGAAACTACCAACCTGTTAATAAAATTCCGATGGAGATGACCAATATGATTCCGAAAAGCTTGATGCTCGGACTCTCCAGCCTTCCAAAATTAATGGAAACGTTAAGAGTTTTATACCTTATAACACCATGTAAGAGGGGTCATCAGATACCAACCCTATCTACCCTATGCTGCTATGCATACAGGTGGGCCTCACAAGGACACCCACATATAAGCATGTGGACACCTCTAAACAATTAAGATTATATATACATATATATATATATAAATGAGCGTACTGTGGAGCTTGATGGACGCGAAGGCCTAAAGATTTCTTCATGAGTAACAAAGAGAAAAATTTGCATATAACATAATTTCCAGAATCAAGTGCAGGGAGCATCTTATATCATATGCAGGCCATACTATCTACAAACTTACCTGAATGCAAAAGCAAACAGGAGAAGAAATATTGGAGATGCCGATTTACACTGCAAAAAAGAAAACAAAAACCGTAGAAGATAAATAATCTTTCTACAAATTTACCTGTCACTTTAGTAATAGAAGTACAGAGCAGAAAGAACTCTTCCAGTAGAAAAGATAATGAGTTTCCATAACAAATAAAGTCAGCAAAAGTACAAACTGACCATAGTGGCAAATGTGACAGAAATGAAAACAAGGGAGGCATTGCTCAAGTTAATATCCAGGGCAGTCCCAAGAGCTGTTGGCACAACTGTAGAAGGCAAAGTCCATCTGTAGGATTAGGCTCAATAATGTTTTGGGGTGAATCAGTAGTTATCAAGTTGTTAGAAACAATAAAGCAGTACTCAGTAAAAATGAACAAAAAGGTAAAGAAAACAAGGGGAGACTAAATGGCTGATTATTAATCCTTAGTTCTGACATGTGGCCTCTAAGAACAGAAAAGTCATGCAGAAGAGAAAATCGAGAATGACAAGGCAATCAATGGACATATGTTCTACTTTTTCAATACCCAGTATAAAATGTTTGACCAAAAGTACAAATGTTAGCAAACTAGGAAGATTGTGGCCTCTGACTCATAATGTCCTTTTTTCAGGATTACCTTTTGATATATTCTTCTATCATCGTCAAGGACTTGTCCCAACTATGTTGGAGTCAACTACATGAATTATGTTTCTCCATTTTAGTCTATCCTAGGTCAAATCCTTGGATAGGTATCACTTCTTTAAATCAATCCTTATTCCATCCATGTCCTCTCCAGCCTCAACCCTTTTCCTTGAGGAACCCTATAGTGCAAACTTTTTCTCAGTGATATTGTTACTGACCTACGTTAGATATGTCCAAACCATCTCAAATGAGTCTTTCTTAATTTATCACCTATCAATGCTACCCTTAAATGCTCCCAAATGAGCTCATTTTTAATATTATCTTTCTTAGTTTTACCACACATCCATTTCAATATTCTCATCTCCGCTACACTCATTTTGTACCTGGGCCGTTTCCCGATTAGCTATTCATAGTCAGTCGGCTCATTGTCTTGTAAAATTTCTTCTTCAATCTTGTTGGTATACACCAATAAAAAAAAAACACTCCAAAAGCAACTCTCCACTTCAACACACTCCATTAAAGAACACTTGATTGAAATAGAGTCATTTCAACAACCTCATATTGTTTCCAACTTAACGATTGTCATGATCTCTTACCCTAACCATTGCACTTTTGCTAACATTTAACTTCAACATGGATATCACTTAAAAGCGACAAAGGATCTTCATTGCCCAAACTAGGCCCAACAAAGCCTCACCAATGAGAAGTTGATGAATTGTAGGCACGATATATTTAACTTTCGGTTCCCAACTACTACACAAATAGAACTCAATGCCACTGTTTTGCCTATAGTGGACCCAGAATTCTCAGCAACAACAAAGTGTAAGGGGATAAAGGGTCATCACCAATATCATAAATGAATTGGGTGCAATGTCATACAAAGGTGAATGCTAAACAAAGAGATGCGTGAGTGTAATATACTTTCACATGTGCATGTTCTCCAATGTAAATAACTGAAAAATAAAAACTAAGATGATGCAGTACCTCTGATGAAGTAGTCCCTCCACGACATTGTTACACTGGGTTGCAAGTTCTGAGACCAGAATTTTATAATGGCTTTTGACAGAACAGCTTGCATCACAAAGTGTACACTATTCATCAACATAGGAGCTGGGAACTTCCCTAATTTTTCACCTAGAAGTGATTTGTTATATCTGCTCCAAGAAAAAGAATCACACCTTCAGCAAAGCTAACAAGCATTTAAATAAAAGAAAAAGGGAAAAACGGATAAATGGGTAATTGATTCAGACTAAACACTCACAGTGTCAAACATGTGCTGGAAGTGTACCATACTAGTATGAAGAAGCATGCCCTAAGCACTGTGGCAACAGATATGCAGCTCTGAGTATCTTGTCCTGTTCCAAGATTGCATCCTGATTTGCTATCATCCACATTGAAATCTGAAAAATGCATGTCTCTACTAGGCACTTTTTCAACATCGAACGGGATGTACTTCCCATTTTCATTTCCATTTCCTTGAGTTTGGACAGATTCATTTCCCATAGCATGACCTCCATTCAAATTAATGCTCCTCTGCTGAAACTCACCCAACTGCCTACCCTCCTGATCTATAATCCCATTTTCCGGCTCCTTTCCTTGAGACATGGGCAGTTGGAAATCAAAATATTCTCTCCACTTGCATTAACTTTGCGTGAAGAGTGATCTAAATACTGGATCCCATCTCCCTCAGAAGAAACGAATTGTGGCTTCAATTTCGAACTCTGTTGGTGCCAATGTCATCAGCTTATTCAGCTTATTCTGTCTCTGGGTCACTATCTATCATATCCTTCTGTAAACAACTCCACACGATCGATCCAGACGTGAAAGATCTCTACCAAAATCCCTCTGTACCAACCCACAAGATAACCTAAACCAGCAAAAGAACTGCAAAAAAAGCTCTCTGATCTTCATGTAATTGAAATCTCTCTAAAACTTGCTGAACCTAGAACACTTTCCAAGAAACAACAAAGAAATATACATTCACATGTGAAATCACTCTAAAGTCTTAAACTTGCTGAACCTACACAGTACTTTCCAATAAATGCAAGTAAATATATACATTTCCGCGAAACGAATTTGGATCTAGATCGCAACAATACCAACACTGAAACAATCAAATGTCAACAAACACAAAATGAAAGGAGATTGGAAACAGGATCTTTTCTTTTCTCCAATTCCGAATGTAATTGACAGCAGAAAAGAACAAAAGAAATGAACAAACAACCAAAACATGAGAAATCTGTTCTAATCCTATAAACAACTCTCCAACTTCAAAGAAAATGGCAATACAGATAACAGGATTCAAATTCCACTAAGAATCGAAGCCGTAAACAGCAACAGATTCAAATGCAATCCTCATTCCTTACAATAATCCGAGATGAACACAAACTCATGACTTATAGAGAGAATTCAAGGATGAAAAGGGCAAAAAGAACGCAATGCACTCGAAGATGTTCTGCTTTCGGATTCATGAGCAAAGCAAGAGTGAACTAACCTCAAATCGGTGCGATGTTTAAGCAATATCAATATCAGAGCGTCGAAGGCTTTCGATGGATTTGTTCTTCTTCTATCACGGATCGAGATCGAGATCGATGTAGAGATAGAGATAGAGAGCGAAAGAGAGATGGAGAGAGACTTTGTGTTTGTTGTCGATGGGACAGCGGAGAAGTCGGTATTTATATGTTGTCCGGTAAAGCTGTTGAAAAGATCCATCCTTCTCTGGAGCCCGGGAGAAGTAACGGATAAAGAAGCACTCGAAAATAAATCCATCCTTTAATTGTAATAATTCCCACATTGATCACATCTAAGATTCTAAGGGCCGTTTGTTTGCATGAAATTGAGTTTATATGAGTAATGAAAAATAAATTCTTAAAAATTGGATTTCTTTTTAATATATGAAATTGAGTTTCTATGAGTAATGAAAAATAAATTCCTAAAAATTGGATTTTTTTTTAATATATGAAATGGGCATCTTTGACCCAACTTGACTATTATTTCATGAGGTGAGGCCCTCTAAACCCATATAAACGAATAAATTTAGGATAGTTTAGAATGCAAAATATGAGAAGTCAATCACGACTTATGCCACTCCACGACTCTTCTAAAGTGGGTCGGACATCCTAGTCACCTTATCAAATATTTGACTAGGGTGACTAGACAATTGATTTTTAGAAATTGGTTCAACCAGGATGAATATTGAATAATTTCTTTCCAAAGGAATCTCTTTTTTAATTCAAATGAATTTAAAGGCAGCTGATTATCCTAGTAAATCTAATCATTAGAAGGTTAAGAGTCCCTTATTACATTTCCACCTTATATCATTTGCCCTTGACCACTTTAATAATCCGTCCTTTTGCATTTCATGTTTATCATTTAATTTTTTAACATGTTTTAATTCAAATTCCCATAAATTCAATTTTATAAAACCAAACTCGCACTAATAGATACTTATTGTTACATGTGATCAATATAATGGTGGCCAAAATTCAAAGTAGATTAAAAGGATAATTGATGATTAAAGAAAGTGAAAAAGTGAGTTGAGCTGGTTGAATAAAGAAAGTGAGCCAATAGGAATGATTACCCCCAAACAAACTCAAAACAATTCTCAAGGTGTTTGCTTAGAGGAAATCTTGTAAGGCAAATTTCTAAAATTCCCAACATATAAATTTTTTTGGAAGATTTTACTGAAAAATTCTTATTATGTATGGATTGCACGAAATAGTACATCTTAACTCACGCAGCACGAAAGTATTCCTCCCGTAGTTTTGGGGAGTGACACTAGCGTGCTTAATTAAAGACGAGTGATGCTAATGTCACTCCTCTCAAGTACTCATTTGTGCTGTCCGAATTAGGAGGCATTATTTCGTGCAACACCCATGTATTGAGAATTTTCCAATAAAATCCTTAATTTTCTATATCCTAATGAGATTCCAAGAACTCAGCTGTGTGCGTAGTCACTTTTTGACTTACTCGGGATTTTCTAAATCACAACTCCTTAAATCTTATGATGTTTTTCCCTCTCTTATTGGTAAATGGATATGTACTTGAGTACTGGTAAACATATACCCTAAAATTCTCTTTTGTCATGCAAATGAAGAGGCCCTTAAAACTCATTTTTAGAAAGGGAGAATTTCAAATAAGACCTTGAGTTTTTTTGTCTTATTTTAAAAAAGGACACAAGTTTCAAAAGTTTTTAAATTAGTCCCTAATTTTTTAGAAAGTTTTAAATTAAGGACATCCGTCCATTTAAAGTTATTTTTAGGCAACTTTTTCCCTCGACTTTTTTTAAATACTCAAATTATCCTTCATTAAAATAAAACCATCATTTACTTTCTCTATATTACTTTCATTTTCTTCACCGATATCCTTAGTGTGATCAAGGATAACCAGCGTCTCCGTGGTGATAGGTTGCATATAGTGGCTGTCGGAACCATGTCATGGCTTTAAATGAAAGGTAATTTGAGTCTTTAAAAAAAATCTGAGAAAAAAATGTCCAGAAAATGCCTTTAAGTGGCCAGATGTCCTTAAATATTAATTTTTTTAAACTTAAAAACTAATTTAAAAAGTTTCGAAACTAAAGTCCTTTTTTTTTAATAAGGCAATAACGTAAGTCCTTATTTTTTAAATTCTCCCTTTTAGAAATGCCCCCGCATGTTGTTCTACACTTGAAACTCGACTATAGTACAAAGGACCACATCACATCAGACCCAAGTATAAGGCCAGAAACCTTTATTGGGCTGAACTTCCCCAAGAGGTTCAACCCTATCACACTTGGGAAGAGCTATAATCTTCCAATCTTAGTGGATATCTAAAGAACCCCATTCCTCCAAGCCGGCCGGCCCGCCGGCCTTATCTAAGCATTTGCACCTGGGCTCGCACAGCCTCGGCCTTTTCCAAATTGGGTTGGACCTATAAGGGCTGAGGTTGCTGGGCCTATATGTCAAAGAATTGGGAGGTGGATGAGACAAGCAGCCGGAGATCTATGGATGCGGGCCATACAATTTCCTACATATGCTATCGCTATCATGTCTTATTGTAACAAATGTTGCTGATATCATAATCACAAGTTTAAATCCATTAATTACGCTAGCGAATATGGTTGCTTTACCTTGAAGAAGCAATTGAGTTTGAAGTCTGAACCACCCTAGTAAAGGGCAGATGACATGATGGCAGAGCAAGGTTTGATGGACAGTCTGGCTCTCTACCTAACCAGAATAATGACTTCATCTGTCTCCATTTTGCAAGGCCATCTTTCCTTATCTGGTGGGTCCTAACTGAGATATTTAATATGAAAGACCTAGGACTTGCAAAATGTTATAAGAATTCTAAAATATGGTAATGCATACACCTTGACTCTATATCATTACATTGAGAAAATGTTTCAGAGGTTCAATCTTGTTGGCAATTTACTCGTTTTTATTTCATATGATGCAAACGTGAAAAAAAAAGACTTTTATAAAGGAAGGGCAATGTCATGCTGATATTACATATAATATATGTGACGTCCTGGAGTCTCAAATCGACTATAAAGAAGAAAGTGACTGGGATTTATACATAGAGCTTGCACCCTTACATTACAATGAGGCATTTTGGTGAGTAGAGGCCTACGCGGGTTTCCTTGTGGGCTATAGGCACTTTGGTGGGTTGAGGCCTACCAAAAACAAAACAGTTCGTTATTCACAAGTAGTTGGATATACACCCAGTGGACAATAATTTTTCGGCAAAAAGGCCTGGTTGGCTATGAATTTACTTTTAAAATTCTCACTTGATCTAGACCAATGCCACCATTCTTAAGTTCAATGAATAAAACATACCATCATTATGTGATCTACAAACACTAAATTTACATTTCTCATCTTGTAGATTAGAAGTAGTGGTATTTCCTAGTCTTGTCATATGAAGTCACTAATTCAAAGCAATGGTTATTAGGCACCTCAAGAGGACTCTGAGATAGTTTCACTAAAATTTACAAGGCACCATTAATTTATACATAAAATTTTGAGATATCAATAGTAGAACATTTTTTTTAGATCGTGACGCCATTTGCAAATTTTCAAATTATAGGAGTCATTTGCATTATTTCAGAATTAATTATGGGGGTGTTTTGAGACTTTTCAAAATTACAGGGTCTTAGATGTAGTTTGAGATCTTGATGCATTTCTTAACATTTTAGGGGTTTACTAGCATTTTTCAAAATTGTGGGGAACGTTTGCAGATTTTAAAAATTGTGGGGGGGTGTTGGAGATTTTCATAAAATAAGAAATCCAATGTCTGGAATTTGGTTTCTCGGAGAACCCTTTTTCATAATCATGCATTTTCTATGTAGAAAGGGTGTTGAAAATCCCATGAAAAATGGTGGTCTTTTGAGAATCCATTTCTTGTTTGAAAATTTGCCTTTTAACTTCTTTCATACATGGTCCAAGATTTCATAATCATGCATTTTCTATGTAGAAAGGGTGTTGAAAACCCCATGAAAAATGGTGGTCCTTTTGAGAATCCATTTCTTGTTTGAAAATTTGCCTTTTAACTTCTTTCATACATGGTCCAAGATTTCATAATCATGCATTTTCTATGTAGAAAGGGTGTTGAAAACCCCATGAAAAATGGTGGTCCTTTTGAGAATCCATTTCTTGTTTGAAAATTTGCCTTTTAACTTCTTTCATACATAGTCCAAGATTTAATAAGTTAAAATAGAAAATAGGCATTTATAAGAGATCTCTTAACTAACCATGTTAGTCGAGTAGATTTAGACCCAGGTTGGGTTTAGGTTTATAGCTTTAAGCCACAATGAGAAAGCCATTGTTTTGTGATTTATTGGGGTTGACCCAGGTTCAGTAGTCCCTTTTTAGGCTGAATTGAACTACTTATGGGATGAGTTGACCCAGTCCCTCAATGGGCTGAGTCAGATGACTCTGATAATTACTGTCTTAAAGAGATGGTGTCGTAATGGATATACTTCTTTGAAGTCTGAATAGTTACAAGCCTTGAAGCATCTATTTCTTCTATGTAGAAAGCGGTGGACAATGACCTCAAGCCGCGACTCTTGTTGCGTAACTCGCAAAACGCGTGTCCCATAACTCGAACACCCGACCTATCAGGCTTTGATACCACTTGTAGGATCTTACACCACCATTAAGCTATTACTTATCCCAAAACCAATTGGTGATGGAAAACGGCACGACAATGGTTACAAGTGAGGGCGAGGGCTCGACCACACTTATGACCACTCAAGAGCGAGGGTGGACGTTGACCTCGACATTCTCTCTTTTCATAGATTTGATTCCACCTAGACCAACAGTTAAAGAGTCTTTAGTTCTACAAAATTCAAGAACGAATGAAGTGAGTTTTGGCCTTGATTTGCTTGCTTTGCCATGAAATACAGGATTCTTTGGTAATGAAAAGCTAACTTGTTATCACACATCTTCGTCAGGTCTCCTTGGTTGATTCTACTCCGTAAGCTTCATCCTTAGAAGTCAGTTGACAAGCTGTGTATGCTGGATAAAGCACCCACCCCTTGCTGCTTAGAACATCAAGGAAATACACCTGAACTCAATTGAAACGCACACACTCCAGGGTGTTCATTTGGGCGACGTCAATATCAATTGCCCAATCACACTGCCTGATTTGCCAACAGGAACGTGGTTGTTGGGATGGTTATAGAAAATACATTAGTTCTGAGTGCCTTTCAACTTACCATACATTTATTTCACTGTTTTGAAGTGAGATTGGGAAGCTGACTTCATAAATCGGCGAATAATCCCAGCTCCATTGACAATAAAGTGGCCTAATAGATCAAGTCAAATATATTATTAGACTTCCTACAATCTTCTCAAAGAAAGTAGAATCTAGAAATCCAAAGCTACCTTGGTTGGACCATGGATGCTTGCCAATCATGGGTGTTAGTGCAGAGTGATTTTCAGCCAAGAGATACCTCTCATGATTTCTCTGAGGTAAGAATTTAAGCTCCTTCTGGGACCTACTTAGATGAATGCCAATATAGGGGAATAGCGTGTGCCTCATTACTTGATATTTAAGCACTCTCCACATTAAAGCGCTCTCCATTTGTGGATGAGAATGGACACAACTCCTGATCAAATTCAGAAGTTTTATATGTTCAAAATTATCTTCAAAACCCATAGCTGTAATATAGTATAACTTGTTAGACTAAGCTTGACCAGACCTTAGCCTTCATCAATTCAATGGCCAGTCCAATCTTTAAAACTTGGCTGATTATACATTTTGAATTTTCAATCAGTGTTCTTGTGTACAATGCTCTTGTACCCTTTAGTTTGATTTTCTTTTCTCTTTCTTTTTCTATGTTTTTGCCTCAGTGTTGTTTGTCCTTTTGTATTCTCTCCTTCTCTTAATGAAAGTTTAAGTTTCAGTTACCGATAAAAGAAAAAAATCAGTATTCTTGTGACCCCAAACAGGACCTACGCTTCATTTTCTAACCCTACAGAAGCATAAAGGCCTCTCTGGGATCAACATGATATCTAGCACCAAGGAATATATCACATATTTATTTGCCAATTGGGTGAGGCAAGGGCCACAAATTTTGGGCCTGTGGCTGGATATAAGCTTGAAATTAGACTCAATAAATAAATGGGAGTTATTGGAGAAGGTTCATGCTAAAAAGAAATTTAAAAAAACATGTCAGTTAGACAAGAGGCACGCCAAGAAAAAAAAATAATGAAGGCAGTTGTTTGATTTACAGCCCAGATGGGAGGAATTATTGCAGTTTGGGCCATCAATGGCCAGACAGGAACAATTGGAAAAACCTTCTAATGAGTCACCATGGGAACCAGACAATGTCAACAATCCCTTTTCGGCTTTACTTATTATCCTCTAGCTAGGATGCCTAGATCACTTTGTTCTGTTTCCTTTTTCAGATGCTTCAATGCCACCGTTGATGAGGGTCTTGTTTCACTGTCATGGCAAACCAACAGCATCTCTTAGTTGCAGCTGGAATCACCCTTTCATGAAGCGGTGAAAGAGAGGAAAATATTGATTCCATTTCCACCACCCAACCTTTCAATGTATAAATCACAACTTAAAGGCATCATCAAGATCGCCATCGCAACCTGCCTCATATAATGCGAAGGGTTACAATTCCGATCACCGAAGGAGGCGAAAGCATGAGCAGCAGCGACATCGACACTCCTACTATTCGTCCCTTCTTTACTCGGAGGCAGGGATATGACCATGCTATGCATGGTTGGAATAGACCTTCAACCGTGCCAAGGCCATTCATCCGCCAATCAGTAAGTATTGCAGAAAATCTATGTATATCTATCTTCATCTATAGATTTAAATAGACATGAGTGCAGAAAGTATAATTCTCGTAGTTTACCTCAAGTTAGATAGAAGGTTGCAACGACTATGATGTTGTTGTTAAGAAATGGAACTGCACGTCATGTAATCAAGAAAGAAGGGTGCAAATTTAGTATCATATGAGAAAAATCATGGACATCTTACATTTTTTAGGCCTCACAATCTTTTTCTTATTTTATGAGAATTGTTGGCACATACCATCATGCAAACTTGCCTATCGAGGCCCACCTAGACTCGTGCCAATCATGGGAGAATGTAGGGGATGAAAAGATCTCGATAGGACTTGATTCCATTCCCATTCCATTCCATTCCATTCCATCCCCCCCCCCCCCCCCCCCCCCCCCCTTTTTTTTTCTTTTTCAGAAATACATTTTTTAGAATTCCTAAGAACGCAATTCCATGGAAACAAATCGACCCAAATATTTATGGATCAAGTGTGGATGCCATGCATGGAATATCGTGTGGACGATCCTTTGGAGCCACATAGGGCCCCACAATCACGGTAGATGTGGGGATTGAACGATATGGATTTATCCACCCGTGTGCAAAATTTCAAGTCCGTTCAATCATCCTAACCATCTATTGTCTCCAAATTTAATGATTTTAGGATGCATCCTCCTTTTCTTTTCTTCTTTTTAGATTTCAATCCAATGGCCAGTCCTTTTATCAATGAAAAAAACATGGAATCTGTGATATTAAGGAGAAGTGGTAGTGCATGACGGTGTAGACCATCCACACATGAAGAAATCCTATATGTATGCATCAGTCATCAGTGGCTTCCATTTGTTAATACATGTCTTTATGTATTTTTGTCAACTTTGGTACCATGTCTATATGCTTGAGTCCCTCTGCAGGATGAGGGTGGAGGAATGCAGGAACGTGACCGTCCATGGAGGCTGTTCGAGGAAAGAGTGAGGACAGGGCCTTATGGTTTAGTCCGGTATACAATGCTCATTTATTTATTCATTTAGACCTACAGAGACATTCTATTGTTTTTTATCAGCATTTTCAAATTCTTGAGTATCATATGGTTGAAGAATGAGGGGTTGGTTACCCAGCTGATTGGGAACTACAAGGAAACCTGTCAGAAAAGGGTTACTAGAGGCCCGAGTCTACCTGATAATTAAGGCCTCAATCCAGATAACGGATCATCATTCTATATATATTATGATCCTCCTATTCCCTTAGATGAGTTCATGTATGTACATTGATCCATCCCCTCAGGCTAGCACTATGATGTTGCATGTCCTAGTGTCCACACTCATTGTTTTTCACAGCAATAAAAGGATTAAACTTAGGGATGTAAATAGGTCCATGATTCTCCAATTACCCAGAGATTCCGACCAGTTAAAAATCGGGTCTGGGTCCTTATTTAGGCCTCTATAAGTAAATGAGTCCGGGTCCGGTTCCACATTTGTTCGGATCCGTAGACCTGAGACCCGACATATTACATCAATTTTAAAAAATCTCTCTTCAAAACCATATTTTTTTTAATATCATTCTCTACCTAGAGCCGGACTTAGATCCAGACCAGTCCCATATATTATTCTTGTTTCATTTCCAAAACCAAGAAACAGGTTCCGAAACAATTCCGGGTCCAGATCCCGTTCCACCTTCTCCCTAGCGGTACCGACCCGTTCACAACCCTAATTGAACTTAGGGTGAAAACTTGGGCCATGCCTAAAGAAAAACCAGCATGACCCGAGCTGACCCAAAGTGAAATTTGGGTTAAGCCTTCGAACCAGCATAAAACTCAGGCGGGTTTGGGTTCGGGAACTGGGTACGAGTCTGTAAAAACATAAGTATATGTGTAAAGTTTATAGTGCATACACTAGTCTGTATTTCAAGCATTATACCTATTCTAAGCAGTACATCATATGAAAAGCAAACAAGTAAAGAAAAAATTCGGTACACTACCCGGCCCAAGTCAAACCAACTCAAGCTGACTTGCACTTGTGTGATGAATATACAATTAGGGTCAGGTTTGGGCTATGTGTGCTGGGAATTTACTTGTCTGAGGTTCAGGCATTAGTTTACCTGCGGACCATGTATGTAGGGCTTGGATAAGCCAATACCCAACCCCACCCACCCCCAAGTTGAACCCCCTAGATTTAACTGCTCCAGAGTCCAGATTCTCTTCTCTAGTTACCAACTGACTTGTTAGAAGCCAATCACTTGTGAACATAGTGCAAACCCCAAATACACATGCATGCTTTTTTTTTTTTTTTTGATCGGTAACAGTAACTTATATTAAAAGAGAAAAAAATACAAATAAAGAAAACAAGAAGAAAAGAAAAAGGGAAAAGAAAAACAGAGGTACAAGAGAAATGTACCCCCTCACACCACAACTACATAATAAAACCCTCCCAAGGGGAAACTCTCTCAACACCTTGCTTGGCTAAAGCGTCCGCCATCATGTTTGATGACCTACTCTTATGCTGAAAGCTAACATTAATAGCGGTGGATAAAACACGGATTTCATTGAAGAGGAACTGAAACTTCCATGGATAAGCCTTCCGGTTCGAAACCCAACTCATTGCATTAGAAGAATCACTCTCCACAATAAGATTGCCATGGTAGTACCTCGAAAAACACCGAAGAGATTCCAGAATAGCTAAAACCTCAGCTTCATTAGAATCACAAACCCCCACATATTTGGAGAACATAAATAAAACGTCCCCATTGTAATTTCGAAGCACCCCTCCAATACCAGCTAGTCCAGGCTTCCCTCTTACAGCCCCATCAACATTGAACTTAAACACACCAATAGGAGGAGGAGACCAAAGAATAGATTTTCTTACTTTGACTGGGCTACACCCCATACATGATTCCCAATTTATAAGAATGTCATGAAGTGAAAAATTAGAGAATTCCTTTCTACCCAAAGCCCACCTCGCAATCGTTAAAGTGATCTTAGAAATCAACTCGGCAGAAGTTGAGGAGGAACCCCTAAAAATTCTATCATTTCTTTCCTTCTAAATGGACTACAAAATAGCAAATGGAGTTATCCTCCAAAGAATACGACCGCAACCAACAAAATAACCCCCCAACCAAGACTCTGCCGCATCAGCAATCTTCTCAGGACAACACCAATCAACACCACACCTAACCTACCAATAAAATGGCCCCAAACATTGGATGTAAACTCACAATGAAGAAGAAGATGGTTCACCGACTCCAACTCCTTATGACACATCACACAAGTGTCATTGATGGTGGATGATGTCAATCCTCTTCTCCTCAAGTTATCTGCTGTTGAGATCTTAGCTGCCACTGCTAACCAACAAAAAGCCTCCACTCGGGGAGGAACCAAACCCGTCCAAACAAGGGAAGAAGGAGCTCTAGGGAGATGGTTCCCCTCCAAAGCCGAGTAGAAAGCTTTCACGGAGAATTCTCCTGATATGGATGGCTTCCAAATCCTAAAATCCTTAGAAATCCTGCACAAAAAAACGTTAGAGAGCATGCTTAGATATGATCTATGATGTTGTTTTAACTTTGCTGAACTTTGGAGTGGCAATATCAGCTTCCCTTCACAACCTCATTCCCCAGTACGAATTCTCATCGTACATGAGGAGTTCATCCCAGCGGTTAACCCCGGCCTCCAACAGTTCGTCAGAGACTCCCTGCCGAGGGAGAGGGGCCAATTGCACACGGGTTTCAATCCAATGGAAGAGCCTGCCTTGACCCCCGAAGACTTCGAAAAGGCCAAGAGTAAGCTAAGGGAGCATGTTTTCAGACCCACACGCAGAACGGGCCTATTCAGCAGAAGCCACAGCAACACCACCGCTTCCCATCCACCAGCAGCAGCAGAAGATACTGATGAAGGGAAGCAGTGTACAATATGCTTGGATGCATTTGTGCCCAATCAAAAAGTGCTCCTCACTCCCTGTAATCACATGTTCCACAGCAACTGCCTGTTGCCATGGGTGAAGGGCCATGGGAAGTGCCCTGTCTGCAGGCATGCACTAGTTGAAAGGAGAGAGAATGCAATATCTACATATAATGGCCACAACACTACCATTCCAAATGATGAAGCTGCGGACATTCTTGCCCTCATAATGGCCATGGACGAGGCTTTTCATTGGGTCCATGGTGTTCGTTGATCAAATTCATTATGATCACCTCAATGGAAAGTGATCTTTGCTGGAAATCCACTGCCCAAGTTGTTAGGTCCTCATGTTTGAGATGCTTTCTCTGTACTCAAAAAAGAAGGGGAAAAGGGCCTCTCAAATCTCAATGCCCCCTTTTTTTTTTTTAAGTTTTCCTTTGAGATCACGTTCTCTGACTCTTGACTTGTATTAGTTTATGTGCGTGTTTCATGTACAAGCCATCTAAATATTGCGTCCACCCACTTCCTTTGACGAGAATATTAGTGTGAAGAAAAAAAACACAAAAAACAAAAAAGAGAGAGAAGCCAACAGGCCATCTGATGTTGAGTAGAGGAGATGTGCCGGAATAAGATTGAAGAAGAATGGAAGCTTATAGAGCATTCAGGCCAAAATCCCATTGGCTCTGGTTTTCATCATCTTCAAGGGTTCTGATATTAGAGTTCTTTTAAAAGTAGTTGCCAATTTACGGATAGAAATGAGTGAAAAATAGTTTTAAATAGGTTTTACCATTGAGATAACTAAGTTGGCCTAGGACTACGGTTTGCATCCGAAGGTTGTAAGTTCAAAACTGCACTACGACGTGGGGGGGGAGTTTACCCGGCTTCCCTCTAAGTCCGGAGGGATTAGTACAGCCCAAAGGGTTGGGAACCCTCCGATGAAGGTAAAAAAAAAAAAAAAAAGTTCTACCTATGAAGATCATTTTACATAAAACAGACATTCGCTCGTTTGATTGATTTCTAACTCTCGAATGATCTCTCGTGGAATAATTATCAACTCACCACCCTAGTAAATTACATATTAGAAAAGTGATAATCCCATGTACATCTTCACCTTACACCCTTCACTCAGCTCTTTCAATACTAATTGTTAAAAAAGTCCCCCTTCCTTCTAGCTTTGCGCTCTTAAACGACTCAAGATGGAGTAAGCAAATGGCAGATACAGTGATTGTCAATAGAAAAGCTAGTATACAAAAGTAATTTAAGACGTGTGGATTTTATGTGCAAAATCGTTTTTAGAAGTGGAATTTACTTTATCTAAGTTCATTATCAAACAGCTCCTGCTGTGGCAGTGCCACATATTTATCAGATCCAAACTATTCATCCACTAAAAATACACTGGTTGGATGATCCCAGCCACAAAATCAAGGACACTCAATAACATGATCCCAACTACAAAATCAATGATCCTCAATGACATGATATATGAATGAAAGAGTGGAAATATTAAGGGGGATTTTTATTATATATCTTCCCATCAGTAGCCAGGATCACCCAATTGAGCATGATTTGTGCAGGCCAGGCATGAGGGATGAACAGAATAGACCAAGTTTCTACAAGTTTAGAGATGGAATGCAGAATTCATTTTATAGTAATTTTTACTTACTAGATTCAAGTGTTTGATATCACCTGACAAATTTGACACCATAGTTGTAGCTAAACACATGTATTAGTATTCACCTTTTTATCTCTTATCCCCCATCCTCACATTCTCACAGTCACACAAATGAAAGAATATGTGAACCATCACCGAGATTAAAATTGAAAATTCACCTTTCTTAAAGGAGAAAACACTATATGGCAGGCACTGGAACAGATACAGACACATCCCCTCCAAAATTAGGTCCCGGGCGTGCCACCGAGGTGCCTGAAAACCCAAATTCCACACCCCATGCCTCCATGGGTGAGGCTTCCATGGGGGATGCTTGAGCTTCGCAGCGCTGGCATACTTTGGCAAGAGAAGCTGCCTTGCGCCTCGCCCGCTTGGTACCAGTAAACAAGAGCATCTGCAGCAGCCCAGCCAATGCAGGTGCCCGCGCCACTCTCTCTGTCACCGGAGGCCCACCACTCCGGCACAGTTCAAGCAGTGCCGCGACTGCGTTCTCCTTTCCCCTCGCTGACCCCCACCTCATCAACCTCACAAGTCCTGACACAACCTCCTCCTCCCTGCCAACTGCTGCCGCCCCAGCTCCTTGCCTCACCAGCAGCGCCAATGCGCCTGCTGCCTCCTCGGCCACCCCTTCAGTCCCTAATGCACCCACCAGAGCTGACACAGCCCCTGCCTCGACCATCCTCTCGCAATTCTCTGAATGGGTCGACAAATTAAACAGTGCTGTTACAGCATCCTTCTTCCCCCTTGGGCTGCCGCCTCTCAGTAGCCCTGCCAGTGCCTCAAGTGCGCCTTCCTCATCTGTAATTTTCTTCTTATACTGATGAACAGCAGAGAGGCTAAACAGAGTGGCTGCCGCGTTCTCCCTAGCTTCCTCTGTCATCCCATGTCTCAAAACATCAACAACTGATTCCAAACATCCTTCTTCATCCATAATTAGGCTCTTGTTTTTGTCATGAATGGACAAATTAAGGATTGCGGTCACCGCGTTCTCTTGGGCGACTGGGTTGGGTGAAGAAAGAAGCAGTCTCAGGTGGGGAATTGCACCTGCTTCTGCAATGAACGCGCGGTTCTCCTTCCCTGTTTTCGCCAGCAGTCTCAGCTCGCGGGCAGCGACTGTTTTCACGCCCTGAGAACCATGCGAGAGCTGCTTAACCAGAAGCTCTGCAGTTGCTCTGTTTGCTTCAATTGCAGCCTTGGAGGCTGCAGGGACCGCAATCGCCTCTGTCGAAGAATCAGAGCTCTCCAGGGCGTCAATGGGGATTCCGTGGGCGGTGCACCACTGCATAATCAGCCCGCGAAGTGCTCGGTTGGGGATGAGACGGGTGTGGGCAAGCAATTGACCGGTCTGCGGGCAGCTACAATGCCCTTCATCAAACCACCTTGCAATCGATGAGCGATCGTAGGTCTGTCCAGTCGAAATAATCACTGGATCGCGCATCAGATCCAAAGATATTGGGCAGCAGAAATCCTTCGGAATTGTGAGGAAAGTCTCCCCAATTTCTTGACAGATCAAAGTCTTCTTCAATTTCTTCCAATTCCCCGAATCCTTCTCTTCATCATCTTCTTCTTCCTCGAATTCAAACAGCAGAAATCTGCAGTACCTAACAAGAGCGATGAATCCATTAAGGACCGCAGTCGTCGGATCGCCATCTTCTTCCTGGTTGTAGACCTGCTCTTCTAGGAATTCAAT
Source organism: Cinnamomum chago (assembly GCA_038049695.1). Taxonomy (NCBI): domain Eukaryota; kingdom Viridiplantae; phylum Streptophyta; class Magnoliopsida; order Laurales; family Lauraceae; genus Cinnamomum; species Cinnamomum chago. The sequence continues at coordinate 52,842,819 of CP142457.1, read as the reverse complement.
CTCTGATCTGCAAGTTCTTGCATCTCGAATCCCCAATCGATCGACAAAAACCATCCGCAGCTCAGACGGATCCGGTCTCCGACCATGCTCGAATTCATCAAGAAAGAAGAAAACTTTCCGCCGTAGCAGCTCGTCCTTCGGATCAATGAAGATCTTAGCTCGTCGCGACTGCTTCTGCAGCAGCTCGACCTGTTCTGTGATATCTATCGGTAGATCGAGCTCCTTCAAAGGAAAGACATCGAGCAGCGTCGAGATTTCCTGATTCATGTCATGGAAATAGCCAGAAATCGTCGAGTTCTGCAGCAGAAGCCATAAACGGCTCGATTGCGAGCAGTAATCGAGCAGGACCTTGGATCTGTAGATGAGGATGTAGAGCTCTTTCAAGCAGAGATTTGCAGAGGACGGGAGAGGAAGCGACGACGAGTCTTGTAGCGATTCAAACAGGACGACGAAGATCTTCACCTTCCGTATCAGAGATCTCGAGTTTCTCCTCTGGAAAGGAGTCGACAGATCCGAAGATGAAGATACAAGGTCTCCAGAGACAACCATTAGAGTCTGAACAAGAGCCAGATCTGCGAGATCGATCGGAGCGTAGAAACTCCCCAACGAAGGCGATCTCCTCTTTCGAAGAGAGGAGAAAATCGCAGCAGAAGCCATCGAGCTTCTCCACAAACCAGGGTTTTCTTCGTCTCCAAACCCTAAAAATCGATTCTTTCTTCAAAGAGATTAAACAAACAAACAAACAAACAAACCTATTCGTCCAACCAAAATCGAACTACTTCAACGAGAGAAATCTCGTTCAAAACTCCAAATCGTAATCGCTACAAAAAGATAATGCGATATCTTGATGAATCTTTGGAAAGCAGGAGCGGGATCTTTCTTCTGAAAGAAGGACAGGAACCAAAAACGGCCTCTTTATAGTAATCGAGAATTCAACGGATCGCCATTAACGCGTTTTTGCAAAGGAGATGATTCTTCTTCGAGTGAAGTTTCGAGGCAGCCTCCTCGTGAAAATGATGCCTGTTTTGACGGAAATGCATTCATTCAGTATTGCGTCTGTTTCCCTTTCCCTTTCCCTTTCCTTTTCCTTCCTTTGTGCGGTTGGTCTTTTCCGCGGACAAACAGACGACAGCACCAATCAACACCCCAATTTGACCAATCTATCGTCCAAATTTACATCATTTGTCCTCGGGTTACGTACCTTGTGGGTTTTGTTTGACATCTCATCTCATCTCATCTCATTCTCACCACAATTGCCCTTCTCATATTAAACAATTACGCTATATCCGTCTGAGAATGAGATACCACAAGTCAAAATTCAATGTTCAATTTATGAATCTGTGGACGGAACCACATCTATGGGCCCGTATGTATGATATCAACGGTTCGGATCAGTTGGATGAGGAGAAAAGAGGAGTGATGAACGGCTGTCGTGTTTGTTGGGTGGATGAAATTGGTTGCAGGGGTAGATAAGGAATGTGGTAGAGATTTCTAGAGTGGATAGCTTGAGGGATAGGTCAGTATGGGTGGTGTTGGAATTGCAAGAGGGTTGAGGGCACGAGTGTACTTCTATCCGTTGATTATGCCACGTGGCGAAAAGTCAACGGTAGGAAGGGGTAGTACGACAAGCAGAAAGGTTGGGTGGGTGACGTGGAGAGGAGGGGGATTAGGTCAAAAGAGCCGTCGTCGGCTTGTATGATTATTCTGTTTTAAGACAGACGTTATCTCGATCCCTTTGGTTTCGACCCCGGTGCGCGTCGGATGCGAGTCGGCTTCATGTGGGCTGGCTCATTTTGTTTGTTTTGGCGATTGAAAGGGTGCGTCCCCCTTGGCCTTGGTTAGGGCCGGCTAAACCCAAGTCCACCTGATAAGACATAGCCATCTTTATCATATCTGAATTCTAATCCCATCTCTGCTCTCTGGTGGGTTTTATATATTCTTTTTATAGCAAATGGGTCCACCGGTAGGTAGGTAGGTAGGTATGGGTCCCGCTGGTTTGATATTGGTTATTACTGATAATTCTTTATCACCCTTTCGCAATTGAGCAGCGGACACATGAGGATGAACCTCAGATTTTTCGTGTGAGTTTTGGAGGCAAAAACTTAATTTTCATGAGAGTTTCACAGGCAGAGTCAAGTGCAATGAGGGCAATTGCCTTGACATCCTTATATGTGGGTATCTAGTAAAATTTAGAGGGTCTCGCCTTGGGTGACGATTTTGATTTGTGCTCCCTCAAGAGCAGGTGCACATGAGAAAACTTTTTTCGATGAAGTAGCGCACACATATTAGATATCTAAATTAATAATTAATATGTGGATTAATCATAAATAAGGTCAGATATATAAAACTATGTTCAGCAACAAACCCACTATCAAACTTTCCCCAAATAGGAGTGGTCCAAGTGTGCTGCCCATTTAATTTGACCCGATGCCATTCATTAGGCTTCTATTTTTTTATTTTTTGTTTGTTGGGTACTGTTAATCCACCAAATGTAAGAAGACCCTCCAGTTAGCCAACTGCTAGGGCCCTAATTGTTAAGGTTCTATAAAACGAAAAAAGAAAGAAAACAGCAATTATTAAGGAGGTGGAGTGGGAGATGTAAGTGTATTTGAATTACTAGCATTTTATCAAAATAATAATAATAATAATAATAATTTAAAATTATTAGGATGATGACTGAATATTCATTTGATAGTCATTTGATAGAGGAGATATAATTTGATAGTCATTTGGAAATTCACAATTACTTCTTCAATTTTAACGATTTTAAGAAATAAAAATTTTGTAATTTCTTTTGTTTCATGTAATTGAATTATAAAAACTGTAATAATACTCTAACTGCAGTGAAATCTGTAGCACAACCTGTACTCTCTAGGGGGCCATGTAAGTCAAAGATGCTCCAAAAACCTTAATCAGGCCTGAGTCCGGGTACACATGAACCCAACCAGTTTTCACATTCCCAATACATCCGAATACTCAAAATCCAACCACATGTATAAAATACAGATTCTGTTGATTAATTAATGAATACTTAATAGATCTATATGCAAATTGTCACGATTACCATGTGGAGTCCAGCGCAGCCCAGTGCCCCAATAAGAAAAAGGGCCATCATGATGTTTTAAAGGCCGTCTCTTTCACCATCAACCCATCCATTTATCCCAAGACCTCACATCTATCGATTCCATCACAACTGATGCAATGAAAATGGCTAATGATATTTTAGGGTTTCCTCCTGGCCGTTTGGATGCACCTCAAATTATTATTATATGAATCATCATCTTCATTGTCATCATATACATAGCTTCGTTCCATTGTTTTAATGTCAATGGCACTTGCTATTTAACTCTAACATAAGCTTTGTTACATGTGACAAATGCTAACATTGCCGACCCGTTTATGCTCTTAATATGGTGGTCCAGAATGCTAATTTAATATGTGCCACATCCAAAAGAAAAAAGAGAAAAGAAAAGACCATTAAGAGGTTTTTCTCCCCTTTAATACTATTTGAACTAAAAAGATTAGGTATTTGTTACTTATCATGAGGATGCTTTAAGCACAGTGGGGCTCGATCATCTTTGATTTTTATTAACTTTATCTAAATACTAAAAGTTAAGTTCAGTGGACCAGCTGGTAGATTGATCACTAGATCTTATCCATAATGATGATAATATTGTAAAAGAAGAATAAAGTGAAGGAAGTTGACATGTGCTCAAGATGTAGTCAATTTAACCTTTGATTAAACCACCCATCAACATATGGGGCCTACCAATCCTAACCCCTTGTCAATAGGCCACAAAGTTTCAATCAATTTTTTTAGAAAATGTATGATCGATTTAACAATGCAGTCCATTCAGATAAGTATAAAAAAGGGGATTCGTATAATTCAGAGGAGGTCCTTTGTGTGTGGTCTATTCGAAATGGGTGATCTTGTAGGCCCCACCGAGGCACTCATGAAATTCTCTGCCCGCAGTGTATATATGATTTTCTCAAGAATTTTCATTATAAGCAATAGAGAAAATATCTTCTTCTACACGATTCGCACGCAGAGTGTGCACCGGAGTCGTTAGAAATTATAGCTGAGCCACATCTGTTTTGACGATCATGACGCACGATTCTCATATAAATCGTGCGTAAGGCATCATTCTCCAAACAATAACCTCCTCCAAAAAGTAATAATTTTTTTACTTTTGCCATTGTTTTGGCCTCCCATCAGCCCCTTCCATCAACAATGTTAGCGGACGACCACCAATCTTTTGGCAGTTTAGCCACATTAGTCAGTTTAGGGTTTCCAATTAACTATATTTCATTCACCAATACAGCAATGGACGGGTACCCCAAAAAAAAAAAAAAAAAAACACTTTCCAGATTATGTTTTTTTTTATATATATATATTTTTATTTTTATTTTGTGCGTGGGTTTTCCTTGTGGGGCCCATCAAATCAAAGGTCTATATTACTGAATTTGACCCCCCACCCCAACTCTTATAATCTTAGATCCTCATCATATATAGACCACATCCTATAAAAGGTAGACCATAGAATTTCCCTTCAGAACAATTGTTATGCACCATGACAGCGTTCACATGTAGATTTTACACTACTTCCTGTTCAAAACGCGCATGTGGCCCACCCCTTCTGTCCTCTCAACGTCTACGGAAAGTTAAGGAAAATCATCTCAGATCTGTGGGTGTGAAAACTGAAAAGAGAGAGAGAGTACATGAAAAAAAATGTACCAAGACTTTGACTCTTTGGATGCTTCCCTTTCAGCAAAGCCTACTTAGAACTACATGGCTTTTATTAGCTGTTTCCCTTGACCGACGACTTAGGGAAGTCATAAATTTTTACTAATATATGAGCTGGAACGTACGACCCTAAGTCGACATTTTCAATGTACCACTTTCACTCCAATTTTCAAATAGTAGATACCCAATTGAAAACAGAAGCAAATGCTCCAACATGGACTAAACTAAAGTTTGTAGCTTGTAGCCATTCATTTTATGGGTCCCCCACAATTCTTTCTTTTGCCCCAAATATGGGGGCTGGTGCACTTATTACTTTAATTGGTATAGGTTTTGGAAGTCCTACGTAGCAATAGTATAAACTTCTTATTATTTTGTTTTAAAGTACTGGATCACATGACAAATGGAGCCCGAACCATTGTTTTAAACCCATAGGGACACATCTTGACCGGGCCGACTTGACCCAGCTTAAAAACTTGATTACTCGATTTACACATATTCAATTAGGGCATATTTGCTTGCATTAAGATACACTAGCATTATAACCCGTGCTTAGTACAGATATGACCAACACTGCAACTTAAATATTCATGTATGAAAAAATTATTCATAAATTTTAGAAAGAAAGCAAAAGAATAAAAGATTATAAGAGTACCGGTTTATGTATTATAAGAGCTAATCACATAGAAGTAAAAGGAGATAAGTGAAGGAGAGAAGAAATGGTAGAGTTTGGGTAGAACGAGAGTTGTAGAAATGAAAAAGTAAAAGTTCGAGAAGTGGGTAGTAGATGTGGTTTTTGGTAAAAAGATATAGTTAGTTTGCATGACATAAGTGGGGATAAAACTGAAAAGATTAAAAAAAAAAAGAATAACTAATTGTCAAAATCATAACTACCGGTCAAAATTAAAGTAAAAAACCTCTTGGCTTAATATAGTATAATAGGAATTCAGAAAGAAATGGATTCTACTAAAGAATTGATGGGTGAAGAATATATGTAGAAATGTATATTAGGCTTTTATTTTTCTATGTATTGAATTATCAGGGTGATGGTTGAATATTCATTTATCATATTCTCTTGATCTATTTTTATAAAAGAAAATGTTATTTGATGCTTATTTTATAAAATTCATGTTTGATCTTTATTTTTAACTATTTATAATATAAACCCTAAGTATACAATTTTTATGTATTTAATGCAAAGAAAACAGGCTGTTAACCAGCTGTTGATTCGATTTCACTCAGTGAATTGTGGATTTGAGTTGGTTTTCAAGGGGTTTTTATTTTTTATTTCCATTATACATGACTTATTCTTGGACTGGTAGGCTTGAAATATTTGGCTCTTATGCTCAAGGAAATATATATAAAATTCGTCCGGTCACAAGCAAAGATGGGACCCGCATCTTTAAACTAGGTTCAATTGGTCGATGATGAGCTGAAGGAAGGCAGGCCTTTCCACCCAAGAGCATGATCCACGAAGGCAGTATCAAACAGTCTCGCTATGTCGACATGATATATATTTTCAGCTGCTTGGACAGTGACATGCACTGAAAAACGAGAGAGAATATGTGGCCCATGGTTTTCCCAATGACAAGACCATAATGATTTCATGGCTTCCCTCTTCTTCAACAGTTTTCTAGCCAAAAGTCGTAACCGTGTGGGGACGTAAGTGCCCAAACAGTGGAGCGGCTGCGTCCAAATATTAAATTTTAAAATAATTATATATGCAGAGCGTCTATATAATAAAATATTTATAAATTTATAAATAACTTAATAATAGGCATAAATATATCTTATCTATATATTTAATAATTAAAAATAAAGAAAAATTTTAACTTCATAATTTGATTACATAAAATAGACAATAATTAATAAGTCAAAAGAAGTTTCTTCATTCAACAGAAAATTTTAAGCTTACAGAAAAAAGGAAAATACACAAAAAACTAAAAGTTCTTCACGGTTCACTCTATATTCAGTCGAACCATATTCCGAAGATGATCGAACCGTGCTTCAAAAATAGTTGAACCGTGCTCTAATGACGGATCCACTTCGAAAACGCTGATACTCATTTTCGAAGCGGGATCGAGAGAGTTGAGAGGAGGTTGCGAGCACTAAAGTGAGGACCATGTATTACTGATGGCAAGGTTTAGAGGAAGGTTTCACTGGTTTTTCCAATTACAGGTGGGTATGGATATCTATAATTTTGACTTTGACAGAGTTCGTAATGGATTCTGATTTTAAAAATCTCTTATTTATAACTGCTTTATATATATTTTTACTGTTGGTAGAAAACATCTCATTAAAGCTGAAGTGCCGGGTTAACTTTTAACCCTTTCACATGTAAGAGAAAAACAACAATACAAATTTTATTGTTTTAATATTTAATCCAACTTGATCTATACTGCAGTTTGATACTGTAGATCATATACCTATCATTGATCAGGCCGTGTACAGGGCAAAGCAGATTGATACTGTAGATCATATACCTATCGTCAATCACTATTGTCATAGAATCAAACAAAATGAAAGTATAGGCCCAATGAAGGAGCCAAAAGTCATTGCTCTGTTCACGGCAATCAATTCTCAATAAAGTCCTCTTCTACGTACGGAAAATTTTCTATTTATGAATATGAATATGGACGTGGATACGAGATCTAAGATACGGCTTCTCACTTTTAAAAAATTTAAGACGTAGGTATGGATATGAGTATTCTAATTTTTTCTTTTAATCCCTTTTAAATCAATAAAATTATCATTATTTTTATCTTTTTCTATTATTTTTTATGGTAATAAGTAAATATTTAAAAAGAACTATATAAAATAAAGGATTTTATAAGTAAGATATGTTAAACTTGTTCTCTAAAAATATCGGTGCAGAACTGGGTACCAATACAAATATCATATCAGTCCGATACGGATACGTTAGGCTTATATAAGTATCCATGTATCATAGGAAATTCTAAAAAATGGCTAGTACATGTTATCATTTGGACCGTTTTAGGTTAGTGCCCTCCATTCAATCTAGGGTTGCAAACAAGACTGTTTCAGATTCGGTTTTGACTTGGAACCTATTTTGTTGGTTTCAGACTCAGTTCCAAAAGGAAAACCCATATCCGATTATGAAATTGGATTCACCTATAGGACTAAAATTTAATTACAAAATTAGTTCTAATTTCTCTTCATTTTTTCTTAAAATAAGCATATCATTCAATTTACAACAATGCATCAAGTCTACTACCTCCAGGAACATACATAAAAACATTAAAAAAAAAAGAGTTAATTTTGACGTACACTTTGCAATAACAAAGACTCATATGCCAGGTCTCAACTTCACAGGTCGAAACCTATATGGATCAAGAACCGGACTCATTTATAAATCGGACCATAAATTGGGTTCCAGACCCGGACTCGTTTTTGAATCAGAACCTAAAATAGGTTCCACATCCAATTTTTTGTGGGTCATAACTTCCAGAAAATCGGATACCCATTTGGAGCCCTATTTCAATCGCAATGCAAGAGCAATGTAGGTAGGATATATTAGAATGTTAGGATCTTGATAACAATGTAAAAAGATATGATTATTTTTTGTAGTGTTGGTTTTTATTTCTCTTCTATTTCCTTTTTGGCTTTTCAGTATTTCCCTTATGTACTGTTAAGTTTGTTAATTAAAGTTAATATTAAAATATATATATATATATATATTTGTTGGATTTGATCTTGTTTCCTTGTTTATCTCATACAATGTGACGTTGTAGAACAATTAGAGTATGAGACACACATATTTATATAGTTTATATAATTTGCTTCAATACATGATATGAGCCAATACCAAAGTTGACCAATGACCTTTGATTGTGTATGGAATCAACTCATCTGCAACTGCAAGCAATGTTGACACCACCTGCCATCCGCCTTCCTCTTCCCTTATGCCGGTTCCGTTGGTGGACATGTGTAATTTAAGAAAGTCATGTGTTTGGTCCATTTGGATGAACCAAAGGTGGGCCCCATAAGCATGAGCTTACGAAATTTTTTTCCTAAGCTTGAGCTTAGGAGAGTCTTGCTCTATATATATATAAGAGAGAAAGAGAGAGAGAGAGAGAGAGAGGCTCTCCTAAGCGCAAACTTAGGATAAAATCTCGTAAGCTCATGCTTGTGGGGCCCACCATTGGTCCATCCAAATGGACCAAACACATGATCCCTTTAAGTTGCACATGTCCACCAACTTTCGGTCAAATCTAAATTTATTGGACTGTCAGATCGACTATATATCGATTCGAATAAACTATTGACCATTAAACTTTCGAATCCATATGGAGATGATAGAAATCACGGTTGTGGCTGATTTTTTGGAGAGAGAAAGATACTAAGGAGTTCTTGAAATCCCTCCAACCTCCATCCCCATATGAGTCCCCAGGTGGGCCTCACCACACACTTGAGCTTACCTTATCCTAAGTTTGAGCGTAGGAGAGCTTTGCTCATATATATATATAATTTTTTTTTTCCATTAATCATTTTCTTACTTCAACGGGTCAGATTTTGATATTGTCAATCTAAATTCCAATCCTATGTCGAACATGCCTCAACCCATACTCTACATGAGATGGGTTTATGACATAATAATACCAAATCTAATTATTTTTTTCTCTTAACGTATGACAGTAAAAATTAAATCAAAATATTATAGTAAAAACTAAATCACATAATTTCTCTTATATTTTAAAAATACTTGGAATCTATAACACTTCAAAAGTCTTCGATAGAGTAGAAAAAACACACACATAAACCTATTAAAAATACATGTAAACAACAAGTGGTTGCACACACATACATACAAAACCCTATTAAAAATATATATGTAAACAAGTGGTTGCTCTTGTCACCTACCCATCTGTAAACATCCTACTCCTCTGCCATCTCTGTCCCGCAGTTGACCATCTTCCATTTAAATGCCATCACCTAATCTGTTTCATCAACATCCGCTATGGCATCACTTTTCTCATCTGTCCCTGTGAGAGACATTTATATTTTTCTTGGAGGGTCCATCTCTTGAATGAGAGAAAGTGGCATGTCCAGATTCAAACTTTAAACCCATTGTGTATTTTTGGTACATGGCCTATCTAAAGTCGTGTGCCCGTAATTAATACCAGTGAAGTTTGTATGGTTAAACCCCGAGGGGTAGCTCAGTTGGCCTAGGACTACGGTTTGCACCCGGAGGTTGTGGGTTCGAAACTGCTTTACCACACTGGGGCCACAGGGGAATTTTACCCGGCTTTCTCTCCTGGGCCCGTAGGGATTATTCTGGCCCAAAGGGCTGGGAACCCTACGTTAAAAAAAAAAAAAAAAAAAAAGTTTGTATGGTTCATGGGTATTGGCATGGTATGAGCTATCTGGGTCATTAATGTAGTTTTGGTCTTTCACTGCAGCTGGGGCAGCAAGCTCACATAAAGGTTTCCGTCCTTTACACCCCCACCTTCTTCATTGTATTTGTGAAGCCGTGTGTGTTATTTACACCCCTTGCTACATTGATGACTCCAGAGTCATCCAGATTGATGTTAAGGATGCAACTCAAGCCAACATTATAAATCCTCAGGATCCCCACTTTTAAAATCTAAACTCAAAATCATCCCCTTGTGTAATCAAAATTGGTAGGATAAAAACATGTAGAGTCAGCATGTAGGGCCTATTTAGAAGCATGACAGTCATGTGGTTAGGACCATCTGAATGCAAAATATGAGAATCACCGCTCAAGGAAGTACCATGGGAACTAGAATTTGCATGATAAATTGGAGGGTCTACACAAGAAATTTGAGAAAGTGGTAAAGAGTTGAAGGGATTAGATTGTACATAGGAGCAAGTGGACCCCAAGGCTGGACAATTTCTAGTTTAGAAACTAGCCTAGCTGTTGCTGAAAATCTGTAAACATGTGATTTGACTCGTCTCATATTTTATCATGTGTTTTAGAAGTGTTCAATGTAGTGGTCATGTAAATCTAGATAAGTGAAATTATCGGTGATGATAAAACAAGGGGAGCCCATGACTGTGAGTCGTCTGGATTTGAGGGGACCCACTGATGGATTCATAGATGGGCTCAGATAATTGACATCCCCACCCTCTTAGGATCCAGACTCTTTGTTTTATTTTTATGATAGAAATGTAAGGAAAACATCTGCAGCCCAATTTTTTTTCTTTCCAGTAAACCGTGGTAAACTTTTAGCAGTTCGCTAATCAAATGGTTAGGATTATCCAATAATATTATCTAATATAGAATCCAGTAGATCAACAGCTTGATCTCATCATACAGCCAATCAATAGACTGCCTGTGAAGGTATGGTGTACGAGATATTTGCTATTATGATGTGACACTCGGGTTTCATGAACCTCAATTGCATGTTTGATAATAGGTGAGGAATCCACATATGTAAGGATTCTTTAGCTTCCAGATCTCAATTCTTGCTGGAGGTTTGTATGCCAAAGGATTAGCTGAGAAAAATTGGCGTCAGCACATAAATCCACAAAAATGAGGATTTTCAAATACGCGGAAACAAGAATCTTTAGAAAATAAGGATTTCCGATGGCCCAAATCTCAATATTTATAATTGCTGAACATGGGGTATTCACAACTTCATTGAAATCCTACTGAACTTCAATTGCTAAACATGACCTAGCTAAAATTTCACCAGTATTATTACTCAAATTGGCCGTTCTGGCATTACTGACACCCACTTTTTACTGCACCAGTCTGAAACTCTCATTTTTATCATCATCAAAATCCTGATCATATCTATCTTCAAGGATGTGAGTTCTAATTTTCAACTCAACCCATGATGGACGCAAGAAATTCTTCTTTGAGGGGTTCACTATGTTAAGAGAAATTCTGCAGGGCCCACATGCAATAAAACAAGGGTTCGTTAAAAATTTTCGGCCCCCAGATTTTGAATTATGTTTTCTAACCACTTTAATCGTGTAAAATTTTAAAACAAATATAAAGTGGGGAATGAGACCAATACAATGGATTACATCTCATTTCTTCACAACAGTCTCATGTTTCAATGATGTGGAGTCTGAAAACGTGTTTAGGAAAAGAAGCACTGTCTACTATGGGCCATGGTGGCAGTACTTTCTCCTTAAAAAAGGATCATAATCCTATGCTTCCAGTCACAGGACAATTTGATTAAAACAATAAATTGACCTTAAGTTAGAAAAGAGAAGGAAATTTAGGGGTCGATATTGAGTTCCTAGACTATCTAAGCAATGTGTTTATCAAAGCTGCCGAAATTTAAGGAAAGATTCTTAAAAGGCCTTTAAATAGTTTTCCATGTAGCAAGAAATGGTTATCCACTATCCATCCATCACAAGATAAATTAAAGCGATAATGCCGAGACGCTGCCCTTAGACCTGACATTCACACATGAGAGGTCAAAGTTTAAGTATTTTCTTCGTGTGAAATCATATGATCGTGCGATATCGCACATATCACACCGTGCGATATTCTAGAGCCGTGCGATATCGCACCATCATTATATAAACAGTTTTGTGAGAAATATATAAAGTTTGACTTTTGTGGGACAAATGTAAGATGTAAGATCAATGGTACCATCAATATCCCTAAATTAAATCTCACATCTTCATCTCATATCTTTGTTCTCACATATATATAGTCTTTCTTCACTAATAAATCAAATGAGAAGTGAATTCAAGGCAGAGCTTAAATAAAATCATTGTAGGAAGGAGTCCTTTCTCATTTCACTTTCAGTACCCGTCTCTCATTCAAGAGGCCTCTCCTTTTCCCATACTCTTTGAGTGTGAAAGCATGCATGGTCAGATAGGACACCCATGTTTCCTGTTTTTCCATGCCTGCGAATGGAAGAGATTGCTTGTCAAGCAAAGAAATCAAAGACGAGATTGCTTCTTTATGTGTGGACTGTGGATGGAAAAAGGACACGCAGAGCCGCTCTTGTTACTTTCTGTGGAAACTTCATTCAATCAATCACCTGACCAATACCTACAACCACTGCCTTCTTTAATAAATGAGCTCAGTCTCCTCTCAAGTCTGATCTAACACCATAAAATTCCTAGTTTTCCCACTTTTACTTGACTAAAAGAACGTATGGCCTGAGAAGCTATCTATGCTCTTGACCACAAGATTTAATGCCCCAAACCAACAAAAGAGTGAGCAATTTCTTATTTGTTAGGTAAGCCTATAAATCGTTTAATAATGTTTATAGTAGAAACTTCTACATTAGATTTTCTTTACTCTTTTGATTTCTTTTTTATTTGGTAGGGACATTGAGGATTGTCTTGTAATTTTTTGATGTACTATTAGAACCCTGATTTTCTTTCTAAAGGCATGCCTTAATTTGTGGGGAGCCCTACTGGAAGCATGTCAATCACAAGAATTTAAGGAGATGAGAACTTGACCTTCATGATTTTAAAACGTATAAAACTGATGGATAGAAACATGACCTTCATGATTTTACACATGGCTAATCCAAAGTCCACAATGGCCAAATTATTATATCAATACATTTCTTCGACCCAAATTTTTATGAAGTGCGTGTGTTTACGTTGTTTTTGGGGGAAAGTAAAAATGGTTTCTGAGGGAGAATGCTTTCCACTGTTCTATGCTAACATTTTCCAGGGATTTCAGTTTTGAGAGTCCAAAATGTTTTTTTTTTTTTTTTGTATAAGATTTTTGAAGAGGGTAAATTCAGACCCAAAAGGTAAGAGAAACATTTTTCTACAAGGTCATACAAAAGGTGGAAACGCATTTTTGCAGTGAAAAGTGTCTCACTGTACCAAACAATGGAAGCTGAAACCATATCAAACGAAGTCTTCAGAGTGGGTTTTTTTTTTTTTTTTTTGCAGGAACAAAAATCATTGGAAAATAAAATGTTGTGGAAAACTGTTGTGAACACATATGAACTAAGGTTTTTTTATTTGTAGGATGCTTCCAGACAGAATAAAACCATAAAAAAATGACAAAATAGTTTTAATAGAACTTTAATCTGGGACAAGGTTAAAAGGTGAGGTGGGAGGGACAAGAGCATACCTTTTTTTTTTTTTTTTTTGGGTATAAGGAAGAACAGACTTAAAAGAAGTACTAGAGAGGAAATCTACAAATGACTCCAATCTATGTATCTGCAAGTAAGAATGGCAACCCTTCCCTTCATTAGATTCCATGACGACCATTTTCTGAAAACTTCCAATATCAACAAGCTCCCTATAAATAGTAAAAAGTGCCTAATAATTAATAACATCTCTTTGGGAGTTCATACAATAACTCTCTCTCAACTACACTATATTCCAAATGTTCTGGGGCTGTTTGTTAGCATCAAAATACATGGGAATTGAATACATTATATTCATATCATTAATTGTTAAAAATGAAGACCAAAGGTGAATTTTAAAAAATAAACATCAAATAACATTTCATTTGAGAGAAATATAATCAAAAGAAGATGGGAATTGGTCTTCATTTTTAACCATTAATGGTATGAATACTATGTATTCAATTCCTATCTATTTTGATGCAAACAAACATGCCCTAGCAATTTGTCAATACCAATATGCATACGCTCTACATCCACGAGTAGGATGTGACACCACTCTCCTTTGAGGGGTTCCATGATGACATTTCTTGAAAAATACCAATATTAACAAGCTCCCTACAATGTAGGAAAAAACATGTAATGACATCTCTCTCTCAAAATTACATTGTTTCACATGTTCAATAATGTTTCTATCTATTAACGCCAATACATACATCAAGATGTTCCTTGTGGAAGGTGCATGAGTTTTCATAAATACCACGTCCCTTTTCTAGGAATGGAACCAGTGTTATTTTAAATAATGCAGATAAAACAACAGTTAAGGGATGTCCTTCAGCAGTATTTTAAGGATATCCTCCATCCATGACGGGGCCACAGTTTGAACTCAAGATTTTTTTAGACCAATAGCAACATATTTTATGCCAATCCTAGCCCTCAGACAATTATTAAGGAATGGATGTTAGGCAAAAAATGGATATAAATTGGGAGACCTTAAGACTCGACGAGTATCTTACCAAAAAAAAAGTCTTAACGAGTAAGGGTAATTGAATTAAAAACTGGCTTGAATCAATAGAACAGTGGAGGATTTTTCTAATACAACTTTCTTTTCATGTGACTGTCCTCCATTCTAGTCCTCGAGGATCCTTTTTTAAATCCTTTCTGTAAAATTTAATACCCATTTCATTTTCTTCCCATCCTGTGCATGGCACAGATTGTTTTCTCAATAATGAGAGATGTCTCACCAGGGTTAGGATGGCCTATTACGCATAAAAATGTTAAGAATGACAAAATCATCTTGAGTAGGTGAATGGCAGCAAAGGACACGATCCCATCCATTGTTTAATCATTCATATTTATTGATGCCAACCGATCAATTATTGATAGTACCACAGTTGCTCTGTCACAAAAATCTGCATTAGGGACCCAAATTTATCCACAGATCCCATCAAGGTAGATCAATCATTGGGTCTAATGGATCCAAAGTTACAAAGGGTTCACAATGTTTCCAATTAGTTCAAACAAGAAGAAAACTCCAAATAGAAATGAGCTACTATAGTCATTTTGCAAAGTTTTCTATGTTCATGGAAAGATTAAAAGAATATGTTGATGCAGGAGAATCCCTAACAAAGAGAACAAGCTTTCATTTTTCATTCCTATGCATTTTAGTTGTGGTACAAATTAATTAACAAGGAGCAGACTGCTGCAATTTAATTTAAACAAGTAAAAACTACTTCAGTGGAGCATAGACATTCTATACAACAGGTGTTTTATAAAGACATGAAAACTACCTTGGAGAGTTGGCACACAAATATCTTGCACATGGGATGAGCCTCAGCAGAGAACGTGGCTTCCTTGCCCTGAATCTCAAATGTGGGAGCTGTACAGAAATACCTTCATGTGTGAACGAACCAATGCATTTAATCACATCAAAATTGTTAACAAAAAATCTTAGCAAAGGCATCATTTATTTTTCCTCTCAGCATTGATTCTCAGGAAGTCCACTCATGATAGTTAACAGTGGTTGCTGGTTATGCCAGTATACAAATAAATACAAGGTTCAGATCTTAAAAAGCCATATTTGTATAACTGAAAATTAAACATACAATGGGAACATTTATTTACACAAGTGTCGAGATTCATTTATTTTGCAGGGAAAAATAAAATTGTAAACGTGAAAGTTCTTTTTTCTGCTCCTTCCAGATAAAATTGGAACAACGGTAATGAGTTGTCAAGTGCACTACAAATAACAGAACAAGTGAAACTCACAATTTCTACAGAGAGAGAGAGAGAGAGAGAGAGAGAGAGAGAGAGAGAGAGAGAGAGAGTAAAACTCACAACACTTCATTTCAGAAATGGTCCAGTGGTGCCATCAGTATTGTTCTGTCAAAAGGAAAACCTCATCTAACATGTGTGGGGCCCATCTTTAATTGATCCCACTCACGCATATCAAATTTCTTCATGTGTGGCATTGGCCCAAATTTCACCAATAGTAGTGAAATACTAATATACATCATTGGATTTATCATGTGTGAAATAGATAATTATGTTTTCTAGACACAGTCAATCTAATGGCATTCTTTTGGAAAGAAATTTGAACCAGTTCCTATATAGAGGGGTCCACGTAATATGGGGCAGGTTTGAAACAAAAATTTGGGTTCCATATAGGAAATATCAGGACGATAGTTGCTCTCAGCACCATACTGACAGCAGAATGGGATCATTTCTCTTGTGATTTTATGATGATTTGAGATCTTGGCTAGGGAGTATCCTTTTTTTTTCCAGTAATTCTTTGCTACAGAGCATGATATGCACATATGATTTCTAAGAGGGGGTAAGTTAGAAGCATTTTTTTGTAAAAAGCAAAGTTTGACAAAAGGCAATGGCAATGTAGAAGGTACTCGCTTTTGCAACCTTAAGGTTGTGGGTTCATTTCATGATACCAATCATTTAAAAAAAAAGTTAAGAAGCCAAGAAAGTACAGAAGCTGTCTTGGTGCATGGGAATAAAATTAGGATCACTGATAGCATTTAAATTCAAGCATCATTCATGACAGATGATGGTATGATTAAAATAGAATGTTCTAGAGAAGTACCTTTCCCCCAGGGATCATAAAAACTTTCCAGCAAAGCAAGCTTCTCGATCTGGATTCCAATCTCCTGGAAAATAAGAATGCCATCACATCCAAAATCCAAGTTGATTTAGATGATTCACCATCCAGATAATGTATAAAAAGGGAAACATCACAGATTAACATATAAAAGGAAACATCATATTCCTCATGCATAATGTAAATTATAATATAATTGAACCACACAACTTTACAAATTAATTATCAATCTTCAAAGGCTTGCTACTCAGCGGGCAAACTGATTACTCAAACTAAGTGACCCAGAGAGTTTGAAAATACTTACTTAATTGTCACAACAGTTGAACTTTTCAAGCACTAATAGGCAGAGTAGCAAACATAAAATTACAACTGAATTGCCTTTCGGTAAAAGAAGTTAAATTAAAATGAAAATGAAAATTGTATCTACAAGTTTCAGCCAGCACATTACCATCCAAATCATCATCAATTCATCATCATCATCTGCGTCAAAGCCTTGTCGCAGCTATGTTGGGAACAATATCTATCCAATTAAGTTTTATTTATTTATTTTTTATAGTGTGGGTATCCTTTAGGTTTTTGACCCAACATGACTACTCCCCCGGGTGATGCCCACTAAACTCACACAAATGCACACCTGGAAAATCTAGGGCGGGTTTCAAACACAAGGTGTGGGGAACAAACCCACATCATATCCCACTCCACCAACTCCCAGGTGGGTATCCAAATAAGAATTATAAATTATAGTTCAGAAAGAGTTAGCAACTTAGTTTCCAAACTCCAATCCTTTGTATCCAATTTCCATTACATCTTCCCAGAAGAAGTTAATGGTAAAGTTCAGAAAGAGTTAGCAACTTAGATTCCAAACTCCAGCCCTTTGTTTCCAATTTCAATTACATCTTCCCAGGAGAAGTTAATGGCGATACTTTCATTCATTGATACAAACATAGGCCTCACTTCATGTCTCTGATAAGTTTGCTCTGGATAAGCCCTTTACTCTAGGATAGCTGTAATGTAGAGTCACAGATCTCCGACTTCAACTCCTAAGTCGCATGAGTATGGGACTTGTAATATACCATATACCAACCCAAAAGCTTAAGCTCATAGATGGAAGGTCCAAACAGGTATATATGAAGCCTTGCCAAAAGCATTACTTAGGCGATGTGGGATGTGGGGCTTTACTTTACCAACACTCCCCCTCATGTGCAGGTCCAATAGATTTCATGAACGGGCCTGCCACGTGGGTTATACAAGAACGATGGGATAGGAACCCGTTGTGATACCATGTAAGATATCATATACCAACCCAAAAACTTAAGCTCATAGGTACACGGCCCAAACAGGTATATATGAAGCCTTGCCAAAGGCATTACTTAGGCGATGTGGGATGTGGGGCTTTACTTTACCAACAAGACTTGCCAGCATTAGATAATAGTATGATGTGTTAGATTTAGCAAATCTCAAAAACATAAGATTTTTTAATTTAGCATAATATTCAAATAACATTTTAATAAAATAATATGAAATAACATCAAAACATAAAAATAATCTGAAAAAATAGCACCAATAAAAAAATAATATGGAATTTTACTCTAAAAAATAAAGTAATCATATCAATATCTTATTTAGATTCCAAAAGAAGAAATGGTGTAATACAAGATTATCAATTGCAAAACAACGTTTAAATTAGTTCTAGAGGAATTTGTGAAAAATCTAACATGCTTTTGTGTCTGATACATATCATGTTGAAATTAAAGTAATTTTCTTTAGTAGTTATGGTTAGGTTAGAGAAGATGTGCAAACATTTAGCTGTGTTTGAATATAGAAAGTCATTCATGTTTGAATCTGGGAAGTTACTAGTGGTTAGTAGCTGTTTTCTATAATAACTACCTTACATATATATTTTGTAAACATGTATTTTTGGACAATTGAGTTAATGCAATTTCCATTGGAACTCCATACAAACTTAGTTTTTCTCTTCTTCAATTTTTGGTTGTGAAAGTTGGGCGAGTGAACTTAGGTTCCCTTTTGAGAAGCGAATTGTTCCAGCACTTTAAAATAGCCATTCTCTTCAATCTTTATATGGCACCTGTGTTGTGTCTAATACGTGTCTTTCACAAGCACGTAGCTCATTTAAAAAAATTCATCCAACATAGCTGGACTTTGTCCTTCTTGAGAAAATCATATACCTGAAATATCCCAAATAACTGTAATTGACCTACCAGCTTACTTACAGTCAAAAGCAAAGGATAAGACTATCTATGGTTAAATCGCCAATGCATACACATTCTCTAAAACGAAGATAACCTGCAAACCTTGAACAAATCTATCAAGAACAGACTTATTCCTAAGCAGAACAGGCAAAGGTCCTTGATAGACTTGTTGAGTCGCATAAGAGGTGTAAACTCCAGCATTGTTCGTAACTAACATTAAAAGCCTACTATAGCATTCCAGATGACAGTTGACTCTGAAGACAGTTAAATTGTGAGGTGACTCATCTCAGTCACCACTGGCATGGATTTGAATCAGGCTGAGTACCTGACCTGACCCTTGTCTGTCATGGAAGTTCCATTCTCATAAATTCAAGCCAAAATATTAAAAGTTAAATGTGCAAAAGTGTCCTAATCTGGCACAGGTACACAATCAATTAATGTAATTTTCCATATGCTTTCTTTTTATAATTTAGAATTCAGACATGCATAAGCTAGATTAGTTCAGCGCACAACTCAGTACATAAACTGAGAAAACAATCATTGAAATGGTTTCACTTGAACCCAGTGTCAAGATCTGAAAATTGCTTACATGGACGGCTGATTTGGAACAATTAGATATTTATGGACAACCTGCCTGTTCACTGAAATACAAAAAAATGGACTGATGAGATGATGACACATCTCTCAATCTCATCAGGTTTTCCAAGTCTCTCTTGTCCCACAATGATGGAAATAATATGGGAGCAAGATTTTCTCCTGCAGAACTGACTGTTGAAGAGGCACGGCGCCCCATCAAAAAACCTGGAACCCCTGAACAAAAGGCGCCCATGCAGATGTTCTGTAGGAGAAAACTCCCCTGATGCAGGAATGGTAATATAACTTGAAAAATGGAATTTTATGATCCTGTACCCCTTAAAATTACTCATAATGTGAATCTTCTAAGCCTCTGGTTACTTAATTACTGACTAAAAAAATAAAAGCAGGAACCAAAATAGATATCATGAAAGAGGATAATGTCATCATGGTGCTTACAAATTATCTTGTTCAAGCTTTTTGGCGATTGAAATTACTTTGGGCCTCGGCCAAAAACTTTTCAGTGTATATCCTCTGGCCTGGTTTATTATATCTGCAAGGGATACTTTTCTTCTCACGATGCTTTGACTCTTAGATTGTTCTCCGAATTTCCTTTTTTCCAGGAGGGGAACCAAGATAGGTTGCTGATGGAAAGATGCAGCCTTTTCTAACCAACTCTCTCTATCCCTTTCCTCAAGTTTTGTGACACTATCAGCATGTTCACTGCGGCCACATTCTTCAGATGCTTCTATTTTAACAATTTCACTCTCTGACATTTGAAGGGAGACAGAGTGGAAACGAGTTGCTTGAGATGAACCAACCTCTTTGACAATATCTTTTGAAAGACTTCTCATATAATTCTCAGATCTGGTTTTTGATTTTCTATTATCGGTAGAAGAGTCTGGTTTGGTGATAAACTGAGCAGACCCACTCTCTGAAGTTGTTGGGACATGTGGAACTTGGGCCTCCACTCTCTTGTCTTTCCTGGGTTCACACCTGATTTCAATAGTCAGAGGAGAACCAAGAACTGATGCAAATGCTTGTAAAATGTGTCCCCTAAACTTTTCTGCCTTGGATTTGTTCGCCTGTGAGCTGAATATTAAATGTATGGATGATACTGTAGAGAAAATTTAAGTGTCAAAATAAAAAAAATATAAAAGAATCTTATGTGGCTGCTCTGACTGGATCAGAATACAGCAATATTTATTTGAATCATGGAATAAACCATCTGTTCCATAAGATGTTGGAGCCAGATATTCTATTCAACAGAAGTCTTACAATGACAAGAAAACCATCTGTTATGGATCAATCAATCAGAAGAAACCCAAATGTAAGAGGCACTAATGAATGTCTCAAACAAACTTGTATTTCTTTAGGTTTATTGAGAAGTGTGGGCAATAATAACTGGAACCTGAATGCACAATTCATTCTAGATATATTAGTAGCATCATTTCCTGAAAAAAGATAGACGATGAAGGGATACAAGATGTTACCAATCACTGAGAATCAAGAACCAATGGCACTTTGAAGGAGGTTTGGTCCATTGGTCCTCAGACCTCACAATCACTCAGTCAAAGCAAGGGACTTATCGACATGCTCAAAGATCTTGAGAGGCCACAGATACAGTCCAAAGTTCATTGCCAACTGGGTATGTTACGTATCAAGGAGTCAAGTCATCAAATAACTTATCATGTGCCTTGGCATCTTTCTGGAGATTTACTGTGAAGAGTACAATCAAAGGGCAATCTCAAGCTATGATGCACGGATACTTCAAAGTGGGCAACGTATCGTGTCCGATACTTCACTTTTTATGTGTAAAACTCGTGTCCCAGCCGTATCCATAGCGTGTCCCTACCATTTCCTTGCCGTATCTAGGCATCATAGTTCTCAAGGCTATTACCCAGCTCAAGCAAGAAAAAGGTAAGCTGACAAAGATGCCTTCTAACAACATTAAACTGAAAATATATCTCCAAGAAAAAGTTTATTCCTTTTGAATCGGAATACTCTTAAGAGACATGTCTACAATGAAAAATAATCATTGAACAATTAGGAGAAATTAAAAATTGGTATCAAGATGTAAGAGCTTACCAGCACCAAATCTGATGGAAATCAGCTTTCCTTCTTGACGCATAAATTTCTTTACCTTATTTGATTGCATCTTCTCAAGCACTTTAAACCAGATTTCTTCAAGTTCCTTATAACCATGACCAGGATATCCCTCACTGGCTTTAGTTATGTCAGGAGATGACACCGAAGTTTGCAGAGCCATAACATGTTTTTTTCTGCTGACATAATTTTTTTTCACATAACCATCATCAGCATGATCAGCATTGAGGTTTTCTATTCTTGTAGTTGAGTCCCTTTTGTTGTTAGGCATCTCAGTTTGCCCACCATTACGTTTCCTAGGGACTTCTTTCTCACCTGTGTAATTTATTACCATGGGACTTTGACTAAAACTAGGGTCTGTAGAAGTATTAGGTAATGCATACTGATGATCAGGAGCAAGTTGGAGTAGCACAGCTGTTAGCCATGTTAATCTATCGCTTGACACTCTCAACTGTCGTTCAGCTTCTGACAGTGTTTTAAGAGCCTGGCGCAATTTTTCCAGAACTTCTTTGGATACTGAAACCAGAAATATGACTCTATTAGTTGGAAGAAAAAGACAGAATAAAGAACTCCATACATAACTCACTGTCGTCTAGAAACCAAAGAAATATTTTAAAGGAATTAGGATGATGTAAATTGAAACTCATATAGTGGAGAATGGATTTATAGTAAATCCTAGGTCATATGCATACATACTGATATCAATTAAAGTTAAAAACAACCAACAATTTCTGATAAAAGCAATAAACAAATGCACATAAATGAATCTGAATTACAAATACCAGTGTCATATGATTTAAAGTTGCAGAAAACCAACAAAAACAAGCAATATGCAGCAACATATACAACTGAGCTAAAGCTTTCTCCTGGGTAGCATATAGTAATGTCCCAGACGTGTTTATTGATATTACAATTTAGATTTAATCAGATTCAGTCTTTGCTTGTCAGTGGACCATGAATTATAAACAGAAACAATTTTTTTTTTCTTTTGGTAAATAACAGAGACCTGTTCAAACAGAAAATTGAGAGAAACTGATGACATCATATGTGAAAATTGAACTGTGAAGCCTCAACCATTGTGTCACATCCAATGAAAAAAGAACCACAAACAGCCCAGGACCTATAAATGCTAACAGCTATCTCAAGTTGCTAACCAAAACATCCACAATGCCTAGGCGTTAAAGGTGCGGCAAACTAACTACTTAAGACAAAGGATGAAAATTGCGGTAGCGGCGGGCCGCCAAAACGCTACGTAGCGGGTGCTATGTAGCGGCGTAGCAGTGCGATTTGGAAAAATCATCAAAAAATTATGAAAAAAATTGTAGAAAATCTAGAATATTGGAAAATGAGAGAAAATATTTTTTTTTTTTGCAAAAGTATCTAAGATAAAGAGGTGTAGCAGTCCCCTCATTGTATAAGGTCCTATATCGCTGTATAAATAGAAAATAATAGTAATGATCATTTTTTCCACGTGTTCATGTTGCTTAGTTATGCTAACTTAGAAACTAATGAAAGCCTCATAAAATAAAATAAAAACTATGTCATGAAGTCAAAACTTAAGAGTACCTAGAGAAAAAAAATACATCTACCAAAAGGGGTGTCTAATAGGATGTACTTAGAGAAGAATCCTTGAGAAGAACTCTCTGTATCGACTGTAATTCGGCGTGATCATGTGCTTTTTGGTGTTCTTTTAAACATAAAAGGGTAGAAGAGTTGTGTAAAAATGTTATTTAGAGATAAGAAGAAAAGAAATAAGCCTTATTATGTATTTTAAAAAAATTTGGAAAGTAGGAATTTTTCTCACCCCGTAGCGGTCCTGTAGCAGCCTCGTAGCAGGCGCAGCGGCCGCTACGGGTGCGACAGCTGATAAATCGGCCGTAGTGTGGCGGTGGCCACCGCTACGGCTGATATATCGTAACGGCCGCCACCGCTACGGCTGATATATCGTAGCAGCCGATATTTTCATCCATGCTTAAGACCACCCCCCCTCGGGCGGGACACCGCCTGGACTCGAAGCACACGCCCGCAGACAAAATTCGGCATGGGGTCTTTTTTGCCCTACGGAAATTTGAACCCGGGATGTGTTGGCTCTAATACCATCTCAAGTTGCTAACCAATATACCCAAAATGCCTAGGCGTTAAAGATGCGGCAAACTAACTACTTAACAAGCTAAACTAAGAAGACTTCAGCTTCCAAACAGATATCTGCAAGGCATGTACAGTGCAGAAAGGTGGTTTTCTCACATTAAAATAATGGGTGTCGTGTTAGAATAAGAAGTACAATCTTAAAACTACATAGAGAAGCTAAAATTAAATAAAACAGATAATAATTAATATCTGAAATTGAAACTAAATGAGATGTATGAGAATAAACTGCTAGAGATTAAGAGTGTTTCAGAAGAAGCATATGGGTAGGCAAGCTACTATGGTTGTTGACTTGTTGTCAATACTAACATCGACAGCATTTGATGCATGGTAAATTGTAATTTAGAACTTGTAATGGAAAACTATGGGTTAAGCTGAATAACTTTGGACTTACACATCTGTTTGCGGAAAAACTTTCTCCGCAGTCTTCCATTAGAGAATACATAACTACCAGCAAGAATATCAGAAATTACAGTTGCAAGCTGTGACATTAATGCTAGTGGCTCCACTCCAGCTTCAACAATCTCCCTTAAACTCTTCACAGTGTTCACAGTATCTGCAGATAATGCCAGATCCAATAGATCTACCAATTTCTCATCAGAAATCAATCCAACCTGGAAAGAAATGTAAATGATTTTTCAAGCAGATCTATTTACAACATTGAAAAACTTCACTTGCCTACTTCTGAAAAAGTCTCACTTCATCTTCCTATGAGTAACTATGCATGACATCAAAAACTTGATCCCACGGTTCTTAAGAAAACGGCCAGGGAGGAAGAACACTCCTAACAAAACAAAAAGTTTTACAAAGGATTACCAACATGTTCAAGTATAAATTATTAGGTCTGTTTATTTCATGAGAACAATTTTGATAGTTCTAACTTCTAACCTATCCAATTGTTAGTTTCGAAGCCTGCTACAACTTCCTAGTGAGGAATCCGTCTCAAGTTTCTAGGGGTTAAGGTGCCAACCATTCATACTTTGATTTCTATCATCCATTTTGTAAGCCCATTCAAAAGCTTGCAACTGTAATTAGCACAACAGTTAAACATTTCTAGAAACATGAAAAGGTATTTAGGCATCAGAAAAATAAAATTGGTCCTTTATCACTGGACATATTATGTAAAACTTTGTAAGAGAGATACAGCGAACACAAGAACATGATAATTATCAGTCCTTAATGTATTTACATTGCCAGTAATTTGACTAGAATGGAATTCTTAGAGCTTTTAAAATAAATAGCACTTGCATAAAAGATCCACTGAATGCAAGAACAAGATAATTCTCAGTACTTCACGTGTTTAGATTGCCAGTAATTCGGTAAGAATGGGATTCTTAGAGCTTTTAAAAATAAAGAGTGGAAAGATATGGTTCAGGCACCCAAAGGTAGAGTCAGTCTTTTGGCTTGCCCTTTAAAAGGTTTTCGGCACACATCAAGAGCTATATTTAACATGGCTGGTCAGAGGGCCTCAATTAGGATCAGCATAGGATACCAATGGTGCAATGTGTGGCTTTGCCTAGAGAATCTTAAGCTAAATCTCAAATGTATTTCTTAGAGAAGAAACGAAGAGCAGGAATCATGAGATTATCCAAGACCATTCTAGTTCAATTGCCACAATCTTCTAGAGCCCAGCAGCATTTGACAGTCAAACAGAGAAGAGATGAAAGACTTCAGGACCTGAATATTTCATGCTGGCTCAAATGTGAATCTTTATTATAGAAGGGATTCAAAAAGTGGCATCCTAGGGTCTTTAACAGAGGAATGCACACAGTGAGGCAGAAGGGTTGCTGAGTGGGTAAGGGAAGTAACGGAGAATGCTGATTACTACTCCCTTCCAAGTTCTTTCTTCCTTTCTGTTTGGTAGGCCAATAGTGCGTCTTGGAAAACAGTGGGACTGCCAGGGAACAAATCGTTGTTTACTTAGAGGTTGTAATCTCTACTGCCTTTTCTTATTGCAATAGATTATTTTAATTAGTCAAAATAATCTTATATTAACTGATGACAGAATTTCTTCATAATACATAAAAAGAGTGAGAA
This sequence comes from Cinnamomum chago, assembly GCA_038049695.1. Lineage (NCBI taxonomy): Eukaryota > Viridiplantae > Streptophyta > Magnoliopsida > Laurales > Lauraceae > Cinnamomum > Cinnamomum chago. The sequence goes on along the minus strand of CP142457.1, from coordinate 52,816,854 downwards.
AATTAATAACAAATAACCATATAGTGAGTCCCTTGTACGGCATAGGAAATGCTAAACATTTTGGAAAAAAGGTCAAGAAGTGCCAATAAAACTTACGAGTTCTTGGACCAGAGGAACAGAGATTCTCCGCCCAATCAAACCCAGTTGGTCAAGAATCATCTCGGCATTGCTCAGAGATCCATCTGATTGTGATGCTATAAGTTTCAGTGCATCCTTATCAATTTCCAGATCTTCATTCACTGTAATCCGCTGCAGAGTATGAATAATATCCACACTCTTCAATTTTGGAAAGAAGAATTTTTGGCACCTGGATATAATTATATGAGGCAAATTATCAAGACTGGTACTGACAAGAATAAAAACCACACGCTGGGGTGCTATGTCAATGACCTTTGAGATGGCTCTCCAGGAATCAGGAGGCAAAGAATCACAATCATCAATAATGAGCACCCTATGCTGAGATGGAAACTGGGACATATTCATACTCTCAAGAAGATCCATAACACTATTAAAGTCAAAATTATCAACTGGGCCCACTTCTTGCACATTTTGATTTTTACCCATTTCATGTCCGATGCATGAATTGCATGAACCACAAGGCTTAGGATGTTCTGTAGAATGGCAATTTAGAGCTTTGGCAAATATGTGAGCACATGAGGTTTTCCCTGTGCCATGAGGGCCATAGAACACATAAAGTAACCCAATTTTCTTGCTTACAACAGCATTAGAAAGAGCTTGCACCACCAACTTCTGTCCAACCAGATCTTTGAAAGTTTTTGGCATGTACTTCTGTGTCAGGCTTAAGTGTCTACTATTGCTGTGTCCTCTAGAGTTTTGTCGATTGCTCATTCGTACTTTGGAAGAAGAGTTGTAGTCTCGGCTGTGCTCTAAACTGTGACTGGCAAAAATCCTAAGCTCCCCCAAATTTTCACATGTACGAGCAGCATTATCCGTGCTCTCCTGAGATACAGATGGCTCAATCAGTAGGGGAAGTTCATCAGAATCAGAATCCTGGTACGACCTCCAGTGATAAGAAGCCACAGGCTTATCGGAAACGATTCTAAGGCCTCGTGCACTGGGGACCTTTCCCTCCCTAAACTTCGAATCAGACAACCCACGAGATAAATTCCTTCCCGCAAAGTCTAGAAATGTTTTACCTCCATCCTGAATCCTTGACCAATTCCAAGGAACCCCACATCCATTCTTTGGAGTCAAGGTAACCTCAGGCTCCGTATCCTCTTGTTCTCCTCCCTCTACATAAAAGTTCTGGCATGCTGAGTGCGGGGGTAATGAATTCGAAGCCACAGACAATTCATTAGTAGCTCTAATATTTCTCCCACCAGTGGAAGACTGAGCTTGCCCAACGCCCTTGAGCTTGTGTCTTTTCAACCTGCTCAATCCATTGCAATACCTAAGAAACTTTGCTTCTACTTCCTCACTAGTTTTTTCCTCCGGCAAACGTCTTCCATGTGGATAGATGTGAGAAGACTCTGCATCTTCCCTAAACCCCAAAAGTCCTTTCAATTGTTCGCAATGCACCTTTTGACCATGATTCCTCTTATATGAAATCTTCTTATCTTGTGGCTCCACCTCCCTCGAAACCAAGTCTTTGATTAAAACTAAATCATAACCATTTAAAAGAGGCTTCTCGCTCCCACTCAAAAAATCGCTTTCATGGGTTTTCTTACTCATTCTTTCCTCCTCGTTTCTTCTAGAACCCCTACCTCCATTCATCCGGGAGATTTCATTAAAATCTATCTCACCATTATCCTCCCCAACAACTTCTTCGACACCAACTTTCGATGTCGCCAGACTTGCAATGGGCATGGAGCTCTGCAACAATCTCCTGCCCTCCCTTCCCCGCTCACCACCTAATGATCTCCTTCCTTTCTTAACTAATGGGTCAACAGCTGGAGGAGAATGCCGAGGTAGAGGACTCGTAGAAAAATCCCTGAGCGACTGTGACCTCTCAAGGGCAATTAGGTCCCGCACACAATTCCTATCAGCCCCAACTGTGTGGCGCATGTGCAAATGGTTTTTCAAGTGAATGCAATTGGTCAAATGAACGTGGTACCGAAGATGATCCCCAATACCGCCAATCTCACCTTTCCCAAACTTACCACAAACAGTACCACTCATGATCACAACCCAAACGAACCCCGCAGCAGAAACACCGATAAATCAAAACAAGCAAGCAAACAAAAGACTCAATCTTTCGAAATGCCATGATCTCATTTGATCGGAACAACAAGCAATGCCAAATCTAGAATCATCCAATCCAACCACAATACCGACTATTCTCCCTTACAGCCTACTAATCAACACGAACTACATTCCCGCAGTTTCAAATCTTCCCAAAAACTAACACTCAAATGCAGAAAAAGTTAGGGGAAGAAGACCCAGTACCAATCTCAGAAGAAAATGCAAATGAAGACTCTAAAAAGCTCAAAACTTGATCTGAATCAACGGATTACCTTTTCTAGCGCGCAAACGACCATGAACAACAGCTAGACATGGAAACAGAGCTTACTTCTTCGAGCTTTTGGAAGCTGAAATCTCACCGAAATCTAAACAACTCGACTTCGTTTCCAATTCCATCAAGCATCAATCTTTTAAAAAAACGCATTGGATCCTCTCGCTATGCTGCCCTGAAACCTCGTGGGCATTGATGTCAAAGAAGCGACAGGATGTGATGGATCTGTGCTCGACTGAGACGACTCGTTGCTGCTTCGTTTCTCTCTCTGTCTCTCTCTCTCTCACACGTGTCATTTCACATGAATTAAGGGTTTCGCTGGAGAAAGAGAAAGAGAAAGAAAGAGAGAGAGAAGGAGAAGGAGGGATGTGATGCTGACAGAAAAGCCAATGAATGGGCCAATGAATGTGGGGTCTTTGGCTTACACAGGGAGATAAAAAGAGAGATTCAATGCATTTTGCTTGTGTTGTTCTCATACATCCAGTTGTTGGTTTGTTTGGTGATTTAGTATTAGAGAGAGATATATATATATATATATATATGTGTGGTGATTTGATTCTCCGTTTCTTTTGGAGGGGAAACGGATAAGTGGGATTGCAATTTGGGAGGGGTGTCGAGAGTCTCGTGAAGGGAGGGTTTGATTTTGATTGGTATTGTCATTGTTGTTGTTGTTAAGTTATCATCATGTGCGCGCGTGGATGGTGTGATTTTCTTGCCTTTTCGTGGACTCTGCATGTGAGAAGGTGATGATGAGTGGGTTGGGGGGCTAAGGCTAAGGCCTAGGATTTCTCAGCTTCCGAGATGGTCTAGTAGCTTATCATTAAAAATCTTTCACAGGCTTCTAAAAGATAGTGGTCGGTCCCGCATCTGTTGGGGTCTGTTTAAGTTTTGATATTGGGCTCTTGAGTTTGACTGAATGGTGACCAACATAGACAATATTGAGTTAAAAGGAGTGAACTCCATAGTGGTCCCTCCTATTGAAATCTGAACAGTTCAGGATAAATATCTTCTTATGGGATTGTATGGGTTATCATCAACTGTTATTTAGAGTTTGTTTTATTATTGGACTGACTGTTTAATGAAAAACGTGATAATAAATATGCGTAAAATTGTATTACTTGCTTTTATCAAAAGATTTATCCGACAGTGGAATAAGTTCTGATTGGTATAACATTAGAGGAAACCTATGTGCCTGTATATTGAATGGTTTAGATTTCAATATCTGGGTCCTACTGTAGAGTTTCACTCTTTTAAAATTTATGATTTCTCTAGGTTAAAAGGCCCATAAAAGTCTGTAAATCTATGGAATAAACCCAATGGATTCAACCCTCATGTTATAAATTTTATCTGTCCTATGAATGAACAGCTCTTGTTTGTTTTGGCTTTTAATGTGGTGATAGACACTGAGATCTATCATAAAAATTGTCCCTCTTGCATCTCCTCCATTCTCACTTGTTCTCAATTTCAATCCTCTATTTTCTAGTTTTTACTGTTATCTCTCCATATTGATATGTATCCTTTCTTGCTCTATTGATAAACTTACTAGTTACTAATAAGCTCTAGAGAACCAGTTTGTCTTCATTGACCACCTTTTGCTTTTCCATGGCAACAGTTTTTAGAGTTTAGCCTCTTGTTTTACTGCGGTAAAATTTAGCTACGATCTATCACTAGTCTGTACTAAATTGCTCCAAACTCCTAGTGCCCACCTTGTTTGGACCCCATAGACCGTTTCCATGACAACCCTTCTTCTGAACCAGATCAGTCCTATAAGGCACTATTCAACCCAAAAATGTCTCTATTGCATAACCATCTGGGAGATGTTCCAATAAACAGCCCCCACTCAAGTAATTAAAAGTAAAAACAGTCAAAACATTCCCACACTAATTTAGATGGTCACACTACTGTCCAATACAAATTCATTTCCATCTCTTTTAACACCTTGATTAGTTTCAGACAAACACCAAGGAGAGGACAAATGAAGCTGAGCTGTTGCTCTGAGACGTCCTCAAATGACTCTGTGTTACCTAAAAATTAGCAATTTGTGTCTTTGTGAACATGCCAATTTTTAATGACCACTTACCCTGCCATCAATAGATGTTGGTAGATAAACCTGCCATCAATGCTTTCATTGAACTACCCATTTTGCAGATATAATGAATTATGTAGGGCCATATTACCTACTCGCATTGAATTCCCAGGAATTCATACTGATTCGGGTTTATGGAGTGTGATAAGATGGGAGGAGGACCTAACATGGAGATTTAGATGAGACCATCACTTTCCTTTGATTTATTTACTAGGGTCGTGGGCAAGTAATTATTTCCCCAAGGAAAGACTTTTTTTATGGCACCCTTCTCCATCTTTTACTTTTAACCGTTCAAATTTAGTCCCCTTTATAGAAAGACATTGGTTGGAAATCCTAAGAACTCAATAATGTTAAACAACCAGGAGTCCAAAATTTTTATCCTTATTCCTCCACCCTTGAGATATTCCTATAGATATTCCTCCAAAATAATCCCATGCTTATAGAAGTGACAAAAACTCAACATAGAAGATGTACAGACTCCATTATGGCACATCTACAAACTTAATTGCAATTATCAAATGATGTGGGCCTCATAAAACAATCACAATTAATTAGATACTCTTGTACCATAGATATGACATTAGTCTTTGTATGTGCTGTGGGCCCAATTTACATCACAAACCCAGTCATCTGGTTTACTCCATTTTAGTTCATGAGTTATGCATGTTTGGACACAAGAGACCATGAAACATTTCCTTTAGAAGGCTCGAACCTCCAAGTGGGATGTTTTGTCCCTAAGCCGCTGAACTACAGCTCGGTCTAGGTTGCTAGACATTTTACAACCAAGGTTGTGTTGATTTTCAGGCATTTAGCCAGTATTTCAATTGAGTTTTTTTTTTTTTTCAAATCACCCAAGGCGGGTATGTATGCATGGTGTGTGTGTGTGTGTGTGTGTGAGAGAGAGAGAGAGAGAGAGAGAGAGAGAGAGAGAACTAAATATTCAATCAGTTCTTACATAATCATACATGAAAGGGAAGATTCTATTTTTACCCCCACCATTTCCAAAATCTGATCTTCATCTACAACACTAACTCATCTAACATCAAAATCAAAGAAAGGACACGAAAGCTGGTCATTTAAAACAAACCAAGAAGTCTCAACACACACTGGACTTAGCAACAATGTTAGCGCGCAAGGATGTGCAAGCTTAGGGCTCGTTTGGCATCATTCTTATGCTGAGAATGTGCCTATTCTAAGAATGAGTTATACTGAGAATATTCCAATTATGATAATGGACTGAGTTGAATTATGTTTGGCGATGTTGTTTTAGAACTTGTTCTAAAGAAACAGGATTAGCGGAACATGTTGGGCATGTTTTTGAACTGTATTCTACTCAATATCAATACATCCATTTTATAGATACAAACTCAGAGGATCTTGCTCTTCCAATCCTTGGGGCTGTTGGTGAGCCACCACCCATTCATAAGGATCTTGCTCTCTGAGGGGATATCATACCCTCCAAGCTTCCCATCATAGAGGTCCAAGCTTCCCATCATAGAGGTTCATGCATTCACTTATGATAGCCAAAAAGCTTCACATCTGGAGGTAGGAACATACAGAAATTAAATGCAACAAAGAGGTTAGAGAACATAAAGCACGCAAGAAACTGAGCTGCTGCCTGCCAATCAGTTGCTTGCTTCTTTTTCATTTTTTTTTTATTTTTTCTTAAGGCAATTGCTCGTGATGTGCTGAATCGATTCTTTTTCATTTGCTAGTTGGTAGTATTATATGTTTGCTGGAGAAATACAATACAGGTTTTCCAAATCAAAACATTATAAGTTTCAAATAATCTGGTAGAGGTTGGTTGTAAATTTGCTAGTGTTGTTGACGAGTGGGGTCCTAATTATACATCTGAGGAAATCAAATAAACGGAAGGATCATGGCCCAGACATTTCATGAAAAGGCATGGAGAAAACATTCTCATAGAATAGTTAGGAAAGCAATTGCTTTCCAGCAAGTCACACTAAATTATGGAGAGGCTGGTTGCCATCATGTTCCAGTCCTCCTCCTCTGTTCAAAATCCTGGTTGCTTCTCTTTTTTGAGTCCCTTTGTTGTTTAGATAAAAGCAAACTCAGTTTCAAGGCCAATCACAACGTGCAACTAGAGATTTAGATCAAAAGTGTCCATAGTCATTTTTCAATCTCAATCCAGTCTTTTTTCACCAACTGAAACTACTCAGTGACATCCCATAGCCATCTAAAACATCAAAACTAAAGAAACTCAATTCCATCTTCAAGTAAATATGTTCACCTTCATATGATGCTTCATTTACTTAACACTTCCTGAGTTTTTTCTCCTTAATTTATTTATTCTGTTATTGTGGACGCTAACATCAAAACTAAAGAAACTCATTTCCATCTTCAAGTAAATATGTTCACCTTCATATGATGCTTCATTTACTTAACACTTCCGAGTTCATTCTCCTTAATTGATTTATTCTGTTATTGTGGATGCTAAAGATTTCTGATCAGATGCATTTCTTGAAAATTAAAGATGGATACTACTTGAATTTGGTCAATCAAAAAACTAGTTTGGATTCTCAGGACTGTTTGAGAAGAGCAAGAACTTCAACGAGACCTTCAAAATCAATCCAATTTCTGGTTTATCCTACAACTTAGACGATCCATAGAAAACAAAAGATGGTGTACATCAGAGTCTTTATAAAGCAGAGAAAAGGTTGAATTACATGAGACAGAGGTATGGAACACTATTCAGTAAAATGAGACAGTAAGAGACAACAAAACATTTTACATATTTAAGAAAATGAAACAACAAGAGGCAGCCAGAGGCATTCTAACACTATATATGAAAATGACTAGTAATAGAAACTGCATTTGTGATCTTACCGTAGATCCCATCTGTTGACACTAAATTTACCTCTTAGATGTGTATCATTCTTCACTAAAACCTATGACACTTCTTCACATCATAATCAGTTGGACTGCATTAGAAAGTTAAAGCATTTGGTTCTAAAGAAACCCGTAACTGCCAATTTCCAAATTCATCTAGAAAACCTCTAAGGACCCTCTTGTGCAGCCATTTTCCACAGAAAACAAATCCTTTTCCTTGATGATTTTAAAAATGGCTTTTTTGTGCAACATCTTCCCTCTTCTTTTCAACCTTCATTTTTCCTTGACATGGGGGGATTTCGAATTCCTACGCCCCCAATAGGAAGCTGGTTTCCATAGAAGGTGTGGCTATGTTATAAAGGGAAGTTTATAACATATTGATTCTCCAACTTTCCAAAATTTTGATTGGTTGATGTTGCAGTTGTGATCAGTTTTTTATGGCATCTTGGAGATATAATACTAGTACACTTTGCTCATCCTTTTGGTCGGTTACTTGCACAACTTCGACATTGAACTTGATGCCCATAGCATTCTTTTCGTATGAGCATGATGATCAAAGCTTCTATGTTTAGTTGACTCAAATTTGAACATATAACGTGAATCTTAGACATCCTATGCTGTCTATATTCTTTGGATTCATGTTGTTATCAAGTTCCTATTCATCACAATATCTTAACTTTTTTTTTTTTTCCTTTTTTGTTTCTTTAATATGCAAAATAACTTTAAAATGTAGACTATGTTGATAACAATATCAAAATAGCGGTTGCGGTGGGCGTAGCGGCCAGAGACCAAAATGCTATATAGCGAGCGATGTGTAGTGCTTGCGGCGGTGATACGTAGCGGTGTGAATATCTTTGATGGTAAAAGAAAATTGTGTGACAACCAATCTTGTGTGTTTTTAGTGATTTGGAACCATGTAAGGGTAGAAACAACCTTGGCAAAGGCTATTGAGGAGAAAAAAATAGGAAAAGTGATGTTTAAAATTAAAATTGCTCGCCCTCACTAGGTTTTAGACTGTAGTATCGCTATTTTTAAAATAGCGTATCGGCCTCAACCGCAACAGCCAATAATGCGGCCGCTACACTATTTTGAACCATGGATGATAGCCAAGGGGCATATGGCAGTCAGATTAGTAGAATTCTTATTATAAACAATAGGCATAAGCATCAGCTTGCTTTTCCAAATGCCATAATTTAAAGTGTTGTTTTTTATTTGAAAACAAAACTTTTGGCTTTTCTTTTTTTGTTGGTGGAGGAGAAATCAGTGGTCATAGTTTCTCATGCAAGAAGATGAGTGGCTATTTCAATACTTCAATGTATACTTGTAAGCATTGGAACTTGGAACATGTACATGTTCCGTTGTGAAATTGCTTTTATGAACCTGGAAAGAGTAGTGCAGAAAGTATCTCAATTAATGCATCTGAGCTATTGACCAATTGTGCAGTTGCATATCTGCAGGCCTGCTCTTGTTGATTGCTACGGTGTGATGTCTTTGTCAACTCTACTTGTACTAATTTCTAGTATGCTGTTTTGATCTTGTTTTAGTTTTGCAGTTAACTATGACTTCTTGCTAATCCATGGAAAATTTAGGTCATGACAATAAATCCAGTTCACTAATTATGAAAATGTAAAGGCGCACAGAGTCATATCTATAACAAGGTTAGCAAGGGTGTTCTCCTAACATGACTCTAATTATTCTGTCTTTCCTTTCCTTATGGCAAAGCAAGAAGGGAGAGGTTTCTCTATCCACTAAAGCAACAAGCGTCTTTGGCTAGCGTAGGCTTTCGCTTTCGTAAGAAGGGCAAGTCAGGACTAACAGCTGGGAAGAAATACTAGTAAGAGTAGTATGTGATGCCTCCTTAGAGTGACCTTCGGACTAAAGTCGATAAACAAGAATGTTGTGTATGTTAAGCCTCTCCTTTAGTCATTAGGGTGAGTGATTCCCGGATAGCAAGCCCGAGCAAGCTGTAGGTGTTTTAGTCGATTCATCACTCATGGCAGTCTTATGGCCATGCCAAATTTCAAGTGAACATTGCAAATTTGAAATGGTAGTCTATGCACAAAGTCAGCCATTTATGGTTAACAACCTTTTTTCTTGTAATGGGATTTCCTATATTGGAATCATCTGTAGGGAGACTTTTTGCCATGTGTTATTCTATCATATGTTACACGTGTATATTGTATGAATTTTTGTGTGAAGGCATAACCTATGTGAGATGTGGTCTCACACCTGGTGTGCTAAGTATTGGTTTTAGATTAGCCACATTGAATTCTAATGTCATCATGTAGTCCATGACCCTTTATTAACCTGTAAACCTATGTAAGATTCATGATCACTGTTTCTCCTCATCCCTTTATCGCCTTGAGTTCTATGTGGTTTGTACTTGCTGGGGCTGTGTTAGCTCATTATAATAATTTTTATAGATGACACAGAATAGGTCCTTGTTTGGATCGCGGGGAATAATTAGAGTGCACAATGAAGATTCAAATGGAGGAGCTTAGAAGATCTTAGAGAAAGGAACTTTATATATTTCAGACTTTTATCACCATTAAAAAAAGTATTTCGGACTTTTATCGGCTTAGTTGGGTTTAATTAGATTTATTATCTTTGAAGTTCTGTATTTAAGACTCTCTGTTGTTGGTTTAGTTTTTTAGGACTCTTTGATGACTATAAGTTAATTACTGAACCATTTAGTAAATGCTCTGAATAGCCATGTTCAGGTGAGAAAAGAACAATGCAATGATTTGAACCATGTTCACTTACTGCAATGGATTTATAACCTTGTTGACGACATCAGCAGCTTACTAATTTCACTACATGGGACTACCGGCAATAGCTTGAAATTTCTTGAGATGACATATCAATGTTTGATACATTTAATTATTTAAATGGTTGAACCACTAGGTCTGTCCCATTTGAGCAACTAGGGCATTGTGAAAACTTACACATCTTTAAATGAAAATTAATAATCCATATACCTACAATCTATTCATGAAAAAGTTGCAGTCCCATGCTTCAATCCATACATCTTTAACTGAAAATTAATAATCCTTTATTAGTAATAGTGTGTAAACATTGAAACATAGCTTCCATCTCAGGCGAGTCGAAATGCTTCAAGCAAAATTCATAATACAAGTACCAAGAAAAAGAGGCAACAAATGTTGAAAAACAGAAACAATCTCTAACAATTGTATTTCTATAGAACCATCAACTGAGACTTTTAAGACACTACATTAATCAGAGTAACAACTTAAACATCTTTGAATGAATTTATAACCTTTTTGACGATGTCAACAGCCTACTATTTTCATTAAAATGGGACTACTGGCAATAGCTTGAAATTTCTTTGAGATGACACGTCAAAGTTCGATAGATTTGAATGGTTGGACAACTAGCCTATCCCAAGTTGAGTAACTTCTTTTTTTCTGAGTAAAATCATCTAGTCAGTAACTGCTTGGCCCCGAGTTAGTTCCATAAAAAATATCTCGATATGGACACGACAATTGGACTACATAGATCTTCTCAATGTCCTATGCAAAAAACTCAGCTTCAAGAGACTAATTTTTTCTTCATTTTTCAGCATTAGGCAGTTGACAACTAAAAAGACTAACTCGGCTAAGAATGGAAGGGGATAGAATGATAGATACTTAACCAAAGCAGAATCAGAGGAACAATGACAATAACTAATAAACTTTACTAATATTCCTCGACGAGTCTCACAAAATCATTGAACATGAAGAGCTTTTTTGCTCAATATACTTTCCTTAACCTTCCAAACTCCCCATATAACTAACTTCTATGTGTTGTCTGTTCTAAATAATAATAGCAGCAATAGTACTAACGTGTGAACAATCATCAATAATTAAAAGGAGCTCAGAGAAAAATAGAAGGAACGATCAACAACAGAAGAATCTTATTAATAAAAAAAAAAAAGAATTAACTCACCAAATCATCTTCTCTCACTTGACCAACTGTTTGCAATAGACATAAATACTTCCAACTCATTCCAATAAAGAAAAAACAGAAGGCGTCACAAATTCATAACATGCCGTTCATTTCTCCTAAGCACGAAAAAAATGTCACTAACCCTTTCCATTAGGTGGAGGGGCAACCCATATAGGTGGCGAAAAAGTAGGATGGACTCTATTTGGAAAGAGTGGCTTAATAGTCTTATCCTCCATGTCAAAAACACCAATGTCTCTGCATCCATATTCTCCATATGGTGAATTATAAAAATAATAGCCCATTGAATCATCAGTGAAGTATATGCAATTCCCTTTGAATTCAGGAAATTCACTAGCCATAACAAGCATGGAGGAATTATAACCCACAAAAATTATTCTGTCGCCTAAGCTTTCCATCTTCACAGGTTTCTTCTTATACTTTCCAGTTTCATCGAATCCTACCTCATAAACCTGAAAAATCCATGTGTGGCACCAACTAGAATAAGCAGCACTACGTATCCGTAAAACAATAAGAAGGCTTTTATTTGCTGAGTCCACTACCAAATAAGGTATGGTAAAATTAGTAATGCCTTCTATTAAGGCTTCAGTCAGAGTTTCTATATATGGATATGGATTGGTGGTGTTGATGCTGCATACTCCAACTCTTCCATCCAAACCAACCGCGTAAAACTGCCCATTGTGATATATGAGATCAAAGTAATAATTAGATTCACTCCTTGTTATCCTACTCCAGACCTTGTCGCCTTTTCTGCAAAATGCCAAATCCCACCTGTCGTAGATGACCGCGACGACTGATGCATCATCAGACATTGCGCCCTTGAGTATTTTGACATCTGGGCCTGGTTGCGGGGGAAAGTCAGGGAGAGGGACGAGGGTGGATTGGTGGGGGAGTTGCAATTGGGTTCTAAGCCACAGGTGGAAGAGTGAAATCTCCAGATTCTCATCTATGATAAGCAACCACCCACCAGCTTTGGCATTGTTGAAAGACCCACAGCAGCACTTGCCACTTAATTCTGGAAAATTGATTGAGTCGATAGTGTTGTCAGAGAGGTTGAGGAAGCATCGAACTTCTTGCTGTTTGCTTGGAGATTTTGAGTTGAGATTGGAAAGCATCATGAGCCAAGGGAGTTGAGGGTAGCGGATTCTTGTACTCCACTGACAAACTAAAAGCCATGACTTGCAGACGGCTCCCATTCTGATGGTGTCTCGGAGAGTAGAGAGATTTGAGATATGATGTAGTACATCATGGGGAAGGTCGTCGGACCAGTTACACATTGGATTCAATTCCAGTTTGATGAATGATTTGATAAGTTGATTGAAGTATGGATATATGAATGGAATGGAAGAGAAAGGAATGATTAAGAGATGAAAAAGAGAGAGAGAGAGAGAGAGAGAGAGAGAGAGAGAGAGAGAGAGAGAGAGAGTAAAGAAGAAGGGAGGAACTACCTCTTGGGATTTGAAGAAGGGAGGAACTACCTCTTGGGATTTGACTCGAGAAATTCTATGTCAAGTATGGGACTGGTACGTGCCATGTCCACAATTACATATTTCCTCTAAAATCTCTCCTCCATTCTTATCACATAGGTTGTGATAATTTATAGAGTTATTATTCTTATTTGAGGAGATAATTCCCTTTGATGAGATTGACATTATTAAATACTAGTTGCAATTAAGAAATAAACTTGTCAGAATATATAATCCAATTAGGAGGGAGGATTAAGTAGATACTAACTTAAATAGGAAAGTTGGCATGGAAAAGTAAGTCATGACATTGTGACAATATGCATGGAGAGTCCGATGTGAGATCCACTGAGAGAGGCCTCTTGGTGAAGTGAAATAACCCTCAAGTTGGAGAAAGTGACTTGCCCAATTGAATCCTGGGTAGCTAGATAAGAAACTGTAGAACTACTTATGTAGCATAGGTAAGCACTTATTGAAACTAGTTAATAACTTCTTATTCTGAGCATAATCTTTTTATGTTTGTTTTTGGCTTTTATTTTTCTTTGTTTTTTATTTTTTTATTTTTAAGTACGTTTTTTATTTGCAGGTTTATTGTCCATGTAATTTAAACTTCATTTAAAATCTCTACTACCTACAATTTCTGCAATATTTCCCAAAACTCTATCTCAAACATGTTTCTCTTATCCCCCGCTCACTCACATTTGGTAACCGCAGTTCCTAAAATCTCTCCACCTCTTTCGTACTTGGATCAAAATCTCTCTTCTCCCTCTAAAATCTCTCTCACCTGCTTTCCCAAAATTCCATCTTAAACGTTTCTCTCAATCACACATCGTGCATGGATCAATCGGTCGGCATGTAATATTTGAGATTCGGTACGTACCATGTGGATTACCAAGGCAGTAGCCTGATCTTTCCTTATAATCTTTTACTAATCTTCGATGATTCTATATTGTAGCCTTAATATTTCCCTATATTTTGCTAAAAGGCCTCCCAATGATTTTTAGAATCGGGATCCTCTCCATGGGTCTAAGCACGGTGACCCTGAGTGGACCACTCAGGGTCCACTACGTCACCACAAGCAACCCCTGTTCAGATGTATTGTGGGCAGCCTGAGGTGATGTGGTAGACCATAAATGGTCCACTCATAGTTAGTGTGGGTTTTTATCTCACTAGATTCGGACTCCCCATGTGTATTGGGTACTCCCGAATTTTGTCCCATAAAAGTAGGTAGGTCTCTTGATAGAAAAAAAAAAAAAAAAGTATGATAATTACCACAATCTCATGCATTATTCATTATCATATTTTTCAACAAGTCGTCAATCATCCTTGTCTCTCTCGTTCTTCCCTCTCTTCTCTATGCTTCTGTTTCTTTCTTGTCTCTCTCTCTTCTCTTCTTCTGTGTCTGTCTCATTGTCTTTCTATTCTCTCCCTATCTCATCTCTATATATGCTTCTGTTTCTTTCTTGTCTCTCTATTCTGTCCCCTTGTCTTCTCATCTCTCCCTATCTCGTGTCTCTGCTTCTGTTTCTTTATTTGTCTCTGTATCTCTCCTTTTCTTCTTTGTGTCTGTTCTGTTGTCTTCCTCTTCTCTCTCTATCTTGTCTCTATTGTCATATGTAGATAAGGCTCAATGTTGTATGAAAAAGCTCCAACTTGGATAAAGGCACAACATAATATCATCAAATTTGAATATTATAAGATTATATTATCACGAATAAAATAGTTTCATATTATAATATCGTGTCATCTATTATGGTGTTTGGCAATTTCTACAAATGTCAATATACTTTTGAAGTGTTTGGCGATTTATAAAATTTTCATTAAATGATGCACCGAAACAAGAAATGAATCAAGAAATTAGAATGATTGACCCAATGGAAACCCACTAGCTAATCGTCATACTAAAATGATTTAATATTGGTAATTATGGTAGGACCCATTTAATTAGAAAGGAGAGAGACATGTTTTTAAATCTCTTATAGAAATATACTGAGAGCTAAGTAGATACTGGTATAAGCTGCCCTAGTTGGATATTGACTGAGTAATTTCTCCTCAATTATTTCTCTCACTTCATTCTCTTCTCTTTCATTTTCTTTTTTCTAAGTGAAGAATTGGAATAAAAATTATAGTTGGAAATAATTCTAACATAATATTGGAAAACAAGTTAAACATATCCATTCTGACAATAGAATTATTCTTAGTGCAACCGCTTCCCAGTTCCCACAATCAAAGAGGTAGGGCAAGTGTAACAGGTGACTTAGCTTTGGAACTAGTGAAATAGGCTCATTGTAAGATAGGGGGACAAAACAAAAACTAACCTTTTAGTAGTGTTATTATTATGTTTTCTCTGCTATATTACGGTCTTCAATTGCACTCTCGGGCCCGTTTCTTTTGTAGAATTCTATAAGGAATTCACCATGCCTAGAAATTTAGAGACATGATGTGGCATGTTGTTTCTTGAAATTTCTGAATTTCATTTTCTTCACTAGCATTTCTTAGTTCCAGTCATATGAAAAGTCTCTTGTGATTTTTGAAAATTCAGGAATTCAACTCCCTTTGCATTTTGGTAAAATTTATAGATGCTCAAGCCCAAAAAGGCATCTAGGAATTCTAGCAAAGAAACAGGCTCTAGTACCCATGTCCCTAACCAATTGAACTCCAGGCTAAGGTACAATTTTTCTTGGTAATATTTTAATTTATCTTTTTAGTACCCATGTCCCTAACCATTGTGATCAGTCTTATGGTGAATTTAACTTCTATCAAATCAAAATTTGATCAACTCATTCACTAAGAAGAAATTTATTTGAGATTTAGGTTTTTAATGAATAGGTCATGTTCCTCATGAATATAAGCCTCGGTCCATCTAAATCCCTAGGGGTTTTACCACATTATAATGTTCTCTCTATGGCCTCACCCACATATGCTTGAGGCTATTATTTAAAAAAGAAAAAAGAAACTAAGGAGGCTCTTAAAAGTAGGCCACTTATGAAGAATCTAAAGACCTCAAAATAACTACCCACCTCTTCTATGGGCCATGGACTAACAAAATGTTCACAAATAAAATACAAACTTTTTTACAATGTTTTGCTTACGTATAATTTCACTGCAAGGGCTAGTCCAACTTCTATTGAAGTAAAATTCTGAATAGAATTATTCAAGAAAGATATATTTATTTGGATGATTTCAGATTTTTAATAAGTAGGCCACATCGAGGATCCCAAGTCCTCCTATTTCTCCAGCCACAAGCTATCACAGCTTCCGCTTGCACCCAAGCCGGCCTGCAAGGCCCAAAGTGGGCTCATCAATCAGGCCTCATATGAACACATTCTTTTATTATTATTACTTTTTTGCCATTCAGTTACAAGTAAAAAGTGATACATCTAAGTAAACAGAAAGATAAATTAAGTTCATGCCAATTGAGCTCTTAAGGATCTAAACAGGGTTTAGGTTATGTTATAAACGAACCCACAGTATTTTACTCTCACTAGGACATGCTCCTTGGATTATGAGATACCAAGAAAGTAGAAAATCATACCAACAAAGGGTTGTTCAATTGGTTGGCAACTACGCATGTGACCCGGTCGCCTAAAGATCGATCCAGATTAAGCCACTCTTCCCATGTGTATGGGCTTCTCTTCTCCTGAAACCTGATGTAGGCTTCCCAAGTCGAAAATCCTATTATCTTCGATTTAGTTGAAATTTTAATAGGCAGCTTCGATTCTGTATTCTAATAAGTTCAGAATTTTGAATTCCTGTAGATCAATGACTCCAATAAAACAGAATTCATTTCTCTTTGTAAGAGGTGATTAATATTTCTTTATTGATTAGAATACTATAACCTACCTAATAATTCCGGTCCAATACTTTTATTAGTGGTTATGTAATCTATTACAACTCGACATCAATGGATTTTAAAAAAGAATACTTTGGCCTTGGCAACATTAACGGAGGAATTATAGCTTAATTGGGTGAGTTTCAAATCATAACAATGAATGTGTACATCCACATTATACTGTGGG